>JARQOD010000005.1:338779591-338866916 GCA_033576555.1 Oophaga sylvatica
AAAATAAAAATTGGTTTCCCAAACCCCTTACCTCGGGGGGCCCCTTAACCTTTTTCGCTTTAAAACAGGGGGGTAAAAGGAATACGGCATTTAATACCCAGGGGGGGTTTTTTTATACCTAGTGATCCCCTTTTTGGGCTCACTAATCCCAACTGTTTTCCCCGCCCCCTTATAAAAGCTTTTTTGGGGGTTTTTTTGGAAAAAATTCCCCGATTGTTTATTTGGTGATATCTGTTTTTTTTCCAAGACGGGGGCTTTTCATGTGAAACAGGGGTTGGGCGGGGTTTCCCAAAATTTTTAAGAGAAAGCCCTGTATTAAGGGACAAAGTGTCTTTTTGGCGTACGGGGGGTCTCATTTTTGGGTTCCCCTTTTGTCCCCACTGTTTTTTAAAGGGGTCCGGTAAAAGGTTAGCCATCTGTAAAAGGTTTTCCAACCACTTCTTTTAAAGGTCTTCAAAGATTCGGGGGTTTTGGGGCCAATTTTTTTTCGAAAAATTTTTTGGTAATTTTTTCGTTATTGTTAAACCATTGAAGGGGCTGTTTGACCAAAAAGGGTTCGGGGTGGGGTGAATTGGCCCCTGAGGGGGTCTTTTGTTTTTTGGAATTTTAACCAAAATTCCCCTTGTTTTCCTTTTCAAAAAGGAAAACCTGATGTTTTTTTTTTCCATTTCAGTGGCGGTTTTTTCCCTCTAAAATTTGGGGCCGGAAAACCTTTTTTCCCAAAGAGTTTTCCAAAAAACCTCTAAAAGTAACCCTTTTGCCTTTTTCTCTCGAAAATTTTCCCCCAACGAACGTAATAATACGGGGGAATCGGAGTTTTTGGGCCCCTGAAGGGGGGTTTGAAGAGGGGCCCCGGGGTTTGGGGACCCCTTTTTTTTGGGGGGGGGGGGTCCCACGGACCAAAAGAATTTTGGTTTATCGGGAATTTTACCAAGCGACAAAAACCAAAACCCCCCGGGGCCCCCTTTTTTTTAAAAAATTTTTAATTTTGGGGTTTTCCCCTTTTTTTCCCCCGGGACTAAGAATGTTTAAGGGGAAAACCCCCCTCTCGAGATTTCCCTTTTAGGACGCCCCCGAGTTATCAAAACCTGCTGTTATTTTGAAAGAGGGTGTATTTCTTTCCCCCACCATCCCCCCCCTTTGGGGATTTTGGGTCGGAAAGGGGGTCAGGAGGATAAACCCAGTGCTGCCCTTTTTAAATTTTTGGGGCCCCAGACCGGGGGAAAAAGATTTGTTTTCCCGAGATTCATTTTCCCAAAACCCCCCTTTGGGGTCAAAACCCGGGGAATTTTTTTACCAAGACTGGTTCCCCCTCCTTTTGGTGGCCAAAATTTGTCTCGTGACGTCGGGGGAAATTTTTGCAGCCCCCGGGGGGCCCTTCCCGCTTCAACCCTTTTCTCTCGCTTTTAGGGTTTTTTTTATCCCCTTCCCCCGTGCCCAAAAAAAAGGGGCCCTACCCTTTGGATTTCTTTTTCCACCTCCCTTTTTTCCCCAAAAAGACCATTATCTGGGTGTTTTGTGATAGGTTTCCCCAAAATGAACATCTTGTCCAAAATTACCAAATTTTTGCCCCCCATCCTCTGAATTGGTGCCTTTTTCCCTTTTCAGCACGTGATCGGTTACGGGGCACCCTTTTAAAAAAAATTTTTTCTGACAGAGGACCCCCTTTTTTCCAAATTTTGGAGGTTTTTTGTTCAAAATTTTGGTTTAAATTCCCCTTTCTCCGGGGCTTTTCATCCTAAAAACCAAAGGGGGACAAACTGAAGAACCCCCAAAAATTTTTTTGGAGACTTATCTAATTTTTTTGTCCCCGCAAAAGGGGAAAACTGGTTTTTTTTTGGCCTTTTGGGGCTGTTGCTCTTAATAAAAGGCAAATTTTTCCACTTTAAAAACTCCATTTTTCTGTAATTTTGGGGTTTCACCTCGATTTTCTTCAGGACAACGGAGGCTTTTCCCGGGGCCAAAATGTTGACCCCTTTTTTTTGGCAATGCAAAAATTTTGGGGGGCCGGGAAAAGGAGGGGTTTTTTCCCCCCCTCGGGGAAAGGGGCCCCGCGGTTTCCCCCAAACCGGGATAGGCCCCGATGTCCTCTTTTTAAAAATGGGGGCCCCTTTATCGGGTTTTCCCCACCCGGAAATATCCCTATAAAGTTGCATCTCCTAATTTTTAAAACCTAGGTTCTTGGGGCCTTATAAAACCCGGAAAAACCCCTTAAACCCCCTTTTTCCCCCTTTTTTTAAATTTTTCCAAAAGGGGCATTTAAAACCCCTAACGTTTCCCCCAAGCCCCCTTTTTTTAAGGGGGTTTTTTTAAACCCCCGGGGGTTTTAAAGGCTGGGGCCCCCCTGCCCCCTTTTTGGTTAAAAGGCCCCAAACGGGGAAAGGGTTGAGAAAATATTAAATTTTTTTCAGTTTTTTTAGTCGGAAAAACCCCCGTTTTTGGTTTTTAAAGGGGGGGTTTTTGGTCAGGAGGACAAATTTTTGGGTTTTTGCTTTGGACACCCGCTAGGAGACTAAAAAGGCGAAACACAGAGTCATCCTGACCCCCGGTTTTGCTCAAATGAGGGGTTCGGGGACCCCCCTAAGGGGGGGGGTACTTTTTGTGAATGTGCTAGAAATGAATTTTTTACCCCAAAACTCCCTTTGGTGGTTACAAACAGTACTAAAAAAAATCCTTTTTGATTGTGAAGATTGGCGATCAGGTTTTTAAATGACTGGCTTTAAAAGGGAGGTTCCCCCATGGGGTTTTTCCGGTGATAAAAATTTTTTCCCGGTCTAAATTTTTTTGATTCCGGGCCCCCCGTAGCTTGCGTTTCGTGCCTGAAAATTTTGCTAACAGATAAAACATTTTCTTTTTAAAATTTTTTGTGCTTTTCTTTTTGCATTTTGTCCGCATTTTTGGGGGGCGGGGCCGGGGGCCCCCCCCCGGGGGTTGTGCCCTCCATTTATTTTTAGCCACTTTTTGTTTTTTTCATTTGGGGTTTTTCCCGTTTTTTTCAGGGGCTGCTTTTTTATTTTTTTTCACCGAGAACTAATTTAGGTGGTAGAGGGGGGGATCTCCCCTTTTTTTTGTAATTATTTTAGTTGGTACTTTTTTTTGGGGGTTTTTTTTGGTTGCAGTAAGTGACCTTCCTATCCTTTTCTATTTAGGAAGTTTGGGCCCCCAACGTTTGCTCATAAAAATTTTCTGTCTTGTCTAAAATTTTCCTCTATCAACCGCCATTACAATTGGGGGGTTTTTAAATTTTCTTTGGGGATCTGCTCCGGGGCAGTTTTTTTTCCCCCCTTTCTTCTTTAGGTGTAGTTATTTCCCCCATGCGGGGGATGAGGCGTCTAAACCAACGTGGGAAAACGCTCCAGGGGGGGGCCTTTTTTTGGGGGTTACCCAGGGTTTTACTAAAAACCCAAAATATTTTTCCAACCTCTCGGGTTTTTCCCTTTTTTTTTCCCTTCCCCTTTTCCCACTCCAAAAAATCTAAGAATTAGCTTTTTTATGCCCCGCTCCCCCCTTGTGGAAACCCCTCGTTTTTGGACCCGGGGGCCATCCATCATTTTTTTCCCCCCCTTTTTTTTTTCCCCCAAAAAAAATCAGGGTTTAATTGTCCGTGAAGGGGGTAAACTTCGCTGAACCCGGGGGTAGTTTTTGAATCTTTTTGGCCCCGCCCGGGGAGAGGGCGAAAAATTTTCCATTTAAAAGGGGAGCTGTAGTTGCAGGGTTCCTTTCAGTGGACGAAGTTCCCCCTGCTGGCGTAGGAGAAAAATTCTTCTCTCCTTTTTCCTGCACTTTGACAGCACTGCTTAAAATCCCACATTGCTGGCATCAGAAAAAAGTTTTAATGGGGGTCATAGCTGGATAGGCCAGGACTTCCCCCTCCCATAAGCCCCAATTAAAAACCGGTGAAGGATCTTTCTATTTCTTTTCCATTCCAGAAAAACAAGGGGACCTTTTCCCCGGCCCCTTCTTGGGTTGGCCCACGAAAGGGGTTTTGAAAGGGGGGGCCCCGGATATTTCAGAAAGTTTTTTGGAAAAACCTTCGGAAGTAGCCTACCAACCTCGGAAAAACTGCAGTACTTCATGAATTTTTTGGGTCGGGGCCTTTTCCCGAAACAGTAAAATTTGGGGGGGTCGGTGCCACGCGTTCCGCGCTAAAATACGTCCCCCGGTACGCCCCTTTGGGGGTTCAAAAGGGTTTTGGTTTTGGACCTTTACTTTCAAGCCAAATTTGGACATGGCTTCGAACATTTTTGGCCCAAAAGGGGTTTTTAAGTCATCTAAAAGGGCCCCTTGGGAAAAAACCTGACGTCACCCCAGGAACAAAAAGAACTGTCCCCAAAGTTCTTGCCCCCCAAAGGGAACACTCCATCCACTCTGGAACCCCCCCGGGGGTTGCAAAGGGTAAATGAAAATGCAGTTAAACCCACCCCTTAAACCCATGGGTGGGGGGAAAGGAAAATCTTTTCTTTTCCCCTCTGCCAGGGAAACCCTTTCCAGTACCCACTGGTGAGATCTAAGGAGAAAATGCGGTTTTTTAGGGGGACAAAGGGGTTCCTCAATTCTTAGTAATAGGGAGGCGTCCTTAAGTGGATGCGGTTAATCTCCTGTATCAACAAAAAATCCTCATTGTACCATCCTTTTTCTAACGAGGACTAAAGGGGGTGCCCGGGGGGACAACCGTCTCGACCCCCAGCCCCTTCAAAATCCCGAAAAAATCCTTGGTACATTTGGGGGTGAGGTGGGGTACAAAAGGGCCTACCCCACTTTAATGGGCAAAAAAGAACCCCCGGGGGGGTAAGATGTTTTTGGCCACCTTTACCTCCCCCCAAATCCCCAAGGTGCTTTTTTGAATACCCGCTCATACTTTTTTAAACCCCCGATTAAACCCCCCATTTTTATGGGGGTTTTAAAGGGGGGGGTTTTGTGCCAAAAAACTTCGACACCAATTCTCAACGTTTATGCAGAACCCCCAAAAAAAACCCCCTGGTTGGAAAGGGGCCCCAAGGGGTTCCCCCGGCCCTTTTTTCCCTTTTTTTGGGAAAAGAAAAACTTAGCCAAAAAGGGGGATACCGGGGGGGCTTGGGGCCCCCGCTCCCCACAAAAAAGAAAACGTACAGATACCCTCCCCTTTTCGGACATCACTACCCCTCGGCTTCAGGAAGTGGGCCCAAAATAGAGTACTCTGAAAAAGGCCCCAAACCCCACCAACCCCCTCTACCTTTTTTGTCCCCTTTCATCCGGGCCTTGATCCCTTTTGGGGGGCCCCTGCTCACTGGAAAAACCGCAGTTTCGGCTACCTTTTTAAAAAAACAATAAACATTATTGTATTTACCGAAAAAGAGCTACGAAAGATGTTAGATTAGCCATTTTAAATTATTTGGGGGCTCAGTAAGTTTGTTTTTTTAAAAAAACGTTGTTTTTTTTTTTTTTTAATGGAATTGGGGTCTGTTATTTTTTCTGATCCGATTGGGGTTTTTTACTAATTGAGGGGGGGGATTTTTTGTATAAAAATGGTGGTTAGGGGAACCCCCCCCGTAAAATGCGGAAAAAGGTCTTTTGGGCCCCCAAAAGGCGCCACAGGAGGGGGAAAAAAATTTTAAAATTTTTTTTTTAAAACCCTGACGAGGCGCTGTCTTTTGATTTAAAATTTTTTTTGGGAACCCCCCAGGATGGGTCCCTGGTTTTTTTCGGGGGGCCTTCTTTTTGTCTTATATAGACTTTTTAACTTTTTAGGGTGCCGTTCAACTTTTTTTTTTTGACAATTTTTGAATTTGAGGAAAACCGTTTACCTGCACCCAAGTTTGTAAAATGGAAAAAATTACTGGTTTTGAGGTTGGTGAACCATAACCCCCCTGTTTTTTTTTACTGGGGGAGGGTTCCATGAGAAATCAAAAATCCCCGGTGCTGAAGCTGATAATTCCCCCTTTTAAGGGGAAAATGTCCAAAGAGGGGTTTAAAGAAAAGGGGAAAATGAGAGGAAGAAAAAAATTTGTTTGGGGAAAAGCTTTTGGGGGGGAAATTTTTGGATTTATTTTAAGGCCAAAAGGTTTTCCCCCTGGACTGAGGCCCGAATTGCGCCCTTTTCACTCCGGGGCCAATAATCCCCCAATTTTTGAAAAATTTTGGGGGTAGGGGAAAAAATATGTTTTTTACATTTCTTGTTAAAATTTAATTTTTTTAAAAAAAAAAGGAAGCTCTGAAACTAAAACAGGGGGAGACAAAAAATTTTTAAAAAAAACCCTGTTGCCCCTGAATTTTTGTTGAGTGCTAATGTTTCCCCAAATTGGGGAAAAAACCCTAAATATAGGACGGGGCTTGGGGGTACCAAGGGGTGGGGAATGGTTCAAAATTTGGGGTTTTAAAAAAAAAGGCAGAGAAAAAGGGGGGCGGTTTAAAAACTCCATGGGCTTTCAAAAAACAAGTTTTTCCCCGGCCATTATTCTAAAAGGAAATTTCCCCCAGTGTAAAAGGGGCCTCAGAAACTAAGGGGCACAATTTTAAAAAGGGGGGTTTAAAAGGGGAAACCCAATTCCCGGTTTAAATTTTGGGGGACAATTTTCCCCAAAACCCCATTTTTAAAACCAAGAGTCAAGGGGATATCCCTTTTTGAAAAGGGGAAAAAAGGCACAGAGGGGGAAAAAAAACATAGAAGGAGGAAACCGGGGCCCCCGCAAACGAGGTCCATTTTAAGAAAAAAGGGGAAGGGTTAAAAAAACCTAGTGGTAAAAATTTCCCCCTTAAAACTCTTTGGGGGTTTTCCAAAATCGGGTTTTGTCTTTTTCCCTCTAGAAAGCCCCAATTTTTAAAAACCTTATAAAATTTGTTTTTTTAAATTTAAGTTTTCGGTAACATTTTTTTTTAAAAGGAAAAAAAAAATTTTTACTGTAAATTTAAAAGGAAAAATCTCTCTCCCAATGCACTTGGTTTTTAAAGAAAAAGTGATTTTTGTTCCCCCGGGGAAATGATCCAGAAAAGAAACAATTTTTTTAAATTTGTAAAGGTGATATCCCCCAAATTAAAAAAGAGAAATTTCGGGTTTGGGGGTTTTTCCAAATAAAATTTTTTAGAAAAGGAAGAGATTAAACGTTAAGTTTTTAAAAATCCATCACCATAAAAACAAGCCGATAAAGGGGTGGGGTGGTGATGGATTCTTCAAACTTTTTTTTAGGAAATTATTCCCCCAATTTTTCGAAGTTAATGTGTAAAAGAGGCCCCTTGGTTAATCCCACTCAGGGGGTTTAAATAGAGCGGAGGGATTTTAATTTTTAAAGCCCCAACAAGGGGCTGATCCCATTCTAAATTTTGGTAAATATCTTTTAAATGGGGGGACCCCTATTGTTCCCATTCTGTACCTCTCCCGAAGACCATAAAAAAATTGCAATAGACCCCTGGACGTCCCCTCGCCCCCGGGAGGGGCCTTTTTTAACAAAGTACAATCCTTTTTTTGGTCGTTTATTAACCAAATTTTTTGATTTTTTTCTCCTTCCTATGTGAGAATACCAGTGAATTTTAAATCATTGAAGGTGAACCGGGGGTTTTTAAAACCCAAAAAAAGTTGGGGTCCTTTATGTGACCCCCTTTAAACACCTCCAAAGAAAAGACAGGGGGTTGTCAGCTTCCCCGGGGACGCTTGCCACTCCGACAAGGCCCCCCACTGTTTTCCCCCTTTTTCCCTGGCGCTGTTGGATTTTTTTTCCGAGGGGGGAATTTTTTTCCTTTTTTTGGGATTTTAAAAAATTAATGCAGCGCCACGGGGGAGCCCCCGGGTCCAAAATGGGCCCCCACCTATGCTTAAAACTATATGGCTGTCCTTGGGGGGGTGAGCAAGGGTTTTTCCCGGGGGTTTCGGTTTTTTGGGGCCCCCTCAGGGGGGCGACAATTTTTTTATCGATGACATTTTTTTTATAATTTTTTGGTGATAGGACAGAGCTGGGGAAATTTTCCACCAGCATTTTTTAATGGTATTTTCCCTAACTTTTGGGTTACTATGGATTTTTTCACAAGGGGGAAAAAAACAATTTTTTTGGGTACTTTTCCATAAGGGGAAAAGGGAATTCCCCCATACGGATTTGTTTGTTTTAAACAAAAAATATAAACCAAAATTTTGCATTTTTTTCCGTGAGCATCCGAGAAAAAAGGGGGGAACCTTACCATGGAGTCACTTTTTTGGGAAGGGGTTTTTTTTCCTTTTTATGGGTTTTTTTTGATTATAGACGGAGGAGATGTGTCAGAAATTCCTTCTAAAGGGGGGGTTTCCCCCCAAAAACCCATCTTTTAAATTAAAAAATTGGCCCCTTTTGGAAAAAAACAGAAATGATCTTTTGGTGCCCAAAGTGACTACCCAATCTAGAAAAGGAAAACCTTTTTGACAACAAAAAATTTTTTTAGAAAAAGGGTTTTTTTGGGGAAAAACCCCAAGCATTTTTTGCTCCCTTGGGGGGGGGAAAAACAAAGTTGAATTTCATTTCACAAATTTTTTTCCTACAGGGGGAGCAAAAAATTTTTAAGGGGTGAATTATTATGCCCCGAAATAGGCAGCCAAAAAAAATCTACAAACCTTTTTTAGCCGGGCCAAGTCTTTTTTAATTTTCCTTCCTTAAAAGGCATGTTGCAATAACATGATAAAGGGGGGCCTTTTTTTATCATCCTCAAACGGGAAGAGAAAAAACCCCGGAAAAACGGATATCCCCCTTTTCGAATTTTGGGTCTATGTCCTGATTCCCATGTGGTCTCTTCTTTTTTGGGGGGAAAAATATAAAAGGAAAACGAGAAAAAGTAAACATAAAAGAAAAGATCAGAACGGACTGACGTAGCTCCGGTAACTGGGGGCTTTTTTTGTATATGGGTCACTTTTGTTAACCCCAATGAGAAAAAGGGAAATTATGAAGTGCCCTTTTTGAACGGGGGGACCCCAAACCACTTTTTAAAAAGGAAAAATTTTAAGGGGAACTTTTTAGCTGGACACCCTTAACCAAGGGGTTTTAAAAAGTTAAATATAATCAGATTTTTTTTTTAAAAACTTTGGGGGGTTTTTGGGAAAAGATTATTGTGGTCCCCTTTTTCAGTATATTTTTTTTTAAATTTTTTTGTATACTCCCCCTTGGTTTTTAAAACTGAGCTATATTGGTTGTATGAAGAAAATGGACTTCGTGGGGGGGGGGAAAAAAATATATATAACAATTTTTGGTATATTAATTCGGGCCATTTTGGATTTATCTGTATACGTTTTGTGGTAAATAATATTTCCCCCAAGGTGATCCAAATTTTTAAAGGGTTGTCTATCCAAAAAAAGGGGCCGGGGAAATTTTTTTCCCCTTTTTTTGGGGGTTTTTTTTTTTATTATTTTATAAAAATATACCTCCACAATGTTTTGTTCTTTTTTTGTTTATTTTGCTTGTAGGGTTTTTACACAGTATGGGGGGGTTTTAAATGGACAAATTTTTTTTGGAAAGAAATTTTGTTGCTTTTTGGGGGATAAAAATTTTGGGGGGTTTCCTGTTTTATTTAAACTTTTTAATAGAGTTTTTAAAAGTTATATTTTGTGACCCCCTAAAAAATTTTTTTTGGGGCTTTTTAAAAACCCTTTTTAATTTTTTCCATATAAAAACTTTTTTTATATTATTTTTTAAATTATTTTTAATTATTGTGTACGGGGACCTTTTAAGTTTTCCTTTTGATTTTATGGGTGGATTAAATTTTTTTTAAAATGTACCTTTTTCTTTTGAGTTTTTTTTAAAAAATTGAATTATGATTATATAAACTAGATTTTTCCCTGATAAAATGGCTAAGTTAGTAAAGCTTGCAAAATTTAATACATTGTAAAGTAATTCTATTTAGAATGAAAAAGTTTTGGTTTTAATAACGGGGGAAAATTTAAAAAATGTTTTTTATGTCCCTTTTTAACTCTTTTTTTCACAACCTCTTGGGAAAAACATTGGAAAAGGGGCTTTGACATATTTAAAAAGGGAGAAATAAAAGCAACTGACAACGGGGGTTTTGACATGGGGCCGTTTTTGTGGGCTAATATGTGCGAACCTTTTGGTCGCACAGCCACTGGGGGACGAAAAAACGCGAGCAAGCACTGCTGGACGTTTTGTCATCGCATTTGTGGGGAACGAGGGGATAATGAACCCTTTTTTCAGCGGGGTCCTCCCAAAAGCTATGGAAAATGAACATCCCCAAAAACTGGAAACAGGGGCTTTTGAAACATGGTCACAGCACGGGGGGTTTAATGGACAGGGATAGAAAAGCCCCCATCTGGGGGAGGGGCTGTAACCATGAAATTTTGGGGAAAAATCTGACTAAATTTGGGGGGATCTTTTTTTAAAAATTTTTTTAAAACTAAAAATTTTTTCTGTGTTTTGACTACTTTTTGTGTATTTTAAAACCAAAAAAAACCCAGCGATTTAATTTAGTTTTTCCAGAAAAACTTGGGGGGCTAAAAAAGTTTGTTTTTAACTAAACTTTTTTTTTTTTTTATTTGATGTGATTGTATCTTTTATTGTGCCCCTATCCGTTTTGGTTTTTTCTCACTAATTGGGGGGGGGGAAAATTTAAAATTTTTTAATGGGTTTGGAAAAAACTCTTTACTGTGCGGGGAAAAAAGGCCCCTTTTGCCGGGAAAATGTCGCCCCAGGGAAAAATTTTAAAAGTAAGATTTTTTTTTAAAACCCCTGACTGGGGGTGCTGTCTTTTGATTTATTGTTATGGAACCTGCTCCGGGATGGACCCCCGGTTTTTGGGGGTGCGCCTTTTTTTGTTTATAAAAAATTTAATCTTTAAAAGGGTGCGGTTAAAAAAATTTTTTTTTTGAAAATTTTTTGTTTTCTCCCCTTTTTTGGGGGGAGGAAAAAACAAAAGTCCCCCCCAGTACTGCTTATGAAGAAATAAAACATATCGCACCTTTTGAGCCATGTCCAGTAAAGCGTTCAACGGGAGCCAACAAAAACAACGGGGGACCGCCGCCTCCGAATTAAAATTTTTTTCACCACTTTTTGGCCCCTCATCCTTTTTTCCCGGGGGTTTTTTTGGGCCCCCTTCCCCCCGGGGGGTTGCTTTTCTTAAATTTTAAAAAATTTTTCGATGTGCCCCGCCTTGCTGCAGCGGGGCAAAAAGGGGCCCCCGTCCTCGTTGTTTTCTCCCTCTGGTCGGTTTTAAACCCCTTTTTTCGTCGCCACAAAAGGCGTCATATGGATTGAACACCCCAAACCGGGGTTTTTTCCCTTGGGGGACCCTTGCATGATTGCACGGTTTTTTTTTTTGTGCAGCCAAACTTTGGTCAGCTTTTCCGGACCTTAAGACCAAAAATTTTGCAGGTGGGGCATAAAAGAGTCTGCGCGCGGCCCAAAAAGGGGCTTAAAAAGGGAAAAGGAAAATTCCCCCCCCCCTGGGGGTAAATAATTGCTTTCGCCTAGGGGGCGCAAAAGGGCGTCAATTTGGGGTTAAAAGCAGCCCCCGGACGACCCCCGTCTTTAAAAGGGGCAAAGTTCGGTTTGGGGGTTTGAGAGCCATGAGCCCAAAAAGTGCCCCCTTTTATTTAAAATATAAAAATAACACTTTTTTTTTTAAGCAAAAATTTTACAAAAGAAAAAACCAAAAAAATTTCTAAGGGGAACGGGGGCGTATTAAAAACTGAGCCCTTTTTTGGGGTTTCTCGGGGGAAAAACCCTCTTTAAAAGGCCATGGTAAAAAGGGAACTTGTGTTTTCCCCATTCGGGAGTCACTACTTTTCCACCCCCCGAAAGGGGGTTTTTTTGGGGAAAATTTGTGGCCCACCCCGGGGGTTTTTTTTTTTTTTTCCCGGGGCCATTCCCTTTTGCTTGCCCCCAAGCCTGCTTGCCCCTCTTTCTTTTTCCCTGATGGGTTAAAAAACCCCGACAAAACCCCGGGCCCCTATATCCTGGGGGAGAAAATAATGTGGTTTTATTATCCCCGTGGGGACTGCCCCATTATACGTGGGGCCCCAAAAAGGGGAAATTTTGGGGGTACTTTTTGGGGGGGGAAATTAAAAGGGGAAATTGGTGCGGGGAGGTCCATCTCTGATTTTCAACCTTAAAAAAATTTCCCCCAAACACTTTCAGCAGCACCACAATTTTAAAAGCGCTTTTTTAGAGCCCCCGGGGGAAATTTTACATTTTTCCACCCAGTATTAGAGGGGGCGAAAAAGAAAATATTGGCTCAGAGGGGGGGGACAAAAGGATTTCTACTTACACCAGGGGCCAAAAAAGGCCTTAACGAATTTTTTTAAAATTTTATTCTTTTTTTTAGGATGTTTTTCCCCTTCTTTTTTTTTCCCCCTCATTTTTTTTAGTCCTTTCGTTTTTTTTTTCAAAATTTTATTTTTTTTTCCCCTTTATGCCCCCACAGTTTTTTTTTCCCCCAAAACCGGGGTGCGTGCAGCAAAACCCAAAACAGCCCCCCCATAAAAGATGAAAACATAAAAGAAAAGAAAAGCCCGGGAAATTTAGTAGACCCCCAAATGCCCCTCCCCCCCACTTAATGGGGATTAGAAAAAAAATTTTTAAGTGTTACCTTTTGGGGCCCTAGGGGACGCTGAAAATTTCCCCAAATTTTATATTATTTTGTTTTTTTAAAAATTTTTTTTTAAAAGTTTTCCACATTCTCGGCTTTTTTGGCCACTTCCGTCCATTTTTTTCCCCTGCTTCTGCTAAAACATAACGTCAAAAAGGGGGGATTGGGGTGTGCGCATGCCCCCCTGTATTTCCCCCGGTTTTTTGCCGCTGTGGCGCGTTTTTTTTCCAAAAGCCGCCCCGGGGTTTCTCTTTTGTGCCGCCCCCGGAGTCTTTTCCGCGGGGCCCTGGGGGGCCCCGGATTTTTTAAAAGGCACTTTCCCAATAATCGGGGGAAAAGTTTTTGAGAAAACACAAAATAATTTTTACAAATAAAAGGGGCTTCACTTTTTTCTAAGGAATTTTTTGCATATACTCCAAATTTTAATAAAGAGTGATAAAAAAAAACCAGCAATTTTTTGCAAAGTAATTTTTTTGGCTAGAAAAAAAACTTTATCCCCAAAAACCCTTTCCCCAACATCATTGGGGGCCCTCCTTTAAAAAAAATACCAGCAACCCCTTTTACATGATTGCTCCATTAACACGGGGGTTTTTGGGGTTTTTTTGAGGCCCCCGGGGGGAGATCAATTGCATGATTAAAATAAGAAGACCCCCACTGACACTTTTAAAAAAGGGGGTTGGTTGCATCATAATTTTCTCTTCTTTTAACCTTTTTTTTCGCTAAAAAACCCCCGTCCCCCCACATTCAATGCAAAAAAAATGGCCGTCAGGGAAGAGTACCCCCAGCTAGAAAAAATTTCACCCATTCCCAAAAATCTATCGCTCATCAAAAATTTTAAGGAGAAAAGGTTCTATTTTTTTCCCCAAAAAAGGGTTCAGGGGGCCCCAAGAAAGACCACAAGGGGCCGGGGAAACCCCCCTCTTTAAAAAAATGTTTAAAACTGGGAAAACGGGCTACCAGCAGTGCAGACTTGCTCAGGGGAAGGCAGCAGGCAGGTGTTTTTTTCATCCCCAAAACCCTGTGAGGCGGAGACTCTTGGAGCAAGGCCTGGTCTCAAGGAGGGGGGCAAAGAAGCCACTGCTCTCCAGAAAAAAAAAACATTGACAACTGATAAAATTTGCAAAAAAAGGACAGGCGTGGGCCCCCTGAGGACGGGGAAACTTAAAATTTTCTGAAAAACCCCTTTTTTTTTTGTTTGGGGGATCAGAAAACGCCTCATTCGGGGGAAAAGGAAGGGGGGAAAATACCACCAGTCTTGTCCATTTTCCCAAATGTTTAAACATCCTGAACCATTTCCCCGGGGGGGTTTTTTTTTTCAGCCAAGGGAATCGGCTCTCCTCCCCCCAGCCCCTTCCTAAAAAACAGCATGAATAAAAAAAGGAAAACCGAATTCCCTCCAAGAGGGGAAATTTTCCCCCCAAACCCCCAAGAGCATTTTTGGGATCAAAAAATTTTTTTTCCACATGATGGGGGACCTTGCCCCCCAAAAAAAAAGGTGATAACAAAAATGGCTCGGGGGAAAAAAAAAAGAGATTTTGGGTCCCCCGGCCTGGAAACCCCCCCCGATCTTAATCCCTTGAAACTTTTTTTCAATCATCAAGAAAAAAGGGGGGGCAAAAAAAAAAAACCCAAAAATTTTTACAAAAGAAAAAAATTTTTTTGTGCAAGAAAGGACTGCTATCCCCTCGGGTTTGGGGCCCGAAGTTTTTTTGAGAAAAATGCCAGGGAAAAATTTTAGAGGTCCTTAAGAAAAGGGGAACCCTTTTAAAAAAATTACTTGCTGCATTAACCATTTTTTAACTGTCAAAATAAAAAATTTTTTAAATCATATTTTTTTTAAATTTTTAAATTTCTGTCTGTGATAAAAACATTTGTCAAACACACAAAAAACCCCAAGGGGGAAAATCAGGAAAAAATAAAATTTTGGGGGCATTTTCAAAACTTTTGGCCATGACTGTAAAGCGGGGGTCTATTTTTTCCATGTACCATGAAAAACACTCCCCGCAGGGGTTTTTCCCAGGATCAAAACTAGGGGGGAAAAACCAATTCGCATCTTATAAAAAGGAAAATCAATACACTTTACTTTAAACCTGTATTTGGGGAAAGGGCTTTTGAACTTTTATTTTGTAAAAATACAGCGGGAAGTGAAAAAAAAGGGGGGATCCCCCTATTTTACAGGGCCCCGGGCGCGTCTAAAGTGGGGCGTACCAGGAAGTCCGGGGGTTTTCATTTGGGGATCCTCGAAAGAGTTAAAGGGGCCTCTGTCTGTGCCCTTGTTAAATAATCTGAAAAATTAATAAAATTTTAAAAATTTTTTAAGGGGCTCACAAAAAAAAAAAACCCCCCCCCCCGCCCCACCCACACCCCAACACCCCCTTTTTTTAAAATGCACCCCCCAGTGCTCGGGTTCCCCCCCCCCTTCAGCCCCCACAATCCCCCCCCTCCTCTCATTTTAAACCCCCTTTTCCAAAAACCCCAAAATTTTCCCCCCCTCCTCTTAATAAAACCCCAAAATGCCCGCTACCCCCCTCACAAAAACCCCTCCTCTCCCCAAAACCCCTGGCTCGCCCCCACAATATCCCCATCCTCTCATTTTCCCAAAACCAGTCCCTGATCCCCCCCCCCAAAACCCCACTTCTCCATTCACTTTTTTCCCTGTTGCCCCCCCCCACTTCACCCCCACATACCCCATCCTCTCACATTAACCCCCAGGCCTCCCCCCACAATACCCACCTCTCACAAACCCCCCCATCCCCCCTACCCCCACAATACCCCATATTTTTACATTCCCCCAGTACCCTAACCCCCTTCCCCACAATACCCCCATCCCTAACTTAACCCCCCATGCCTACCCCACAACCCCCCACCCTTTACATGCACCCCATCCCTGTCCCCCCCCCCACAATACCCCCACTTCTCACATAAACCCCCCACCCCCTACCCCAAAACCCCCCACCTCTAACATTCCCCCCTGCCCTTACCCCCCCCCCCACTGTACCCCCATCCTCTCACATTCCCCCGCAGTGACATACATGCCGACAAATGAATTTAAAAATTTTCCTCCCCCCTTACCATAAAGCTTGCAGGAGGGGCTGAGGCAAGCAGGAATTCCATGTGTCACACAGAGGGCACAGGGGCCCGTGTGGGGGAGACAAACCCCAACCTGCAGGGGGAAAGTAAACTACAGCGCTGCGCCAGGAAGGAAGGGCTCCACTGGAGCACACAGACAGGACCAACCGGGCAGAGGGGGCCGACTTGTGCTGTCTCTCCGCCTCTTTCCTTGTGTGCCCCGCTTTTTAAAGGGGGGGCACCGCCCCCCCTGCCCCACGTGGGACGCCCAGTACTGCGGAGGATTTGAAGGGCCTTTTCCTCGTTCTGTTACTTCCCCCCCAAAAAGCGCTTTTTTCCGCGAAACGTACGTTGGGGGGAAACACTTGGGCATTCCCCCCTTTTCTTGCTATTTTTCCCACTGGTGAGCACATTTACTTGTATTTTCAGCACGTTTTTCGCCCATGGTGGTTTAATCTTCTTCTGGCCCCCTGGTTTGGGGAAGAGCCTCATTTAAAAACCCATTCCCTACATATGGTTCATTTTGAAATTTTTCCCCCAGAGTTTAAGGGGTTTTTTTGAAGTACATTTGCCTTTTTTTCCCTTTACAATTTTACAGGGACATTGTTTCCTTTCAGAGTGTTTTCCATCGCATTTGTCTTACTGCACCTAGTCTTTTGCTTCTATTTATTTATATGGTGTTACTTTTGGAATTTTTTTGCAAAAAACTAAAGTTTTATTTTATTTTTTCACCAATGCTCTATGTCCTCCTTATTCACAAACTTAATTGATGGGGTTTTTTTTAGGACCAACATATTTCTGTGTGGTCCCTAATTTTCCCTTTTTGTTTTTATGCAGCTGATTGTTATATGTGTCCTTGGTCGGGGAGGAGTCCCTCAATAAATTTCCTTTTTAAAAAACTGTCCCCATCTGCAGCTGCCGGTCAATCTGCTTTTTTGGGGGCGCACCATAAAAATAAGGCAAAGTCCCAAAAATGTCTTGCACCCTCTGTTTCACCCAAAAATCCATTTTAAATTTCTGCTGCAGTGCGGGTTCATAGGTGTCCTCACTTGGGGAAAGGTCGCTTAACACCCGGATCAGTGCCTGCCGGACTTTACTTCCCTCTGGGCACACCACTAATGTCCAATGAGATGTTACTTTTTTGGTTTCAGACGGGGTACACTTAAAAAAACTTCACAGTTTCCCTTAAATCGCTCAGGGAAAAGCGACTCCCCTGATATTGGGTAACCACCCCCCTCCCGTATGTATGGCATTTATATGGGGACAAGGGGGCTGCAGTCACCACGGCTCTCTACCCGATCTGACATTTCTCCCCCCCTAGGAATTTAGCCTGGCTCTAGCCCACGGGTTTCCATTTTTTCGCCTGGGCGGGAAAATTGCGCACACGGGTTCCCCGGGCTTCGCTCCCTGTTTTTTTGCCACTCACGTCCAGCACGCACACACTTCTTTCGGCCTCTCTCGGGGTAACCCACAGGGGACCCCCCCTTGTTCCCCCCTGTGAGGCGGCAATTTGTACATTTTTAATAAAGTTTTTGGGGACCAGTACTCGTAAACCAGGCTACGAAAAACCTTTTTCCTTTCTCCAAGCGCCACGCGCTGGGGGTGTGGGGTACCCATGCCCCTATGCCAGGTTGGACGATTCTTAAAGGGATGGTCACGGCTGCAGTGACCCGGTCCGTGGCCCTTGGGCGCGCAAATAAAAGGGATGAGGGAATGTTTAAAGGGGATTGTTAGTGATGCCACCTGTGGTATTCGGCTATAGATGGCCGACGCTGCATAGACGGCCTGCTGGGGCCCATGGTAATGCAGCCGAGATGGTTCTGCTCCCCACAGGGCTACCGGAACAGTCTATGAGGGGTTGTGAACGTTGGGGTGCAGGAATGATTGAAAGACACAAGGGCCGTAGTTTCTTTACCTTTAATTGTAGGTCTCACACTCACTAACTAACCCCACCTCCAGACCAGAACTTATAGGGAAGTACCCTGCAACTGGGTTTAGATCTCCCCGTTCTGGCCTGGAGTCAGGAAATGTGTTGTATGTCTGTGTTACCTGTTAAGGGGATCCCTTCTTGCTTCCAGGCATGACATCACCCCCTGTGAGGGAGGCTTTGCTATTTTGGCATCCGGACTCCTGGGGTGCCACACGTTTCGTCACAGTCTGACTCATCAATGGAGCCGCATCCAGGACCACAGAGAAATTTCTGCCATACTGCTGCTCACAGCTGCCTCCATCTCTAACTTAATGATCTAAGGGTCAAGGCAATCATTATGCAATTTAAAAAATGGCTGCAAACTGTGAGCAATATGTATTTAGCAAATTTATGGGATAATATTGTCAATATACTTTGACTATTTGCTGCATATTCTCACTTTAGGCATTTGGCTATATGGGGCCAAGACTCCGAATTATACTGTGGTCATAATACATATGAGTGTTGTGAATGGACTTGAAATGAGTTCTGAGCAGAGGCTCCCTCTGGTGGTTACAAACGGTACTGGACTGTCCAGTGAAGATTGTGAGGATTGGGAATCAGGTGTTACTGACTGGTCTTATTTAAGGGAGTCGCCTTCCCATCAGGGTTGCCGGTGATCAATTGTTCTGGTCTCAATCCTTGATTCCTGTTTCCTTTGTAGCCTGCTGTGTCGTGTCTGCATCTCCTGCTAACAGATAAGACATTTTCTTCTTTTTGTTTTGTGCTTGATTTTTGCATTTTGTCCTGCACTTCTGTGGGGGCCTTCTGGGTCCCCTCCGGGGGCTTTTGCCCTCTCAGTTTAGTTCAGCCACTGATGTTTGTACATTTGCTTTTTCCAGTTTTTTCAGTGGCTGCTGTTTTGATTTTGTTACACCAGAGAACTAATTTAGGTGGTAGAGGTCGTGTGATCTCAGGTGTTTTTGAAATTAGTAGTGTTGGTGCTTTTCAGGGTTTTTTGGGATTGCAGTAAGTGCCCTTCCTATCCTTTTCTATTTAGGTAGTTTGGGCCCCAACGTTTGCTCATACTATTTTCTGTCTGTGTCAGTATTTCCTCTTGTCTAACCGCCATTACATGTTTGGGGGCTTTCTATGTTCTTTGGGGATCTGCTCCGGGGCAGATAGCTTTCCTCTTTCTATCTTTAGGTGTAGTTAGTTTCTCAGGCTGTGACGAGGCGTCTAGGACCAACTTAGGAATGCTCCACGGCTGCCTCTAGTTGTGGTGGTTAGTCAGGGTACTGCAATCTCATAGATTCCAACTGCTCTGGTGTATTTCCTTTTTTACCTGCACTCCTCAGCTACCGAAACATAACATATGAGCATATGAGATTTGCTTCTCTTATGTCTCATTTGAAAGTAAAAGTGCAACGATGCAAATAGGCACTAACTGTTGACATGGTGGAATTGGCTCTTGCTTAAACTTGTGATGTAAGATCCACAGTTTTTGGTTTGATGTGCAATATTTTTTCTCACAGGAATGGTTGGGATTGTGTGAAAATGAATTACTTGCACAACAAAGATTGCATCCATCAATCATTATTTGTATTTTGGTTTATTTTGTATGTCTGCATGTTTTGAGCACATGAGCACTTTGTTGGTTTATGAGGTTGAACCTCTTTAATCTATATTGATTAAAAGTTAAATTTTAAGTTTTTGCTATTTAGCTGCTATAAAAGCAACCTGGGCTTCCATAACACCTCAGCAGTGCCACCGGCTGATCACCTCCATGCAACGCCGCATTGATGCAGTAATTGATGCAAAAGGAGCCCCGACCAAGTATTGAGTGCATTTACTGAACATACATTTCAGTAGGCCAACATTTTGGATTTTAAAATCATTTTTCAAGCTCGTGTTATAAAGTGTTCTAATTTACTGAGATAATGACTTTTGGGTTTTCCTTGACTGTAAGCCATAATCATCAACATTAACAGAAATAAACACTTGAAATAGATCACTCTGTTTCTAATGACTCTATTTAATATATGAGTTTCACTTTTTGTATTGAAGAACTGAAATAAATTAACTTTTTGATGATATTCTACTTTTGTAAGAAGCACCTGTACGTGGTAATGAGGGCTCACGCTAAGTGCTGCCTCGTTCGAGTGTGGGTGACAGCTCTATGTGAGAGCTGGCACCGTGCAGTGATGCCCATGATTGGTGCTAGCACTGATCGCAGGTGTTTAACCCCTTTGATGTCGCTGTTGATAGTGACATTGTGGGGCATCGCAGAGGGAGTGAGCTCCCTCTGTGCTCCCATTTTGCACAACGCGATGTGATCATTTTATGTCTGGTCTCCATGTTGACCCCGGGTCCCAAGATGGCTGCGGAATCACCCGGGGACAATGGCCTATCAGCTCATGTGGCAGCATGAGCTGACAAGCTTCTTCCCTGTACATCAGACTCTGCTTTAATGCTCAGCGATCTGTCATTATACATTTGATGTCCCATCCTGGGACAATGTAAAAAGTAAGAAAATAATAATAATAATAATAATAATAATAATAAGTTAAGAAAAAATGTGAAAATATTTTACAAAAAATCACAAAATAAAGAACAAGCAAAAAACTGTATTTACATATGTAAAAAAGTAAAAAAAAAAGTGCACATATTTGGTATAGCCATGTACAGAACGATCCGACCTATAAAACTAGTTAACCCCTTCAGTGAACACCGTAAAAAAAAGACAATTCAAAAAACATACTTTATCATCATACTGCTAAACAAAAAGTGGAGTAAAACATAATCAAGAAGACCCATCTACATAAAAATGGAACCACTGAAAACGTCATCTTGTCAGTGGAAAAATAAAAAAGTTATGGCTCTCAGAATAAAGCGATGCAAAAATAATTATTTTTTCTATAAAATAGTTTTTATTGTGTAAAAGCGCCAAAACATAAAAAAACATAAAAAACATATTAATGTGGTATTGCTGTAATCATACTGACCCAAAAAATAAAGCTGCCTTATCAATTTTACTACATGCATAAAAAATAAAAAATAAATATAATTCCCGAATTGCTGTTTTTTGTTCATTCTGCCTCCCAAAAATCTAAATAGAAAGCAATCAAAAACTGTCATGCACCCAAAAATGGTACCGTTAACAATGTCAACTCTTCCCACAAAAAACAAGCCCTCACTTGACTATGTCAGCAAAAATATGGAAAAATTATAAAAACCCAATATAAATCTGTAATCACACAACCTGGAGAAAAAAGTTGTCTAATTACTTATACCACATGAGGAACGGCGTAAAAAATAAATAAAACCAATTTTCACCTACTGTTGGTGTGTTCATTCTGCATCCCAAAGATCGCAGTAAGGCTCAGCGTACATTTATTCTGTGCTCTACGCTGAGCGCTTACACCGTGGTTTCCGTGTAAATCTCTAAAAAATGTTATTCAGATGTAATCCCCACAGAAGATTCCCTCTAATGTGGTAGATGGAGACAGTGTGGACAATTTCTGGCCGTCTATGATCAGGCGGTGTCCGTCTTTTTAGACATGCATAAAAGTGCAGTTGACAATAGTTTTGTGCACCTCTGAAAAGAAGGACATTGCTGAACAGGGGCCAGATGGAGTGAATTAATCCCTTTTGGGATCACTCAGAGATTATAATGTAAGTGCTCAGCGTAAAGCACCGGATACACATGATCCCAAATGTTATGTAAAATGTTCCTTACAAACGCTTCAAATCAATCCACAGAAAAAGCAAGTCCCTACTCTGGTCCGTCATCTGTTAATGGAAATAAAGGGACTTCCACATTACTGGTAGTACAAAGGCTCTGGAAAAGCAAAACAAATTCAGCAAATTTATCACACCTAAATCCTAATGCCCCTCCCTTCTGAGCCCCACAGTGCACCTAAACCACATTTAAACCCACGTTTGGCATTTCTGTAGTGGTGACAGTACGCCTAATTACGGATGCATGTCTCCAGAAGCATGAGCTGGGCACAATGCTTAGAGACTTTGTAAATGGAGTCCGCAAACTATTATAGCAAAATCTGCGCTCCAAGGGGAAATTAGCGCGCCGTCCCTCTTGAGTCACACTGAATGGCCAAGCAATACTGTACAGCCATATATGAGGTATTGGTGTACTCAGGAGAAATTGCACAACAAATTTTGTGTTCATTTTCCCCTATTAACTAGGCGAAAAGAAACAAAATTGGGGCTAAAGGAACATTTTTGTGGGAAAAAATGTGATTTTTATATTTTCATGGCTCAATGTTATTAACTTCTGTGTAGCACCTGCGGGTTCAAGGTGCTCACCACACATCTAGATAAATTCATTGAGGGGTCTAGTTTCCAAAATGGGGTCACATGTGGGGAGGTTCCACTATTTAGGCACATCAGGGGCTGTCCAAATGCATCTGCTAATGATTCTAGCAAGTTTTACATTCAAAAAGTCAAATGGCACTCCTTCACTTCTGAGCCCTGTCGTGCACCAAAATAGTAGATTTCCCCCACATAATGGTTATCAGCGTGATCAGGAGAAATTGCACAACAAATTTTATGGAGCAATTTCTCCTGTTACTGTTGTGAAAATGCAAAATTTTGGGCTAAAAATATTTTTGTATGAAAATTGTGATCTTTTTATTTTCACAGCTCAATGTTATAAACTTTGGTGAAGCACCTGGGAGTTTATGGGGCTCACTGCACATCTACAGTAGATAAGTTCCCTGAGGGGTCTAATTTCCAAAATGGTGTCACTTGTAAGTGGTTTCCACTGTTTAGAGCTGTCGTATGCCCAATCAGTAATTTTCTCACACCTGTGGGGTATCAGCATATTCAGGAGAAATTGCACATCAAATTTTGGGTCAATTTTTTACCTGTTATCCTTGCAAAAATAAAAAAATTGGATCTAAAGTACATTTTTTTGTGAAAAAAGTTAACGCAAACCTGTCAGCAGGATTTTGCTAAGTAATCTACAGGCATTGTCATGTTGCTACTGTTACACTTATTAAAATTATACCTGCTATGAAGAAATCTGTCTTGTGGTTCTTGTGTAATCAGTGTTAGAAGTTTTCAGTTAATGAGATGTTCATGCTCTGGGGTGGGACTGTAGGCAGAGTCTTATCTTGGTACTCTAAGCCAGAGACACCAAGAAGAGACCTGCCCACACACCTTCCTTGAAGCACAAACATGTTCCTAATCATTGAGACAGAGAGAGACAGACTGGTTGTGCTTTGGGTGTGGAACATTTTTTACTGCCCACTAAGATGTTCTCCCCCTGAGCTAAACCCCTATCGACGCCTCTGCTTAGGCCCATCTGCATGCGGAAAGTGAGGGGTGGGGGGTGTTGTGTGAAGAATAGTGAAAGTGCTGCTGCATTTACCCTTTTTTGGAATTCCTAAAATCTAGCATTTGATATAAATTCTTAACATGTATATTTGCAAAATATTCTGCAATGTTTTCCTTCTTTTCACCGCTCATGCCAACTTTTTGAAAAGCCTTACACATTTACTATAATCAATGTAAAAAAATTCCCATAACTTATATTGAGCAAAACTATGCCGTCAATGTAATATAGATATGACTTTCTGGCTCACAAATCAGCAAGAAATGCTCCAGAGGAACTGGCCACTGTAACTTTCTTACTTCTTGTCATTTCAGAAAGAATTTTCAGCAGGCTCAGTATCATCAGAGGAACAATTACAATGACATCTATGCACAGCTGATAGCACAGGATCGACCATTCATAGCAAGTAATGTCACAGCTCCTTCTACTCCCTCTCTCTTCACAGTGACTTTTGTACATGCTCATTAGATGTTAGATGCAAAAGTAGGGTCTGAGTTAGTTCATTGCAACAAATGTATATGTGGAATTCCTGAAACAACAGGAAGTATGAGTCCAGAATAGCTCCAGGGGCCAATGTGAAAACGCCAAGATTTCTCATTTTTATTTTTGCAGATTGTGATATAGGAAAAAAATTAAATAATAAAAAAATACATTAAACACAAAAGCCTAATTTAATCAACAGACCATTTTTAGTGATACATTCTCCTTAGTAAATTAGGCACATTTTTCTATTGCTGGTTGATATTAAGCGTGGCATATCAAATACCAGTCTTAATAATTTCCGCCGACTTTTCATAATAATGTAAGCTATATTGGTGTAAAAGCTAAAATATGTACCTAGATCAAGTGTTTGTTATTCTATCCATTTTGTACCCTTTTAACTCAAGTATAGATTAGCGAAAGAATATAAATTCTCTTTTTAGACAGCTAATGTTAGATACTTGTCAGTTACCCACTGGCATTACCTTAAGTAGACAATTTATTGTCTGGACAATTATAGCTACTTCTTAGCTGTTGCATTTTTGTGGATAAGCACCTAATATAGCCAAAATTATTTACGTTCCCGACAGGCTGCACTTTTTTCTTAATCCTCTTTTCTCAGTCAGAACTTTCTAATTTTTGTTCAAAGGAAAGTGTATGAGTCATACTGGGTCTGATTTCTACACTGCTTATTGGGGTGTCTCGTGTCTAGCATACCAATGAGGAGCTCTGATGCTTACTAATCTGGAAAGCAGTATTCATTTTGGGCAAGACAGACTTAAAATTCATTCGAACTTAGTGCAAATTATATGACAAATACCATTGGAGAGACTAAAAAGTTGTGTTTCAAAATTTTGTTTCAACTTCTAGTGACTCTAGGAAAAGCCTCCAAATGTCCAAACGCCAGGGTATGGCTCCAGTCAGTGCCCAACATGTTTAAGGGGTTGTCTGGTCTTTTACTAAAAGTCTGTAGTCATGCTATGTGACTTAAGATTTGTAAATCCTCACAGCATGCACACCGTACACTGTCAGGATTCTCCAGTGTCTGTGGCGGTCAAATGACTGCAGGTATGCGATTTGCTTACTTCCACCCACATTCCGCACATTTGGCAAAAGGAAATTATTTAAATGATTTCTATTGGAAAGATAGTTGTAAGGATTATTTTTGATAGATGCTAAATTTCTACTGACTTTTGTGTTTACTGTTCAGAACAATTGAAATTCTAACGCAGCCACTGTTTTGCTACAATCAACTTGCAACTTCAAGTCATCATATAGACTTTAGAAACATAATCTTATAAGTTAGGGGAAGAGCTGAATCACATTCAAAAAACAAACTCCAATCTGAGAAGATGATTTGAATTATTGTTTGTGGTTCTTCTGTTCAGGTTCATTATCTCTGGGTCAGAATTCCATGGGCCACAGAACTAAGTTTAGACATGGGTCCATTACGTCTACCAGTCTATTATACAGATACAAGGGTCGCAATGGCATTGCTAAGGTCTATAAAGATATACAGATACAGTATTTGCTTGCCCTTTATAAAAAATACTTATATAGGGCTGTATGACAAAAATACTGGAGGAACTAAGATTGTCTTTGGAGGAATATATATATATATACATTGTAGCCTTTCCGGGGGGTTTAGCTCTAGGATCGCTGTCTGGGTAGACAGAATGGCACGGAAACAGTTCATTCAGACAGCAGTTTGGTGAAAACTGGCCGCAACCAGTTTTATTAAAGTCCACAGCACACAGATAAAAACAAATCATAAACAGAAAACCTGGGCTTGTCTAGCCTCTAATTACACTTAGATAGATGGCCCTCTCTATCCGGGACCCAGACTCTACCAGTCTGTGCCCAAAACAACACATATGATATATGTTACCAGTATGGAGTTTCACAGACACTCCTCTTTATGTCTGTAGGCAACTCCAATGTCCAGACTTGAGATAGGTCACCTCCTATTCAGTCGCTATTCGCACGGATTCTCACTGCGACTACTCCTGTGTCCGGGGTACTTCCTGCACCCAGACTGAGATAGCTCACACTCTTAGAGACTGCTTCCTTGTGCCAGGACACCTCCCTGTGTCCGGGCTAAAGACAGCTCCCACACTCTTGGAGACACCTTCTGTGCCTGGACCCCTTGTCCAGACTGAATGAGCTCTCTGACTGTGCTCCCAAGCACCTACTTCTGGCTTCCTAATCAACACCTGAGTGGATTCAGGTCTGAGCTGCAAGCGTGTACTGAATGGCAGGTGTAGTGACCTTTCTTTACCACCAGGTTTACAAAGCCACACATTTCGCTCATACCAGTCAGCAAGGTACTTAGGTGAAATATACACCTCATTCACCACATATTCCTTCACTGTCTCACATATCCCCTCCCTCTTCTCCAGACCGGAGGGCTGGTCATCCAGACCGGAGGGCTGGTCAACAATCCAACAGAGACAGTGAACTCTGGACCAGTCATGGCCCTCATCAGCTTCATCCTCACCACTGTCATAGCCAACATCAGTTTTCTCTTCATCTGAAGCATCCGCACTACCCTGTACCCTCCCAGGCTTATACTCTCTGCGGGCCTCGGGTATCCTGCACTGTTTCATCTTGACTTTAGTGCCAGCCTCAGTCTCGGTATAGTGGCTCACCAGATAAGTACGACCAGGCACGTCAGAACAGCTCTGCTGATTCTTCCTCAGAAACTTTCGTACCTCCTGTTTTTGGGGCACTGACCCTGTGTCACCAACTGTCACAGGAGGTATAGGGGTTTTCTCTAATTCCCCCTGAACTTTCTTTAGCACATCTACTTTCTTAAATATCAGTTGATTCATAAATTCTACCTCACAGAACCCAAGCGCCTCTGTCATGGTTTCTGACCATTCCGAGCCACACTGTTCAAACGATTGGCACTGTAGAGGGAGCTGATCGTTTTTCTTGGTCGGTACACATAATTTATCCTCTTCTAGTACAGGCTCACTTTGCATAAGACTCAGAGCTCTTACTTCTTTCTCCAGGAGATCCTCATGGCTACGCATCTTCTCCTGTAGTTGTTGGACGTCCTTTACGTCTTTGGCCCCTTCTTCAGGCTCTTCTGGTAGGACATGCTCAGAAGCCCTACCATCAGTCTTCTTTTCCACCACGTTCTGCATCCCATCTGAGCTCCCGTGTATCTGCAGCGGCAACGGAGCGACACATCGCCCCTCCCACTCACTGGGACGTGGTTCAAGTGTAGACTCCATGAAAATGCGCCTGAGCTCACCAAGGCCAACCCGAGGTCTCAAAATCTCATCTTGGGATTTATCCAGATCCTTTGGGTCGCTCGGGAACTCCGATGGCGCACCGGGCGCCGAATTTCCGGCCCGAGCTTCGCGAGTCGCAGCCACGGATCCGGACAGTACACCGTCCACGCCGCTGTCTCCGGCAGAAACATATTCCGGGGCAGAGTCATTCCCCACATCTTCAGTCTTGTTCCTCACAGCTTCACTTGAGACATCAGCCTCTGGTGAGGCACCTGGCCTGGTGTCCACCACTTCCATGGCTTTCTCCACCTCTGCAGCATCACCTTCAGAGTCCTTGGCCTGATGCAGATCCACACCATACATTGATAACTTCTCATTTTCAACAGCATCCACTTGTGCTGTGTTCAGTTTCAGAGTCCTGTCTTTCACCTTAGTCTTCGCCAGGGAACCGGCCAACTGTACAACATCTTCAGATGCCATCCTCCGTCCGACTGCAAGGTCAGCCTCAGCCTTCCTCTCAGGACTCTCAATCTCCTCTGCTACCATGCCTTCCTCACTTGCACTGGTTGCTTTATTGTCATCAGATGACTCACTATCACCACCACTATCTCTGTCTGACCCCCTTTTCTCAGCCACATCTGGCTCACTTCCAGGGTTAGACACTTCATTTTCATTCACATCCGGCTCACTGTCAGGGTTATACAATTCATTCTCATTCACATCTTGATCTGGAACCTTAGTTAACATGTCATCCACAACATTAACTTCACCATCTGGTCCCTGGTTTCCCTCAGGTGGTCCCTCAAGTATGTGACTATGTGATAACCCCAGCACTATACTTCCATATAGCTCAGGTACCAGGAGCTGACTCACGACCTCTCCCTGGACTTCAGTGTCCCTATACAATAGGTTATTGTTCATGGCAGCATGAGGAAACCTTTCCTCAGAGCCAGGCTCTTGGGGAACCTCATTCAGAACAATTACATTCTCCTGTGCCGTTTTAAGAGTGGGGACTCGCACCGGCTCACTCCCAAAATTGTCACAGGAGCCAAGCAGGTCAGGGACACTCGGTTCCCGAGAACCACCATCCTCGTCTCCCAACCTCACCTGCAAAGAAATGTCATCTTTATCACGGTCATCATCAGTATCATCACTATTATGATTAGCATTATCATCATTATCAATATCAGCATCCTCATCATGGTCATCATCATTATCATGATCATCATTATCATTATCAATATTATCATGGTCATCATCATTATCACATAAGTTTAACAGCCCACTAGCATTGTGTTCCGCCCCTCGGGACTGCGCACCCTCAGTAGGAGCTTCATCACACTGTCCATCAGAAACATTTTTCCCCCAGAGATCCTTAGACCGGGGAAAATCATTACCCAATATAACGGGGTGCACCAGGGTCTTCACTACCCCTACTTCATATGAAACCTCCCCGAGTTTGGGGACCAAGTCCACGGCAGTCTCTGGTAGACTTTGGTGTCTTCATGGATGTACACCACACTCAGGTGCTTATCAGGGATGAAGTCCCTATCACTCAGGCTGTCACATACGGAAGTCACTGGACTCTCTGAGTCCAAGAGGGCCTGTGCTGGGCAGTCACTTACAACCACCGGGGACCCCTGTGGTCCAGTCTCTTCGGCTGAGGTGGACACACACACAGGCTCTGCGCAGGGAGAGAGGGATCTGCCAACATCACAACACATAGGCTCCCCCTCTATTGGACAGTTGGCTGCAATTTCACGCCAGCTCCAACACTGTCCATCACACTCTCCCACCCACATGTCCCCTCGGGCCTGAACCCGCTTATCAGCATACCCCATGTCCCCAACAGCTGGAACGCTCTTACCGCGAGAGTTCAGCGTCCGGGAACTCCGAAGTGATGACCTCTCAGACGGCTGTACCTCAGGAGGACGTGCTTGGGTGTAGCGGTCCACTATCACCTTTTCAACTCCATAATCAGGCCTGCTGACTGCAGACTCCCAACTGTATCTCCAGTCACGAACTCTCCTGGCACGGGCTGCAACCGTAACACCCAGCCGGGTAAGAATCGCCGCTTTCAACTTTGCATAGTCTTCGCTGTCCTGCTTGCTCAGGTCAGCCCAGACTTTTTGGGGTTCCCCAATCAGATAGGGTACGACCACCATGGCCCATTCAGATAGTGGCAGATTCTCCTTCTCTACCAGTCTCTCAAACCTAGTAAGATATACCTCCACATCATCACGAGGTGTCATTTTTCTCAAGGACCGTCTTAACCGCCTTCTTTATAGCGGACAACGCCGGTGCCTTCACAACATTACTTCGGGACGCGGCACCGAAATCCTTTTTTGGTGCTGTCATCTGCTCAACAAATAACCGGTTATTCTCCTGCTGCTGCAGGAATTGCTGCTGGGCCTGCTGCATGCGCTGCTGGTGCTGCAGGCGCTGCTGCTCCATGCTCTGCTGCATGCTTCGCTGGGCCTGCACCAGGTACTCAACGAGTTCCTCCATACTGCCGGACTCATCTGTCTCAATCACAGCAGTCTTATGTTGCACGTTAACTTGCGCCATTTGTTCAAACAGCGCCTCCATGCTGTCATCCATGCTGTCAGACTTCTCTGTCTTCACAACTGTAGTCTTCACTGAAGACATACACACTACACAGCTTTTTTTTTTTTTGCAAAGTCTATTAGGGCTACTGTCTCTTTAAGACTGCTCCACAAACTTTTCTTTTGCTGCTGCACATTCCACAGTCATCTTCACAACAAGTTCAGCTTTGCTGTGCATACATTTTCTTTCTGCAGACCCTATCAGGGCCACTGTCTCTCCAAGACTGCTCCAAACAGACGTTTCTGCTGACACACTTTTTTTTTTTTTCTGTTGCTATTTCAATAGACTTCACCTTTAATGCTGTCTCTCGCCACTGTGCTGCATGCACACTCCAGCACTAACTGTACCAGGCCCTGCGCTGCCCCAGCATTCTTCACCAATTGTAAGCTTTCCGGGGGGTTTAGCTCTAGGATCGCTGTCTGGGTAGACAGAATGGCACGGAAACAGTTCATTCAGACAGCAGTTTGGTGAAAACTGGCCGCAACCAGTTTTATTAAAGTCCACAGCACACAGATAAAAACAAATCATAAACAGAAAACCTGGGCTTGTCTAGCCTCTAATTACACTTAGATAGATGGCCCTCTCTATCCGGGACCCAGACTCTACCAGTCTGTGCCCAAAACAACACATATGATATATGTTACCAGTATGGAGTTTCACAGACACTCCTCTTTATGTCTGTAGGCAACTCCAATGTCCAGACTTGAGATAGGTCACCTCCTATTCAGTCGCTATTCGCACGGATTCTCACTGCGACTACTCCTGTGTCCGGGGTACTTCCTGCACCCAGACTGAGATAGCTCACACTCTTAGAGACTGCTTCCTTGTGCCAGGACACCTCCCTGTGTCCGGGCTAAAGACAGCTCCCACACTCTTGGAGACACCTTCTGTGCCTGGACCCCTTGTCCAGACTGAATGAGCTCTCTGACTGTGCTCCCAAGCACCTACTTCTGGCTTCCTAATCAACACCTGAGTGGATTCAGGTCTGAGCTGCAAGCGTGTACTGAATGGCAGGTGTAGTGACCTTTCTTTACCACCAGGTTTACAAAGCCACACATTTCGCTCATACCAGTCAGCAAGGTACTTAGGTGAAATATACACCTCATTCACCACATATTCCTTCACTGTCTCACAACATATATAAGTATATATATTTATATAATTTCCAAACTGTGGAAAACCCCAAATAAACATTCACTAGAAGACCATAAAATGTAACTTTTATTTCTATTAATTAAAATAAAGTATATACAAAGGGTATAAAATGTTTTGTCCTTTATCTGTCTCCGAATCTGCAGTTATTTTAGGCAGTATTCCTGCTAATTTAGATTTGTAAAGTGTATAGCACTCTGTATGCTAATACATATTGGCAGAATAGGACAACAAATTTTAGCACTAGCGTCCACCCAACATGTTTCACCACGATAGCGGCGTCATCAGGGGATGGGACATAGGCTTTATATTATAGGTCACTGTAAACATTTTAGGCAGATGTAGAAATATACTGCAAAGGAAGAATGCTTTAAAAAATTAATAGTTTGTTTTTATCAATTAACAAAATAAAGTGGACAAACAAAAAAATACCGAAATCAAATGAACATTTGGTTTGACCACCCTTTGCCTTCAAAGCAGCATAAAAACATCAATTTTTCTATGTGCATTTGTCGACACTTTTAACCCCTTAACAAATGCTGATACCCCTTTTAACGCCGGTCATTAAGGGTACTTAAACCACAGCGCCGTTAATTAACGGCGCTGTGGAAAAAGTGGATAGAGCCCTCCAGAGGCGCATTTTCTCTGGGGTCTCGGCTACCGGGGGTAGCCGAGACCCAGAGAACATGAATCGGGTCGGTTTTTACCAACCCCGATGTTGCGATCGCCGTTATTAACCCTGTAACGGCGATCGCAACAACAAAAAAGGGGTGTGCCATATAATTTCTCTCTCCTCTGATGTGATCGGACATCAGAGGAGAGAGAAAAAGGGTCCCCGATCCCGTCTTGTGGCCCCAATTCCCCACTTCTGGCCCCACCAGGGCCCTCTGGTGTCCCCCGGTGCAAAGGGGAGAAAATGTGCTGGGGGGGCTTGGGCAATTTTCTCTGGGGTCTCGCCTGCCGGGGGTAGCCGAGACCCCAGAGAACATGATCCGGGTCGGTATTTACCGACCCCAGTCTTGCGATCGCCGTTATAACAGTATAATGGCGACCGCAGCAAAAAAAAATAAAAAATGATTTCTCTCCCCTCTGATGTGATCGCACATCAGAGTGGAGAGAATTAGGGTCCCCAGTACCCCCGAACCTCCCCTGTACCTCCCAGTGTCCTCTTGTCCTCTGGCAGGTCCCCCTGTCCTCCGATCCTCCCGGGTCATCTTCCTGTAAAAAAAAAATGGCGGGCGCATGCGCAGTGCGCCCGCCGAATCTGCCTAGCGGCAGATTAAAAAAGTTTTTCATTCATTCTCCTAAAAGTACATTTTGATCACTGTGATAAACTATCACAGTGATCAAAATAAAAAAGCAGTACATAACCCCCCCTTTATCACCCCCTTAGTTAGGGACATAAAATAAAATATAGAAATTATATTTATTTTAATTTTTCCATTAGGGTTAGGGTTAGGGCTAGGGTTAGGGCTAGGGTTAGGGTTAGGGCTGGGTTAGGTTTATAATTAGGGTTAGGGTTAGCATTAGGTTAGGGTTAGGCTGGGTTCATACTGCGTTATGGCAGTCCGTTAGATGGACTGCGTTACACCGCGGTGTAACGCAGTCCGTTAACGCTGCTATTCACCCCCATTTGAGTGCGCATCGCGACTCATGCCGTAAAGCGGCATGCGTTCGCGACGTGCCATCGTTCAGTGACGGAGCCTCAGACACGGCCTGCAGCGTCTGGGCTCCGTCACCGCTAGCGCAGATGAATCATCTGCTGATTTCTCTGCGCTAGCGGGTATAGCATAACTCGATCGCGTTATGCTATACCGTTACCAGCCCGTCAACGCTATGTGTTGAACGGGCTGGTAAAATGCAGAATGAACCTAGCCTTAGGGTTAGGGTTATAATTAGGGTTAGGGTTGGAATTAGGGTTAGGGTTACAATTAGGGTTAGGGTTACAAACAGGGTTAGGGTTACAATTAGGGTTGAAATTAGGGTTGGGATTTAGGTTAGGTTTATGGTTAGGGTAGGGATTAGGGTTATGGGTGTGTTGGGGTTAGGGTTGGAGCTAGAATTGAGGAGTTTCCACTATTTAGGCACATCAGGGGGCTCCAAACACGACGTGGCGTTCAAAAAGTCAAATGGCGCTCCCTCCCTTCCGAGCCATGCCGTGCGCCCAAACAGTGGTTTACCCCAACATATGGGGTATCAGCGTACTCAGGACAAATTGCACACCAATTTTGGTGTTCTAATTTCTCCTGTTACCCTTGGGAAAATAAAAAATAGCTGGCTAAAAAAATCATTTTTGAGGAAAAAAATCATTTTTTATTTTCACGGCTCTGCGTTTATAAATTTCTGTGAAGCACTTGGGGGTTTAAAGTGCTCACCACACATCTAGATAAGCTCCTTAGGGGGTTTAGATTCCAAAATGGTGTCACTTGCAGGGGGTTTCTACTGTTTAGGCACATCAAGTGCTCTGCAAACACAACATGACGCCCGCAGAACATTCCATCAAAGTCTGCATTACAAAATGGCACTCCTTCCCTTCCAAGCTCTCCCATGACCAAACAGTGGTTTCACCCCACATATGGGGTATCAGCGTACTCAGGAAAAATTGCACAACAACTTTTGGGGTCCAATTTCTCCTGTTACCCTTGGGAAAATAAAAAAATAGTGGGCTAAAGAATCATTTTTGAGGAAAAAAATGATTTTTTTATTTTCACGGCTCTATGTTATAAACTTCTGTGAAGCACTTGGAGGTTCAAAGTGCTCACCACACATCTAGATAAGTTCTTTAAGGGGTCTAGTTTCCAAAATGGTGTCATTTGTGGGGGGTTTCCACTGTTTAGGTGTATCAGAGGCTCTACAAATGCGACATGGCGTCCAATTTCAATTCCAGACAATTTTGGTTTGAAAAAGTCAAACGGCGCTCCTTCCCTTCCAAGCCCTGCTGTTGTCCCCCCCCACATATGGGGTATCAGCGTACCTAGGACAAATTGGACAACACGTATTGTGGTCTAATTTCTCCTGTTACCCTTGGGAAATTAAAAAATTGGGGACTAAACGATCAGGTTTGTGGAAAAAATATGATTTATTGTTCTCACGCCCGGGCGTTATAAACTTCTGTGAAGCAATTGGGGGTGCAAAGTGCTCACCACACATCTAGATAAGTTCCTTAGGGGGTCTAATTTCCAAAATGGGGTCACTTGTGGGGGGTTTCCACTGTTTAGACACATCAGGGCCTCTACAAACGCGCCATGGCGTTCAGCCAATTCTGCGTTGAAAAAGTCAAACGGCGCTCCTTCCCTTCCAAGCTCTGCCATGCACCCAAACAGTGGTTTACCCCCACATATGGGGTATCAGCATGCTCAGGACAAATTGCACAAAAACTTTTGGGGTCTTGTTACCTTGGCAAAATAAAAATTGGGGTGAAAAGATCGTTTTTCTGGAAAAAATATAATTTTTGTTTTCACGGTTCTATGTTATGAACTTCTGTGAAGCACTTGGAGGTTCAAAGTGCTCACCACACATCTAGATAAGTTCCTTAGGGGATCTAGTTTCCAAAATGGGGTCACTTGTGGGGGGTTTCCACTGTTTAGACACATCAGGGCCTCTACAAACGCGACATGGCATCCAGCCAATTCTGCGTTGAAAAAGTCAAACGGCGCTCCTTCCCTTGCGACCTCTGCCGTGCGCCAAAAAAGTGGTTTACCCCCACATATGGTGTATCGGCGTATTCAGGAGAAATTGCACAACACATTTTTTGGTTCATTTTTTCTTTTAACACTTGTGAAAATAAAAAAAATTGGTTCCGAAGTAAAGTTTTTGCAAAAAAAGTTAAATGTTAATTTTTTCCTTCCACATTGCTTCAGTTCCTGTGAAGCACATAAAGGGTTAATAAACTTCTTGAATGTGGTTTTGAGCACCTTGAGGGGTGCAGTTTTTAGAATGGTGTCACTTTTGGGTATTTTCTCTCATATAGACCCCTCAAAGTGACTTCAAATGTGATGTTGTCTCCAAAAAAAAATGGTGTTGTAAAAATGAGAAATCGCTGGTCAACTTTTAACCCTTATAACTTCGTAACAAAAAAAAAATTTTGTTCCCAAAATTGTGCTGATGTAAAGTAGACATGTGGGAAATGTTATTTATTAAGAAATTTGTGTGACATATCTCTCTGATTTAAGGGCATAAAAATTTAAAGTTTGAAAATTGCTAAATTTTCAAAATTTTCGCCATATTTCTGTTTTTTTCATAAATAAACACAAGTCGTATCAAAGAAATTTTACCACTAACGTGAAGTACAATATGTCAAGAAAAAACAATCTCAGAATCAGCTGGATTCGTTAAAGCGTTCCAGAGTTATAACCTCATAAAGTGACAGTGGTCAGAATTGTAAAAATTGGCCCGGTCATTAAGCTGCAAAATGGCTCTGTCACTAAGGGGTTAAAAAAAACTCACCAGCCAAGTTTTACCAATCTTCTTGGAGAACTAACCACAGATCCCAAACATCCCAAACAGGCTCGATGATGGTGAAATCGGCACTCTGTGTGAGTTATAGCATAATTGCAGGACTCCTTGTTTTTCTTTATCCTGAAGGTATTTCTTAGTGACATTGGCTACATTTTAAGGGTCTCTGTCCAGCTGCAGAATAAATTTGGATTCAATCAGCTGGTTCTCTGATGGTATTGTAAGATGGGTAAGCTGTTTCTCGTAAACACAGCCTTAGTAATGTCCAAGTGATGAGTAAAATTAGACCTAGCTCTAAGCAGAAATTTCCTTAAAAAATTTAGATCTAGGCATATGGAAAGGAGCAAGGGCTGATGGGCAAGAATTCATCCTTGTCTAAGTGCCTTATTTGTCAACGTGATGAAGAAAAAGTGTGCACTCAGATCATATGGATTATGGTGCTGGTGAATTTGGACCGAGAGGTAAGATTCACCGCACACAAAAATGGAATTTTGATGCAAAAAGTAATTTTATTGTGCCCGTTACAGAAAGAGGATAAATGTGCCATGTTCATAGAAAAATCAGAGGTACAATTTCATGAATACCCATACAATTACAGATACCCGACATTTCGATCCTCCCGGATCTTAGTCATGGCGTACTATGGAGAATAAATAAGAGAAGAGAATATAAGTAACAAATTCCGAACAATAAACAAAATATATACAAATATATACAAAATATACACATATATATATCAGAACTGGTTGATTATAGTAGAAGTCATTATATAAGGGCAATGTGGGGATATCAGATCCAGAAAATAAGAACCTGAATAATGCAACCACACGTAATGTCATCAACAGTAATTTAGGATAGATCCAGAATTCATGGAATAACATCAAAGCATACAGGGGTTGAAAGAACAAAAGGGATTAATAATAATACCTTAAATGTGGATATAACTGAGTAAGGGCACTTGGAAGGTCAACTATAAATGTCAATACATAAGGTCTCTGGAGCACTAAAGTAAATGGGACACAACAGAAATAAGTATGTACACATATATGAGCATATTCACCCAAATGGCCGGCTATATTTTACCTGTGGCATATGTGGATGTACAACGTACATGCAGTATGATGGCTGCTGGAAAAATGGGATAGAGATCCAAAGTAAGTATCCCTCAGTGTGTGCAACAGGTAGGACCGCTAAACTACCCAAAGAAGAAATCCATTTTTACCTGCAGAGTATGGCTGGCTGAAGAGGTTAACATCGGCGGCGCTCCCGCGCTTTGCCACGGCTGCTGAGTGCGGCTGTAGGGTGGTTTGGGGCGAGCTTCAGCTTAAAAAGCCGCGCCAAGTCACGCCGGACCAGAAGTGCGTCATCCGGACCGGACGTGACGTGGCGTTGGGCTCCGTTGCGGCTGCGCATGCGCGGTAGTGCCCAAAATCGCCATATTGGGTACTGGCTCAGAAATAGAGGGCGTATAAAGAGGAAGGGAGTAAGCATACTCACGTGTATAGAACAGTTACATTGTGTCAGGAGAGACATTGCAAATGAACAGGGGCAGAGTATACATAGAGCAGGGGAGGGGGGGAGAATAAAGTCAGACTGCTAGAAGGTAAATGAAACCGGTAAGTAGTTGCAGCATAAGAGGAAAGAGAACTGATGAAGACATTATAGAAAGAAAACAGCAGGTGGAATAAATAAAAATAAATAAAATAATTGTAAAATAAGAAAAATCTGCACGAATGTTTCAAAAGCATTATAGAAGACAATAATGATGGAAGCACAAAACAAATGGAAAATAAAAAGTAAAAAATAAAAAATAAAAAATAAAAATGTAAATAATGGAATAAAAAATAAAAATTGAATAAAATAAATCCAAAAAAGAAACAAAACCTGGATTTGGAAAGAAATTATTGTAAAAATGAAAAAAGTGAAAAAATAAAAATAAAATGAAAAAATAAGAAAGAAAAAAAAAAATTAATAAAGTAAAAAAAGAGAACAAAAAAGAGTAAAAAGAGAGAAAAAAGAGGGAGACAAATGGCAGAAATAATTTTTGAAATGAAAACCATAGCCGGAGGAGGAAAAACTTACCGGTTAAGAGAGAATGTCAGCGAGTCTGAAAATTAAATAAGAAACAGAGTAAATTATAGGAGCCAATTAATTTCCCTATTAAGACCCCTAGGAGATAATGTGTCGAGTTTGTGGATCCAGTACGTCTCTCTAAGTTTAAGCAATCTGACATGGTCACCACCTCTTCTTGGTTTATGCACCTGTTCGATTATTTGATATTTAAGTTGTGCCACCAAATGTTTAAGTTTTTCAAAATGTTCAGGTAGGGGTAGCCATATCTTATTGGTACGTATTGTCGATTTGTGGCTTGCGATCCTGTTCTTTATATGTTGAGTAGTCTCACCCACGTACAGGAGACCGCACGGGCATTTGATTACATAAATTACAAAATTGGAGTCACATGTAAAGTAGCCATTTATGGGGAAGGATTTTCCTGTACGAGGTTGAGTTACTGTATCAGATTTAATCACATTGGAACAGGATGTGCAGCCCAAGCAAGGAAAAGTACCTCGACGACATGTCAAAAGGAGACGCTGTGTTGAAGCAGGGCGCGTACTCCCAATATCGGCTCGTACCAATGTATCCTTGATGTTGGGGGACCTCCTGTTACACATAAGGGCGGGACTAGTGAAAGCTTCAATTGAGGGATATGCTTTAGTCAGGAGTGACCAATGTCTACAAATGATTGAGTGGACTTTGGGCATCAAAGGATGATGTGTATGTACGAAAGGAACCCTTTCTTTCTTGATCATGGCTGGAGCTGGGTCAGGCGCACTGAGGGCTCTGTTTTTTTCATACTCAAGGAGCCTAGACGGATAGCTCCGTTCCTTGAATTTGAGGGACATCTCATTCAGACGGCTGTTTAGCTGATCAGGGTCAGTGACTATCCGGGAGACACGCGTAAATTGAGACCTAGGGAGACTATCTTTTGTTGGTTTAGGATGGCTGCTATGGTAGTGCAGAAGACTATTACAGTCTGTTGGATTTACGTAAAGGTCAGTTGTAAGGTTCCCACGTGAGTCTTTCAGTACTGTGATGTCTAAAAACGCAATATTTGTACTATCATAGTGGATTGTAAACTGTAGATTCAGGTGAACCCGTCCAAACGAAAAAGATGTCGTCTATGTATCTATGATAGCAGGTGACGTGTTTTTTATAAGTCTCCACAGGATAGACAAAATCTGATTCAAATGCGTGCATAAATACATTTACGTAAGCCGGCGCGACGTTACTGCCCATCGCGGTCCCTCGTAATTGTACATAATATGTGTCCCCGAATAAGAAAAAGTTCTCAAACAAGATTAATGTCAAAAGGTCTAGACAAAATTGGATAGATTTACTTGATAGAGTAGAGGTCTCTAGCAACATTTTAGTGGCTTGCAGACCCTTAGTGTGAGATATGGATATATAAAGGCTGCTCACATCTAATGTCACTAATAGACTGTCGGGAGGAGTGATTTTGAATTCATTTATAATCCTTAAAAAATGACCAGTATCCAGTAGAAACAAATGTGTGGTTTTGACCAATGGTGTCAAGATTTTTTCTAGAAAGGGGTGAAAGTATTGAATCTGTGGAAGCTACGATGGGTCTGCCTAGAGGGTTATTGAGTGATTTATGGATCTTTGGAAGGATGTAGAAAACCGGGGTAATGGGGTGAAAATTGGTGAGAAATGTTGCCGTTTTTTTGTCAATGATTTGTTCATCTAGGGCTATATTGAGCAGTGACTGTATCTTGGAGTTGATATCCCAAGTGGGATCTCTTGGAATGATTTTATAGGTCTGTGAATCTGAAAGTTGACGTAAGACCTCCTTGGTATATAGAGCGTGGTCCATAATGACAGTAGCACCCCCTTTGTCCGCCGGTTTACTTATGATAGACTTATTTTTCTGTAGTGATACAAGTGCTTGACATTCAACAGATGTTAGATAATTAGAAGTGGGAAAGAAACCAAGGCGTAGGTCATGGACTAAAGCCTTTACCTCCGATCCACAAAAGAAATAAAAGTTTCAGTCGCATGCGAAGTCTGCGGTGGGTTGAAAGAGCTGGGATTCCGGAGCCCCAGAATATCCACAGAGATCTCTGCAACAGAGACATCCCCAGCCGGAGACACTCTGATATCAGAGATATCTGTTTTTGTCCCAAAATGAGTCTTGAGCCTGATGGTGCGATAAAACCGCTGGAGATCCTTCTCCAGCTGGAACGCATTCCATTTAGGGGTAGGACAAAATGACAGTCCTTTCTGGAGCACGGATAGTTCCGCAGGGGAGAGTGTGTAGTTAGAGATATTGATTATCGAGTTGGATGTGGTCTTACCTGAGACCTGGTCGTCATTCTTTCTCCTCGATCGTCGTGTCTTTCGTTGCGTTGTAGTCCTCCCCTGCGGCCTCTCCCTAAAAAATGCATTCTTGTAGAACCTGTAGAAGAGTCACTTTCGGTACTGAAGGACCCAAATCTGCGGTTTGGTGGTCGACGCCAAGTATTTGGTCCGAAAGAGTCGTTCCATCTATACACCCTGTTACTAGTGTAGTCGTCCGAGTCCCTTTGAAACTTCAGATGTTTCCTTTCTTGTAGAAATTTTTGTTGATCGGCTAAGATTTTTTTCAGTTTTCTCTTTCAGACTGGACCACTCGGAGGATGACAGCGTAGAGGAAAGCTGGGTTTCTATGACTTTAATATTCTCCTTGGTCTCTGCAATGGCCTTCTGTAGATATTCAATAGTTAGAATTATTATGTTTAGAGAGCACTTGTTCAAAATTTGTTTAAACTTGACGCAGAACTCCTCGTTATCTCTAAAGAGGGTTGGGCGTAGATTACATCTAAGACCCCTAGGGATCCTTCCCTGTTTATGGTACTCCGCCAAAGTTATGCAATGTAAATCGTATGACAAAAATCTTCGCCTCTCCTTCTCGTAATCCCTTGTTCTCAACTCCTGTGTGGGAGTTGTGAGAAAATCATTAGCATTAGAAACTTGTGACAGAATACCAGAACTGGTTGCAACATCATAGGCAAAAGTATCTATATTAGACATCTGATAGACCGGTGCAGTCACCACAAAAATACACAGTGATGAAGAAAAGGTGTGCACTCAGATCATATGGATTATGGTGCTGGTGAAATTGGACCGTGAGGTACCAAAGTCAAATAGAGAGGTAAGATTCACCGCACACAAAAAATGGAATTTATTTGTCAACATGAACAACAATTCAAATCACTCTACATTAAAATGCCTTTTGCATTTTCTGCCTTGGCATTTATACAGACTCTGATAGAGGATCCTTATTGTCTGCCATATACAATGTGATGGGATGTGATAGTTGCAAGTAGAGATGAGCGACTTTGGTCGAGTCGGGTTTCGGACCACCCGACTTTACCAAAAGTCGAGTCGGATGAAATTGGTCCGACTAGCGGCAAAAAAGTCGGATTTCTGACCGGAACCCGACCCCAATGCAAGTCAATGGGAAATAAAAGTTGGCAGTGAGTGGATGACCCGAACAAAGTCGCTCATCTCTAGTTGCAAGTATTTATGAAGAAGCCCGTACCTGAGATGTGTGAGCATTCTTGCTGATCAAATATCCAACAATGTATAAGATAAAACTCACATTTTGCAAAAATCTAATTGCAAATTGTTTAAATTTCCTGAGATTAGAGAATTTCATAAAATTCAACATGAATTTAAAAAGTATTGAATTAATTCACTCATCTCTAGCAGTTACAATATAGCCCTTGATGCTCTAATTAGAATAAGTGTGAATTTGACTTACAAGGATCATTGTTTATAGATGTTAAATATGTAATATGGTTTATTTTGTAGGTACTGCATGTGTACCAGCAACAAATATGCTAGACATCATTATCTGTTTACTAGACTGGTCGCAAGCTTAAGGTGTCTAATGACTAACCTTTCAAAGAAGAAGGCAAACAAGGTCAGTCATAACCTCTGCCTGAAATCCCTGAAGCACATTGCTGCATTACAGCTCTATGTGTGAGTGATATATAGAAGCAAGGGTAGGATTGGGTCCAATCACGTCTATCTATCTGATGTTTGGAAAACATTAAGACTTATGTTGCATTACACATTGCATTTAAACTATTACAACTATTTAATCATTTTCTTTTTCTACAAGGAATCTTACACCTGATACATGCTACATCAACCGCGGGCAGCATGAATCAGAGCCTTGTTGCATGAATACGCCAGAGCGTTTCAGAGAAAATATACTTTAGAAATCTGGACCATAACTGGCTATCTTCTACCAGCACTGCTCTACAGTAGACGATTGACAGGTTTCTTGCTATGGGAGAGAACTGTCAATCATCTGCAGAACTGCTTGGAGAAGTCCGTGGTGGGCAGAGTTGGACAAGTATGGTCTCCAGCTATGGTCCTCAGCCAGATCTTTAAAGTACATTTTCTCTGAAATAATATATCTGCTGCCATCATGCAGCCAGAATCTGATTCATACTGCAAGAGATTTGGGCAGCATGAATGAAGTGACTGGTTCCCTTTAATACTTCTTTAGCTGTGGAAATTTTAGCTATGACAATCAGATTAGTAGTTTGTTCAGAAAATTATTAACTTCATCTGTGCTCCCCACTTACAAGCATTCTCTGCCATGGTGCACACAAACACCACATGACCTCAATCAAAATCTATGGGACTGTTTACATCTTTGTGTTTTTTTTGGGGGACATGTCCGCTTTTATGGGCATGACAAATGAAATTCACCTATACAAGTTAATGGGTCTGTGAAAATCACATACACCACAGGGATGGCTGTAAATTGTGGGTGCTGTCCTTGATTCTCTTGGATAAGAGAAGCTTTGCAATTCATTAATTTATTTTCCATGCATAGAAATCACTGCTGATTAAAAACTGACACAATGACCAAACACTAAAACTTGGATGCAAAACACTGGTGACAAAGAATCACTGATGTCTGAATGAGGCCTAAATCCATTATTTTAACCCCTTAGTGACAGAGCCAATTTGCAGCTTATGACCAGGCCAATTTTTACAACTCTGACCACTGTCACTTTATGAGATTATAACTCTGGAACGCTTTAACGGATCCCACTGATTCTGAGATTGTTTTTTCATGACATATTATACTTCATGTTGGCGGTAAATTTCTTCAATATGACTTGCGTTTATTTATGAAAAAAATGGAAATATGGGGAAAATGTTTAAAATTTTGCAATTTTCAAACTTTCAATTTTTATGCCCTTAAATCAGAGAGATATGTCACACAAAATACTTAATAAATAACATTTCCCACATGTCTACTTTACATCAGCACAGTTTTGGAAACAATTTTTTTTTTGTTAGGAAGTTATAAGGCTTAAAATTTGACCAGCGATTTCTCATTTTTACAACAAAATTTACGAAACCATTTTTTTTAGGGACCACCTCACATTTAAAGTCACTTTGAGGGGTGTAAATGACAGAAAATACCCATAAGTGACACCATTCTAAAAACTGCACCCCTCAAGGTGCTCAAAACAACATTCAAGAAGTTTATTAACCCTTTATGTGCTTCACAGCAACTGAAGCAATATGAAAGGAAAAAATTCACATTTAACTTTTTTTACAAACATTTTACGGAGACCTGTAGAAGCGTTATTGTGTGCGAAACAGCAGTCGTCTAGTACGTCTCCACTTTGTGTCTCCATGTTTTTTTATATGTAATTACCAAATAAAGGATAAGTTTGGGATGGTGAGTGCCTGACACCACTTTATTTTTGGGATATGGACATTTGCTGTGATATTATTTGGTGCCGCACCCAAAATCCCTGAACCAGTGACAAGGATTATTCCTGGAGTTTTTTCAGCTGTGCCATCCATTCTGATTGCTTGGTGTGATTTCATCAAACATGCAGTGACCAGGGAGCCATTACCCTCCAGGCTGTAATATTTCAGAACCACAAACTCCCCGGAGTGCTCAGAAGTATAAGGTGTTCAGTGCTCATAGACATGGCCAAGGTAAGGGGGGCTGAAGTCCGACCACCACTAAACAAGACATATACAGTGGGGGAAATAAGTATTTGATCCCTTGCTGATTTTATAAGTTTGACCACAGACATAGACATGAACAGTCTATAATTTTAAGGGTAGGTTAATTTTAACATTGAGAGATAGGCTATGAAAAATAAAATCCAGAAAATCACATTGCATAAATTATATAAATTTATTTGCATTTTGCAGTGAGAAATGAACATTTGATCCCCTACCTACCATTAACAGTTTTGGCTCCTACAGACCAGTTAGAGCAGGGGTCCCCAACCACCAGTCTGCGGACTAGGACAGGACCGTTGGAGTTTTTTTGCCGGTCCGCGGCGCCATGGCTCAGAACACACTGCAGGTTCCTGCCTTGGTGGTTCATTTATCACCGGGGCACACGTACACACTCAGCGTTCATCATCTAAATGCTGCGACACACAGGGAGCCAGCGGCTGTAGTATGGTAGTGACAGCTGCAACCGCCGACTTCCAGAAGGCATCAATACTCACCCTCCGTCCCTGCATCTCTGTCCCGGCGTGGCAGCTTCTTCCTGTGCTGAGCAGTCATGTGGTACCGCTCATTAAGGTCATGAATATGGACTCGACTCCACTCCCATAGGCGTGGAGCGCATATTTATGACCTTAATGAGGGGTACCACGTGGCCGCTCTGCACAGGAAGAAGCTGATGCGCCGGGATAGAGATGCAGGGACATTCAGTGACGGTGTGAGGAGGGTAAGTATGACGGAGGAGGACGGGGGGGCCCGGCGGAGCCTAGCCATGCATACAAGATGGGACAGAGGAGCCTTGCATACAAGGATGGGAGGGGGGGAGCCAAGCCATGCATACAAGATGGGACTGGGGGAGCCATGCATACAAGGATGGGAGATGGGGAGTTGAGCCATGCATACAAGATGGGACAGGGGAGCCATGCATACAAGGATGGGAGGGGGGAGCCGAGCCATGCATACAAGATGGACCTGGGGAAGCCATGCATACAAAAGGGGGGGCCACACAGAGCTGGAAAGGATGGGCGGAACCACACATACCGGGATAGGAATGAGGGGACAATGCATACCCGGCTTATACTCGAGTCAATAAGCTTACCCAGTTTTCCGTGGCAAAATTAGGTGCCTCGGCTGTAAACCACTGATAAATGAATGAGAAGCTGCCGGCGCAGACTCAGTGACTAGCACTGACATCACTGAGTCTGCCCTCCCTGCCGGTCTGACCCACGATGAACTCTGCAGCGTGGGAAAATTAACCGGCATTTTCCCATGCTCCAGAGGTTACCACAGTTCAGGCTGTGTGAGAGCGGAGTCTCTGTCTCCAGATATGGTTTACGGCTTGGGACAGATTGGTGGACAGGTATAGTATATTGTTGGTTTTTATTTTCTCTTTATTACAGGAAATCGAGGGCTTCGGGGAATTAGGTGATGTTGTAAGTATGGTTTAATTTAGAATAATAAAGGAGTCTGTGTATTTATTTCAATAAAATATTTTTTTTCATGGTGTCTGTGTGTTTTTTCAATTTGACTATGGGATTAGAAATAGGGATGTCTTCTTGATGCCTCCCATTACTAACCCCAACTATTACCCCATATGCCACCGCTACAGGGCAATGGGAAGAACAAGGCTATGTTCCAGAATTGGCGTATCTTACAGATGCGCCTTTCTTAGGCGACTGAGGGCTCATATTATTAGCCGGGGGGCAGTATTCATGGCCCCTTCCTAGGCTAATAATATGAGCCTTCAGCTGTCTGCATAGCTATTGCTGGCTATAAATTATAGAGGGACCCACAACATTTTTTTCCCCTAAATAATCATTTATTAATTACATACATGTCTTCTAATTTGCACACACACTACACTAATTGTATTGGTCACTGACATGTATATATGTACCTATTCTGAATGGATTTTGCTGCCTCGGGGTTATCCTTGACACTGATCTCTCTTTCCAGACACATATACAAGCCCTTTCCACTTCCTGCCGACTTCAACTCAAAAATATTTCACGGATCCGTACATTCCTCAACCAAGAATCTGCAAAAACCCTAGTCCATGCCCTCATATCTCCCACCTTGACTACTTCAACCTCCTGCTCTGTGGCCTCCCCTCTAACACTCTTGCACCCCACAATCTATTCTAAACTCTGCTGCCTGACTAATCCACCTGTCCCCCCGCTATTCCCTGGCCTCTCCCCTCTGTTAATCCCTGCACTGGCTCCTCATTACCCAAAGACTTCAGTTCAAAACTCTAACCATGACATACGAAGCCATCCACCACCGGTGTCCTCCATACATCTATGATCTCGTCTCCTGGTACTTACCTGCACGCAACCTCCAATCCTCACAAGATCTCCTTTTTTATTTATCTCCTCTTCCCACAAACGCATACAAGATTTCTCCTGTGCATCCCCCTACTCTGGAACTCTACTACAAAATATCAGACTCTCACCTACCATGAAAACCTTCAAAAAGAACCTGAAGACCTACCTCTTCCGACAAGCCTATAACCTGCAATAATCACTGATCCATCAAACCGCTGCACGACCAGCTCTACCCTCAACTACTGTATCCTCACCCATCCCTTGTAGATTGTGAGCAGGGTCCTCTCTCCTCCTGTACCAGTCGTGACTTGTATTATTTAAGATTACTGTACTTGTATTTATTATGTATACCCTTCCTCACATGTAAAGCGCCATGGAATAAATGGCGCTATAAATAATAAATATAATAATAATAAAATTTAATGTATGCAATCCATGTCTCTTATCCCGTCGGCTCCTGCACTGATTTTACAAAAGCCGACAAATGAATTACCGGCTAATCTTCTATCTGTCTATACAATATAAATACATATATACAGTACAGACCAAAAGTTTGGACACACCTCATTTAAAGATTTTTCTGTATTTTCATGACTATGAAAATTGTACATTCACACTGAAGGCATCAAAACTATGAATTAACACATGTGGAATTATATACTTAACAAAAAAGTGTGTAACAACTGAAATTATGTCTTATATTCTAAGTTCTTCAAAGTAGCCACCTTTTGCTTTGATGAGTGCTTTGCACACTCTTGGCATTCTGTTGATGAGCTTCAAGAGGTAATCACCGGAAATGGTCTTCCAACAATCTTGAAGGAGTTCCCAGAGATGATTACCACTTGATGGCCCTTTTGCCTTCACTCTGCGGTCCAGCTCACCCCAAACCATCTCGATTGGGTTCAGGTCTGGTGACTGGGGAGGCCAGGTCATCTGGAGTAGCACCCCATCACTCTCCTTCTTGGTCAAATAGCCTTACACAGCCTGGAGGTGTGTTTGGGGTCATTGTCCTGTTGAAAAATAAATGATGGTCCAACTAAACGCAAACCAGATGGAGTAGCATGCCACTGCATGATGCTGTGGTAGCCATGCTGCTTCAGTATGCCTTCAATTTTGAATAAATCCCCAATAGTGTCACCAGTAGTGTTGAGCATTCCGATACCGCAAGTATCGGGTATCGGCCGATATTCGCTGTATCGGAATTCCGATACTTAGTTCCGATATTTTTCCTATATCGTATACCGGAATCGGAAGTTCCCATAATTCTTTGAGAGGCACTGTGATTTTAGTCAGCCAATGAGGAATCCTACGAAGTGTGGGCACATCCTGTAATGCTGCGGTCATCTTAACTAATGGCATGGCTGTGATTGGCTGCTGAAATGATGTCAGAATGCACTATAAAAGGCGCCGCCGCCATTTTAGCGTCACTGTGCTGTGAACTCAGTTAGGGACAGAACGCTGCTCTGCTGACTCTGAGGGACAGTTAGAGATTGCGATTTTGTGTACTGTGCTTTAGGCAGGCTAGTTTACCAACCGCTGTGTAAAGCTTCCTTTTGCCTTGCAGTGTTGTTTTAACAGCTCTGTGCAAGGTGTGTGTGTGAGAGTGCAGGTGAAGCTGCAGTTTGCTTTGCATCCACCGCTGTTTGTAGGCATCTGCACGTGTCACTCACTGACTCTTTTTTTTATTTTATTTTGTGGAATTGGTGCAGCTCCATTCAATTGAAATTAACAGTGATCTATTAGTGTGACGCGCTTCCATCCGTATACAATACATTGGTTGCAAACACTATAGAAGTACAGAAAGGAGCCTTTCACAGCTAGTGAACAGTTGTGTGCAGTGTTCACTGTAGTCTGTGAGGTTTTCATTTTTTGAGTGCAGATCACGCTCCAGTTAGTTCTTCAACCACTGCTGGTTGTAGTCTGCTGAGCGTGTGTCACTGCCTCATCCTTGATATAGGAAAGATGTGTATCTTCGTACCGTGTTAGCCAGTAGATAGAAAAATATTTAGACTTGAGAGTCCTCAGTGGTATCAACCACTGAGGACTCTCAAGTCTAAATATTTTTCTGCCTCATCCTTGACATTTTTCTCTAATTGGTGCTGCTCCATTCTATTTTAAAAAAAATCGAATCTATTAGTGTGACGCGCTTCCATCCGTATACAATACATTGGTTGCAAACACTATAGAAGTACACAAAGGGGCCTTTTACAGCTAGTGAACAGTTGTCTGCAGTGTTCACTGTAGTCTGTGAGCTTTTCATTTTTTGAGTGCAGATTACGCTCCAGTTAGTTCTTCAACCACTGCTGGTTGTAGTCTGCTGAGCGTTTGTCACTGCCTCATCCTTGACATTTTTCTCTAATTGGTGCTGCTCCATTCTATTTTAAAAAAAATCTAATCTATTAGTGTGACGCGCTTCCATCCGTATACAATACATTGGTTGCAAACACTATAGAAGTACACAAAGGGGCCTTTCACAGCTACTGAACAGTTGTCTGCAGTGTTCACTGTAGTCTGTGAGCTTTTCATTTTTTGAGTGCAGATTACGCTCCAGTTAGTTCTTCAACCACTGCTGGTTGTAGTCTGCTGAGCGTGTGTCACTGCCTCATCCTTGACATTTTTCTCTAATTGGTGCTGCTCCATTCTATTTTAAAAAAATCTAATCTATTAGTGTGACGCGCTTCCATCCGTATACAATACATTGGTTGCAAACACTATAGAAGTACACAAAGGGGCCTTTCACAGCTACTGAACAGTTGTCTGCAGTGTTCACTGTAGTCTGTGAGCTTTTCATTTTTTGAGTGCAGATTACGCTCCAGTTAGTTCTTCAACCACTGCTGGTTGTAGTCTGCTGAGCGTGTGTCACTGCCTCATCCTTGACATTTTTCTCTAATTGGTGCTGCTCCATTCTATTTTAAAAAAATCTAATCTATTAGTGTGACGCGCTTCCATCCGTATACAATACATTGGTTGCAAACACTATAGAAGTACACAAAGGGGCCTTTCACAGCTACTGAACAGTTGTCTGCAGTGTTCACTGCAGTCTCTGAGGAATAACCACACTTAGGCCTTATAACTTTTCTGACTTTCTTTATCAATCTACCAAGATGAAGAAGGCAGGGAGTAAGGCACGTGGTCGTGGCCGTGGAGTTTCAGCAGGGAGAGGACGTGGGGATTCTGTGGCTGCTGCCGCACCCAGTGACACAGCATCCACCAGTTTTCCCCGTGAGCGTTCCTTTATGCGCACTTTTGTAGGAGCTCGGCGTACCCCCCCTGCTGCGGGAAGAACAAATTGAAGCCGTTGTTGGTTGGATGGCAGCCAATGCATCGACTTCAATTGCTTCCACCTCCTCTCAGGACCACAGCACTGTTGAACAACCATATGTCTCTTCACCGCCTGCCAAATTGCCCAGGCAGTCAGAGAGCTCTGTAAAGGAGCCAGCTGAGTCTCTGCTTCTGTTCTCAGAATCTGTTGGCTTGCAAACAGGGGCCCAGCCAAGCAGCATTCTGGAATGTAAAGAAGAGGGAGTATGCAGTGATGCGCAACAGCTGTGTCTCTCTGAATCTGAAGAGGCGGGTGAGCCAGTGCCGATGGTCAGCACACCGCAGAACGCATCTGATGATGATGAGACTCAGGTGCCAGTTTCTGTTGAGCATGGTGCTGGCCAGACCACCCAACAGCAGCAGGTGTTGGAAGAGGGTAGTGGAGATGATGAGGTCCAAGACCCAACATGGCGTGAGGAACAGGAAGGTGGTGGTAGCAGCTCTGAGGAAGAGATTGCCCCAACGGTCCAAACAGTAGGGAGAGGTAGGCTGCAGACTCGGTTGCCTGTAGCCTCCAGTTTGGCACCCGTTCGTAGCAGTTCTCTTACAACAGCCAAAACGGGCGCTCCCAGGACTTGCACTGTGTGGTCCTTTTTTGACACACTTGCAGATGATATTTGCTATGTCAAATGCAAGCTGTGTAATCAAAAAGTAAAAAGAGGTAAAAGTGTCAGTAACCTTAATACCACAAATATGTGGAAACATGTGCGGACAAAGCACGTGGTTGAGTTACAAAGACACACTGGAGATGTAGGCCAACCTACAGCAGCACCTACATCTTCAGCTCGTGTTGGAGGCTCTTCCTCCAGCTCACACACAGCTGGTTCGGCTTCCTCACAGGATCGCCATGGAAGAACCTCTGTCACTGTTGTCCAGAGACCCAGTGTTATTCCACCCACAGCTGCAAGTTCCCTGTCATCCTCACACACCCAGGCCACAAAACAGCCATCGGTAGCACAGGCATGGGATAAAAGACGGCCATACTCGGCAAACCATCCACGAGCACAGGCTCTGAATGCTGGCATTGCAAAACTCCTGTCCCTTGAAATGCTGTCATTCAGGCTGGTGGAGACTGACAGTTTCCGTAATTTAATGGCATTGGCAGTCCCACAATACAATGTGCCCAGCCGATTTTATTTCAGCAGGCAAGCCGTCCCTGGTCTGCAAAAGCATGTTGAGGGAAAAATTAAACATGCGCTACTAAACGCCGTCAGTAGCAAGGTCCACCTGACCACCGATGCGTGGACCAGTACCCATGGCCAGGGACGATACCTTTCCCTCACTGCCCATTGGGTCAATGTTGTGGAGCCGGGTACAGATCTTGCGAGTGGCGCTGTACGTGTTCTGCCAACTCCAAGGATTGCAGGAATCCAGTCTGTCCACATTGACTCTCCTCCTACTCCAGTTCCTCAGAATCATCGCTGCAGGAGCCGTCACGGTCTACCTCCACATGGACCCGTGAACGCTTACCTGTTGCGACCGATATGAGCACAGCCGTGGCCAAACGTCAACAGGCCGTCCTGAAATTAATTTCCATGGGGAATCGAAGCCACACAGCGCAGGAGCTCTGGAATGCCATCAAGCAGGAGAGCGACGTGTGGTTTTTGCCAGCGAATCTCCAGCCAGGCTTGGTAGTGTGTGACAATGGCCGAAATCTGGTGGCAGCTCTGGGCCTTGGCAACCTCACTCACATACCATGTCTGGCACATGTGCTCAACTTGGTCGTGCAGAGTTTTTGGAGGGACTATCCGGATCTTGATGCACTGCTGCACAAGGTCCGCCTAGAGTGCGCTCACTTGCGACGTTCCAGCATGGCCAGATGCGCATTGCAGCTCTGCAACGCAGATTTCGCCTTCCTGAACATCGCATCATATGTGACGTACCCACCAGGTGGAATTCCACGTTACATATGTTGGAGCGGTTGTGTGAGCAGCAGCCAGCAGTAATGGAGTATCAGCTGCATCAGGCGCAATCAACTCGCAATTTGCGCCGTTCACACTTCACCACTACTGAGTGGGCCTCTATGAAGGACATCTGCCACGTTTTGCGTGCGTTTGATGAGTCAACGCGGATGGCGAGTGCAGATGATGCACTAGTCAGCCTGACTGTCCCCCTTATCTGCCTGCTTCAAAAAACACTGCAAGCACTAAGGGATGAGGTTTTGGAAGAGGTGGAGGATGAGGAGTCACAAATTCCATCACCTTCTGGACAGTCAGCGCAACGTGGTTCCTCACAAAGGGCTGGGCAGGGCTCACTTTGTGAGGAGGATGAGGAGGAGTCAATGGAGGAGGAAGACATCGCTCCAGAGGGAGGTACACAACGCTCTAGTCAGTATGTAGAGCGAGGGTGGGGTGATGCAGAGCAGGCAGAGATGACGCCTCTTGCAGGGGACAGCGTTTCTTGGCCAGTTGGGAGTCTGCAGCACATGGTTGATTTCATGCTGCAGTGCCTGAGAAATCGACCGCCGCATCGCCCACATTCTCACCACGTCTGATTATTGGGTGTACACCCTCCTAGACCCTCGCTACCGGGACAACTTAAAAGCCTCATCACACCGTTGAACCGGGAGCGTAAAATGCGGGAGTACCAAGACACACTGGTGCAATCCATAATGTTCTCCATTCCAGCCGAGAGCACTGCTGCTGCTACTGCTTTACAAAGCAGCTCTGTGCGTCGAGGCAGTGGAGACAGCTCTGCAACAAGAGGGAGCACAAGCAGCGCCTCTGCACAGGGCAAGACCAGTATGTTCCAAATGTGGCGAAGTTTTGTGGCAGCGCCACAAATGTCTACACCATCCGAGACGGCTCCAGTCAGCAGGAGGCAACGTTTCCGTAAGATGGTGACAGACTACATGTCTTTCCCTCTCAGTGTACTCCCAGATGGCTCTTCCCCATTCAAGTTTTGGGTCTCTAAGCTGGATACATGGCCAGAGCTTAGCCAGTATGCATTGGAGGTGCTGGCTTGCCCTGCTGCCAGTGTATTATCGGAGCGCGTCTTTAGTGCTGCAGGTGGTGTACTAACAGACCGTCGCATGCGACTATCCTCCGATAATGTAGACCGGCTTACTTTTCTGAAAATGAACAAGGCATGGATCTCGCCTGAATTTGTCTGTCCGTTTTCAGATTAAATAACTGGTTCGCAACGTTATCCATGTCTCCTGTTATGTTCATCTTTCTACCACCTGAACTCTACTCCCTGGGCTACAACACTGCCAGTTGCTGCTCAGAAGTGTCGTGTCCACAGACCAATACACAAGCTATAGTGTTAGTGGGGTTCAGTAACGCCAGCTGTTCCCCTGCTGTGTGTCCGGCAAGAAGTCTCCTGTTCCTACACATGCACAGAAAAACCCATGTCGAACATGCTCCAAATAGGGAAGAGCCGTCACCCTGATTGTTATGCTTAAAACAGGAAATTGTGAAGTTTTCCAGGCCTAGAATGATAAATTTTTATAACAAATATGGACAAATAATAATTTGTCATCACAGCGCATATCTGCACATGTCTATTAGAAATGGTAACAAAAACTAAAACATAGTGTTCACTTTTTGAAATTAATGCATAAAAGTACATTTCATACTTATCAATTAATGCTTTTTAAGGAACTTTATCTGTACCTGTAAGATAATGCAGTCAATGGATGTACGAATCATAAACATCTCATCATCATCCTCACGAGTTATATTTATGACAGACATAATAAAATACACAGAAGTGATGCCAACTGTAACTTCACACACCATATATGAAATGGCCAGCATCTAAACCTGGTAATAATGTGCAATAATAAATTATTACATCTAGAAAGTGCATCATGCATACTGACAATAGGTAGTTATACCTGCAAGTGCTGTTGAAACAACCACAACAGATATAAATTAATAATGGTATATAGGTATCACAGTGCATAGTTACTCATGGACAATGTCGATGTAATACTGTACCTCAATAAAGTCAGCGTCAACCATTATGCTTGTTAGTCTTGTAGATTGTTAAAGAGGGAACGTGCTTTTTTTGTTGGTCATAGGTGGAGTATTAGACAGTAAATGATTACTGCTGTGTATTTTTGGCGTCCCTAGGGCAGAATAACGCTGCGTAAGGTCACATTTTATAGAGAGTCATCTAATAGACACACGCTACCCTACCTACGCGTGACAGTAGGAAGGTAGTGTTGACGGATAAAGCCTTGCGCAACCAGACATGCTTTTACCCTCTTCAACACTGTACAAGCAAAAAATGCATGATTGCAGCCGCAGACTTTATTGACGTACAGTATAACATCGCCATTACCCATCAGAGGCTGTCCACTGTCTGATACAGACATAGAATATACCTTTTCTATCCGTAGCCTTTGTTTCACCTACACTTGCAGGCACACACTTAAATTGTGACAATGCATAATGTTTTTTTAAATGGTTATTTTTTATCGTACATTATTGCGTCATCACATTGATGAGTCCATGCTGGACATGTCATACATGCTGTACAAAGTAACGATTTTATTAACTTAAATAATTGAAATGTCTGTGACTGTCACATATAAATTGCAATGATGATGATGAGTGACTATTACAAAATCCATTGTCTTCACTATGTTATGGTTTAACATAGCGTTCCTTAAGCATTATTCATAAATACAAAAATGGACTTTTATTCTTAAATTTACAACACTATATTTTGTAAACTAATTTTTGGGTGGTGTGTTGTTCCATTTCTTGTTGCCATGTGCATATATGCGTTTATATTTGCTAGGGTCTTTATTTTTATTCTTGAAATTAGGAAAGATGTGTATCTTCGTACCGTGTTAGCCAGTAGATAGAAAAATATTTAGACTTGAGAGTCCTCAGTGGTTGATACCTTTTAATGGATAACTGAAAAGATGGTAACAAATTGCAAGCTTTCGAGGCTACTCACGTCTCTTCATCAGGCAAAGACTAAAACAAAAAATGAAGAATCACATATTTCTATACACAACAGGACACAGGAATAGTGCAATAGGTAAGACAAGTGACGTGCAGCAGAACTGTCATTATGCCAGAGGGATGAACATAAATATTGGAACAGTTCCTAGATAAGGATAGAAAGTTTTATTGCCCTCTGATTGGGGTCTGGTTTTGTGTTTTCATGCCCCTGGAAGGGCAGAGACGCAGATTCCTTAATTGATATAGAATGACATGAATCCGTGTGATCTATTCATTCCAGCACTAAGAGTGTCAAAGGTCATGATGAGCTTATATTCCGAAACCTTTCTATCTTTCTCAGATTTGAAGTTAGATTTTAATACCAGTAATTCCATATCCATCATGCTATGACCGGGCATACCAAAGTTTTTTGCCACAGGTAAATCCATTATTTTTTCTCTTATTGTGTGGCGATGATAATTCATCCTTGTTCTCAGTTTTTGGCCGGTCTCCCCCACATACAGACCCCCATTTGGACATTTAGTACATATAATTAGGTACACCACATTAGATGTGATGCAGCTGAAAGTAGCTGGGATCTTGTAGTCGTGATGGGAGTTGGGGATCTTTATCTTGTCCGTGGTCATTATAGATGCACAGGTTTTACATTTCTTCTTGTTGCAAGGAAAGGTTCCTGCAGCTGTTGGGGAGGACAGGGAGCTTCTGACAATGATGCTTCTTAGATTTGGGGCTGCCTAAAACACAGTAGTGGGGGGTCTGGAAATATGGATTGTAATATCGGGCATCTTTTTGTAGTAAAGGTTGTAGTTTCCGTGTAGCTCCCCTTAGCACCTCCAGATTTGGATTGTAGGTGACCACTAGAGGCACCCGGTTATTTTCTTCTTTACCTTTGTAATGTAGCAGGTGATTCCTTGATATTCTGTTGGCTCTTGAAATTTGGTTTTCAATTGTTCTTGGATGGTATCCCTGGTTCAAAAAAGTCTTTCTGAGGCGACCCCCACTACTGTGTTTTAGGCAGCCCCCAAATCTAAGAAGCATCATTGTCAGAAGCTCCCTGTCCTCCCCAACAGCTGCAGGAACCTTTCCTTGCAACCATAAGAAATGTAAAACCTGTGCATCTATAATGACCACGGACAAGATAAAGATCCCCTACTCCCATCAGGACTACAAGATCAAAGGTACTTTCAGCTGCATCACATCTAATGTGGTGTACCTAATTATATGTACAAAATGTCCAACTGGGGGTCTGTAGTGGGGGAGACCGGCCAAAAACTGAGAACAAGGATGAATTATCATCGCCACACAATAAGAGAAAAAATAATGGATTTACCTGTGGCAAAACACTTTTGTATGCCCGGTCATAGCATGATGGATATGGAATTACTGGTATTAAAATATAACTTCAAATCTGAGAAAGATAGAAAGGTTTGGGAATATAATCTCATGATGACCTTTGACACTCTTAGTGCTGTAATGAATAGATCACACGGATTCATGTCATTCTATATCAATTAAGGAATCTGCGTCTCTGACCTTCTAGGGCATCAAAACAGAACACCAGACCCCAATCAGAGGGCAATAAAACTTTCTCTCCTTATCTATGAACTGTTCCAATATTTATGATCATCCCTCTGCCATAATGACAGTTCTGCTTCACGTCACTTGTCTTACCTATTGCACTATTCCTGTGTCCTGTTGTGTGTAGAAATATGTGATTCTTCATTTTTTGTTTTAGTCTTAGCCTGATGAAGAGACCTGAGTAGTCTCGAAAGCTTGGAATTTGTTACCATCTTTTCAGTTAGCCATTAAACGGTATCAACCACTGAGGACTCTCAAGTATAAATATTTTTCTATTCTTGGAATTGAAATTCATCATTTTATTGTCCTAGTAAAACTTCATTTATTCTTGTTTGAAGTACATACATTTGCAATGGCCACGTAACAAGGCAATAACTCAATATTTTATTTCAAAACCCTCCTTGACCCTGGGCTTCAACACCGCCAGTTGCTGCTCAGAAGTGTTAGATGCACAGATGAAAACAATTGCTGATGTGTTTGTGGGGTTCAGTAACGCCTGCTGTTCCCCTGCTGTGTGTCTGGCAAAAATTACTGCTGCTAACTACAAATTCAACTTCAAACATCTCATACTAGGCCTCTGCCTACACCCTCCTTGACCCTGGGCTTCAACACCGCCAGTTGCTGCTCAGAAGTGTTAGATGCACAGATGAAAACAATCGCTGATGTGTTTGTGGGGTTCAGTAACGCCTGCTGTTCCCCTGCTGTGTGTCTGGCAAAAATTACTGCTGCTAACTACAAATTCAACTTCAAACATCTCATACTAGGCCTCTGCCTACACCCTCCTTGACCCTGGGCTTCAACATCGCCAGTTGCTGCTCAGAAGTGTTAGATGCACAGATGAAAACAATCGCTGATGTGTTTGTGGGGTTCAGTAACGCCTGCTGTTCCCCTGCTGTGTGTCTGGCAAAAATTACTGCTGCTAACTACAAATTCAACTTCAAACATCTCATACTAGGCCTCTGCCTACACCCTCCTTGACCCTGGGCTTCAACACCGCCAGTTGCTGCTCAGAAGTGTTAGATGCACAGATGAAAACAATCGCTGATGTGTTTGTGGGGTTCAGTAACGCCTGCTGTTCCCCTGCTGTGTGTCTGGCAAAAATTACTGCTGCTAACTAAAATTCAACTTCAAACATCTCATACTAGGCCTCTGCCTACACCCTCCTTGACCCTGGGCTTCAACACTGCCAGTTGCTGCTCAGAAGTGTTAGATGCACAGATGAAAACAATCACTGATGTGTTTGTGGGGTTCAGTAACGCCTGCTGTTCCCCTGCTGTGTGTCCGGCAAAAATTACTGCTAGCTACCTACACATGGTGAAAAAAACATGACATGTCAAAGTGTCTAGTGCTACACATAGATATGAGGCTACACCCTGATTTCTAAGCTGTAACAATTGAAACGTCAGCTTTAAAACCATAAAATGATTAGTCTTTGTCACAAATCTGTAACAAAATAATTGTGACATATTATTTCAGATATGCACATGTCGAAAACAAATGCTAACACAAAAGCCTACTTATGCTATAGGATACTGATGGTCAACCTTGTCACTCCATAGCTTAGACAAATCCAACTCACATCATGACTCAAATGCTGCAATGTTGGAAGTGCATAATGTGGGTTGAACTTTGACAACAGCTGCAGTGCGAAGGTTAGACTTCAGTGTTCTTGGCTTTTAAATAAAAGCATACAAGTAAATATAATAATCCAATGTTGATTAAGGGACGTGATGTACACCTGTAATATTGTGCAAACAATGCATGTAGGAATAGTCCTCTTCAACATTACTTATATTTGTGTCATTTTAAAAAATACATATTTAATTAGAAAGTTAACAGCCCATATCATAAAGGTCCTTCATGTAAACATGATAATCGGTAAAAAAAATCATGCATTACCTTGTTAAAGTCAATAGTGCATAGTCACAATAGCAAAATATATACCTGTAAGTGGTGCTGAAAGAACGACAACTGATAGAATAGGTGAATGATATCTATTTATCAGACTGAATAGCGACACCTGTACAATGTCGATATAATACTGTACCTTAACAAAACAGCTGTGTCACACCTCACACGCGTTTTTCTTGTAGCTTCTTATGTAATAGGGCACATGCGTGTATGTTTCATCATAGGTGCATGTTTACTGAGTAAAGCAGTCATGACAACGCCTTTGTGTTGTCGGTACGCTTGCGATGATGAACGATGCGCACCGTGAATGTTAGTCTGCGTCATAAGACGCACAGACGCTCCAATACCCAACGCGTCACAGCAGGAAGCCAGTCTGTGCGTCCAAACAAAGGGCGCAAGCATACATGCACGTACCCTTTTATAAAGCTATATAAAAAAAAGGATGTAGTAGTAACGCACACTTTATTGAGGTACAGTATTACATCGCCATTCACCATCTGTGGCTATGCAGTCTCATCTATATATACCTTATCTATCCGTTGTCATGCTTGCAAGTCCACAGTCAGGCATAAATAGCTGTTTTATGCACTATGCACTTTTTAAAGGTTTTGTTTGTTAATATAAATGATTGGCACATATTATCAGTATTACATGATGGAAATTTTAGATATTTTTAAAAACTTTTTAGTGATATTATTCAGCAAATGTAAAGTTTTATGAATGTCACAGATAACTTGTAATGCTGATTATGTTTTTAAGTCAGCCATTCATTGTCTATACAATAAAAATGGTGTACATACTGTTACTTATCCATCATTAATGGATTCTGATATGTACTTGTATGCTTTTATTTAAAAACGTATAGCAGATTATTTAACCTATTTTTATTGTGGTTTGCATTGCTTTTCAACATGTTAATGTATGCGTTTATGTTTGTCAATTATTAATTTACAATATTTTTTAAAGTAAAATCATCATCTTATGGTACTAAAGGTTATATTTCTCTTGTTTGGAGTATAGACATTTTTAATTGACACGTAACAAGGAAAATACTTGATCTAGTATTTAAACATCCTCCTTGACCCTGGGCTCCAACACCGCCAGTTGTTGCTCGGAAGTGCTGTTAGCACAGTCAACACTTGCTCCTGTGTTACTGGGGTTCAGTAATGTCAGCTGTTCCCCTGCTGTGTGAACGGCAAAAAGTCCTGCTGCCTCCACCCTGTTCTCTTCTCATCCCTGGGCTCCAACACCGCCAGTTGTTGCTCGGAAGTGCTGTTAGCAAAAGTCAACACTTGCTCCTGTGTTACTGGGGTTCAGTAATGTCAGCTGTTCCCCTGCTGTGTGAACGGCAAAAAGTCCTGCTGCCTCCACCCTGTTCTCTTCTCATCCCTGGGCTTCCAACACCGCCAGTTGTTGCTCGGAAGTGCTGTTAGCACAGTCAACACTTGCTCCTGTGTTACTGGGGTTCAGTAATGTCAGCTGTTCCCCTGCTGTGTGAACGGCAAAAAGTCCTGCTGCCTCCACCCTGTTCTCTTCTCATCCCTGGGCTTCAACACCGCCAGTTGTTGCTCGGAAGTGCTGTTAGCACAGTCAACACTTGCTCCTGTGTTACTGGGGTTCAGTAATGTCAGCTGTTCCCCTGCTGTGTGAACGGCAAAAAGTCCTGCTGCCTCCACCCTGTTCTCTTCTCATCCCTGGGCTTCAACACCGCCAGTTGTTGCTCGGAAGTGCTGTTAGCCAGTCAACACTTGCTCCTGTGTTACTGGGTTCAGTAATGTCAGCTGTTCCCCTGCTGTGTGAACGGCAAAAAGTCCTGCTGCCTCCACCCTGTTCTCTTCTCATCCCTGGGCTTCAACACCGCCAGTTGTTGCTCGGAAGTGCTGTTAGCACAGTCAACACTTGCTCCTGTGTTACTGGGGTTCAGTAATGTCAGCTGTTCCCTTGCTGTGTGAACGGCAAAAAGTCCTGCTGCCTCCACCCTGTTCTCTTCTCATCCCTGGGCTCCAACACCGCCAGTTGTTGCTCGGAAGTGCTGTTAGCACAGTCAACACTTGCTCCTGTGTTACTGGGGTTCAGTAATGTCAGCTGTTCCCCTGCTGTGTGAACGGCAAAAAGTCCTGCTGCCTGCACCCTGTTCTCTTCTCATCCCTGGGCTTCAACACCGCCAGTTGTTGCTCGGAAGTGCTGTTAGCACAGTCAACACTTGCTCCTGTGTTACTGGGGTTCAGTAATGTCAGCTGTTCCCCTGCTGTGTGAACGGCAAAAAGTCCTGCTGCCTCCAACCTGTTCTCTTCTCATCCCTGGGCTCCAACACCGACAGTTGTTGCTCGGAAGTGTCATTGGCACGGGTACTCACTCCTGCCCAGACTGGTTACAGCACGCCATCTGTTTCCTGTCAGTGTAAACGTCACTTAGCCTCCAATAAGTTGTCCTGTCGTGTTGCGGTCGGGTTAGCTGACTCTATGGTGCCTGGAGTTTAGGTGCTTCCTATGTGTGCTGCGGGATATGCAAATAAAGGCTGTTTCCGTTGTGACAATAGGACAATCACCCACTGTAGTACTGTGGGATTCGGTAACTGCGGCCGTCTCACGGCCTGTCAACTTAAATTTCCATGGGTACCTTCTGCTACCCGTCCGGGTTCCAGTACCGTCAGCTGGTTCTCCGCAGTGCCTTTGGCCTACGTGCCTCCATCTCGGTATCCGAGTTCCAGCAACGTCTGCTGGTCCTTGGTAGTGCTTTGGAGCACAGGTACCTCCTGCTTAGTAACCGTGTCCCAGTAACGTCAGCTGGTCCTCGTTGTGCCATTGGCTCTTTTCCTTCTGCTGCCCCTCCTGGTTCCAGCACAGTCAGCTGGTCCTCGTTACTTGCATTGGCTCTTGTACCTTCTGCTGCCCCTCCGGGTTCCAGTACCGTCAGCTGGTTCTCCGCAGTGCCTTTGGCCTAGGTGCCTCCATCTCGGTATCTGAGTTCCAGCAACGTCTGCTGGTCCTTGGTAGTGCTTTGGAGCACAGGTACCTCCTGCTTAGTAACCATGTCCCAGTAACATCAGCTGGTCCTCGGTTGTGCCATTGGCTCTTTTCCTTCTGCTGCCCCTCCGGGTTCCAGCACAGTCAGCTGGTCCTCGTTACTTGCATTGGCTCTTGTACCTTCTGTTACATTTACAAATTGAAGATTTTTTAAATGTTTTTTTGGGTAATCACTCTGGATCTCCAACAATGAAGACGACGACCCTGATGACCACCCCGAAGAAGATGACGACCACAAGGACGACGAGCATCAAGCCAACCAGCCTAAACACCATCACAAAGAAGAAATAAAAGATTACCCAACAGGACTAAGAAGGTTAAGACAAACTACAAGATACAGAACAAGAGACTGAAGAACAATAAGCAGAAGATCAAAAAGCAGAAGAACATGAAGTATAAGACCAAAATGAAGAGCAAAATATATGCTCTAAATTATAAGCAGAAGAAGACTAAGCAGTGTATGGGGGTGAGTCCGTTCCTCCTCGTGGTGCCCCTGGAAAATGCCTGCTGCTGCAGGCTAAACTGAACACAGACAAATACTGTTGTAATTTAAATCTTTTGTGACAGCAAGAACGGAAGGATGAAAAATTCATACTTTGACAGATTACAAGTACAGGAATCTCTGTCACAAATAAGAATATGATGAAGAAGATGAAGTACAATATGAATAAGAATAATAGTTTAATAAGAAGAATATGAGTAATGTTAACAAAAAGATGAATAGCAAGAAGTTTAAGAAGAAGATAAAGAAGGTGAAGATGAAGAATAATTTGATGAAAAAGATGATGCTGCTGAAGATTATGAAGGAGAAAGTTAAAAAGGTGAAGAGCATGGAAGTTGTGAAATATACATATTTGCCAAAATAGAAAAAACGTTAACAACATTGTCAATTTCTTCGTCAATCCGAACATCTTTAAAAAAAAAAATATTTATGCTATTCCATTTGATTGGGTTAAACATCTATGCCTTTAATGTCTCCTCAACCTTCCCAATACATTCTACATTACTCTTTGTTGTTTTCCTTCATGTACAATTAACCAACAAGGCAAGAATGGGGTTTTTTTAATTCCGATATTTTGTACCCATAGACTTACATTGGATTTCCGGTATCGGTATCGGGTATCGCCGATATTTTTTGGGTATCGGCGATACCATTCCGATTCCGATACTTTTGGATATCGGAAAGTATCGCTCAACTCTAGTCACCAGCAAAGTACCCCACACCATCACACCTCCTCTCCATGCTTCACGGTGGAAACCAGGCATGTAGAGTCCATCAGTTCACCTTTTCTGCATCGCACAAAGACACAGTGGTTGGAACCAAAGATCTCAAATTTGGACTCATCAGACCAAAGCACAGATTTCCACTGGTCTAATGTCTATTCCGTGTGTTCTTTAGCCCAAACAAGTCTCTTCTGCTTGTTGCCTGTCCTTAGTAGTGGTTTCCTAGCAGCTATTTTACCATGAAGGCCTGCTGCACAAAGTCTCCTTTTAACAGTTGTTATAGAGATGTGTCTGCTGCTAGAACTCTGTGTGGCATTGACCTGGTCTCTAATCTGAGCTGCTGTAAACTTGCGATTTCTGAGACTGGTGACTCGGATAAACTTATCCTCAGAAGCAGAGGTGACTCTTGGTCTTCCTTTCCTGGGGCGGTCCTCATGTGAACCAGTTTCTTTGTAGCGCTTGATGGTTTTTGCAACTGCACTTGGGGACACTTTCAAAGTTTTCCCAATTTTTTGGACTGACTGACCTTCATTTCTTAAAGTAATGATGGCCACTCGTTTTTCTTTACTTAGCTGCTTTTTTCTAGCCATAATACAAATTCTAACAGTCTATTCAATAGGACTACCAGCTGTGTATCAACCAGACTTCTGCACAACACAACTGATGGTCCCAACCCCATTTATAAGGCCAGAAATCCCACTTATTCAACCTGACAGGCCACACCTGTGAAGTGAAAACCATTTCCGGTGACTACCTGTTGAAGCTCATCAAGAGAATGCCAAGAGTTTGCAAAGCAGTCATCAAAGCAAAAGGTGGCTACTTTGAAGAACCTAGAATATAAGACATAATTTCATGTGTTACACACTTTTTTGTTAAGTATATAATTCCACATGTGTTAATTCATAGTTTTGATGCCTTCAGTGTGAGTTTACAATTTTCATAGTCATGAAAATACAGAAAAATCTTTAAAAGAGGTGTGTCCAAACTTTTGGTCTGTACTGTATATACAGTATATATGTATTCTATGAGTATATTTGTATTCTATCTTTTCTATTTTAGCAGCATATGAATTTCCGGCTTTTGGAAGGACACCGGTGCGTAAAAATCCCACGGCACTCTCATGGTACGATTGCTGTGCAATTTTTTTTATCGCACCCATTGACTTCTATTGCGGGTATCCAATCCGATGTGATCCGATTTGCGATTACAATGGCAGGATGCTGCAATTTTTTTCCAGCCCAATCTTGATCCGATCCGAGCTGGAAAAAAAACACAGGTGACGACACCATCATAGATTAACATTGGTCCAAATTTAAACCGATTTTTTATCAGATTGAATTAGTCTGATTTCATCGCAAGTGAACATGAGCCCTAATAATTTTGCACTCAGTGTTTAACCATTTCCATCCATCACAGCAATAATACCAGTGCTGCCACTAGGAATTTCGGGGCCCCATACTGGCAAAATTTATGGGGCCCCCCTTGAGACTCCACCCAGGCTCCACCCCCCCGTTCCGCATCCACCCTAGCTCCTCCTCCACCATGCAAACCTTCCAAAATCCCTACGCCCTTTCATGGAAAAACTTCACTTCTGCACCATGCCCTCACCAATCACACATTAACACCAATCACTCGATGAAAATGCAGCATTTTGCTTGTTTAGTATAATACACCCCTTTGTCCTCCATATATTATAATGTGCACCACAGTCCTCCATATAGTAAAGTGCACACCACATAGTCCTCCATATAATATAATGTATCCATAGTCCTCCATATAGTATAATACACTCCTAGTAGCCCTCAATACATTAAAATACACTCAGTCATCCATATAGTATAATACACTCCTCATAGTGCTCCATATAGTATAATGCACCGCCATAGTCATCCATGTAGTACAATTCACTTCCCATAGTATAATGCACCCCATAGTTCTTCATATGGTATAATGTATTCCCATAGTCCTCGATACAGTATAATGCAGCCCACATATAGTATAATGCAGTCACCCTATAGAGCATAATGCAGCCACGGTACCACCCCAAGGAGTATAATGTAAACCCCCATAGAATATAATTGAGCCCCTTATATAGTATAATGTAGCCCCTCCATAAAATACAATGTAGCTCTACTCATATAGTATAATGCAGCTCCCATAGAATATAATGTAGCCCCCTCATAAAGTATAATGAAGCCCCCATACAATATAATCTAGCCCCCCATAGAATACAATGTAGCCACCTCATACAGTATAATGTAGCCCCCTCATAGAGTATGATGCAATCACCCCTCATAGAATATACCGTATTTTTTGGACCATAAGACGCACTTTTCCCCCAAAATTTTTGGGGAAAATGGGGGTGCGTCTTATGGTCCCAACATACCGGAAAGTTCAATGGCGGCGGCGCTCCCAATGCAGCTTGGCTGCAATGCGGTGGTGGTGTCTGGGCAGCAGTGGGCCTCTGGGCTGCGTGGGGGGCTCCGCCGGCATCTCGTCCCTGCCGGAAAGCCCCCCTGCAGCTGCGGTGCCGGTGCCTCTGGTGGCGGTCCCGATCCAAGGTGCGGTGGTGGTGTTCAGGCAGCAAGCGGGCCTCTGGGCTGCGTGGGGGGCTCCGCTGGCATCTCATCCCAGCCGGAAAGCCCCCCCGCAGCTGCGACGCGGTGCTGGCATGAGGAATGGCCGCCTGGGGCCTCCGGCAAAATGGCCGCCGCATACTCTCGTTCAAATCTCGGCAACGAGATCTCTTCCCGAGGACAAGATCTCGTTGCCGAGATTTGAACGAGAGTATGCCCAGAGGCCCGCTTGCTGCCCGAACACCACCACCGCACCTTGGATCGGGACCGCCACCGGAGGCACCGGCACCGCGTCGCAGCTGCGGGGGGGCTTTCCGGCTGGGACGAGATGCCGGCGGAGCCCCCCACGCAGCCCAGAGGCCCGCTGCTGCCCAGACACCACCACCGCATCGCAGCCAAGCTGCATTGGGAGTGCCGCCGCCACCACCGGATTTGTGAGTATATGGCCACCCTGGCCACCCCACAGAACACAGCCACCCCACATAACACAGCCACCCCACAGAACACAGCCACCCCACATAACACAACCACCCCACATAACACAGCCACCCCACAGAACACAGCCACCCCACAGAACACAGCCACCCCACAGAACACAGCCACCCCACAGAACACAGCCACCCACACACAGAACACAGCCACCCCACATAACATCCACCCCACAGTGCCCAACTACCCCACACAGTGGTAAGCTAAATTCGGACTGTAAGAGGACCCCCATTTGACACATTATTTTTTTTTCCCAATTTTCCTTCTGAAAATTTGGGGTGCGTCTTATGGTCCGGTGCGTCTTATAGTCCGAAAAATATGGTAATAAATATAATACAGCCCCCCATAGAATATAATGTATCCCCGAATACAATATCATACAGCCTGCCGGAATATAACGTAGCCCCCCATAGTATATATCACAGCCACAAAGTATATAACACAGCCACATATTATATAACACAGCCACCCTATAAAATATAATATATCCCCCCATAGTATATAACACAGCCCACATAGTGTACAGCAGGGCCCACATAGTGTACAGCAGGGCCCACATAGTATATAGCAGGGCCCACATAGTATACAGCAGGGCCCACATAGTATATAGCAGGGCCCCCATAGTATACAGCAGGGCCCCCATTGTATATAGCAGGGCCCACATAGTATATAGCAGGGCCCACATTGGATATAGCAGAGCCCACATTGGATATAGCAGGGCCCCCATAGTATACAGCAGGGCCCACATAGTATAAAGCAGGGACCACATTGTATATAACAGGGCCCCCATAGTATACAGCAGGGCCCACATAGTATATAGCAGGGCCCACATTGTATATAGCGGGGCTCACATAGTATATAGCAGGGCCCACATTGGATATAACAGGGCCCCCATAATATACAGCAGGGCCCCCATTGTATATAGCAGGGCCCCCATAGTATACAGCAGGGCCCACATAGTATATAGCAGGGCCACATTGGATATAGCAGGGCCCCCATAGTATACAGCAGGGCCCACATAGTATATACGGCCATAGTATAGCAGGGCCCACATTGGATATAGCAGGGCCCACATTGGATATAGCAGGGCCCCCATAGTATACAGCAGGGCCCACATAGTATATAGCAGGGCCCACATTGGATATAGCAGGACCCCCATAGTATACAGCAGGGCCCCCATTGTATATAGCAGGGCCCCCATAGTATATAGCAGGGCCCACATTGGATATAGCAGGCCCCCATAGTATACAGCAGGGCCCATATTGGATATAGCAGGACCCCCATAGTATATAATAGGGCCCCCATAGTATATATCAGGGCCCCCATTGTATATAGCAGGGCCCCCATAGTATACAGCAGGGCCCACATTGGATATAGCAGGGCCCACATTTTACAGCAGGGCCCACATTGTATATAGCAGGGCCCACATTTTACAGCAGGGCCCACATTGTATATCGCAGGGCCCCCATTTTACAGTCCTCATCTCTCCTCCCCCCTGGAATGTCCACACAGCAGGACAGATTTATAAAAAAAAAAAACACTCCTCACCTAATCCTCGTGCCAGCGTGTAATGTATGTAGTACAGTTCATATAGCGTCTTGTGCTTGGGTGCGATGAAAATACATGAGACACAGGTTTGATATAGAAAGTCTTGTATTACTTCATACAAGTTGGCAAAAATAGTCACACAGTTTGCAGACACAGAAGCAGGAGACACAGCAAGCCAGAGTAATCTAAGCTCAGCAATCACTCTCCACAACAGGTTCAGGATCTTCTTCTCTGTTACCGTAAGTCCATGCAAACGTGGGTCTTTCAAAGAGCAGGGTTCAGAGTCCACAAGTGCTTCAGAGTTCCTCAGTAGGAATAGCTGGAGTACAAGGTCCAAGGCTTTAGGAGTCAGGTCACAGGTTCACTGCAGGCTAGATTCTGAAGCACTGATTGCTCAGCTGTGGCTGCTTAAGAAGCAAAAGGAGAGAATCAGGGCGGGAACATGCAAGCTGGAAACTCCATTTTGACTGAGGGCAAGATAGCTGCAGCAAGACAGAAAGTAAAATGGCTGACGAACAAACTGAGTTTCAGGAACATGTACACAGAACCTTACATTACTCCCCCTTAGGGACAACCTCCGGATGACCTCAGGCCAGGCTTGTGTGGGTACCTCTGATGAAACTGACGGAGCAAGCGAGGAGCATTAACGTTATTGACTGGTTCCCATGAGTTGTCCTCCACTGGGTAGCCCTGCCATTTAATCAGATATTGTAACTGATTTCTATACAACCTGGAATCTAAAATCCTTTCCACCACAAATTCTTCCTGACCATCGACTAGCACTGGGTCAGGGCAAGGAGAAGAACGTCCAGGAAACGTATTGGGTGTCGCAGCCTTTAGTAGGGATACATGAAAGACAGGGTGAATTCTCATAGTTCTGGGCAGTTGAAGACGACAAGCAACGGCACTTATAATTTTACTGATTTTATAGGGTCCAATGTACTTATGTCCCAACTTAGACGATGGAATCCTTAACTTAAGATTTCTGGTTGACAGCCAGACCAAGTCTCCTACCTTGAAAGCTGGTGCAGGTTTACGAAATTTATCTGCTGCTTTCTTGTACCTTTCCTGAGCCGATTCCAGATTCTCCTTTAGAAGATCCATATTCTTCTGTAAAGACGTGATTCTTTCAGCCACTGCTGGTAAAGGCGTTTCTATGGGAAATCGTGGTAGAATGTTAGGATGATAACCTAGATTAGAGTAAAAAGGAGACTGCTTAGTGGAGGCACTCTGAGAGTTGTTATACGAGAACTCAGCTAATGGAAGTAGATCCAGCCAATCATCCTGTAGGTGGCAGATAAAGCAGCGGAGATACTGCTCCAGGGTTTGATTGGTTCGTTCGGTCTGTCCATTAGTCTGGGATGAAAAGCAGAAGAAAGGTTTACTTTAATGTCCAATGCTGCACAGAAATTTTGCCAAAACCTAGAAGTGAATTGCACCCCTCGATCCGAAATAACCTCATCCAGTACTCCATGTAAGCGAAACACATCTTTAATCATCAAATCTGATGTCTGTTTTGCAGTGGGTAAGCCGACACAAGGGATAAAATGAGCTGCCTTTGTTAGACGGTCAACCACCACTAGAATGGTGTTCTTCCCTTGAGAGGTTGGTAACTCCACAATGAAGTCCATAGAAATGGATCCCCACGGGCGGGACGGGGTGGGAAGAGGCTGTAACAGACCAGTTGGTGAGGAGCGAGGTGTTTTGCATCTTGCACAGACTTCACATGAAGTGACATAGTTTAAAACATCCTTCCTGCAAGTGGGCCACCAAAAGAAACGAGAGAGAAATTCCTGTGTCTTTAGAATTCCTCTATGCCCAGCTATCTTGGAATCGTGAATGAGTTGCAATACTCTCAATCTGACTGTTTCAGGAATATACAGGCGTTGTCCCTGAATCCACACACCATTCTTAAAGACAAGACTTACGTCCCTTGGGGGTTGTGCCAAAAAGGAATCCGCATGGTATGCTTCCTTGATGTCCTTAAGTAGGTCTTGATTATGAATTACTCCTAGGAATCTAGAGTCAGGAAGAATAGTCTTAGGAGGAGTAATTGGACGTGTCTCTGCTGAGTAAATCCTAGAGAGTGCATCAGCCTTTCCATTGCGCGATCCTGGTCTACAAGAAATGATAAAATTAAATTGGTTTAAGAAAAGATTCCAGCGAGCCTGGCGAGGAGTCAGGCACTTAGCCGACCTGATAAACTCAAGGTTACGATGATCTGTCAGGACGACTATTTGCTGTGCAGCTCCCTGAAGAAGATGTCTCCATTCTTTGAAGGCGGCAATAATGGCCAACAACTCTCTATTGCCCACATCGTAGTTCCTCTCAGCCGAAGACAACTGCTGGGAAAAGAAGGCACAGGGATGCAAGACATTCTTCTCACCTGTTCTCTGAGAGAGTATAGCTCCAACGGCACAGTCTGAAGCATCCACCTCTATTATGAAGGCAAGCTCGGAGTTGGGATGTACTAGGATAGGTGCAGTGGTAAATTTATCTTTTAGACGGGAAAATGCTTCTTGGGCTTGGGGAGTCCAGGAGAACCTAGACTCTTTCCGGGTAAGTTGGGTGATAGGTGACACTACCTCAGAGAAATTTCTAATGAAACGTCTATAGAAGTTGGCAAACCCGATGAAGCGCTGTACCTCCTTCACATTTCTAGGACTTGGCCAATCCTTGATGGCTTGGGTTTTGCTTCCATCCATACTAATTCCTTGTGTAGACAGTACATACCCCAGAAATTGAATTTCGGTCCTATGGAATTCACACTTTTCAAGTTTGATGTAAAGATGATTTTGTCTTAGACGTTCCAAGACCATTCTCACATGTCCATGATGTTCCTCTGTGGAGTTAGAAAAAATTAGAATATCATCCAAATAAATTACCACGAATGTATCTAGGAGATCCCTGAAGATGTCATTCACCAAGTGTTGGAAAGTGGCTGGGGCGGTACTCAGACCAAAAGGCATAACTAGATATTCAAAGTGTCCATAGCGTGACCTGAATGCAGTCTTCCATTCATCCCCAGGTCTAATACGGACTAAGTTATAGGCCCCACGAAGATCTAGTTTAGAGAAAATTTTGGCATGTCGCACTCTCTCCAATAACTCAGGGATTAAAGGCAATGGATAACGGTTTCTAATAGTAACCTTATTGAGTTCCCTATAGTCTACGCATGGTCTCAGAGATCCATCTTTCTTCTTTACAAAGAAGATGGGTGCACCTGCAGGAGATGAAGAGGGGCGTATGAAGCCCTTGGCTAGATTTTCGTCTATGTAATCCTTTAAAGCCTTTAGCTCGGGCCCCGCCAGGGGGTAGATCTTACCAAAAGGAATCTCTGCTCCAGGCAATAATTAAATTGGACAATCATATAGACGGTGAGGAGGAAGCTGGTCAGCGTTCTTCTTGTCACATAAATCCACATAGTCCTGGTATACAGCTGGTAGTTCAGGGACTGACATGGTTCCTTTAGGAACAGAGCAAGCTGAAACTTTTGGACTCATCTGTTTCTCTGGAAAGTGTAATTCCTTGGTCTCCCAGTTAATGGTAGGATTCTGAGCCTGCAGCCATGGTAGCCCTAGAATAATGGGAAAGTGGGGAGAAGAGATAAGCATAAAGGACAGTTTCTCTTGATGATCTTTACCCATAAGAACCCTCAAAGGCTCTGTTTCCTGATCCACTGGTCCAGAGGTCAGCAGGGAGCCATCCACAGTTTCCATCTGTACTGGAGTAGCCTTCTTCACTGAACGTATCCCCTGTTTCAGAGCAAAGGAGACATCCATAAAATTTCCACTTGCCCCTGAGTCGATCATAGCAGAGCTAGACACCCAAGCTGAGTCAACCCAGAGTTTGATGGAAAGAAAGCAATGAGAATTGTTTTTCTTACAACTCAGCTGGGACACCGCTGAGGAAACTTGAAAAATTGCAGCGTTTACACAGTCAACGTCCTCAGAGGTAACGGAGTTTAAGTCCGAGAAATCAAGATCTGTTGCTGCAGATCTCTCTGGAGCCTGAGGCTCGGACCTGACAGATCCCCTCTCGCAACACTCACAATGAATGAGTGCTGCAGTAGTCTTACGAGAACGGCTGGGGCAGTTTATAATGAAGTGCCCTGACTTACCACAATAGAAACATAGATTTTCCTTAAAACGATGTTCCTTGCGTGCATCACTAACCCGTCGTTGTAAAGAGTCTACCTGCATGGGTTCAGGTTCAGGTTCCCGTGTAATCCTACTCAAAGGTTCCTTAGCTGGAGAGGAAGGTAGGAGAAGGTTAGTGCGATTGCTTTCGAACCATCTCTCTTGCCTGCGTTCAGTCAGACGAGTATCAATACGGATGCAGTAGTTAATAAAGTCACCTAACGCAGTGGGGGGTCGGCACGAGCAAGTTCATCCTTAATCAGTGGAGATAACCCCTTTCGAAAAATAGATTTTTTGGCGGAACTGTCCCAGGTGGTATCAAGGGCCCATCTCCTGAAATCCAAGGCATATTCAGCTACCGAGTGCTTACCTTGGCGCAAAGCTAACATGGCTGCTTCAGCTGTTGCACCTCGATTGGGGTCATCAAACACCTGCCCCATGGCTGAAATAAAAGCATCAAGGTGATTCAAACAATCATCCTCAGTCTCAATCAGAGGGTTTGCCCACATCAAAGCCTTGTTGGTAAGCAACATAATTATAGTAAGCACCTTAGATCGTTCAGTGGGAAATTGTGAAGCATGTGCAGAAAAAAAAAGATTGCATTGATTAATAAATCCCCTGAATTTCTCACGTTCACCGCCAAAACGAAAAGGAGGTAATTTGGGGATCCCAGAACTCGGGGCTACGGCAGGAGCCTGGACTCGCCCCTCTAGAACCTCAATCCTGGCTCGCAAATCCTGGGCAGTCTGTCCAAACACTTGCAAATTGTGATTAGTGAGGTCCTGTAGGCTTGAAAAACGGGTCTTTATATTCTGCAAATCTGCAAGGATATTATCAGTCACTCCGCAAAGTTCCTTTATGCGGGCCTCCATTTTCCAGATCTTTTAAGACAGGAGTACTGGAAGAAGAGGAGAGGAGAAAAAAAAAAAAACAATAGTGTTTACCTGTGGTAACACTGCAGAGAGAAAAAAAATTAAGGGAACTGCTCACCTGGAATGGTTGTGAGAAGTCACAACCACTATCATCACAGAAAGTTCACCCGGACATCTGATATCCACAGTTACAGCAGACAAAAAAGAGAAAAGAGGAAAAAAAAAAAACAATAGTGTTTACCTGTGGTAACACTGCAGAAAAAAAAACACTTAAGGGAATTGCTCACCTGGAATGGTTGTGAGAAGTCACAACCACTGTCATCACAGAAAGTACAACCGGACATCCGATATCCACAGTTACAGCAGACACAGCCTTTACAGACCCAGCAGACACTAACGTTTTGGCTTCAGAATCTTGTAATGTATGTAGTACAGTTCATATAGCGTCTTGTGCTTGGGTGCGATGAAAATACATGAGACACAGGTTTGATATAGAAAGTCTTGTATTACTTCATACAAGTTGGCAAAAATAGTCACACAGTTTGCAGACACAGAAGCAGGAGACACAGCAAGCCAGAGTAATCTAAGCTCAGCAATCACTCTCCACAACAGGTTCAGGATCTTCTTCTCTGTTACCATAAGTCCATGCAAACGTGGGTCTTTCAAAGAGCAGGGTTCAGAGTCCACAAGTGCTTCAGAGTTCCTCAGTAGGAATAGCTGGAGTACAAGGTCCAAGGCTTTAGGAGTCAGGTCACAGGTTCACTGCAGGCTAGATTCTGAAGCACTGATTGCTCAGCTGTGGCTGCTTAAGAAGCAAAAGGAGAGAATCAGGGCGGGAACATGCAAGCTGGAAACTCCATTTTGACTGAGGGCAAGATAGCTGCAGCAAGACAGAAAGTAAAATGGCTGACGAACAAACTGAGTTTCAGGAACATGTACACAGAACCTTACACAGCGCTGCTCCCAGCTCCTGTCTCCTGCTCTGCCCGGCACACAGTGTGCGCGCTGTGTCAGAGGCAGAGCAGGGAATGATGGGAGAGGGAGCGTCAGCTGACGCTCTCTCCTCCATTATTGCTTTGAACTGTACCGGCAGACGCCGGTATAGTTCAAAGCAGCGGCGGGGGGAGTCGGCGCTGGGGGCAGGCGGGCCCCCCTGCCACACAGGGGCCCCCATAGCGGCTGCGTGATGTGCCGCTAGCTGGGTGCCCCTTGAGGTGCAGGGGTAGCCTCAAAATGTTTGGGGCCCCCGGGCCCGAGCACAAACCTGCGTGCTCGGGCGGCGGGCCCCCCTAATCACCGGGCCCCATACATCGCTAAGGGTTGTCATGCCCTGATGGCGGCCCTGAATAATACTATGAATTAGAAAAAGTTTCTTAAAATAAAAGCATTAAATCCAGTGTTCACGCTACAACTTCTTTTTAGGGAAAGGGACACAACTTCCCTTAGGAAATGAAAACCTTAGAACATGCTTGTCTCAGGACTATCTGTCCTGTACAGTGCCACGTGCATTTTCAGGAAGGAAAATCCAAGATGAAGCAATGCCAAGGATGGTTACTAAGTATAACCCCCTGAAGTGATCATGAAGGCGTATTATTACTTGGCTTTTCTTCTTGATGTGACTGTTGCATTGTATTATCACATGCTGGGAAATTAGTTCATTTGTGAACATTGTCAGTAGGTTTTTTTAAGACCACTTGCGGTTATGTAGTATACGCTATTTTCACAGAACGACTAGCATTAACCGACAGCTCTCGTGGATTTGTTGTGTTGCTGATGAAAACAGGGGAGGGAAGTCTGTGAACAGAATTAGACTGAGCTCCTTGCACGAGGATTCCCAGTCCGGGCTTACATGTGACTGGAAGAACATCCTCACCCAGACACCGCACATGTCTGCAGATTACAAGGACAGAGGAGAAAAAACAATGGCTGTGGCTCTTCCAAATGCAAACAAATAATATATTTTATGCATTTCCTTTTATTTGTGTTGTTATATATATCCAGATTTATTTATTCTGGGAAGCATAGAAAGGGGAATTTCATAGAGAACTGGTCACGTTGCCAAACCAATGCCTCCTATCAAGGTGTACAATCACATCAGTTATTAAAATTACATTGTAATATTCTATGCAACATAAGTGACCGCACCCAAACAAGTACCTCGTTCTGCCACCCGTATATGCACATGGTCCAAAGTCAATTCTCCCTGACAGTTTCTTTCTTAAAATTCCTCGTTATTACATTTTCTTGACTTCATTTTTCTATCAAGTTAGTACAAATTCTATTTAGTTGTTTCTCAGATTGCTTTTTCGAGCGCAGGGTGACGACCAATATGGCTGTTGTTAGAGATCTGAAGGTCACAAAAATGCCAGGAATATAGCATTGCATGAATAAGGCTGGATTCACAATAGCAATGTTTCTCTCTAACTAATCAGCTTGATTATGTTAATAGCATTCGACTCAAACTATGTCAGAGTCTGTTCGGAGTGTCATCTGACTGTGATCTGATTCTCTTGCATGACAGCGTGGCAAACACCATAGAAAGAAGGTAAAATGCAAACAGAAACTCAGCAAATCCGCAATCCTTTCTATACCTGCATTTTTGCTGCGGATTTGACTGACTCAATTGAAGTTAATGGGTGAAAAATGCTTCAGAAACGCACAAAGAATCGACATGCTGCAGAAAAAAAGTACTGCAAATACTCAAATGCTCAGCACTTCAGGATTGTCATTGAATTAGCTGGCATAAGGATTCCATAGCGTTTTTGGCCCATTTCCAAGCCGAAAAACTTCTGCGAAAATGCATCATAAATACACCGTGTGCACATAGCCTTATTGTCATTTTGCAAATGCTCCATGAGCAAAGTTTGTAGAATTGCCCATGACTGAGGATCAGCACATTTAGATGTGTGGAATGGATTTTCAATACTGGAACATTCTACAACAAATCTGCTACATGTAAACCTACCATAAGAATCTAGTAGAATCAGGGATGTCATCTTTAATGGGTGTCCCACAGTTTTACTGGAGAATAACAGAACCAAGCATACCCACGCAGATTTTAAGGTTAGGTTTCTACATTGAGTTTTTGGTGAGTTTTTGAAGTGGCATATTTTTGCTTCACAAAAAATGCAGCCTTTTACAAGTCCAGCTGGAGATGAACAGATCGATCCACAAAGGACCTAGCTCCAGACGAATTTTCTGAAATTCAGGTTTTCATGTGAATTCAAACATTTTGAGGTTTGATTTGCGGTTCTCAAAAAAAAAAAAAAAACTACTTGCCTGACACCATTTCCCACAATGCTCGAGCATCTGATTCCTGGCTAGCAATTTTGTGTTTTACTTCATTGGCTTCTTTATACTGCCCTGTATCATAGCTTGTACAGTAGAGGTCACTACCTGGGCCATCACAGATCAGTTGTTCCCTGTAAAGCAAAGTTTGTGCAGCAGAGCTTTTTCCCATGTCTAGAGTCACTGGGTAAGTCTCTCTCCTGTACTGTAGAGTGTAAGCTCTTGTGGTCAGCAAGGTCCTCTCTTTCCTTACCCCAAGTGTATTTCCTGACCAATTACAAGCTTTCGAGTAATGAGATTCGTGTAAATTTATACACAACAAATCAAATTTTGGGGGAAAATTCGTCAAAGTTGGCGAATTCAGATTTCAAAACATCATCTCTAATTCCAGGAAAATAGATGGAATTTATTGAAATCTCATGCCCACTGTGCTTTTTTTACGCTATGTAAACTAACCTACAATGATACTATCTATTGCTGAGATGCTGATATTTATGTGTGGATTTTCCCTAAAGAATTGTATTAGTTACAGAGAATCCAAAGATAAAAAACAGATATGCGGAAACACATTAAAAATGCATGTACCGTATATACTCGTGTATAAGCCGACCCGTGTATAAGCCGACCCCCTAATTTTGCCACAAAAAACTGGGAAAAATTATTGACTCATGTATAAGCCGGGTGTATAAACTGCCCTCCTGCTCTGTGCTGCCCCCGTCCTGCTCCTTGCTCCCCCATCCAGCTCTGTGCTCCCCCATTCTCCTCTGTACTCCCCCCCTCCTGCTCCGTCCTCCGCTGTGCCCTCCATCCTCCCCTGTCCTGCTCCATGCTTCCCCCGTCCTCTTCCACGCTTCCCCCGTCCACCGATCTCCCCCCGTCCTGCTCCATGCTTCCCCCGTCCTCCGTTCTCCCCCGTCCTCCTCTATGCTTCCCCCGTCCTCCTCTATGCTTCCCCCGTCCACCGATCTCCCCCCCCGTCCTGTTCCATGCTTCCCCATCCTCCGTTCTCCCCCTGTCCTCCTCCATGCTTCCCCCGTCCTGCTCCAGCTTCCCCCGTCCTCCTCTATGCTTCCCCCGTCCACCGTTCTCCCCCCATCCTGTTCCGTGCTCCTTGTCCTCTCCTCCATCATACTCACCCCTCCCCGTGCCATCGCTGAGCGTCCCTGCAATCCTGCGTTCTCCCTGGCTTCCTGCAGCTCTCCAGCACTGAGCGGTGATGTAATACCGCTCATTAAGGCCATGAATATGGAGGCGACGCCCATGGGAGTGGCGTCGCGTCCATATTACATGACCTTAATGAGCGGGTATTACGTCACCGCTCAGTGCTGAAGAGCTGCAGGAAGACGGGGAGAACGCAGGATTGCAGGGACGCTCAGCGATGGCACGGGGAGGGGTGAGTATGATCCCAGCCACCGGCTCCTGCCGCGGCATCCCCTCCCCCGCTGGTTTCTGCCCTATGACTCGTGTATAAGCCGAGGGGGCATTTTCAGCACGAAAAAAGGTGCTGAAAATCTCGGCTTATACACGAGTATATACGGTAATACACGACTATCAAGAATAATTTTTAAAAGCAAAAGAACCAGAAAGTATAAAAAAAATAGCAGCTTAATTTAAACCATGATAAACCAAAAAGAGAAAAAAATCTGTCAAAAGCACAATAAAAACAAATGTAAGAAAATGCACTCAAAAACACATTGAAAGAAATGCCAGTGCAGAATTTCTGCAGAAAATCTGCAGCAACAAAATCTCACCAAATACTCATTGTGGGAACATAGTTTTATAGGGCTTCAGTTGTAAATGTAACATAATATAATAGTTTCACTAGTAACTAGAGATGAGCGACTTTGTCTCCAGGAGGGTCGAGTCGGGTTTCGGAGCACCCGACTTTTCCAAAAGACGAGTCGAACGAAATCGGCAAATTCGAAGGTCCGACTAAAACTCGAACCGACCCCAATGCAAGTCAATGGGGAAGAAAAGTCGGCAGGGAGTGTAGGACAGTAAACACACCTACAGTGTCCATTTCAATGCCAACGACATCAATTCTTATTACTTAAGCTTGTCAACCTTAATTTACTTTATAATAATAGTAACGCATTCAAGACTGGGGGTTATTTGGCTAAAGTTGTGTGGGGGGGCAGGGCTGGCTCCAGATTTTCGTGGGACCCGGGTGAAAGAGTCTCAGTGGGCCCCTTTAACACATACCACAATTGATGATGCTCCGATATGGCAGAGAAATATACAGTACAGACCAAACGTTTGGACACACCTTCTCATTCAAAGATTTTTCTGTATTTTCATGACTATGAAAATTGTACATTCACACCGAAGGCATCAAAACTATGAATTAACACATGTGGAATTATATACTTAACAAAAAAGTGTGAAACAACTGAAAATATGTCTTATATTCTAGGTTCTTCAAAGTAGCCACCTTTTGCTTTGATTACTGCTTTGCACACTCTTGGCATTCTGTTGATGAGCTTCAAGAGGTAGTCACCGGAAATGGTTTTCACTTCACAGGTGTGCCCTGTCAGGTTTAATAAGTGGGATTTCTTGCCTTATAGATGGGGTGGGTACCATCAGTTGTGTTGTGCAGAAGTCTGGTGGATACACAGCTGATGGTCCTACTGAATAGACTGTTAGAATGTGTATTATGGCAAGAAAAAAGCAGCTAAGTAAAGTAAAGTGAGTGGCCATCATTACTTTAAGAAATGAAGGTCAGTCAGTCCGAAAAATTGGGAAAACTTTGAAAGTGTCCCCAAGTGCAGTTGCAAAACCATCAAGCGCTACCAAGAAACTGGCTCACATGAGGACCGCCCCAGGAAAGGAAGACCAAGAGTCACCTCTGCTTCTGAGGATAAGTTCATCTGAGTAATCAGCCTCAGAAATCGCAGGTTAACAGCAGCTCAGATTAGAGACCAGGTCAATGCCACACAGAGCTCTAGCAGCAGACACATCTCTACAACAACTGTTAAGAGGAGACTTTGTGCAGCAGGCCTTCATGGTAAAATAGCTGCTAGGAAACCACTGCTAAGGACAGGCAACAAGCAGAATAGACTTGTTTAGGTTAAAGAACATAAGGAATGGACATTAGACCAGTGGAAATCTGTGCTTTGGTCTTATTAGTCCAAATTTGAGATCTTTGGTTCCAACCACCATGTTTTTGTGCAACGCAGAAAAGATGAATGGATGGACTCTACATGCCTGGTTCCCACTGTGAAGCATGGAGGAGGAGGTGTGATGGTGTGGGGGTGCTTTGCTGGTGACACTGTTGGGGATTTATTCAAAATTGAAGTCATACTGTACCAGCTACCACAGCATCTTGGAGCGTCCTGCTATTCCATCCGGTTTGCGTTTAGTTGGACCATCATTTTTTTTCAACAGGACAATGACCCCAAACACACCTCCAGGCTGTGTAAGGGCTATTTGATCAAGAAGGAGAGTGATGGGGTGCTACGCCAGATGACCTGGCCTCCACAGTCACCAGACCTGAATCCAATCGAGATGGTTTGGGGTGAGATGGACCGCAGAGTGAAGGCAAAAGGGCCAACAAGTGCTAAGCATCTATGGGAATTCCTTCAAGACTGTTGAAAGACCATTTCTGGTGACTACCTCTTGAAGCTCATCAAGAGAATGCCAAGAGTGTACAAAGCAATCATCAAAGCAAAAGGTGGCTACTTTGAAAAACCTAGAATATAAGACATATTTTCAGTAGTTTCACACTTTTTTGTTAAGCATATAATTCCACATGTGTTAATTCATAGTTTTGATGCCTTCAGTGTGAATGTACAATTTTCATAGTCATGAAAACACAGAAACATCTTTGAATGAGAAGGTGTGTCCAAACTTTTCGTCTGTACAATGCCAAAAACTTCACTTCTTACATTACATGAGTGATATCTTTTGTAAATTCTACAATAGCTCAAAAACCGAACAGTATAGTCCTCCATACAGTATTATGGGCACCACATAGTGCGCCATACAGAATAATGAGCCCCATATATTGCTCTATACAGAATAATGAGTTCAATATATGATGCTCCATACAGCATGATGGGCCCAATATAATGCTTCATACAGTATAATGAGCCACATATATTGCTCCATACAGAATAATGAGCCCCATATATTCCTCCATACATAATTGGTCCCAAATAATGTTCCATATAGTACATGATGAGTTCCACATAATGCTCCAGTATATGATGGTCCCCATATAATGTGCCATACAGTGTAGGACGGTCCCCATAGAGTATAATGAGCCCCACATATTGCTCCATACAGTATAATGAGTCGCATATAAAGCTCCATACAGTATATGATGGGCCCCATATATTGCTCCATACAGAATGGGCTCCATATAATGCTGCATACAGAATAGGCCCCATATGTGCTCCATATGATGCTCCATATATAAAGGGCCCTATATGATGCCCCATACAAAATGAACCCCATATGATGCTCTAGTATATGATGGACCCCATATATGATGCTCCAGTGTATGATGAGCCCCATATAATGCTCCAAATATAATGGTCCTCATATATAATGCTCCATATATAATGGGCTCCATGTGATGCCCCATAAATAATGAACCCCATATGATGCTCTAGTATATGATGGGCCCCATATATGATGCTCCAGTGTATGATGAGCCCCATATAATGCTCCAAATATAATGGTCCCCAATCCCATATATAATGCTCCATATATAATGGGCTCCATGTGATGCCCCATAAATAATGAACCCCATATGATGCTCTAGTATATGATGGGCCCCTATATGATGCTCCACTGTATGATGAGCCCCATGTAATGCTCTTAATATAATGGTCCCCATATATAATACTCCATATATAATGGGCTCCATGTGATGCTCCATATATAATGTGCCCCATATGATGCAAAAAATATAATGGGCCCCATACGATGCTCCAGTATATCATAGGTCACATGGATGATGCTCCAGAGTATGATGGGCCTATATAATGATCCATATATAATGGGCCACATATGATGCTCCAGTATATGATGGGTCCCATGGATGATGCTCCAGTGTATGATGAGCCTATATAATGCTCCATATATAATGTGCCCCATATGATGCTCCAGTGTATAATGGGCCCCGTATATGATGCTCCAGTGTATGATGGGCCCCATTTATAATGCCCCAGTGTATGATGTGCCCAATATATAATGCTCCAGTGTATGATGTGACCCATATATAATGCTCCAGTGTATATTGGGCCCTATCTATGATGCTCAAGTGTCTGATGGGCCCCATATATAATTCTCCAGTGTATAATGCTCCCCATATATTGCTCCAAACATTAAAAATATGAAACACCTCTCCTTGCTGAGCACTGCTCTACTCTGGACTCCTCAGCGTCACCATCTTCCAGCTCTCTGCACTGTGACTGTTCAGGCAGAGGGTGCACAGACGTGACGTCATCGCGCTCTCTAACCTGAATGTCACTGTCACAGGAAACACGGAAGACGTCACAGCGGTGGAGCAGGGAGAGGTACGTATTGCAAGTGCTGGAGCCCTGAGCAAGCAGGGGGGGCCCAATTATGGGCGTCGGCACTGGCAAAGGTCCCCTCATAGTACGGTGGTGTCTCTGACGGCAAGTGGGCCCCCTTCACCTGCTCAGGGCCCCGGCACTTGCCTGGGTGCACCAGGTGCTGACGCCGGCCCTGGGGGGGTACAGCCCAGTTAGGGAGGTGGAAAAACTGTCATATGTTGAGGTGTAGGCTGGACGTTCAGCAGTTGCAAATGGAGATATTGGAGAAGTCGGAGGAAGAGGAGGACAAAGCGAACCATTTTGCTGGCAACCTATGTGTCATCAGGGGAAGGTGGTACAAAATCTTTTGAAACCCAAGCATGGTTCATTTTAATGAAGGTGAGATCACTAACATTTTTAGTCGACAGTCGGGTCCTTCTTTCTGTCAGGATTGATCCAGCAGCACTGAAGACTCTTTCTGATAGCACACTACCAGCAGGGCAAGCGAGCTCCTGTAAGGCATATTGTGCCAATTCAGGCCAGGTGTCCAGTTTACAGGCCCAGTATTCAAAGGGGAATGAACTATGAGGGAGAACATCGATAGGAAAGGAGAGGTAGTTTTGAACCATTGTTGACAACTGCTGTCTCCTGTCTGTTGCAATCGATTCAGTATTAACAGTCGTGTGAGCTGTACTCGAGAAATCAGTTCACAACATGGTCATGAAAAAAATTAGTTTGGTACCGTGTTAGCCAGTAGAAAAAAACATATAGAGTGCTCTCAATGGGAGAAGCAAAATAGGAATCTTGTGGGTATGATACCTTTTAATGGCTAACAAAATATAGTTTAAGATATTAGAGGGCAAGCTTTCGAGACTGCTTACGTCTCTTCATCAGGCTGGTGTAACAAAATATTTGAAGAAACACAATTATATACAGTGAAAAGCACAGGGATGGTGTGATGCATCCCTGTGCTTTTCACTGTATATAATTGTGTTTCTTCAAATATTTTGTTACACCAGCCTGATGAAGAGACGTAAGCAGTCTCGAAAGCTTGCCCTCTAATATCTTAAACTATATTTTGTTAGCCATTAAAAGGTATCATACCCACAAGATTCCTATTTTGCTTCTCCCACTGAGAGCACTCTATATGTTGTTTTCAACATGGTCATGAAACCCCTGTCTCCAATGCCACTTCGGCTGTGTGCACCACGAACACCTCTTCCATGTTGCCCAGTGCGGCTTGTGGAAGAATCTGCACCTCTGCTGTGTGCTGGGAATGCCTCTTACAAACGGTTTAGCAGAGTTGCTTGTTTGTTCGCCAATATTAGTTCTAGGTTCTCCTGTGGAATGATGTTCTGTAATTTGCCTTTATAGCGTGGATCGAGGATGCTGGCCAACCAGTAGTCGTCATCCTTCATAATTTTGGCAATGCGGGTGTCCCTTTTTAGGATCCGCAAGACATAATCACACATGTGGATCAATGTTCCAGGTGTTAATGATGTACTGCCAGTGGTGGGTGGAGGAGCACTTTCTGCCAAATCCACATCCCTCCAGTCACGCACAAACCTTGTACCTGACCTAGGCAAGCCAACATTTTCTCTTGCCCCCTGAGAAGCATCCTCCTCCCCAAAATAATCATCCCCCTCATCCTCCTCCTCTTCCTCTTCTTCCTCCGCATCGTCCAGGACAGTTCCCTGAGCAGACAATGGCTGACTGTCATCAAGGCTTCCCTCCTCCCCCTCCTCTTCCTCCTCTGCTGCAGACTCCTGGTTCTTAATGTGCGTCAAAGTTTGCATGAGCAGACACATAAGTGGGATGCTCATGCTTATGATGGCGTCGTCTGGGCTTACCAGCCATGTGCATTCCTCAAAACACTGAATGAATTTACAGAGGTCTTTCAGCTTTGACCACTGCACACCCGACAACTCGATGTCTGCCCTCAAACTTCCTGCCCGTGTATCCTCCCACAAATGCATTACAACCTGCCTCTGTTCACACATCCTCTCAACCATGTGCATGGGGGAGTTCCACCTTGTTGCAACGTCTATGATTAGGCGGTGCTTGGGAAGGCTGAGCGATCGCTGCAGCCTCTGCATACTACTGGAGTCTACGGGCGAGCGACGGATGTGCGAGCACAGTCTTTGCACCTTATGGAGCAGCACTGTTAACTCTGGATAATTATTTATGAAGCACTACGGCACCAGGTTCAAGGTGTGAGCCAGGCAAGGTATGTGTCTGAGTTTTGCCAGGGCAATGGCCGCCACAAAATTACGGCTGTAATCACTGACTACCTTGCCTGGCTCAAGATGTAGACTGCCTAGCCATGAGTCAGTTTCTCGCTGCAAGTAGTCGGTCAGTACCTTCCCGGTGTGTCTGTTGTCGCCCAAAGACATCATCTTTAAAACAGCCTGCTGACACTTACCACTAGCTGTTCAATAGTGGGACACCTCATGTACAACACTGGCAGCTGCGGATGGAGTGCACGTGCGACTGCGCTCTGTCGACGAGCTTTCGCTTCTGAAGGAGGAGGAGGGACGAACGCCTACAGCTAACTGTTGTCTATACCGTGGGCTATAAAGAGAATAATCACTGCACACGTAGTATTGAATGGTGCAAAAAGTGAACAAGTTTTTATTGAGATATGGTGTGGCGATAGGTAGTTGACGTTTCGGACACTTATGGCCTTTATCAAAACTGATCGCTGAAAAAACAGAAAAATATATACATAAGCGAAAGTAATATACAAAATATACATCATAAATACAAAATAGGGAAAATATCCTAAATATGTGGTAATTGGTTGTTCATGCCTGATAACGAATCACAAATTATTTCTAAGAGTTGGTATAAGAGATAAAATACATAAGGAATAACAATATCATACCCTTTCACATAAGATGAATCAAATGACTTCGTTTAGGTACATAGAGGTTCACAAAAGCAACCTATAGGTAAAATGGTATATTGTTAGGAAAAATTCAAGTGTACTAATAGGTCCATGGAATGATGTGCAAAGAGAGAAGTATGCGTTTTTGACAAGCTGGTCATATACATTAGGTATATGAGAGTCAGCGCAATGGTCATATCATTTGTACAAAAAGAAAAACATGTGTCTACAAGTTTGTCAGATATCCCAGGTGGGGAGGATTCAGAAATACTCTAAAGACTATGTGGGATCCAAAGATTCATATGCAAATATATAAAGGTTAAGGTGGTGACCAGTAGGGGGGCTGTAGTACGATTATCATAATGCCCATCATTAGTGGCTAGACAGTAAGATTTGACATATGTCAGTAAACAGTTATAACAAGAACAAAACAAATATACATACATCTGTGTTAGGTGTCCCAGGCAGAAGGGCAATGATCATGTGGACCCTGAAGGCTATTGTAAGGTTCTGTGTATCTGTTTCTGAAACTCAGTTTGTTCGTCGGCCATTTTGCTTTCTGTTTTGCTGCAGCTATCTTGCCCTCAGTCAAAATGGAGTTTTCCAGCTTGCATGTTCCCGCCCTGATTCTCTCCGTTTGCTTCTTAAACAGCCACAGCTGGGCAATCAGTGCTTCAGAATCTAGCCTGCAGTGAACCTGTGTTCTGACTCCTGAAGCCTTGGACCTTGTACTCCAGCCATTCCTACTGAGGAACTCTGAAGCACTTGTGGACTCTGAACTCTGCTCTTGAGAGCCTCACGTTTGCATGGACTTGCGGTAACAGAGAAGATCTGAATCTGTTGTGGAGAGTTATTGCTGAGCTTAGATTACTCTGGCCTGCTGTGTCTCCTGCTTCTGTGTTTGCAACCTGTGTGTTTATTTTTGCCAATTTGTATGAAGCAATACAAGACTTTCTTTATCAACCTGTGTCTCAAGTATTTTCATCGCACCCAAGCACAAGACGCTATATGAACTGTACCACATACATTACAAGATTCTGAAGCCAAACGTTAGTGTCTGCTGGGTCTGGAAAGGCTTGTCTGCTGTACTGTGGATATCGGATGTCCGGTTGTACTTTCTGTGATGACAGTGGTTGTGACTTCTCACAACCATTCCAGGTGAGCAATTCCCTTAAGTTTTTTTTCTGCAGTGTTATCACAGGTAAACACTATTGTTTTTTTTTTTCTCTTCTCTTTTTGTCTGCTGAAACTCTGGATATCAGATGTCTGGTTGAAAGCTTTCTGTGATGATAGTGGTTGTGACTTCTCACAACCATTCCAGGTGAGCAGTTCCCTTAAAGTTTTTTCTTTCTTCAGTGTTGCCACAGGTGAACACTATTGTTTTTTTTTTTTTCTCCTCTTCTTCCAGTATCCTGTCTTAAAAGATCTGGAAAATGGAGGCCCGCATAAAGGAACTTTGCGGAGTGACTGATAATATCCTTGCAGATTTGCAGAATATAAAGACCCGTTTTACAAATCTTCAGGACCTAAATAATCACAATTTGCAAGTGGTTGGACAGACTACCCAGGATTTGCGAGCCAGGATTGAGGTTCTGGAGGGGCGAGTCCAGGCTCCTGCCGTGGCCCCGAGTTCTGGGATTCCCAAGTTGCCCCCTTTTCGTTTTGGTGGTGAACGTGAAAAATTCAGGGGATTTGTTAATCAATGCAATCTTTTTTTTTCTGCACATGCTTCACAATTTCCTACTGAACGATCTAAGGTGCTTACTATAATTATGTTGCTTACCAACAAGGCTTTGATGTGGGCAAACCCTCTGATTGAGACTGAGGATGATTGTTTGAATCACCTTGATGATTTTATTTCAGCCATGGGGCAGGTGTTTGATGACCCCAATCGAGGTGCAACAGCTGAAGCAGCCATGTTAGCTTTGCGCCAAGGTAAGCACTCGGTAGTTGAATATGCCTTGGATTTCAGGAGATGGGCCCTTGATACCACCTGGGACAATTCCGCCAAAAAATCTATTTTTCGAAAGGGGTTATCCCCACTGATTAAGGATGAACTTGCTCGTGCCGACCCTCCCACTGCGTTAGGTGACTTTATTAACTACTGCATCCGTATTGATACTCGTTTAACTGAACGCAGGCAAGAGAGATGGTTCGAAAGCAATCGTACTAACCTTTTCCTACCTTCCTCTCCAGCTAAGGAACCTTTGAATAGGATTACACGGGAACCTGAACCTGAACCCATGCAGGTAGACTCTTTACTACGACGGGTTAGTGATGCACGCAAGGAACATCGTTTTAAGGAGAATCTATGTTTTTATTGTGGTAAGTCAGGGCACTTTATTATTAACTGCCCCAGCCGTTCTCGCAAGACTACTGCAGCACTCATTCATTGTGAGTGTTGCGAGAGGGGATCTGTCAGGTCCGAGCCTCAGGCTCCAGAGAGATCTGCAGCAACAGATCTTGATTTCTCGGACTTAAACTCCGTTACCTCTGAGGACGTTGACTGTGTAAATGCTGCCATCTTTCAAGTTTCCTCAGCGGTGTCCCAGCTGAGTTGTAAAAAAAACAATTCTCACTGTTTTCTTTCCATCAAACTCTGGGTTGACTCAGCCTGGGTGTCTAGCTCTGCTATGATCGACTCAGGTGCAAGTGGAAATTTTATGGATGTCTCCTTTGCTCTGAAACAGGGAATACGTTCAGTGAAGAAGGCTACTCCAGTACAGATGGAAACTGTGGATGGCTCCCTGCTGACCTCTGGACCAGTGGATCAGGAAACAGAGCCTTTAAAGGTTCTTATGGGTAAAGATCATCAAGAGAAACTGTCCTTTATGCTTATCTCTTCTCCTCACTTTCCCATTATTCTAGGGCTACCATGGCTGCAGGCTCAGAATCCTACCATTAACTGGGAGACCAAGGAATTACACTTTCCAGAGAAACAGATGAGTCCAAAAATTTCAGCTTGCTCTGTTCCTAAAGGAACCATGTCAGTCCCTGAACTACCAGCTGTATACCAGGACTATGTGGATTTATGTGACAAGAAGAACGCTGACCAGCTTCCTCCTCACCGTCCATATGATTGTCCAATTGAATTATTGCCTGGAGCAGAGATACCTTTTGGTAAGATCTACCCCATGGCGGGGCCCGAGCTGAAGGCTTTAAAAGAGTACATAGACGAAAATCTAGCCAAGGGCTTCATACGCCCCTCTTCATCTCCTGCAGGGGCACCCATATTCTTTGTAAAGAAGAAAGATGGATCCCTGAGACCATGCGTAGACTATAGGGAACTCAATAAGGTTACTATTAGAAACCGTTATCCATTGCCTTTAATCCCTGAGTTATTGGAGAGAGTGCGACATGCCAAAATTTTTTCTAAACTAGATCTTCGTGGGGCCTATAACTTAGTCCGTATTAGACCTGGGGAGAATGGAAGACTGCTTATCACGCTTGGGCACTTTGAATATCTAGTTATGCCTTTTTTGGGCTGAGTACCCCCCCAGCCACTTTCCAAAATTTTTGGGGAAGAAAATTTCAGGGGCTCCTGGTACATTGTGGTATTTATTTGGTGATTTTTTTTTTTTAACTCCCCAGGGAACCAAAAGGACATGTTGGAAAGGTCTTGGAACGTCTAAAACAAAATTTCTTTACATCAAGCTTGAAAAGTGTGAATTCCCAAAAAAGACCGAAATTCAATTTTTGGGGTATGTACTGTCTCACAAGGATTAGTTGGATGGAAAATAAAACCCAAGCCATCAATGATTGGCCAAGTCTGAAATGGAGGAGGTACAGCGCTTCATCGGGGGTTTTCAAACTTCTTAGCGTTTCTTAGAAATTTCTTGGGTGGTCACCATACCCAACTTTCCCGGAAAAGGGTCAAAGTTTCTGGCTCCCCCCAAAAGGGGAAGATTTTCCCGTCTAAAGATAAATTTACACTGCACCTTCCTAGTAAATCCCAACCCAGAGTTGCCTTCTAAAAGGGGGATGCTTTAAATGTGCGTGGGAGCTATACTCCTAGAGAACGGGGAGAAGAATGGCTTGCATCCCTGTGCCTTCTTTTCCAGCAGTTGTCTTCGGGTGAGAAGAATACGTGTGGGCAATAGGGTTTTTGGCTTATTGCCCCCTTCAAAGAAGGAGACCCTTCTTCAAGGGCTGCACAGCAAATAGTCGTTTCACGACCATCGTAAATTTTAGTTTATAGGTCGGCTAAGGCCCGATCCTCGCCGGCTGCTGGAATCTTTTCTTAAACCAATTTAATTTTATTATTTTATGACCCGGATCGCGCAATGGAAAGGCTGATGCACTCTCTGATTACCAGCAGAACCGTCCAATTACTTCCCAAGATATTCTTCCCGACTCTAGATTCTAGGAGTGATTCTCATCAAGACCTAATTAAAGGGCATAAAAAAAGCAACCATGCGGTTCTTTTTTGGCTAACCCCCAAAGGGGGTAAGTCTTGTCTTTAAGAATGGTGTGGGATTGGGACAACGTCGTATAAACCCGAAACGTCAGATTGGAGTATTGCAACTCATTCACGATTCCAAAAAAGGGGCTGAGGAATTTAAAGAACAGGAATTTTTTTCTCGTTTCTTTTGGTGGCCCACTTGTAGGGGGTGTTTTGGCTATGTCACTTCGTGTGAGGTTTGGCAAGATGCAAAAAAACCTCGTCTTAACCAACTGGTCTGTTACAGCCCCTTTCCCCCCCCGTCCCGCCCGGGGGGGGGACCATTTCTATGGACTTCATTGTGGATTTCCAACCTTCAAAGGAAAGAAAACCCATTTTGTGGTGGTTTACCCTCTAACAAAAGGCAGCTTTTTATCCCTTGTGTCGGCTTACCCACTGCAAAGAGACATTAGATTGATGATTAA
>JARQOD010000005.1:338867016-338958735 GCA_033576555.1 Oophaga sylvatica
TTCTTCCCTCTGGCGTACCTGCATCTCCATATTCCACTTCCCCTGAGCTGTTCCCAGGCACCGATGGTCCCTATTTCAGGCGACCCCCAGTAATGGAGACATTGCTCCATACTCCTCAGATTCCTCCTCATATTCCTCCACTGCATGGTGAGCGGAGGCCACCTCTGCAGCCACAGAGGTGGTTTCAGGAAACAGGCCCATGTTGTCCTCGTCGTAGTGGGTAACTGCAACCCGTAGTACCCACGAGGACAGTCCTCCTTGAAGAAGGAGACCCGGTCTCCCTGTTTCAACAAGCGCCCAAACTGGACGGCTGCCACATTAACATAGACCTTGGCATCTGTTCCTTCCTCTCGGATAAAGCAGTAGTCCTGGTCGATGTAGGTATAGACCAACCATACGCTGGTATGCCGTCCCGCCAGAGCGCCTCCGCCAGGGCACCGCAGCTCCTGCCAGAGCTCACTCTCCTGCTGCTTCTTATCCAGGATCACCCCCTCCACCAAGGCAGCCTGCCGGGAAGTGGGGAAGGGGCCCTCCGTGACCGGTTGAGTGAGGTTAGCCCCCAGGGTGGTGGCCGAAGATGATTTCGATTGAGCCTCGGTCGGCTGGGGTGGCGGTGCAGGCTTTCTCAGGGGAACGCGGGAACAGGCTGCAGCCTCTGGGACAGACTTCGGTGGGGAGGTATCGGGGCAAAGGCGCACTCACCCACTTCAATGAGGTCTAGATAGTCGCGGCATTCCCCGGAGCAGTGACTTCCTCTGCGGGACCGCCGGCGCGCTTGACAGTCAGCTGGAGTGGCGGCTCATTCTTGCTTTCCAGGAGCTGTTCCTTGGGCGCAGATGCCAGTTACGGCCACTGATGAGTAAACAGCCGGAGGTTCCGAATCGTCAGCCCACTGGGCCCGATGTTGTATCGCTGGCTCCGCCGTCTCCTCCCATTCCCTGCCTGGCTGGGTCTGTTTCTTCTCCTGCCGCCACTGTCGCTAAATGCGGCCCACGTGTTGGCAGCTATGGATACAGAAGTGCTGCATCGTGGCTGATTCAAGTTCACAAAATGGCGCTGCACAGAGTCTTCCGGCTTTTTCTTCTAAGTTCCACCCGTTACCAGGTGGAACCGCCTCCAGCTGTCCCTCCTCTTCATCGTTGGTCAGTAGCAGGGGGCTAGGCTTTCTCCTCTTCATCCACTTCCACTAGGGCCACTCCCGGGCAAATTGGCAGACAGTATTTGGCGCCAGGACATGACGGCAATGCCCAAGAAGGACACGGTTTTAGATGTTGTTTGCTTCTTCTTCCCCTCCATCTTCTGCCATTCTCACCACCGCCATCTTTGTCAGAATAAAGGGTCAAACTTTTTCAATGCATAGGCCAAGCCCGACTCAATAGTCAAATCCAGTATTGTCACAAAATCGGTAGTAGACAAGTCCAGTGTTTTACTCACAAATTCTTCTCCAGTTACAGCAGCTACTTGCTCTTTCTCCAGGCCATCTTCCAGGGGCACAGTAGTCGCACATTCATCTTTTTCAGCAGAGTCTCCCCATGGCAAGGCAACGGAATCCTGCCAAACTTCATGTTTCTCCAACTCTTTGTTGACAGCGTTCCCTTGCTGCACGGTGTCGGCATCCTGCCGACTACACCAGATTTAAGGGTGGGCCCGGACTCTAGTCATGACCTGGATTACCGTAACATCCATGTCCAGCCCTTCCCCTACATGAAACGGTGTTCTTCCCTCTGTGTGTACCTGCATCTCCAGATTCCACTTCCCCTGGGCGCTTCCCAGGCACCGACGGTTCCTCTTCCAGGTGACCCCAGTAATGGAGACACAGTCCAGAACAACTTGAACACTTTGTTTACTGAACTCTTCACACGTTACATCCACAGTTGGCACAACAGGCATGTTCATTTCCTTTACTCTCCCTGCCTTAATGTTGCTTCTATGCAGTACACGCCCAGACCGGACTGTCCCAGACTGCTCCCCTGTTCATTCCAGGCCTGACCCCGCCATAATGACATCTCCAGCCTGCTTCACCTCAGAACTGAATTCATCAATCACTAGGTTTGGTGGCCCCAGGTGAAGCATTTGGCCCATGTAGCATTGAACTCGTCGAAGCAACAGCTCCCCTCAGTTCCTTGGCCCAGCCAACTTCTGCCCTAAAAGCATTGGCCCAGCTGGTAAGGTGCCTCATCTTTCCTCTTCTGTCTAAGCCCACTGCGAGACTATGCAGCGGCCGTGGGTAACGTGGGTTGCTACACTTGGAACGTTGCATGGCTGCCGGTTGTCTGGGCCTAAGCCCTTGTGGACACTTGGGCATGCTGGCCCTGTCTGAGCTAAATTCCTAATGACCTTACACTACTACCCGGAAGCCCCTCCTACACTTAAACCAATGAGAACTGTCTAGAAACTCTACCTAACAAGGCCCACTAGTATGCCCCCACCTAGAGGCCCATAACAGTGGTACACATACCCATATATAGAGACCATATACTAAAGTGCCCTCCTCTAATGCCCCTACAGGATGCACTTAACTTTCCCTAGACTATACATATTTACAAAACAGCAAAATACATTATTATGCAAAGGAATACAAGAAATAAACAGATGTGTATATATATACACAATGGTAACACGTCAAGAATGTGGCAGTACCATTACTATTAGTAGTAGTGCATAATATTATGTAGCAATACCACCAAATGTTTATACTCATACAATGACTATTTACATGATGAACATTATGTACACTTAAGGGGTGGGGCGAAACAGAAATACTCCTTTACCCCCTTACACTCCCCTTTCCTTAAACTTGGTCGTCCTCGACTAATGCATACAAAAAAAGACAGTAATTTGGCTTAACGTAAGCCGCATCAGTACGCACTGCAGTCCATGGTGCAGAAGTAACATTCCTGGCTGCATTCCTGGCTCCCAGTCCTCCAGTGGTTGAAAAAACGTATTTACATTTCTCAACGACGAGACAGCAGTTCAAAGGTATGAGCTCCCCCTTCCTTTGAGGGGAGTACAGTCCTCCAGTGATTCCCTGGAAGTGAAGACAGTCTCTCTGCTTTCCAGCAGAAGGGGCGCAACGAGTGCAACAAAAGAACGGAAGAGTGCATAGGCTTAAGGGGTGGGGCGAAACAGAAATACTCTTTCATCCACTTACAAAAATGCCCCAAAAGTGACCCCATTTTAGAAACTATACCCCCAAGGAACTTTTTCTAGATGTGCCTTAATAGTGGCAATGCCCAACAAGTGCCCCCTTTTTGGAACTAATCTACTGTTTCCTGGTATGTGAATTTTATAAGTGACCACGGATCTCACTGCAGCTCAGCCTGGCTGTGAACAAAGCCCAGTAACCGGATGTAACTGCGGTGACTTCAGTGAGATCCCCGCTAGCACCGTGAGCTGTGAGCGCTCATGATGTTAGCAGGGATCTCACCGCAGCTCAGCCCGGCTGGGAACGGAGCCCAGTGACCGGAGGTAACCTCTATGATGTCACCCACGGATACTGACACTGCATTCTTAGTAGATCATTCACCAGTGGTTTTCAGCCAGGATTGTTGAATCTTGGCACCATCCAGGTTCAAAACGAATTATCCCCAAGACATGAATTATGGTGTGGGACAGAACAATGGACAGGTATGCTATATTGTTTTTTTATTTTACTTTTATTACAGGAGATTGAGGGCTTCAGTGGAATAGGCAAGGTTGTAAGTATGCTTTAATTGAGAATATTGAAGGAGTCTGCGTCATTTTTTTAATTAAAGGACTTTATTCTGGTTGTGTGTTTTCTTACAATATGACTACAGGATTACTAATGGATAGGTGTCTTATAGACTCTTCTCCATTGGTAAACCGTGGGCTGATTGTCACCTGACGATAGAAAGGTGACATCAACCCACAAATATGAACCCCACTTGCCACCGCTACAGGGCAATTTGGAAGAGCCGGGCAAAGCGCCAGAACTGGCACATCTAATAGATGCTCCTTTTCTGTTCAGCTGCAGGCTGTATTTTTAGGCTGAGGGGGCCAATATAAATGGTCCCTTACCAGCCTGATCAATATCAATGGCCCCTTACCAGCCTGAGAATACCAGCCCCCAGCTGTCAGCTTTAGCAATGCTGGTTGTCAAAAATAGGGGGGACCCCATGCCGGTTTTTTAAATTATTTATTTTATTAATTTAAAAAAACAGTATGGGGACGCCTCTATTCCTGATAACCAACCTTGCTGAAGCTGACAGCTGAGGACTGCAGCCCCCAGCTGTGAGTGTTGCCTGACTGGTCATAGAAAATACAGTGGAACCCATGCCATTTTTTTAATTTATTTATTTATTTATGTATAGAGCAGGCAGCGGCTGATGAATACCCCCCATCAGCCTCTCCTGCTGTCACTGTTATTAGCAGCAGCAGGTGTAGGCTAATGGGAGTAATAGTTCCATCAGCCGCCACCTGCTGTCTCTTTTAACACTTAAATGTAACTTTCATCATTCTCCCCTGTTCGCGCAGATCACCGACAGAGCAGGGAAGAATGATGAGAGCTGTGCTCAGCACCCAGCGCCGGGGAACAGCGCTTACTGCAATGGTTCTTCCCTGGTGCCCGTCCGTGTGATACTGATGCGGCACACGCATGCCACATGTGTGCCACGCGTATTACAAACACGGACACTGACATCTCCGGTACCGGATTATCAGGACATGTGAAAGAGGCCTTATAGCGGGTTTTTATGTTTGACAGCTGTCACACGCTAAAAGACGCTTTTTATTGCAAAAAATAGTTTTTGCATCACCACATTTTGAGAGCTATAATTTTTCAATATTTTTGCCTACGTAGTCATGTGAGGTCATGTTTTTTGCTGGATGAGCTGATGTTTTTATCAGTACAATTTTCAGTCACATGACATTTTTTGATCGCTCTCTATTATGATTTTTGGGAGACAGAATGAGCAAAACCAGCAATTCATGAATTTCTTTTTTTGGGGGGTTTTATACTGTTCCGAGTGTGGTAAAATTGATAAGGCAGTTTTATTCTTTGGGTCAGTACTATTTCAGCGATACCTCATTTATATTTTTTTATGTTTTGGCGCTTTTATATAATAAAAACTATTTTATAGAAAAAATAATTGTTTTGCATCACTTTATTTTGAGAGCTATAACTTTTTTATTTTGATGGAGCTTTATGGTGCTTCATTTTTTGCGAGACAAGATGATGTTTTCAGCGGTACCATGTTTATTTATATCCATCTTTTTGATTGCCTGGTATTCCACTTTTTGTTCAGCGGTATGATGATAAAGCATTGATTTTTGCATGGTGTTCACTAAAGGAGCTAACTAGTGGGACATATTTATAGTTCGGGTTGTTGCGGACACGGTGATACCAAATATGTGTACTTTTATTGTTTATATTTTTTTTCATTCAAATATTTATTTAGAGATAGAATAAAATAATGATTTGCTTAATATTATTTTTTATTTTTTTTTATTTTTACAATTATTTAAAAAAATTTATTTTACTTTTTTTTTTCCTAAGTTTTTTATTTAGTCCCACTATGGAACAATCATTTTTTGCAGGCTGATTACTTCTATAGCATGCAGATGAAGCACCATCTGCATGCCATAGAAGCTGTCTGCGCTGCACTGACAAGGAGACTTGCTGATCATGCACTGCGCATGATCAACAGGTTTCCTAGCTCTGGTGACCCAGATGTCATCATGACAAATCCACTCACCATGGCAACGATTGGGACCTCGTGTCACGCCGCGAGGTCTCCGATCCAAAGGCAGAGGGGCTGACAGCCATGTGATGGCTTCTGGAATGCTGCGATCTTGTTTGATCGCTGTATTTCGGGGATTAAAGTGCCAAGAGCGGTCTGTGACTGCTCCTGGCACCTAGTGCCGGGTGTAACTGTCAGAATCAGCTGATACCCGGCCGTGAACCCGTGAGCGCGGCCGATCTCAATGACGTAATATTCCGTCCATGGTCAAATTGGCCCAGGTCACATTTACGGAATATTACGTCAGATGTCAGAAAGGGGTTAACCACCTTACATTGTTTTTCACTGAGTGGCAGGATTGCTTTTTAATTACGGATAGATTTCAGCTGGTATTATAACTTTCAATGGCTTTTTTTTACACCTCTTTGTCTTCATGTGTTCAATACTTTTTCCCTGTGTCATTTCTTATTATTACATATAGCTTAATTTATGGACATCTAAGGTTTGATTTCTTTGCCTGTAGGGATCGGATAGGTTGTTATCGACATCTGATAAGAATTGCATGTCAAGAGCACATTTAGAAATATATTTACTTAGAAAATTAGCGACATGTTCTATACTTATTTCAGCCGCTGTATATATAAATATATATATATATGAAAACTACACATACATAACTACACATATATAACAAATGTATTCATACACAAGGGCTTAGCAAGGGGGGAAACAAAGGTACAATTGCTTTTCTGCTACATGATAAGAAAAACAGACCTATTATAAGAGTAAAGCCACATGCTTTAGCCCAAATTTCGTTCATCTGCATATCGCCAATGGCTGCACAATTATGAACCAAAAACTCATTAGCTAACTGCAGGTTGAAGGAGTTTCAGCTGCATGGCAAGCCATAACTTGTGGTTCCTCCTTAAATCATACCTTCCAAACACTTTAGGATTGGGACTGTCCCAAATTTGGAGGGCTGTTGTGGCACCCCTGAGGGTCCAGTCGCCATAGAGGTACTGCATCTCAGCCAGGGATGTGGTATTTCAACTTTCAGGTAAGGTGGAGACACTACACCTGGCTCTGGCAACACTGCATCTATCACACGCACTAGTTGAGTTCAGCTAACAAGTCTACAGCTAGCAAAGGGTGTTAGATGGTGGGTGGAGCTTGTGGGTCAGAGCAGGAGTTAGAAGGAAGTTAAAAGAGAGTTCCCCCTTGGGGGAGGAAGAGAGCAGACGTGTTTGAGACAGCTCTCACATAAGGGAGAGGGGAAGAGATAGAATCGCGTAGTAGGCTCCAGGCCTGAGGAGCTGCTCATAGAGAGAAGGGAAGAAAAGAGGTTCCCTGGAAGGGAAAAGGGATTCTCAGAGAGAGACACGACTGAGCTGAAAGCTATAGGTGGGCTCATTCCAGGACTGGCGGACACCGGCTGAGAGAATCCAGGTCGCAGAAGGGACTCGGCCCCCAGACTAGTGGAAGAACTTTATGATTCAGCTAGCAAGCCGACAGCGGTGATAACTTTAGGGATCACCGCCACAACCGCAAGTATCTTCTCCGGGAAGGAACGCTATATAGGATCAATGAAACGTAGAGAGAGAACGTTGTCCTGGAGGATCCGCAGCTTCTAGACTGGGACACTGCTTAGCGAAGGTGCTGGAAGGAAGAAAGGAGTGGAAAATCAGCACAGTGAGACGGCCAGAGAAGGCATATACTGACAGGGAGCTTTGGACTAGTGTTCTCCATCCACCTGGGAGTTGGCTGGACTCCTCACCTGGAGGATGTGGCACCAAGCGGGCACCTGTACTGTGCACACCTGAACTGTGAGTAAAGTTTGGAAACTGCAATTGACTATCTCCTCAAGTTCTTCATTCGAAGCACTCTCCACTCTGCTACATCTCTCAGCACCATTACCATTTACTTCATCTACCTGCCCTGGGATAACACAGCCTCACCTGTGGGAGGCTTTACCAACTCTGCTGCATCTCACCATCTGTCCTTGAGGATCTGCACCACAGCGCTGGTCACCTCTGACCAGAAACCACAGGTGGCGTCATGAATACCTTACTGCAATCTCTATCATCCCCTGTAAATATTCCCCTTTTATTGGATGCCCAGGGCCACGGACCGGGTCACTGCTGCCGTGACACATCCCTTTAATACACCGGCCCGGTACCGAGTATCCCACTGCCCTGGCAGGCGATCCACTGTCTCTCTAACCAGAGGTGTTAGTGGTAGTCCATTTTGGCGTCATGAACAGGATGAACCGACCCTTGAATAAGGGTCCTGTGTGCCTAGAAGAATGTGCAAAGGATTAGACCCATTGATGTGTGATTTGGACTGCAAAGATGGCGGACATGGCCGCTCCATGAGGTGTGCAGGGAGGCGTGCCATCGTGGGCGGCACCCAAGTAAAAGCGCGAAAAGGAGTGAACCTCCCCTGCCTGTATTTCTATGCCACAGCATCGTGGCCGACCACTAGGGGAGTCCGTGTTCTAGCCTGGTATGGCGGCAAAGGAAAAAGACACCGCCCCTCGGGGGTGGAAAGACACTCAGTGGTGGGAAAGAGAGCCAGGAAGAAGAAGGCAGTTGACCAGGCAGCCATGATGGAGAGCGGAGGGAGGCCTGAGGAGCGCGGGAAGCACGAGAAGCTTCGCCCCGGCTCCGGCGAGACAGGCTCCAGCTCTCAGGAGGAGGTTGACCTGGCCAGTGTAGAGCGGGAGATTCAGGAGCTGGCTCAGCGGTTGGAAGAGAAACAGGCACTACTGGAGAAGAGAAGGCAGGCCGCCAGACAGCAAGCTGCTGAAGCCCAGGCACCCTCACCACTGGTACCCGAAGCTCCCGGATCAGTAACAACTGAGCCCGCTGCCACCGGACCCATTTCCCCGGTACCATCGGACCATGCCACCTTGTCACCGGAGGCGACGTCGGAGGACGGTGGCCCCAGGAACGCAGGTATGGATAGTGCCCCTGGGTCATGTGATGAAATGGCTGGGTCCCATAGGAATGCCACCAACCTCGAAGGCAGGACAGCTAGTGCTGGACATCACCTGGGACCGCAATATCGTTCCACGGGGAGATCCTAAAGCTAGTCCCAATTCCACAGCCGCCGGCGCTAGTCAAACATCGGCCAGAGGTCCTAGACTGGGGAGACCAGGATGGAGCAGAGCTGATGGGGTTTCCCCTGACAACAGAGGAAATCTGCCATCGGCAAATCCAACAGTTTGAACAGGAAGAGAGAGACCGGCAGGCCCGACAAGAGGCCCTGCAGAAAAGAGATTTAGCGGGTAAAAGCCAGGCCAGGGAGAGGTTTCCCCGGAGTATCTGGATCTAATGGGGTGGGGCCGGGTCCTTAGCTTTGATCTAGAGCGGGGATTCGGCTTTATTCAGGACTCCCGCAAAGCCCCAGATCTGTTTGTTAACCGGAGAGATGTTGAGGCCCATCTTATTCGGGGACATCCAGAACGGGACCTGTTCCCATGAGAGCTAGTCTCCTTCACCCGCCATCTTGGTGCGAGGGGATGGTATGCTCTCCACGTGTGCAGAATCCCCAACGAGTTTGCACCACGCCATCGCAAGGGGGCAGCAGGCACAACGGCCTCAACTAAGCCAACAGCGACACCAGTGGCGGGCGCTCCACAATCTATGGCACTTAACCAAGTAGCCTCTGCAAAGACGATACCGGAAGTGACTCAGGTGGCTGTACAAGCTACTGCAACAATTACCCAGGGAGTGTCATCTTATGCAACAGCTCCCATAGCGAAAGACAGGGGTGGAAGACAGCTTCTACCCTGGAAGCAACAAAGGAAAGATGTGTTCACTCAGACCGGAGATAATGATGCTCTGTCTCCAAAAGAGTAATGATAGGTGTCCCCTGACAAAGGTTAAGGCCGAAATGCGCGTTGGGGAGGCGCCCCACCCTCCTGGACCTCATCCTCACGATCCCTTTGGAGCCAGCATCTGCCATTTCATTTGGGTAATTATTAGTTAGAAAAAATCTTTTCACATGAATGCTGCCACCTATTGTGTATTGGATTATGCCAGGTATTTTGGTGATGGTGTCTCATATGGGCACCTTGGTAGTATTGATGTGTTTACTATAATGATTACTATAACTATTGTCAGCAGCATATACTAACATCTCATATCATCAGCTCCTTTTGGTTGCGTGTGGGAGGTGACCCAGGGGGATGGGGCGCCTACTTCATCAAACAGTGTCCTCATTGTTTTCAACAGCAAATAAGTGCCTTTTATATGCTCTGTTCCCTGCCTATTTGTGTGATAAAACTCGTTTTTAATGTACTTCTATCAATAAATTTGTTACTTATTTATACTCTATGGACTAGTACACGTTTTTTCTGTCTTTTAGCAGTGTGTATTTGTTCAGATTGAATTTCTGTGTGTCCAGTGATACTTTCCTATACACATCTGCGTATATTATAATGCGACTTACTATATGTGTGTGGTTGTGGAATATTTTATACCATTGGGGGAGGAAGAGAGTAGACGTGTTTGAGACAGCTCTCCCATAAGGGAGAGGGGAAGAGATAGAATCGAGTAGCAGGCTCCAGGCCTGAGGAGCTGCTCATAGAGAGAAGGGAAGAAGAGAGGTTCCCTGGAAGGGAAAAGGGATTCTCAGAGAGAGACACAGCTGAGCTGAAAGCTACAGGTGGGCTCATTCCAGGACTGGCGGATGCCGGCTGGGAGAATCCAAGTCCAGAAGGGACTCGGCCCCTAGACTAATGGAAGAACTTTATGATTCAACTAGCAAACCGACAGCGGTGATAACTTTAGGGATCACCGCCACAACCGCAAGTATCTTCTCCGGGAAGGAACGCTATATAGGATTAAGGAAACATAGAGAGAGAACGTTGTCCTGGAGGATCTGCAGCTTCTAGACTGGGACACTGCTTAGCGAAGGTGCTGGAAGGAAGAAAGGAGTGGAAAATCAGCACAGTGAGACGGCCAGGGAAGGCATGTACTGACAGGGAGCTTTGGACTAGTGTTCGCCATCCACCTGGGAGTTGGCTGGACTCCTCACCTGGAGGACGTGGCACCAAGCGGGCACCTGTACTGTGCACACCTGAACTGTGAGTAAAGCTTTGGGAACTGCAATTGACTGTCTCCTCAAGTTCTTCATTCGACGCACTCTCCACTCTGCTACATCTCTCAGCACCATTACCATTTACTTCATCTACCTGCCCTGGGATAACACAGCCTCATCTGTGGGAGGCTTTACCAACTCTGCTGCATCTCACCATCTGTCCCAGACGATCTGCACCACAGCGCTGGTCACCTCTGACCAGAAACCACAGGTGGCGTCACGAATACCTTACTACAAACTCTATCATCCCCTGTAAATTTTCCCCTTTTATTGGACGCCCAGGGCCACGGACCGGGTCACTGCTGCCATGACACATCCCTTTAGTACACCGGCCCGGTACCGAGTATCCCACTGCCCTTCTGGGTGATCCACTGTCTCTCTAACCAGAGGTGTTAGTGGTATGCCCCACTTTAGCTGTATCAGTAAAGAAGGGAACCATCCAATCACTCTTCCACCATTTAGTCTATGTAGAGACTGAAAGACTTACCTTTAGGTCACGTGACATGGTCAGGTTATGTGACTGGCAGCGAAGGCAAGAAACAGAAAACAAAAGCAGGGTATGAATGTGTGTGTCATAACATGTTATATGGGAGTTTTGGGGGCATATTACTGGAGGGGCTTAGGCTTCATCATAGTATGTGTGGGGGACTACCTAGGGGGTTTGCAATAACTTAAAATATTTCTCCACCACTATAAAACACCATGGGGGATTGGTATGGGTTGTGTGTCCTATTCTGCTTGAGCTGCTCACAAGAAAACTCATGAATAGCAAGTAACGCTTGATGAGAGAGAGATACTGAGATAACCTACTACAAGTACTGCAGTGAATGGGGAGAGTAATATTGCATCAGTGCCTGTCAGAGCAGTTGACAGAAGATTCCTTAAGATCTATAAAAGGAGAAAACAGTGCAGGGATGAAGCTGTGATCACAGATGAGAATAAGTATCCTGGAAACACCGACCTCACATCCTGTCTTACTTGGAGGATATGCCAACATGAGAAATGTCTAAAGTTAGAGTCTGATCGCAAAATATAAACAGTATCAGAATGCCTGAAGTATGAACTTCAAAATTTACTCTTATATTAAAGGTGTTCTTAACCCTTAAATGAGAAAAACCTAACTGTCTGAAGTGGCCAATAGTTGAAGATTACTGCACTTAATACAGTGTTTAAGTTAATGGGAACCTTTCACGTGAAAAGTGCAAAATAGGAAGTTAATCAACTTTACGAATGACTATACAAACATAAAAGTAACTTCATTCAGAGCAGGTATCCCCAACCCGTGGCCCATGAGCCACATATGGCTTGCAGACCTATCATGTGTGGCTCGTGGCAGCCTGCCAGCTTCTTGCATTAGCACCAGGTCTAGCAAACGGTTATAAATAGCAGTTCTCCAGGTGGTGCCATTTTTAAGTAGCCCTCACAGAAGAGCAGATGTGGATACACATATTCTGGCCTTGATGTAGAAGAGATATTAAAGTGTGAAGCTGTAGATAGGATGATACTGTCAGCTAGAGAAGGAGACTGAATGCAAAAAGTGTAGTGGGAGTGCTTGATGCAAGAATGTGCAATGGGGAAAAGTGGGAAGCCCTGGATTCAGGTATAGTGCCTCGATGTAATTTATGTGATGAAGCTTTGGATATAATTACACTGATAATTGGGACCTGAGTGTCTCTATTCTGGAGAAGGCGGGAGCTGGATATCAATACTTGGGCGGGGGGGAAATGTGGTCTCTGGATGTGACTTGCAATCCTTTGTCTGATCAGAATGTGTCTCTTAAGATAAGAGAGGTTGGGGACCCTTGATTTAAAGAAAGACACAGTGATGAGTCATACATTTATTAGGGGACTTGTAGAGCCAAAGCTAAAAAAAAATATTTTGCTCAAAGAAATCAATATCCAGGTGACTGTTGAAAATTTTTCAAGTAAAGTGATCATTGTTTGTCATCGGCAACAACTTGTCACCACCAACTTAATGTGATCCAAAATGTAAAACTCTAGTTTTAATTAATGTAACCGTTTCCTTTTACGTCTGCAAGGTCAAAAAATATATTCTATCTTTTTTCTTAAGAAAAAAATGTTTTTTTTTCTCTAATGAACACCTTGAGAATGCTGTACTTAGATAACTCAATTAACTAATAATAGAATGAAGCTGCTATAGAAAACCACCAGTACTGATCTTAGTCAAAGGTCCCCCGGTATTAAATTTGATGTGTGAAGATCTTATTCTTTCCTTTTGATGTGTTTAGATATTTCTACTTTGAGAGAGAGCTTAAAGGCTCAGTTGTAACGAGCAGATGACATTTTCAGCTTTTCAAAGGCAAACGGATCAGCAGTTTGTGATAAGGATGACAACAGTGCATCTCAAAAGATGAAATGATCTAAAACTAAAGCATATTAATTTATTATATAGTGGCTCTTGGCCTAGCTATTTTGTAAGATCTCATGCAAAAACTCTACAAATGGCAAAGATCACACTGCGCCTCTCATTATGAAGATGAGGATGGGATGAACAGAGTCAACTCTATATTATTAATGTGTGGGTGAAATTATGCTCTATTGTACTGTCAATAAGTCTTGATAGTAACAGTATAGTGTGTAAACAGATGAAGATTTAACTATTCTTCTTCTGTGTTCAAGCGCCCATACACCTATGATAACTTTTGGCTGCTCATTCAACTGACAGCTCCAAACTTCTTTCTACATACGGCACCTGTACCTTCATCCTACCAGGACCTTCAGTTGGTCCCTGCCCTGTCGGATTTCCGTATATATGGCCTGGAGCCTTTTCAAGTTTTCATATCCCACAGTGGCCTCATCTGTTCCTTTTCTGTTATTTCCTTAAGGTTTGAGAAAGACCCATTGCAGGGTCGAAACGTTACCTCTACACGTTTTTTATGCTGTGGTGTTTTCAAATAAAACTTTTTTCACTTGCATTGAAAGATTGTTTGAGTGCGGCTGTTTTTCCAATTACATACACCTAAGATAACTTTTGGCTGCTCATTCAACTGACAGCTCCAAACTTCTTTCTACATTTTATCACTTTGCTTGGCCAAGTCCTTGTATGTTCTCTTTAGAGAGAGGAATAAGACTCAATTGGCAGCGGCTTATTTACCTGCAGAATAAAAGACATAGTCAAATTAATTAAAACTATCCAAGTTATGGGGCAACCTCTTCACATTAAATGATTGGCTAAGCCTCTCAAAATCTTTTTTGAAATGTGTACTGTAATTGGCAAAAAACATTAAGGAATCGGAATACATATAGAACACTATATCTATATTTTTGTGTTTTTATTGTTGACTGCTTTTTTGTAAGTCATAATAATGTTATTTGTAGTAATTGCTTGAAATGAGTTTTAAATCATTATAAGAAAGAACATACATTCTTAGAGCATTATTTTCTCTATTCTGTCTGGCCCTGTTTTCAACAACTATTTATTTTTCTTTGACCTTTTGATAATTGAACTATGCAAACATGAAAGGAGAGTCTAATCCATAAAGGAAAATGCAAGCATAAACCTAGCCTAAAGTGATTCACAAAAATAAAAATAACGTCAGAAGGGCTCATTCAGACAAGCATAATATACAGTACAGACCAAAAGTTTGGACACACCTTCTCATTCAAAGATTTTTCTGTATTTTCATGACTATGAAAATTGTAGAATCACACTGAAGGCATCAAAACTATTAATCAACACATGTGGAATTATACATTACACTTTACAAAAAAGTGTGAAACAACTGAAAATATGTCTTATATTTTAGGTTCTTCAAAGTAGCCACCTTTTGCTTTGATTACTGCTTTGCACACAGAAAAGGTGAACGGCTGGACTCTACATGCCTGGTTCCCACCGTGAAGCATGGAAGAGGTGGTGTGATGGTGTGGGTGTGCTTTGCTGGTGACACTGTTGGGAATTTATTCTGCAAAGGGGACAGGCCGATTGCATTGAATTGAAGGGAAAATGGATGGGGTCATGTAACGCAAGATTTTGGCTAACAACCTCCTTCTCTCAATAAAAGCATTGAAGATGGGTCAAGGCTGGGTCTTACAGCATGACAATGACCTGAAACACACAAAGTAGTTCAAGGTCCTGGAGTAGCCTAGCCAATCTCCAGACCTGAACCCAACAGCAAATCTTTGGAGGGAGCTGAAACTCAAGGTTGTTCAGTGACAGCCCTGAAACATAGAATCATAGAATCATAGAATGGTAGAGTTGGAAGGGACCTCCTGGGCCATCTGGTCCAACCCCCTGCTCAAAGCAAGATTCCCTAAATCTTCCCAGAAAGATGTCTGTCCAGCCTCTGTTTGAAGACTTCCATTGAAGGAGAACTCACCACCTCTAGTGGCAGCCTGTTCCACTCATTGATCACCCTAACTGTCAAAAAGTTTTTTCTAATATCTAATCTGTATCTCCTCTCATTCAGTTTCATCCCATTGCTTCTAGTCTTTCCTTGTGCAAATGAGAATAAAGATGATCCTTCTACAATGTGACAGCCCTTGAGATATTTGTAGACAGCCATTAAGTCTCCTCTCAGTCTTCTTTTTTGCAAGCTAAACTTTCCCAAATCCTGCAACCGTTCCTCATAGGACATGGTTTGCAGACCCGTCACCATTCTGGTGGCTCTTCTCTGAACTTGCTCCAGTTTGTTGATGTCTTTTTTAAAATGTGGTGCCCAAAACTGGACACAGTATTCCAGATGAGGTCTGACCAAAGAGAAGTAGAGGGCAATAATGACCTCAAGTGATCTAGACTGTATGCTTCTGTTGATACATCCTAGAATTGTATTTGCCTTTTTTGCTGCTGCATCACACTGTTGACTCATGTTCAGTCTGTGATCAATTAATATACCCAAGTCTTTTTCACATGTGCTGTTACTTAGCCCTATTCCTCCCATGTTGTATATGCTTTTTCATTTTTATTGCCCAGATGTAGTACTTTGCATTTTTCCCTGTTAAAAACCATTCTGTTAGTTGCTGCCCACTGCTCCAGTTTATTTATATCTTTCTGAATCCTTTCTCTCTCTTCTCTAGTATTAGCTATCCCTCCTAGCTTTGTGTCATCAGCAAATTTGATCAGTTTACCCTCAATTCCTTCATCTAAATCATTGATAAAGATGTTGAACAATACAGGGCCCAAAACAGAGCCTTGTGGTACCCCACTTGAGACATTCTTCCAACTGGATGTGCAGCCATTTACGACCACACTTTGGGTCCGATCACTAAGCCAGTTATGAATCCACCTAACAGTTGCCTTGTCCATTCCATACTTAGTCATTTTTTCAATAAAGATTGTGTGAGATTCTTTGTCAAATGCTATGCTGAAGTCAAGATATACTATATCTACAGCATTTCCCTGATCCACCCAGTCAGTGATTCTGTCATAGAAGGAAATTAAGTTAGTCTGACATGACTTATTAGTTACAAACCCATGCTGACTCTGGTTAATCACTTCATTCTTATCCAGGTACTTACATACATGTTCTTTAATATTTTGTTCAAAGATCTTTCCTGGTATAGAAGTCAGACTCACGGGCCTGTAGTTCCCTGGGTCCACCTTCTTCCCCTTTTTGAAGATAGGAACAACATTTGCTCTTCTCCAGTCTTCTGGGACTTCTCCTGTTCTCCAAGAATTTTCAAAGATTATGGACAGTGGTTCAAGAATTTCTTCTGCTATCTCCTTCAGTACTCTGGGGTGTAATTCATCTGGACCTGGAAACTTGAATTCATTTAGGTTTGCTAAGTGTTTCCTCACTGTCTTTCTGTTTATAGATAAACTGGATTCTTCTATTCCTTTAATAGGACAGTGAAGATCAGTTGATGTTACATTTCCTTTCTGAGAGAAAACAGATGCAAAATAGGAATTTAAAAGTTCAGCCTTCTCAACATCCTGTCTTGCCATTTCATAATTTTCATCCTGTAAAAATCCTATAGCATCTTTGACTTTTCTTTTACTTTTGACGTATCCCCAAAATACTTTTTTGTTGCTTTTGACGTCTCTTGCAAGCCTTAATTCATTGTCAGCTTTAGATAATCTGATTTGTGCCCTGCAGGTTCTGCAGACGGCATTATATTCTTTAGATATGCCTCCCTCTTTCCATTTGATAAACATTTCTTTCTTCCTTTTTAGCATGTGTTTAATTCTGTGTTCATCCATCCTGGTTTCCTTAAATGCTTCCCATTCTTCCCTCTTTTCGGAATTGTTAACAATTGTGCTTTGAGAATCTCATTTTTCAAGATTTCCCATCCTTCCTGGACATTTTTATCCTTAAGGATGTCCAGCCATTGGATCCCTCCAATTCTCTTTCTGAGCCCCTTAAAATCTGCCTTTCTGAAATCTAACCTTGTTATCCAAAATTCTAAAATAGCATGGTCACTACCTCCTAGGGTCTCAGCCACTCTTACCTCCTCAATCATTTCCTCCCTGTTTACAAGGATTAGATCAAAGGTAGCAGATCCCCTTGTTTTCTCCCCTACCTTTTGGAAGATAAAGTTGTCAGCAAGCGAGGATAAGAATTTCCTTGACCTGTTAGATTTGCCTCAGAGAGATTCCTGTTATGTTTCGGTAGCTGAGGAGTGCAGGTAAAAAAGACAATACACCAGAGCAGTTGGAATCTATGAATATTGCAGTACCCTGACTAACCACCACAACTAGAGGCAGCCGTGGAGCGTTCCTACGTTGGTCCTAGACGCCTCGTCACAGCCTGAGAAACTAACTACACCTAAAGATAGAAATAGGAAAGCTATCTGCCCCGGAGCAGAACCCCAAAGATAATAGAAAGCCCCCAAACAAGTAATGGCGGTTAGACAAGAAGAAATACTGACACAGAAAGAAAATAGTATGAGCAAACGCTGGGGCCCAAACTAACTAAATAGAAAAGGATAGGAAGGGTACTTACTGCAATCCCAGAAAACCCTGAAAAGCACCAACTCTACTAATTTCAAAATCACCTGAGATCACACGACCTCTACCACCTAAATTAGTTCTCTGGTGTAACAAAATCAAAACAGCAGCCACTGAAAAAACTGGAAAAAGCAAAAGTACAAACATCAGTGGCTGAACTAAACTGAGAGGGCAAAAGCCCCGAAGGGGACCCAGAAGGCCCCCAAAGAAGTGCAGGACAAAATGCAAAAATATAGTACAAAAACAAAAAGAAGAAAATGTCTTATCTGTTAGCAGGAGATGCAGACACGACACAGCAGGCTACAAGGGAAACAGGAATGAAGGATTCAGACCAGAACAATTGGTCACCGGCAACCCTGATGGGAAGGTGACTCCCTAATATAAGACCAGTCAGTAACACCTGATTCCCAGTCCTCACAATCTTCACTGAACAGACCAGTACCGCTTGTAACCACCAGAGGGAGTCTCTCTTCAGAACTCATCTCAAACACATTCACAACAGTACCCCGCCCTTGAGGAGGGGTCACCGAACCCTCATTTGAGCAACCAGGTCGGTCAGGATGAGTTCTATCATACGCACGGATGAGTCTCCTAGCATGGATGTCCGAAGCAAACACCCAAGAATTGTCTTCCTGACCATAACCTCTCCACTTAACCAAATACTGGAGTTTCCGTCTAGAAAAACGAGAATCTAATATTTTCTCAACCACATACTCCAGATTGCCCTCAACCAAAACAGGGTCAGGAGGCACAGCAGCAGGAACCACTGGCTCAACAAACCTCTTCAACAAGGACTTGTGGAACACGTTATGGATCTTAAATGTCCCTGGAAGAAGCAAACGAAAAGAAACAGGATTAAGAATCTCAATGATCTTATAAGGTCCAATGAACCTAGGCTTAAATTTAGGAGATGCTACTCTTATAGGAATATTCTTTGAGGACAACCAGACCAAGTCCCCCACTTTAAACCGAGGACCATCAGTCCTATGCCGGTTAGCAAACCGCTGGGCCTTCTCCTGAGAGAGGGACAACCTCTCAACTACCTGGTCTCAAATCTGTTGCATACGCTCCACAACAGAGTCAACACCTGGACAGACAGAAGCCTCCGTCTGTCCTGAAGAAAATCGAGGGTGAAACCCAGAATTACAGAAAAATGGAGACATCAAAGTGGCAGAGCTAGCCCTATTATTAAGAGCAAACTCAGCCAAAGGTAAAAAAGAGACCCAGTCATCCTGATCAGCAGACACAAAGCATCTAAGATAAGTCTCCAATGTCTGGTTTGTTCTCTCAGTTTGACCATTGGTCTGAGGATGAAATGCCGAGGAGAAAGACAATTGAACACCCAGTTTTGAACAAAAAGTCCTCCAAAATCTGGAAACAAACTGGACTCCTCTGTCAGACACAATGTTCTCAGGAATGCCGTGTAAACGAACCACGTGCTGAAGGAACAACGGCACCAATTCAGAGGAGGAAGGCAACTTAGGTAATGGCACAAGATGTATCATTTTGGAAAACCTATCACAAATTACCCAGATGGTGGTCATTCTCTGAGAAACAGGAAGGTCGGAAATGAAATCCATAGAGATATGGGTCCATGGTCTCTTGGGCACAGGCAATGGCATCAACAAACCACTAGAGCGAGAGCAAGGCTTGGAGCGAGAGCAAGTCCCGCAGGACTGCACAAATTCCCTGACATCACGAGACAAGGTAGGCCACCAAAAGGACCGACTAACCAAGTCTCTGGTACCAAAAATTCCGGGATGCCCAGCCAATGCGGAACAATGAATCTCAGACATCACACTCTTTTTCCACTGGTCCGGGACAAACAATTTTCCAACAGGGCAGCACTCGGGCCTATCCTCCTGACACCCCTCCAGAGCAAGTCTCAAATTGGGCGAGATGGCGGAAAGAACTACACCCTCTTTCAAAATAACAGAAGGATCAGATAACTCAGGAGAGTCCGCAAGGAAACTCCTCGAGAGGGCATCCTCCTTAACATTCTTAGTGCCAGGAAGAAAGGAAACCACAAAATTAAAACGTGTGAAAAACAAGGCCCACCTGGCCTGTCTAGGATTGAGTCGCTTGGCAGATTCCAGATAGACCAGATTCTTATGGTCCGTAAGGACCACCACCTGATGTTTGGCTCCCTCCAGCCAATGTCTCCACTCTTCAAAAGCCCACTTCATGGCCAATAACTCCCGATTACCCACGTCATAATTACGTTCAGTAGGAGAAAATTTTCGAGAGAAAAAGGCACAAGGGTTACTTTTAGAGGTCTCTGGATCTTTTTGGACAAAACGGCACCTGCCCCAATTTCAGAGGCATCAACCTCCACCTGAAATGGCAGAGAAACATCAGGCTGCCGTAGAACAGGAGCAGAAGTGAATCTCTGCTTAAGTTCCTGAAACGCAGAGACTGCCTCAGGAGGCCAATTCACCACATCAGAACCCTTTCTGGTCAAATCAGTTAATGGTTTAACAATAACCGAGAAATTACCAATAAATTTACGATAAAAATTGGCAAAACCCAAAAATCTCTGAAGAGCCTTTAATGAAGTAGGTTGGACCCAATCACAGATGGCCTGAACCTTGACCGGGTCCATTTCAATAACAGATGGGGACAAAATGAATCCCAGAAATGAGATCCTCTGTACGCCAAAAAGACACTTTGATCCCTTCACATACAGAGCATTCTCTCTCAAAATCTGGAACACAGTTCGAACATGTTTCACATGAGAGTCCCAGTCATTAGAAAAAATCAAGATATCATCCAAATAAACAATCAGAAATTTGTCCACAAAATCCCTGAAAATGTCATTCATGAAGGACTGGAAGACGGAAGGAGCATTAGTGATCCCAAACGCATCACTAGGTACTCAAAATGCCCTTCAGGGGTATTGAATGCCGTCTTCCATTCATCCCCGTGCTTAATGCGAATAAGGTTATACGCCCCCCTGAGTTCAAGCTTGGTAAACCAAGTAGCGTTTTTCACCCTGGAAAACAGGTCAGAAATCAAGGGTAACGGGTATTGATATTTCACAGTAATATTGTTCAAGAGACGATAATCAATACACGGCCTTAACGAACCATCTTTTTTGGCCACAAAGAAAAAAACGGCACCTAAGGGTGAAGAGGATGGTCTGATATGACCCTTCTCCAATGATTCCTTGATATAAGACCGCATAGCGTCATGTTCAGGTACAGACAAGTTAAAAAGGCGACCTTTAGGGAATTTACTACCCGGCACTAATTCAATAGCGCAGTCATAGCTCCTATGGGGAGGCAAGGATGCAGATTTACTTTCGCTAAACACATCAGAAAAATCAATCAAAAAGTCAGGAACATCCTGAGCCTGGGGGGAGGCAGAAAAAACAGGAGTGTTGGTATTAACACATTGGCAGCCCCAAATAGTTACAGACACAGATTTCCAATCCAAAACAGGATTATGAGACTGTAACCAAGGGAAACCCAGCACGATAATGTCATGCAGATTATACAGAACCAAAAATTTGCAGCACTCCTGGTGATCAGGTTCAACCCTCATTATCACCTGAGTAGAAAACTGGGGTTTATTCTCAGCCAAAGGGGTAAATCGATCCCCAGTAGGGGAATAGACTTCTGTAGGGTATCAAGGGAAACCCACAACGTTTAGCAAAATCATAATCCATTAGGTTAATAGCTGCTCCAGAATCAACGAAAGCCTGAGCAGAAAATGAGGACAGAGAGCATATCAGAGTGACAGTTAATAAAAACTTAGTCTGAACACTACCCAAGACAACTGAGCGTGCAAAACGTCTTCCCCGCTTAGGGCAGACTGAAATAGCATGAGAGGCAATACCACAGTAGAAACATAATCCATTGCTCTTTCGAAACTCATGACGCTGTGCCCCAGACACCACTCTATCACACTGCATGGGTTCAGAAGCTGGTTCACAAGGCAACACCATTCCACGCATACTTCTCCGCTCACGCAAACGTCTGTCAATTTGAATCGCTAATGACATAGAATCATTGAGACCAGAGGGGACAGGGAATCCCACCATAACATCCTTTACATTATCTGACAGACCCTTCCGGAAAAGGGCTGCCAAAGCGTCGTCATTCCATTTGGTCAGGACTGCCCACCTACGGAATCTCTGACAGTATAACTCAGCGTCATAAGGCCCCTGATTTAATGCCAACAAGGCTTTTTCAGCTTGATCAGTGACATTAGGCTCATCGTACAATAACCCCAAAGCCTGAAAAAATGCATCAACATCACTCAAAACAGGATCCCCAGGTGTCAGGGAAAAAGCCCAATCCTGAGGATCGCCGCGCAGGAGAGAGATAATAATTTGAACCTGCTGCGCTGCGTTCCCTGAGGACTTAGATTTTAAGGCAAAAAACAATTTACAATTATTTTTGAAATTCTGAAACTTAGCTCGATCCCCCAAAAACAAATCTGGCATGGGGATCCTAGGTTCCACAACAGGCAACCTAGCAAGATATGCAGCAATACTCTGAACCTCAGTGGCAAGCTGATCCACACGGCCAGACAACCGTGCAAACTCCATTGAGAGAAAAGATCCTCCCCAGCACTCAGAGATACAGAGGGAAAAAAAAAATGCAACAAATAGAAAAATATCTCTGACAACTCTGACAACCTTTTTTCTTTCACAATATTTTTTCCCTTCTGTGAGTACCATACAATTTTCAATTTTTAGGCCGGTGATACTGTTATGTTTCGGTAGCTGAGGAGTGCAGGTAAAAAAGACAATACACCAGAGCAGTTGGAATCTATGAGATTGCAGTACCCTGACTAACCACCACAACTAGAGGCAGCCGTGGAGCGTTCCTACGTTGGTCCTAGACGCCTCGTCAAAGCCTGAGAAACTAACTACACCTAAAGATAGAAATAGGAAAGCTATCTGCCCGGAGCAGAACCCCAAAGATAATAGAAAGCCCCCAAACAAGTAATGGCGGTTAGACAAGAAGAAATACTGACACAGAAAGAAAATAGTATGAGCAAACGCTGGGGCCCAAACTAACTAAATAGAAAAGGATAGGAAGGGTACTTACTGCAATCCCAGAAAACCCTGAAAAGCACCAACTCTACTAATTTCAAAATCACCTGAGATCACACGACCTCTACCACCTAAATTAGTTCTCTGGTGTAACAAAATCAAAACAGCAGCCACTGAAAAAACTGGAAAAAGCAAAAGTACAAACATCAGTGGCTGAACTAAACTGAGAGGGCAAAAGCCCCGAAGGGGACCCAGAAGGCCCCCAAAGAAGTGCAGGACAAAATGCAAAAATATAGTACAAAAACAAAAAGAAGAAAATGTCTTATCTGTTAGCAGGAGATGCAGACACGACACAGCAGGCTACAAGGGAAACAGGAATGAAGGATTCAGACCAGAACAATTGGTCACCGGCAACCCTGATGGGAAGGTGACTCCCTAATATAAGACCAGTCAGTAACACCTGATTCCCAGTCCTCACAATCTTCACTGAACAGACCAGTACCGCTTGTAACCACCAGAGGGAGTCTCTGCTCAGAACTCATCTCAAACCCATTCACAACAGATTCCCAACAAATGTCTGGATAGTTGAAATCTCCCATGACCACTATGTCATATTTTTTGGAGAACTTGGCCATTTGATGCATAGAAAGTTCACCCATATCTTCAGCTTGCATAGGTGGCCTGTAGTAAATGCCTACAAAGGTGTCCTTTCCATTGTTCTGTCCTTGTATTCTTACCCAAACAGTTTCCACAGAACTCCCAGTCTCTGAAGCGTCAATCTCTGTGCTGAGATACGCTTTTCTAACATACAATGCGACACCTCCTCCTCGTTTATCAAGTCTGTTCCTTGCAAATAAGTTGTATCCTTCTAGCCTTGTTTCCAATCATGTGTATCGTCCCACCAAGTTTCAGTGATTCCAATGACATCATATTTATTTTCATGCGTTAGTAGTTCCAGTTCTCCTTGTTTGTTGCCTATGCTTTGTGCATTCGTATAGAAACATTTTAGTTTGTGATTGGTTTCTCCTTCTTCAATATTTTTATTATGTAGATTTTTTTGTCTTTGTTCTTCCCCTTCACTTCTAATAGCAGAATTCTCAATAGTATTTGTCAGGTGTATGGCTTTTGCTGGCGTTTTGCTTCCCTTCCCACATTGTTCTAGTTTAAAGCTCTCCTGATGAGTGTAGCAAGGCGACTTCCAAATACATGTTTTCCAGTCTTCTTAAGGTGCTCCCCATCTCTAGCAAGTAGTCCATCGTATAAGTAATTCACTCCGTGATCCAAAAATCCAAATCCTTGCTGACGGCACCATCGACATAGCCAGTTGTTCACCTGCAGAATCTTCTTCCACCTCCTTGTTCCATGGCCATCCACTGGAAGGATGGAAGAGAAGACCACCTGCGCTCCCAATTCTTTCACTTTCTTACCTAAGTTTTCAAAGTCACTGCAGATGGTTTCCAGGTCGTTTCTTGCGGTGTCATTTGTCCCCACATGTATTAGCAGGAATGGGTAGTCATCTGTAGGTCTGAAGAGTCCTGATATCCTGTCAAACACATCTTTAATTTTTGCACCTGGAAGACAGCACATTTCTCTTGAGGTTAAATCCGGTCTGCAGATTGCGGCCTCTGTTCCTCTCAACAGGGAATCCCCCATGACAACAACTCTCCGTTTCTTCTTCACAACAGTTTTCTTTCTCCATTCAGGAGGACATCAACGATCTGGAGAAGATCTGTAAGGAGGAGTGTGCCAAAATCCCTGCTGCAGTGTGTGCAAACTTGGTCAAGAACTACTGAAAACATCTGACCTCTGCAATTCCAAAGAAAGGTTTCTGTATCAAATATTAAGTTCTGCTTTGTATCAAATACATATTTCATACAATAAAATGCAAATTAATTATGTAAAAATCATATAATGTGATTTTCTGAATTTTTTTTTTAGATTCTGTCTCTTACCGTTGAAGTGTACCTACGATAAAAATTACAGCCCCTTCCATTCTTTGTAGGTGGGAAAACTTGTAAAATCGGCAGTGTATCACATTTTCCCCACTGTAATTATGACAGGTTCTCCTGGTCACAAGCTCATCCACTAACAGCCATTTTATGAACAGGAGAGCTGTGCAGTCTGTGATGAAAGCTGCACTAACAAGAGAACCTGTCATACCTAGAGATGGGTGAACCCAAACAGTAAAGTTCAGCATCCGTACTGAACACCTACTATTCGGACACGAGCACCAAACACAGACTTCACCAACCAGTAAGTCCGTTTTAACTGTTTGTGTTCGGCCTCCCCAAACACCAGGTGTTTGTCATGTGCATGACAGCGAAGCAAACACTGCTTCTTATTGGTAGTAAAATATTACCACCGGTTAGACAGCTGCGGTTACCATGCTGTCAAATGACACCATGAGTCAGCAGCTGTGATTGGAGGTAATTAGTTTACCTCCTGTCGCTGTCATCGGCTCATAGGACTATTGGTCCCATCAACCTATGCTTGCTGCCGCTAATAATAGTGAAAGCAGGCGGTGACTGATAAATGTATTAATCAGCCGGCACTCTAAATAAATAATTTAAAATAAAAAAAGAGTGGTTTCTCCCGTATTTTGATAACCAGCCAGGCAAAAGCTGACAGCTGTGGGCTGCAACCCTCAGCTGTCAGCATCAGCAAGACTGGTTATCAAGAATAGAGCAGTCCCTACGCTTTTTTCAATTATTTAAATGAATAAATAAAAAAATGGCATGTGCTTCCCCCCATTTTTGACAACCAGCCTTGCAGACAACTGAGGGCTGATATTCTCAGGCTGGAAAGGGGCCATGGATATTGACCCCCCAGCCTAAAAATAGCCACCCACAGCCACGCAGAAAAGGCACATCTATTAGAGGCTCCAATTCTGGCGCTTTTCCTGGCTCTTCCCACTTGCCCTGTAGAGGTGACAAGTGGGGTTCAAATTTGTGGGATTTTATATATGAGCTGCCTCACAGGGATAGGCTGGAGCAGCAATTCTAGTGCACACCCATTCCCCATAAAAGCAAGGAAGATGTGGCCCGCGTACCCTATGCAAAGCCAGACACAAATCAGCACAGCAAGGACACCTGGCAATGGCTGCAGCCTAAACACACGTAGAGTCATGCACCACTGCAGAGGACCTTGCAACCTACGGGTAGCTTCCACAGCGGTAGCCAGGGACCGCACATGCGGGGGTTCATGCAGCACAGCGGAGACACTCACGCATGTACGGCTACGCAGCGGAGATGGGAACTGAGCAGCATCCATACAGGTAACAGACAACAGTATCCCAGCTGGTTAGGGGGAAAGGAGCAAAAGGGTTAAAGCAAAGACATGCAAAGTAACGCTGGAAACCAAGGTACAGATAATACCAGCATTACAACCTCATCAAGGTTACCCACTGGTCACTAAGGCTGCATTCCCAGCCAGGCCAATGAACTGTGGTCACCTCCCTCAGGTGAGATCACCACTAGCACACTGATAAAGAGCTAAAACAAGATAGAGAGTGAACGCCCATTCCATTGAATCCAGTCGTCTCCTGTAATAAAGCAAAAATAAATGACAACAATATCCCTCACCTGTCCGATGTACTGTCTCTCACTGTAATCCATGTCTGGGGATTACTAGTTTTCAACCTTGACGGTGCCAAGATGCGACCGTCCCCGCTGAGAACAACTGATAAATGCGCAGCATCAGTGAGTAGCAGTGACCTCTGAAATGCTTCCCACGACTGCGGGGAGTCAGGACATGGCATAGCTTGCCTAACTAGCCAATGCTCGCACGCCGCCAGACCACGACGACGTGAGGCATGCGTGCCCGATGGTAAGAGAATGTGGACCCACTGGACACAGAGGGAGACCCGGCCCTGCCCGGACTAGGGGAGGGCAGTGACCGGGATCCGTGGCAGCTGAGCATGTGGGCAAGATGGCGACCTGCAGGGCTAGACAACACCGCACAACTTCAGGTATGAAGAAACATAAAGTTTACTTGAAGACAAACACAGTACATAAACAGAACATAATGCCGGGCTCCCGATTCCGCACATCAGCGAAAGGTACACGTCTCCGGATTACAGACGAGTGCAGGAGGACATCTCAGGTAGATGCAGTCCAGGGTTATCTGGCACGGGCATACTAGGGCGGCCTCTCTCTCAGGCCTCAGGCGTAGCACAGGCTCAGCAGGAGAACATCAGACACCGATCTCAGACTTCAGACGATGGCGGGGTCATCATGGGTTGATGCAGTCCAGGGTTATCTGGCATGGGCATACTAGGACAGCCTCTCTCTCAGGCCTCAGGCGTAGCACAGGCTCAGCAGGAGAACATCAGACACCGGCCCAGGACGAACGTCAGACGATGGCGGGGTCATCACGGGTTGATGCAGTCCAGGGTCATCTGGCACAGGCATACTAGGACGGCCTCTCTCTAAGGTCTCAGGCGTAGCACAGGCTCAGCAGGAGAACATCAGACACTGACCCAGGACAGACGTCATCACAGGGTAGACCATGGGAAACCGGCAGGACATCGGGACATCAGGAACACGGACTGGATCTCAGGAACACGGACTCAGGAACACGGACAGGACATCAGGAACATGGACTGGATCTCAGGAACACGGACTCAGGATCACGGACAGGACATCAGGAACATGGACTGGAACTCAGGAACATGGACTCAGGAACACGGACATGACATCAGGAACATGGACTGGAACTCAGGAACACGGACTGGATCTCAGGAACACTGTCTGGAACATGGACTGGATCTCAGGAACATGGACTGGACATCAGGAACACAGGCAGAACATCGGGACACTGGCATCGGATTCTGGACATCTGGCAACGATCGGCAGGCTCCGGACATCAGGCAGGGAAGGATAGGATCCAGACATCTGGAAGTGGTCATCGGACATCAGACATCAGGCTGTGGTCATCAGGCATTGGACACCAGGCAACGACCTGAAAAGGAACTCAAGCAGTCTGGTGCAAGCCCCGCTGGATTGAACTGGAGCCGGCCGGGGAGTGCACCAAATAACAAGCTGAGCACAGAGTAACAGAAACTCAGCACACTCACCGGACTCTTCCTTCCAAGATGAACTCAGGTTATATAGCAAAGAATCACAGTCACTGGCACAGGGTTCAGGAACATAACACAGCAGACACAGTTCAGACAGTCAGGTACAGGAACCGATCCAGGATCAGGGATTCAGGAAACAAAACACAACAGGAACAGGCCTGGTTATGCAGCCTCCAGGAAGGACGATCTGGGTATTCTGCCCCCAGAGCTGGCGGAAACACAAGACACAGTTCAGACATTCAGGTACAGGAACAGATCCAGGATCAGGGATTCAGGAAACAAGACACAAGACAGAGCTGGCGGAAACACAAGACAGGACAAAGGGTATCAGCTCTCCCAGAGCTGATCGCACTCAGAGCAGGAGCTGAACACACAAACACACATGACTAGGTTCAGGAAATCAATGCAAAGCTCTGGCAACGCCCCACAGGGCAGGGGAACTTTATATATGAGCTGCCTCACAGGGATAGGCTGGAGCAGCAATTCTAGTGCACACCCATTCCTCATAAAAGCAAGGAAGATGTGGCCCGTGCACCCTATGCAAAGCCAGACACAAATCAGCACAGCAAGGACACCTGGCAATGGCTGCAGCCTAAACACACGTAGAGTCATGCACCACTGCAGAGGACCTTGCAACCTACGGGTAGCTTCCACAGCGGTAGCCAGGGACCGCACATGCGGGTGGTCATGCAGCGCAGCGGAGACACTCACGCATGTACAGCTACGCAGCGGAGCTGGGAACTGAGCAGCATCCATACAGGTAACAGACAACAGTATCCCAGCTGGTTAGGGGAAAGGAGCAAAAGGGTTAAAGCAAAGACATGCAAAGTAACGCTGGAAACCAAGGTACAGATAATACCAGCATTACAACCTCATCAAGGTTACCCACTGGTCACTAAGGCTGCATTCCCTGCCAGGCCAATGAACTGTGGTCACCTCCCTCAGGTGAGATCACCGCTAGCACACTGATAAAGAGCTAAAACAAGATAGAGAGTGAACAGCACCAGGATAACCCAGGCAAAGATCCAATCGCTTGTCTACGGGGATTCTGATAGCTGACCCTTGGTAATCAGACAGCTTTGGGTATATGGTGCTTAGCGTCCAGAAATGAGACAATGATCATATAAGCAAAAAAGAAATGTTGCGGCACTCACCCATGTGCTGTGAACTTCTTTATTCAATCTCCATTAAAGGATAAATCGTGGGGGACAGGCAGGGAGAGGAGGTGCGCAGGGAAGAAGGACGACGGCCATTTCGCATGTTCAACACTTCCACGGGTCCAGGTGACACACACCGCATTCTTCCAAATTCTTCACCGGGAGAAATTCACTGCGGTGAATTTGAACTGCGGTGAATTTGTCTCTGCACCGTGAAACTTTTTGACAGCGTGGCAAACACTGGAAGTTCGGGTCCCCCATTCAAGTGAGTGGGGTCTGGGTTTTGGTCCAGGTACTGTTCTGGTACCCGAACCCAGACATTTTTTAACTGTTCAGCTGAACCCGCTGGACCCGAACATCCAGGTTTCCGCCCATCTCTAGTCATACCTACAGTTTATAATAGTAAGTGCCACAAAATCAATAGGAGGCAAACGGTGCAAAAATTTTAATGAAACTGAATTGCAACAATTATTTTTTGGCCACAATTGAATGCAATTAAGTAAGGATAAAAATTGTCCCCAAAGGTGGACAACCCCTTTAAGATGGAAATGTAAGGGGTGAATATATATGAATAGTTATGTCTTAGAACAATGGAGTTCAAAGGTTTGAAACATGTATTAACTCCCATGTCTTGTAGACCTTTTGCTTAATCTTTTTATGGAATATACACTGATGAAGATGTGTGAACAATTTTGAAATAAACATTGATTTTATCTACGTACGTATGCTGAATCCCACGCTACCTTGGCACTTATTATACCATAACACAGTAAATGAGAGAATGTGGGTCATTATTTATTTACATGTCTTGTCATAATCTTACTGTAGACAATAAATGTTTTGTTGCTTCTTTAATTTAAAGTATTCCTCAAGTTGTATTTCAATGTATCTACTTTCTGTCTTATAATATGTACAAAATACTAAACCCCTCCTTTCATTATGCCTCAATAGACACATAGAAAATGTTATTTTTTGTTAATCAGGTTAGAAATTGAATTGATATAAAGAACTAGGTCAAGGAGAAATGTGAATAACCAGTTTACTGTAAACTAATTATGAAACAGAAAATACTGCGTTGTCTGTTGCATTGTCTGTAGATCTTAGGAGCATGTGGTTTTTAAACCAGCGGATAAGGGGGGAACCTGGTTATATGGCCAATAAACATGTATGAGAAACAGGCATACAAACTATTGAATAATATAACCAGTGCTATAGAAGACTGACATATAATCCCCTCTCTTCCTTCCAACAGACTTTAGTCAATATCCTGGAGAAAGCATTTGCAAACAGATTGATATCAAACACCTTTTTGGACAGAATTCAAGATTTTCATCGGAAACTGGCCACCTTTTACCTTATCCCTAAGGAACACAAAAACTCTATGGACCCTCCTGTGCGACCCATCGTAGTCGATAACAGAGGTTTATGTGAAATTATCATGGATGTTGTGGATTATTTCCTCAAACTCATTGTCTCTACTCTCCCCTCTTTCATTAGGGACACAAACCAGGCTCTACAACGGATGGATCAACTGCAACTGGAGGGAAACATGCTACTAGTAACAGCAGACGTAGAAGCTCTTTACACCTCAATTAGGCACAGCGATGGCCTAGCCGCAACATCATGGTTGCTATGTTCTAGTAACCTAGATGGCCCTTTCGTTGATCTCATCCTGATATTACTGGAGTTCGTGCTGAAGCATAGCACCTTTATCTTCAATGCAAAAGTATATTTACAGCTACAGGGTACACCTATGGGGGCATCTTGCGCCTTCTCATTGCAAACCTATTTGTGGGAGCCGGGGAGAGAAGTAATTTTATGGAAGGTGAGATTATGGAGATGGGAAAGGTCCACAATTGGTTGAGATATATAGATGACATCCTATTTGTGTGGGAGGGTACTGAAAATGAATTGGGAGATTTAATGTGCAAATTGAATTCTAACAATCTCAATATCAAACTTACCTTTAAATCTGGTAGGAGCCTTGAATTTCTGGACATATGGATGGTACCCTGCACACGGATGTGTACAGAAAACCAACAGCAACCAACTCTTACCTTTCAGCGCACTCGGCCCATCCGAAAAATACCATCCGGGATATACCCATCGGCCAATCCTTGAGAGCTAAGAAAATCTGCTCAAATGAAAAAACTTTTGAAAAACAGTGCATGGCCCTTACCAGGAGCTTCGAGGTTAGGGGTATAGCTGTAAAATTATCTGTAGAGGATATCATAAGGCCATCATCACGCCCAGAAATCAACTGTTATATGGTTCCAAAACAATGAAAATTAAGAATGATAAACTGGTATGCTTTATCTCTACATTCAATGGTCAGTGGCGGAATCTTACTCAGATCATTTATAGACATTGGAACGTCTTACTCACTGATCCGTTTCTTAAACACATTCTACCACCCTCTCCTCAATGTGTGGCTAAACGCTCTGCTAATTTTAAGGAACTTTTGGTGCATACTCACTATGAACCAGCTAAAAAGAAAAAACAGGATGCTACATCATCACAAGGTTTTTGCCTTGTGGACTATGCAAGGCTTGCCTGAATCTTGTTTAATCTAGGAACTTCATGAATTCTGATGGATCACGTATCTATGAAATTCAAAAAACCTTACTTGCACTTCTGAGTGATATATCATGCAAGTGTCCGTGCGGTAAAAACTACACAGGCCTGACCACTCGAGAACTCAAAATTAAAGTCAGAGAACACATTTTAGACATTGAAATGGTCCTTACAGTTGAGGATGAAACCTTACTTAAAGCCCTACCTCGTCATTTTAACCCCTTGATGACCCAGCCTATTTTGACCTTAAAGACCTTGCCATTTTTTACAATTCCGACCAGTGTACCTTTATGAAAACTGCACCCCTCAAGCTGATCAAAACCACATTCAAGAAGTTAGATTGTAAGCTTGTGAGCAGGGCCCTCATTCCTCTTGGTATCTACTTTGATCTGTGTTTATTGTTATGCTGTAATGTCTATTGTCTGTACAAGTCCCCTCTATGATGTAAATGGCTGCGAAATATGTTGGCGCTATAGAAATAAAATTATTATTATTATTAACCCTTCAGGTGCTTCACAGGAGCTGAAGCAACGTGGAAGGAAAAATAGAACATTTAACTTTTTAGTCACAAAAATGATCTTTTACAAACAATTTTTTTTATTTTTAAAAGGGTAAAAGGAGAAAATTGACAGATGAAGTTGTTTTGCAATTTCTCCTGAGTACACCGATACCCCATATGTGGGGGAAAACCACTGTCTGGGTGCACGGCAGGGCTCGGAAGGGAAGGAGCACCGTTTGACTTTTTCAAACCAAAATTGGCTGGAATTGAGATTGGTCGCCATGTCGCGGTTGGAGAGCCCCTGATGCGCCTAAACAGTGGAAACCCCTCAAAAATGACCCCATTTTGAAACTAGACCCCTAAGGAACTTATCTAGATCTCTTGTGAGCACTTTGAACCCCCAAGTGTTTCACTAATGTTTATAATGCTTCGGTGTGAAAAGAAAAAAATTCCACAAAAATAATTTTTAGCACCCAATTTTTTATTTTCCCAAGGGTAACAGGAGAAATTAGACCCCCAAAGTTGTAGTGCCATTTTTCCTGAGTAAGCTGATACCCCATATGTTGGGGTAAACCACTGTTTGGGCACACTTCGGGCTTGGAAGGGAGGGATCAACGTTTGACTTTTTGAACGCAAAATTGGCTGTACTTTCAATAAATGAATGAATCTGCCGGCCGGCAGATTCAGCGGGCGCACTGCGCATGCGCCTGCTATTTTGAAAGATGGCGGCGCCCATGGACCGGGCAGGAGAGACGACCGGGAGGGACACGGGGACTACGGAGGTAACTGGTTGGGATCAGAAGCTGGGGGCAGGATCGGAATGCGGGGGGAGCGCACTGGAGGGGATGGGAGCAGATAGTGATGGCAGCGACCGATCGGCGCCATCAATCGGTGGCAGCGGCCGATCGCCGCCGTCACTCGGTGTGGGGGGGTCGGATCTCGGTCTCCAGCCATGGCCGGATTGTAATATTTCACCAAATTTCATTGGTGAAATATTACAAATCGCTCTGATTGGCTGTTTCACTTTTAACAGCCAATCAGAGCTATCGTAGCCACGTGGGGGTTAAGCCAACCCCCCTGTGGTGAAGCACAAAGGGTCTTGTGCCTGCAGGTCGGGTGACCTTTCAGTAACCCCGGTCACCCGACCCGCAGGAACGGGATTTATACCATGACGCCTACGTAGGCGTCATGGGTTGGGATGGCACCGACTTTCATGACGCCGACGTAGGCGTCATGGGTTGGGAAGGGGTTAAGAGATACCATAAGTGCAATTCTCATGGTTTACGCATCAAAGCGATTGATCAAGTGAATCTGGGATCAAGAGGTGGTGATATTGGTAAGACTGGCACAACTTGAATGCCAGTGGATATACCTTGGACCTTAGTCCTTCTTGTCTTAATGAGAATATGGATTTTTCTGCTTTCCTGTAGTGGACATCCTTTTATGGGTTGGTGGGTTTCCGTTTTCCTTTATGTACATGGGGTGGGTTTAGGGTAGGGTTATTGCAACACTGTCATAATTTTATGATTTTAACATTTCCTTTTCTATTCTAGTACACCACTTACCCTTTTGTTGGCTCCTAGGAGGGGTACATTTACCCATGAGGACTGGTTCTATGGTGGCCTATGAAGCAATCTATCTATGTGAGAAGAAATCGTCTTTGTTTTGTGGAGACTTTATTATAATCCAATGTGGAACATTTTTATTATGTTTATTTTTCCATTTTTTATCTCTTTATATTCTTTTATTATTTTGTTATATATCATTTATTTGGTTGTTCAATTGATCCTTGTTGTAGAGGTCCCATATGGTGTTAGGAGATGGGAGATCTGGTATTGGAGTTTGACTTTGAATCAGCAGGTGTAAGGTCTACAATATAGATTTGGATAGGGTTCATGCTATTTTTTAGTGAGAATGCACTTGCACTTTTATGCCACAGCACTTTTACTTATGGCACATTTATGCACTGGCACTTTTCAGTGGCAGGTATGCATTGTTCACTCTATATATAAATATATGAATTGTACTACACTTTATATTAATATTTGTAGTTTTCATGTATTTCTATATGCACATGTCTTTTATATGTAAGCACCGTCACTTTAATAAATATCTTATTTCCAGGTTCTCTGGTATCACTATTATATTTCCCATACACTGCCTCGGCCTCGGTGGTACATTATTATTCATGTTTCTTTTCACCAAACCTTTTGCTTTTTCACTTTGTTATTTTATCTGGACACGGTCAGGCAAAAATAATGTCCCTCTGGGCACTAGTATATACTATTTCTTTTCTGCCTTTTATGTTCACTTTATTAGTGCATTATTAATTTTGTATATTCACAATACCCACTAATCATGATCTTTTATATATTACTTTCAGTTGATTCAGAGACACTGTCACTTTAATTCAATATTGTCTCCTAATTGAGTGTCACTGATTAAGATATATACATCTGTATTTAGTTATATACCGATATAGTATCCCACTAATAGTGGTCTTGCTCCTATCCACTTCTCCATACTCCTCCCGAAACTGATTCAATAACGATCTTATCCACATAGTTAGCTCTTTGGTCAGCCCCTCCTCCCCACTTTGGAGTCTCCACGATCTGCGCACTTGTGTTTCTGCTCACTCCTCCGATGCTTCCGGGGACGCTCATACACTGATACGCACACTTCGGCTTGCATGTCACTGAGCGTCGACAGGAAGCATGTCACCGGAAGGAGGTCAGAGGCAGTATACGCCGATATGATCAGCATGTGTTTCTCCTTCCCTTTTCTCCTCCCTCTTAGCAAGTGTAGTTGGTTAGCGCTCACATTTATATGCGGCCACCCCTCACCCTGACATGCCACTGGAAGAAGCTGTTGGCGAAATGCGCGTCAATCAGCGAGACCAGGTGACGCTAATAAGACTTGTAGTCACCTCTACATTAGTAACCCCTAGGCTTGACATTAGTGAACATGAAACAGCTGAAATCAACCCAACAAAAGTTACACAACTTGCCACCGCATCAGGGCAAGTGGGAAGAGCAGAGGCTAAGTGCATCTAATGGGTGCGCTATTTCTGGAACGGCTGAGGGTTGATGTTCTTAGTATAGGATGGGGCCAATATTCATGGCCACATCCCAGCCTTTTGATATCACCCCAGAGCTGTCTGTTTAGCCTTTGTTGGTTGCTAAACATAGAGTAACCAGTAAAGACTAATCAAACAACTGTAAGCTGTTATTAATATGCTGTGAACCTTTATTGCCCCTTACCGTAATATTAACACCAGCCCTCAGTTGTCAGCTGTTCCTCAACTGGTTAGGAAAATTACAGTGGACCCAACCATTTTTTTATTTAAGACGTGCGATACACAGACGGTGTTGCTGACTACAAGTCTCATCAGCGCCACATGGTCTTGCTGATCTCAGGGAAACCAGGTGATAATGATGAGACCTGCATCCAGCACCTGGTGCCTGGAGCAGCGCTAACTGTACTGCTTTTTCAAAGCACTGGTACATGTAACATTGATGTGTCATGGATGCCACACGTATGTCACACATATGCTACACACGTATAAGGATAGCACCAGTAGTGGTTTCTCCGATTGCGGTCCGATTTTCATGGACTGAAAAAAAGGAAAAGGTAGAGAAACTTTTTTTTTATTATTTTTATATTTAAATATATAGGTAATTCTTATAAAAAAAAATATCAGCAGTTTCTTAGAACAGTAAAATATTGCTGCAGATAATAATCAACTATCGTTAACAATCATGGAAAGTTTTAAATCGCAATGTGTGAAAACTCTGGGTACATACTGTGTGTAAGTAAAAAACAGTAAGGTTGCACCATAATTTACCAAGAATGATTACTCTAGAGCATTGAAACTACATTGCTGCCATAGAAAATGGGAAAAATGGAAAAAGCGCTATATAATGTATGTATGAAATATTCATCTGCAAAAATTGCTATGAATAAAAGGAAGGTAGTTAGAGCTTAGTTTGGCCAATATATGTGAGCCCAATTGCCATGTTAAGGCATCCTTCAAAAATTGGATCCTTGTCCTGATATGTCTCCTCTCCTTTTTTCATAGTAATTTATACTGTATGAAGGGCTGTGGTGAACATTATACTATATGGAGGACTATGGGGTGCATTATATTATGTGGAGGATTATGGAGTGTGTATTATACTGTATAGAGCACTATGGGGTGTGTATTATACTGTATGGAGGACTGTGGTGTGTGTATTACACTGTATGGAGGACTGTGGTGCACATTATACTATATGGAGGACTATGGGGTACATTATACTATGTAGAGGACTATGGCGTGTGTATTATACGGTATGGAGCGTATCTCATTCTGATGTGTGAAGAATGTCAGATATCAGACTCAAACATAACTGGACTTTGTGTGCTAGTCAGCATAACTCTAAAATGCAAAGTTTAATTTTTCTTCTCCTGAGACTCATACTTAATAATTCCATGCCATGAGGCAGGAACAGTCCCATTTGCCATAAGCTCAAGTGATGCTGGCTAGCAGTTTTTCTTGGCTTATAACATTAACCAAATACTCAAGTCAAGGTGTCTTAAAGTCCTTGTGATTTTAATTCTGATGTGTGAAGAATATCAGATATCAGAGTCAAACATTATTTGAATTTGGCTTGGAGGAGGTCTGTGCAAAAGTCCCAATTAGTTTTTGACATATGTTTTTGCTGAAAATCCCATAGTCAAATCGTTTACCCATGATTTTTTGACTGAGTAGATGGGGCAATGGTGAATGTACTGGCTTCTACACATAGAGTCTTTGGTTCAAGTCCAGTAGCTGACAGTGGATGGTTTTAGTTATTTTCTTTAGTCAGATATCAATGTAAGATGTCAGAGTCAAACTCACATGTCAAAGTCAGTTGTCATATGTCAAAATCACATATCAGAGTCACATGTCAAAGTCAGATGACAGGGTATTTAACCTCAAACTAACAATACTTTGATGCTTGACGTTGATATTTGATCATGTCCTAAATAGAAACTATACAGTCTATTTTGAGTGATATGAGATGTTCAAAAATGGCTTCTTGAAAGCTTTATTTTTTACATTAATACAAGTACTACATCTTGCATTTTAACCTGTATTTGACTATACATTTAATATATTTATTTCTAGGTCTTTTTAATATCTAATGTGGAAAGACCTCAGAAATTCATAAAATTACAATACCATCTATCATAGCCTTACTCATTAGCAAGTTTTGTCTAGTGAGAAAATTATGATGCGTATTTGTCAAACTAACATTACATTTATTATTGTTTGAGATGAATCACAGTAATTAGTGAAAATATAGTGAGACAATTATGTCATATAGCTACTGAATCTTGCATTAAAATGTTTTTCCAAGTTTGTGCAAGCCATGATAAATAGCTTGACTTCTTTTTTAACCCTTCCCGATATTCGCCATATGTGTGCAGCACATGTCGAGAGCGAGCTTAGAGGCTGGATAGTGTTACCAAGTAGCAGAGGTGAAACTAGGTTATCCTGAACCAGGGGCAAAAATTCAGTTTGGTGCCACTCCCACACACAGCTTAAGCAGTTTGAGTACTCGTCATGTGACTGCTCATACGCAATTTGAATTCTTATAGTCACGTATCAATTAGCTGCTCTTCCTAATTCTCTCAATGTTTAGTGAAATTCTATAGCCCTGATTAATTGAAAAAAGCAGGAAGAGAAGCAAGTTGACATGTGGCAATAAGTATGAAAATCACATCTGAGTGGCCATGTGGAATCGGCAAGCAGAGACAAATCAAGACAGTGATTTGGCATACTACAGTGCCTAATTTTATAACTAATGCTCCTAGCATGAATACAGATGTAATAACCGTTAACTTGTTATATGGGACAATACTTTACTAACATAGCAAGTTATCTTACAAATTATGGATTTCTACATATATACAGGATTCAAACCAATAACAGTACAGAAATACATCACCAGATCCACCAACATTACAGAAATAAATCACCACAACCACCATTAGTACAGGAATACATCATTAGAACCACCGTCAGTGCATGAATACATTACCAGAACTAACATCAGTTCAGGAATGCATCACGAGAATCACCAACAGTACAAGAATACATCAATAGAACCATCACCAGTACAGAAACACAGCAGCAAAACAACCATCAATGCATGAATAAAGTATTAGAACCACTATCAATACATAAATACAGCATCAGAACCACCATCAGTACAGGAATACATCATCAGAACCATTAACAGTACAGAAATACAACATCACAACCACCATCACAACCTCCATCACTACAGAAATATATCACAGCACTACCAACAGTACAGAAATACAGCACCACAAGCACCATTAGTTCAGGAACACATCACGGTATAGAAAAATGTCACCCAAACTTCCAACAGTAAAAATATATAGCATCATAATGTTGAGTCTCACCTCCACACTTCCATCCCATGCCCATTTCAGTGGAGGTGAAAGCAACTGATGTTTACATGCCAAAAGTCATTAAATTTAGTCAGAACAATGAGTTGTACTTACATTATGTGACTTTTTAAAACTTTCAGCCAGAATAGACATATTGTCACAATTCTGTTGGGAGTCCTGAGACCAGTGGCTCCTTTACTGTCCCTAGCACTAGGGGTGCCCTAGCTCGCCCTCTTCCCTGGATTACTTCTGATGGTGAAGATGCCAGGGGAACATACCTTGCCTTAGCTCCTGAATCCACCCTCAGTCTGTACCCTTCCCCACCCAATGAATAGGAGATTAGTAGTGTACCATAATACACCAACCATACTAACAAGGTAATGCAAACCTGGGATAAGGGAAAATACCAATCAAAAAAAATACTCACACAAACAACAGGGAGTGGAGGATGGGGTAAAACCAAAGTAGGAGAAGGAGGTAAAATAGCACACACCCAAAACCTAGCAGCAGTCTCAGATAAATCCACCAAACACCTTCTCAAACAACAACCACAAACCACCATATCCTAACCATGCAGCTTAATCTAGCTCTGGCAATGAGTGCTAGCCAGGGCCTAGATTATATCGGAGATGGGAGTGGCTAACAGTGAAAAGCTGAGAGCCTTAATGAAGGAAAGCTTCCAAGAGCTCTCAACTGAGCACCTGCACTGCTGAAAGAAACCAATATGGCTTAATATGAAGGTGAAGTGCTTCTAAACAGTGCAGAAGTAGGAAAAAATCAGGGACTGCGGTCTTCTGGCCTCTCTCTGTTGCGGTAAACCCGTGACAAATATTTCGTTCTACTCCAAACTAATGATACCTAATGTTTGTGGTGAATTATTATATTATAAAGTGTTATAAACTTATGAGGTAGTATTTTCAATGAAGATTATGAACTTATGTTAAATTCATATTGGGTCATAATTCTGTTTTGTGATCTTTCAAATGTACAAATATATGAAACAGGTATTACTCAATCCACTCTGCTTGATAAAGAGGTTATAGCGAGAAACCTGTCAATCAAGAAGAATGACTTCAGAGGAACCATGATAAGACACAGTTACCCACCTACGTGTCTAGCCTTCTTAGTCACCTCCTCCCCATTCTTCTGCTTTCAACTATGTTTTCTCTAAAAAGCTGCATTGTTTTTAAGTAAATCATAGATGTATGCAAAGTGGGAGCCAGTCTCAGGTTCATGGTACCAGTAGTTCAGGCAACATGAATAGTGATGAGTGAGCATACTCGGTAATGCTCGGTACTCGCCCGAGCATCACTGTACTCATGATGCTCGGCGAGCCCCGAGCTTTTCAGCGATTGTGCGATAGGAGTTCCGGTCCATGCATGTTTGGCGCTCTTTAGAAAGCCTGTCAACATGCAGGGATTGTGTGCCACGCACTGTAATGCCGCAGCCATGTGGGTTGTGGCATTACAGTGATTGGCTGGCCGCACAGCGTCATCAGGTCTATATCAGAACTGGAGCCACCCTGCTCGTCACATTCAGTTCCAGAATCAGCTAGTGTAGGGAGAGTTGCTGAGATAGTTGCCGAGATAGGATCAGATTTGGGCATTTCAAAGATAGTGTGGGTATACCATAATTGAATACACAAATTCAGCTAAGTCAACAGGCCTTCTAAGGACTAATTACGGGGGATAAAGATTGCAGTGCTAGGTAGGAAGGGAGTGTATGTGGGTATATAGATATCAGTAGCAGGCAGGCATTGTATGTGGCATACTTTGTTGCATACATCAAGAGTGTCCATTCCATTACTGTCTGCTGCTGTTGCCTATTACATATATTGATCATATATACATAGCCCCAGATATCATCGGCCAGTAATACTTTTTTTTGCATCTTAATCCTGATTGTTTAATTCAAAAACAATCCAGAGCACACTTTTTTTCTCCATTTGCTAGTTGGGACTGTGGAATACAACCAGATCCTTTTCATAATACAGCGTGAAAATCCAGCTATTTTAAACGGGTTTGCCAGTTCCAGCGATCACATCTGAGTGCACATAAAATTCTGCCATTTTTGTGGTACTGTGAAATTTTTTTGGAGTGTCTTATACAATTTCTTGAGACCATTTTGCTGCCAAAAAAAATTTAGCTGCCACAAAAAAATATTTAGCTACAGGGCAGATATTTTACACTGGGTTTTGTCTGCCACACGGATCGCATATCATTGCGCTAAAAATTGTGCTATTTCAGGCTTTCACAAAATAGTTTTTATTGTGTCTTAGCCTACTTATTGACACAATTTTGCTGGCCAAAAAAAAAATACAGGCCAGATATTTGAAAGTGGGCTATCTCCGTCAGACACCTCATCTCTCTGTGGGCTACAAATTGTGGCATTTGAGGCCTCCATTTAACTGTTTTTGCTGTGTGTTACTCCAATTATTAACACTATTTTGCTGTAAAAAGAAATATAGGCCACATATTTTACAGTGTAGTATCTCCGTCACATGCCTCATCTATCTGTGGGCTACAAATTGTGACATTTGAGGCCTCCATTTAACTGTTTTTTCTGTGTGAAACCCTAGCTTATGACACTATTTTACTGTAAAAAATAAAAATACAGGCCACATATTTTACAGCGTAGTATCTCTGTCAGACAAGTCATCTATCTGTGGCCTACAAATTGTTGCATTTGAGGCCTCCATTCAACTGCTTTTGCTGTGGGTTACGCCAATTATTAACACTATTTTACTGAAAAAAAAATATAGGCCACATATTTTACAATGTAGTATCTCTGTCACACTCCTCATCTACCTGTGGGCTACAAATTGTGGCATTTGAAGCCTCTATTCAACTTTCTTTGCTGTGTTACCCTAGTTCTTGATGCTATTTTCCTGTAAAAAATTAAAAATACAGGACACATATTTTACTGTGTAGTATCTCCGTCACACGCCTCATCTATCTGAGGGCTACAAATTGTGGCATTTGGGGCCTCCATTCAATTGTTTTTCCTGTGTCTTAGCCTAATTATTGACACCAGTTTGGAGATAAAAAAAATTGTTACCTACAGGCCAGATATTTTAAACTTTGGTTTTTCCCGCACACGGATCACATATAAGTTTGCTCCAAATTCAGCCATTTGTAGTGAACGTGGAAAATATTGTACTCCATTTAAAATGGGCAAGGCACGTGGCAAGGGAAGGGGAAGTGGATGTGACGGTGATGGTGCATGCAGAGGTCGAGGTCGAGGCCAAGCTGAAATTGTACCACAACAAACACCCACATCTTCTCGCTCGACCTTCCTGTCCCAATTACTAGGGGACCAGAGCAGCATACTACTATTGAACCCATAGCAGTGTCAAAAGGTTGTTGGTTGGATAGCAGATAATGCTTCCAGTCACTTTTCCACCACCACAACCACCCTGTCTTCCACACGGTCAAGACTGAGTAGCCGTGAGTCTAGACCGCATATTCCTCTCCCTGATCCTCCTTCCTCGCACCACGCCGAGTGCCCGGAGACAACTGATCACACAATTAGACACTCCGAGGAGCTGTTCACTTTTACATTTATAAATTCGGGCCTCTTGCCCGGTCCACTTGAAGCGTGGCAAGATGAGATTGCTTGTAGCGATGCCCAAATATTTGAGCAGCCACGGTCACATGAAGGTGATGGTAGGAACGTGTCACAAGAGGTGGACGATAATGAGACATAATTGCCAGAAAGTCAGGAGGAGCACCAGGGTGCGGAAGTGGAAGACGAGGTGGTGGATGATATAGTATCTGATCCAAGCTGGCAGGAGGACATACAGAGCGAGGACAGCAGCACACAAGTGTAGCACCCCAACAGGCAGGAAGTATCAGTGTGGTGGCCGCAGTCAGCAGATGGGCAACCATTCCCCATAACACCAATACAACGGACGTTGCCAGTACAAGTGTTAGGTCTTCCCGAGTCTGGTTGCTTTTTAAAGACTCAGCCGATAACCACAAACAGGCCATTTGCACAACCTGCCATGCCCATATCAGCAGGGATAGCAAAACTACCAGCCTGACCACCAGCAGCATCATCAGGCACATGGCAGCAAAGCACCCGACTTTGAGGGCCGAACCCTAGGGTCCAGGAACACTGTCTGTGGGTGACACCACTGATTCTTCCGCTGTTATGCATGGAAGTCAATCCCCTGTTCATGCTGCCTGCGAAGATGCCTCCTGCCCTGCACCTGTCATTGCACACACTCAACTAGCACCATCATCAAGCACGTCCACAGCCTTGTCCCAGTGCAGTGTTCAGTTGTCCATAACCCAGTCCTTGGAACGTAAGAGGAAATAAGCTGCCAACGCCCCACAGGCCACACTACTAAATTAACACATTTCTCGTCTGCTTGCGCTCGAAATGTTGCCTTTTACGATTGTGGAAACAGAAGCTTTCTGCAACCTGATGGTGGTGGCTGTCCCAAGGTATTCGGTCCCCAGCCGCCACTAGTTTTCCCGGTGTGCTGTCCCCGCATTACACAAGCACATGTCCCACAACATTAGCCGTGCCCTCAACAGTGATGTTACTGGAAAAGTCCACCTAACCACGGACATGCGGACAAGTGCTTGTGGGCAGGGACAGTACATCTTGCTGACGGCACACTGGGTTAACATAGTGGAAGCCGGGACCCAGTCGGACCTTGGGATGGAACACATCCTCCCAATGCTGAGGATTGTGGGCCCTATTTCAATCATGGTTGTCCCCACAGTCTACAGCTCCTGCACCTCCTCTTCCTCCTCTTCAGCCTCCATCTCCACATCAGTCACAAGCTGGAAACACTGCCCCACTGCCACAGTCAAGCGGCAACAGGCTTTGCTGAAGCTAATATGCTTAGGTGACAAACCGCACAATGCTGAAGAGTTATGGACAGCTCTGAAAGAGCAGGCAGATCTGTGGCTGACACCGCTGAACCTACAACCTGGCGGCGACTCTGAAGCGAGGCAAGCTCACACATGTACCATGCCTGGCCCATGTACTTAACCTCGAGGTTCAGTGGTTTCTCAAAACCTACCCGGAGCTGCCAGATCTGCTTGTCAAAGTACGCCACCTGTGTGCCCATTTTAGAAAGTCATTTACAGCTTCTGCCGCCATTGCCGTGCTTCTACAGTGTTTGCAGCTTCTGTCTCACCGACTGGTGTGTGATATTCCCACGCTTTGGGAATCTACACTGCATAAGTTGGAAAGGATTTGTGAGCAGAAGAGGGCAGTTGTTAACTACCAGCATTAACAAGGTCATCGGTATTCAGTTCAGACTTCACACATAAGACCTCAGGAGTGGACATGGATGTCAGACTTTTGTACCATCCTCCAAAACTTTGAGGAGTCCACCAAGATGGTGAGCGGCGATGACGCCATAATTAGCATCACCATCCCGCTTCTCTGTGTTTTGAAACGCTCTCTGCTCACAATCAAAAAGGATGCATTGCAGGCGGAGCATGATGAGATGTAGCAAGGAACCATACAGGGTGGTTACACACAGCCCAGCCTCATGTTATCCCAATGTGGATTGGTTGACAATGAGGAAGAGGAAAATGAGGAGGAAGAACAGGAGATACTTTCATGCCCTATAGAGGGTACTACAAGCACAGCTGTCATACCGTCTGTTCAGCATGGATGGCGTGAGGACAGGGAGGAGGAGGACAAGGAGAGCATAGTCAGTCGTTCTCTTGTTTAGGACACAGAAGTCTTGCCTGTTAACAGTCTGGCACACATGGCTGACTTTATGTTGCGCTGCCTTTCTCATGACCCTTGTATTCTCCAAATTTTGGGTGACACTCATTACTTCTTGGTGACACTTCTAGACCCATGCTGCAAGGAGAACTTTCAATCTCTTCTTCCAGAGGCAGAAAGGTGTACTAAAATGGTGCAGTACCAGAAGGCCCTTGTTGTAGAATTATTAAAGAAATTCCCATCTGAAAATGCTGGTGGCAGAGGTCACAGTTCGTTGGATAACCAAGGAGTACAGGCGAGAGAGATACAACTCCAATCCAGCAGAGGCAGGGGAACACTGGAAAAGTTCTGGGAGAGTTTTTTTTTCAGACAGTCCCATCGCAGTGGCCCTGAGGCACGGGGTACTGTCACAAGGAGTGAAAAGTTTTGGAAGATGCTGAGGGAGTACCTTGCTGACTATACCAACGTCCTCCATGATTCCTCTGTGTTAATTGGGAATCCAAGCTGGACACATCGTATGAGCTGGCTCTCTACAACTTGGAGGTCCTGGTCTGATCTGCCGCTAGCGTTTTGTCAGAGTGGGTTTTTAGTGCCACTGGTGGAATTATAACTGATAAGAGCATCCACCTGTCAACTGAAAATGCTGTCAGGCTGACTCTCATAAAAATGAACAAGGGCTGGATTGGGCCAGACTTCTCTACACCACCGAATAACAGCGAAACACAACCTCAAATCCAGTGTCTCATTTTTTAGGAAGTATATTCCCATGCACCTCTTCACACCCACAAAAAGGTATGTGCTTCCTGATTTTGGTTATTTGCTGTTATCCTCCTCCTACTCTTCATCCTCATCATTCACCACCACTAGACCACCATGGTAACTGTGGTCCGTGATGCAAAAGCCAGGATTTTTTTTCCAAGGGTGTTTATGATGCCATTAAAAAAAGGTTACACAATATGTTGATGTGTACCCCCTAGGGGAAATGTTTGTCAGCCCATACACTTAGTGTATGGGCATTACAACCATAGGAGACCCGCTCCTTTGAATTGGTAAAAGATTTTTAGTAGGCCATCCTCCACGTCTCTTCCGACACCACCACTAGGTCACCAGGGTGAACATGTTCCATGATGCAACAGCCACCTAATTGTTTTCAAAGGGTTTTTTTTTGTGTCAGCAGAGTTTATATTGTTTCTTGTGCCCCCCTCACAATGAGGAGTCCAAATAAATATCAAGTTAAAAAAATTATAGGGTTGTACAGGAAGAGCAAATAGTCGTGGTATGGCACTGCGCCCTATTACACTTGAGAATTTTTTTTTTATTATAAGCATTAAATACAAATTTGTAAATGCAGATGAAGTTGATAGAAAACCACAATCTATGTCCTCCCAGCATTCCTCTGTACACATCTCAGTATTTAGATCACTATTAGCATGATCTATTTCCCTTCAGGATTTCTCTGTATTCTGATCACAGCACAACATGCTTCAGCCACATAATTATTGCTTATGATTGTAGAGTTCTGGATGACATTTTCACAGTGTGAAACATTAATTAGGCATAAAAACTTTATTAGCCTAGTACACAGTCGGTGTTACCTCCTCATTTACTGGAATATGTAGGTCTTCATATCCATTTGTAGGAATCCAGATATTAAAACTACAAAACAAAGATTATCTTTACGAAGAAACAGATTATTGAAGAAATTTATTCAACACTTAGCCTCCCTTGACATAACAGTCGAACCATAATTGTGCTGTATGAGAATACTAGAGCAAGGGGAACACGGAAATTCTTGATGTAATAATGCAACTGCCCCACAATGAACGTAAACTGTACTACAATGCTAGAAACAGGATTGATTCTCCAATGTCTGATGCCAGACTCCTTCAAACTTCAACTACCTGGTGGTGATCAGCGCTAAGCAAAACCCATGAAGCAAAAAGAAGGATTTTTTTAAGGAGTCTCTGGGCCCATACGTTAATTGGGAATCTCTCTTATTACAGTCTCCAATTTGCTGTGGTCTCATCAGAGCTTAATCTTAAATGCAGTTGGTTGGATGACTGCTAATGACCCTGAGGATTTAAAGAGTGCTTTTAAGATAGTATCAGGATCAACTTCAGCGGGAGCAACACTGGAGGAGGAGAAGGTTGTGTTTCTTGTAGATTCACCTTCCTTCTTTGATGGGGTGTCACTTAATCTTATAAAGATGGGCTGGTCCGATGTTATCACACTACCATTCAAATGAAGATTGCATTTCATTGGTTGTCCATCTAGGTATCTGCTGTTGTATTTTTTGTAGGCACCAACTGCATCTTCCTTTCTTACAAACACAACCTCTGCAACTCCGGAACTCAACAATCGGGCACATTGCAAGGCACCGCATACACAGAAAAGCTACACGATATCTTCCTCTGTCACTCTTGGATGCAAATTATTAATGGTCATTTTTGTGCCTTCTAAAGGGGTAAAGACAGACTCTTTTGGAGTCAGCCCTACTGAAGAACTGTCCTCCTTTGTGACTAGTGTCCATGACACATTGGTTAGAGTCTCTGTGTGCAATAAAGGTGGCGATGTCTCGTGCTGAATAAACATGGGAGCTGTGTATGCATCATTCTGTGCCACATTAGTAAGAGGTAAAGTTGGCCCAAGAGAAAATGAATTTCCAGACATTCCCGGCTTTTTTGCACAGTGTGGGCAACTGTGATCTTCATCTTCTTGGTGGGGATGTGGGAAAGTTCCAAGTCGTCATCAATACCATCATCGTCCATATCTTGTAAAGAGGAAATCTGTCGTTTCTCAGGGTCGTGTTTAACTATGTTTATTCACATTCCTTTAACCAGTGTTCGTTACAGAGGAAGAAAGAGTTTTCAGCTGTGAAATTTTGATGGTCGTGGTAATATTTATGGGTGAAGATGAACAACCTTGTGCCAAGGGTGAGTTATGGCAGGTGCACTCCTTTTTAAACTTTGTTTTTCACAAGCATCCATCAGTTTGGTTGGTTTTCCTCCAACACTGATCTGCTTTCTAGAATCCAGCATCTCATGAGCATTTTGCACTTTACCCTTTATACAGAAACTGGTGTCTTTGCAAAACAATTTCTCACGAGCATCATTTATGCTTTGCTTCAGACGCGCATCTGTTACATCTATCTTCTGACGGGCATTCTGGTAATTGGTGGTGGTGAATGAATAATCATTGTAGGCTGGATCCTGGATCTCATACCTCCCGTAGGACCCTGTTTATTAATCCTGTACGTTCCCATTCCCTCCGTCACCATGCCCCTTTTCCTGATCACTTCATCCAACAAAACGACCACCATATTTCTGCTACAAAGCTGCACCTTCCCAGCAGCAACTGTGTAGGAAACCAAATTATTGTTTTCAAGGGTGTTTATGATTCCCGTAAAAAAATTGTTTACACAGTATGTTAATGTGTACATCCCCCCGGGGAAATGTTTGTCAGCCCATACACTTACTGCAAGGGCATTACAAGTATAGGAGAATCGCTCCTTAAAATTGGGAAAAGATTTATAGGAGGCCCTCCTCCACGTTTCTTCCAAGGGTATTGGGGTGCATCCAAATTTGGAGCAGGCCTTGCATTCACTTAATGGGCAAACATTGTGGGAGTAGCAAGTTAAGAAAATGTGAACTTTGGTTTCATGTGGCCATCCAGTATGCTGGTCAAAGGGTTATTGGGGTGCGTGTAACTTTGGGGTAGGGCAGGCCTTGCATTCAATGCATAGGCTAACATTATGGGAGTAGCAAATTAAGAAAAATAGTAAATTTGGTTTCCTGTGGCATCCAGTACGTTGGTTCAAAGGGTGATTGGGGTGCGTGTAACTTTGGGGCAGGGCAGGCCTTGCATTCAATGCATAGGCAAACAGTATGGCATTCAATGCATAGGCAAACAGTACGGCAGTATCAAATAAATAAGAATGGGAACTTTTGTTTCATGTGGCCATCTAGTACGTTGGTTCAAAGGGTTATTGGGGTGCGTGTAACTTTGGGGCAGGGCAGGCCTTACATTCAATGCATGGGCTAACAGGATGGCAGTACCAAATAAATAACAATGGGAACTTTGGTTTCATGTGGCCATCCAGGACGTCTGTTCAATGGGTTATTGGAGTGCATCCAAATTTCGGGCAGGCCTTATATTCAATGCATAGGCAATAACAGTATAGGAGACCCACTGTTTATTAATGGGAACAACAAAGCATAACCGGCTGATGGCTCTCTAAGAATAGTGAGGGCCGACTGCTGGCCCTACCTATAAAAATAGGCTTTGTACCTTCCAGAGTCCCTCCTTCATAAATGAAACAGAATGTGTCTGATGATGTGTCACACACCACATGGCTAGCTAAGGTTGTAAAATGTTAAAATGGCATTTCCCAGTGAATGCATTTGTCTTGGTTGAAAGCAATGCTAAAGTTGAAAAACGCTATTGTGAACATAGCCAAAGTGGTGAAGGAACATTTTTGTTTTGGGTTATTTATTTTGTCTTACGTACAAATCATTACCCTGGAAAGGATGTTCCTTAACATATTTCCCAGGAAAATCAATTTTGTTTTTGTTTTTGTATGTTTTATTGTGCTCCCAGAAAAGTGGTGTAAGACTGACAACATTGTTCACAGCAGTGACCTGGGAGTCAGAAATGCTTCCAGGGCTCTTCCCCATGATATTCCCATGTCATTTCAGCCTGTTCCCATCGATTTCAGATGTTTTTAGACCCTAAAAAGGCCCCCAGGGGGGTCGCAGCAAAAATGATTGGGTTTCCCATAGACTTACATTGGGTTCGTTGTTCGGGTTGAGCACCAAGTATTCCAATTTGCTTGACCCGAGCAATCACTAGGTGTCAAAAATATGCTAAACAGGAACTAATAAAATCAGTCTGAATGTGACTGTAGGAGTAAATAAAATTACAACAGAGCCACCTTCAGGCTTGTAGGAAGCTATCTACAAATCAGTCACTCCAATGAAAAATACACATTAAAGTGAACTTGTCAGCAGTATTGTGCTCCGTAAACTACCGATACTGTCAAGTTGGCGCCGTTATACTGATTAAGATGGTAACTTGGTTGAGGAAATCCGTCTTGTGATTGTTGTTTAATCTTTATTTGTAGTTTTCAGTTAATAAGATTCTTGTGCTCTGGGGCGGCATGTGGGGAAGGGGTCTTTATGTGGTGCTCTACTTTGATATTCATCCTTATGACAGGTCACTGATCCCTCAGTGATCTCCTGCCTATTTTACATACTGAATATAATATAGTTTGAAAAAAAAATTCACATTCATCAGGCAAGCGCCGCTGCCTGCTCCGTAGCATGATAGGGGGGATAATATGCACATTTTTGTTTTATTTTGACATATGGAATTGTTTTTCAAACAAAATGGCGCCGGCCATCATGCCTGCGCCGTAGCATCGATCACGTCCCACCTGCACCATTTTGGCAGAGAAAAAAAAATGTATCAGTGACCTGTCATAAGTCATAAGGATGAATATCTAAGCAGAGCACTGAATAAAGACCCCCCACAGGACCGACCCAGTGAACGAAAATCTTATTAACTGAAAACGACAAATAAAAATTAAACAATAACCACAAGATGGATTTTATCAACCAAGGTATCAATTTAATCAGTATAACGGCGTCAACCTGACATTGTCTGTAGGTTACTCAGCACAATTCTGCTGACAGGTTAACTTTAAAGAGGAACATTGGAAGAAAATTGAACTGGCATGTTATGATATATGTTATGAAGGAAAGCGGTAATAAAAGCTAATGGATTCAACAGACTATTATCAGAAAATAGCCTGTTGCTTATAGGGAACCAGTGATTTGTGCTGCCTGAAACACAAACAGCACAAATCAGAGCCTGGCTATACAACTGCAGCCACGTATTGGTTTCTCCGATATAACATGAAGGCCCAGAAAAAGAATAGTTTTAAAAGGGGACTATAGAGAGAGACCTGACTCGCCTGGTGAGGCCCCATTTGGCATCACCCACTCCAGTTTTTGACTGGTCAAATTTGTGCTAAATTATTTTTTAACTTTTGTAGCCATTTTCCAAAACCCGTAATGTTTTCATTCTTCAGGATCTGGGGCTGTGTGATGGCTTATTTTTTGCGCCTTGAGCTGACGTTTTTATTTATGTAATTTTGGGGTAGATATGATGTTTTGATGGGCTCTTATTGCAATTTATTGCAATGTTGTAGTGGCCCAAAAAAACTCATTTTGGCGGTTTGATTTTTTTCACATTTTTTTCACATTACACTGTTTACTGATCGAATTAATTTATTTGATATTGTTATAAATCAGACATTTCTAAATGCAGGGAAACCAAATATGTGTATTTTTTAATTTTTTTTTATTTTCAATGGGGTAAAAAGGGGCAATTTGAACTTTTGTGGGTTTTTTTTCATATTTTTAAACCTTTTTTTCACTTTTTACTTTAATAGTCCCCTTTGAAGACTTGAAACTGTGATCATATGATGCCTGTGATACCTTTTGCTATACAAATCACAATCTGCTATGAACGTTGGTCACAAGCTGGCGTTCACAAGAGAATCGTAATGAAGCAGCCAATACAGATCTCATGCTTTGCACTGATGAGGGGCAATACCCTGAAACACTGTCTGCAAACTGAGATTTTAATTTGGTTTTTCTCCTAAATCATTTGGCAAAGCTCGCTAAAGGATCAATATTGACTATTATTATTGCTACTTCCAATTGGAGGCACTAGAGTTCTAGTCCAGCTCCTATCTGAAGAGACAACTTGCATATTTTCTTTATAAATATACAGCATACTCGTATTAAGGGAAATTATTTTGAAAAAGAACAAGCTAGAATTACTCTAGAAACTTTGAAAAAGGGATAAAGATAATGGTGGCCTAGCCGTTCTGAACGCCTGGTTCTATTTCTTTGCTTCACAGTTACAAAAGTTTCATGGATGGGGAACAACTGCACACTGTGGGATATCAGGATAATTAATTTGAGAATGAACTATGTAAGTGGATATTTCCATTATCAGTCTTGGAAACTGGACCCCCTATGCATAACAGCCCCACTTGCCCCACCCTAAATATGATCTACAAAGTTTAGAAAAGAGGTAAAAATATTCTACTTCTCAGTGGATATACAATATATGCTCCTCTGTGGCATAACCTCTGTCCTAACCTGAAATTTTTAAATTAGAAGACTTTGTAAGATGACCTCTGGACACCTCATTGAAGGGAAATATGTATAACAGAGGTGGTTTCCTCAGTGATGTAAGTCCAGAAGTGAGTTTACGAATAGTCAGAGAGATGAGTGGGACTGGCTGCTCAAATATCCCCACCCCTGGGTCTAGCTGTATCATTATTAGATAGTGTGTGGCGGTAAGAAGGCCTCCTGTGTGATGTCTCCAGACTGAGCTTTGTACTGGATGCTATCCAGCATGAGTGTACCAGATTAACACAGAAGTGCCGATTTTTTGGACTGTTTACTTTGTTTTCTTTTGTCTAAACTGAAAGACCATTTATTTTCCTGTGTTGCAGGCATGATTTATGGAGTCTTAATAAATAAGCCTGGACATTATACTTAAACCACTTACTGTGCCTACCTCAAACACAACCAAGGGAATAGAACCTTTACAGCTTTAACAAGAGGGAAGACAAAGGGATTCACTTTCCATCTCAAGTGCTGGGTGATGGATTATTCAAAAGTTTGGAAAAAATTCTGTGTGAGTGTAATCTTCTACATAAAACTTTTTACCAATATTTTCAAGTTCATCATGTATTTAATGCACAACTTAAGATTCATACAATCAATGTTGATAAAGATTTTGTAATAGATACAGTTGTCACAGCAATAGGCTTAAGAGGCCTAATATCAGCTATATACAAGCTACTTCTACCTCTATATCTAAATAGCTATCCATTGAATGTTAAACTGAAATGGGGAAAAGATCATGTGAGCCATATATCAGAGGACAATGGAGTGAAATTCTACAATTAACAACTATACTATCCTTATCTGAATCCCAAAGATTGTCCCAAATATACCTTTTACATAGGGTATACAAATAGATGAATATTCTATTTAAAATGGAGCACCGACTATGGATTCACGTCCAAGATGCAGAATAGGTGGGGCCCACTTAGCACAGGGATGTGGGAGTGTGTGAATTAGAAAGATACTGGATAGGGGTGACCTCGCTTATAGAACAGGGTTTTTGGGATACACTTACAACTGGAACCAAGTGTTAGGGTTCGAGTTCCTGCACAAGGGGAGTCTCGAACCAGTCCCACTGCGGTCTCCCATTCATCTCCATCCGCAGTGGAGCCTGCTCAGCTTAGATGTCGGTCCCAGCGTCTCGCCCAGTCTAACAGTGTGCAGAGGATTACTGCTGTTCCTCCAGGCTCTGCTATTGTGACCAATACTGGTTAGCGGCGAGCAGACGTCTTTAGGAAAAAGTCCTTGTTTTCTCCTTCTGAGCATGCCCGGAGTGAGATCTCTCATTGGAGATCAGGGGTCACATGCTCAGGTGCTGCGGCGGCTCCTATTGGTCCGCCAGGAAGGTCCTTCGACTACTGGTGTTCTGGAACAAGTTCCATTGGTCCTTGTTTCTGGAAGGTCCTGTAGCTGTGGCTATAAAAGGGTAGCATGGCTGGGCCGCCATGCGCTAATATCAATCTTTATATGCTATGCGCCAGTGTGGTCATGCGTGTGTGTGGTTAGGACCCCGGCTGAAATAAGCCCCTAGAATACCGACTTAATCGGTGAGGAGTTTGGTATGCTAGCTGGTCAGGGTCGGTGTCCTAGATGCCCTAGAATACCGGCATAACCGGTGAGGAGTTTGATTGCCGTATTCAGGGCCTGGCGTTCAGACGCCATAGATTGCGGGTGACTCCCGCGAGGACATTAGAGCATGATCACGTTCTATGTTCGCTTAGCACTTAACTGTGTACCTGGGTGCCTGACAGGACACAGAACTTTTTCTCAGCGGCCCTGTGACGTAACAGGCTTCGCTTTCAACGCTAGACAGCGCCCTAGCGTGTTTATTTTGCGACTCAGTTGTGTTTAGTGAGTTCGCACACATCGCCATATAGCGCTGCGGCACTCCTTCTAGCAGCTCTGTGAAATAACAGAGTTCGCACATATTGCCACAGCGCATTGCGGTGTTTATTTTGGCGACTCTGCGTGATAACAGAGTTCACGTCTTGCACCATTTTACTAGCAGCAGGTTCCGCCTGCACGGTGGACCCCGGGCTGCGAACTCACCTCTCTATCTCATATATTTGGTGCGTTCCACAGACCCTAACATAATATTAGCGCCAGGGTCTGGCTAGTAAAATGGCGGATGACCAGCGTCTACCGCAGTACATCCAGCAGCTGGAGGGTAGGTTGGCGGCTCTTGATCGCACAACCTCAGCTGTGGATGTTACCGCAGTCGCTGTTCAGGCTGCTAGCGTGGCTGCAGCCAGTTTGTCCTCTTCCACTTCTGCCCCTACATTATCCCACCTCCCGCTTCCTGGTGACAGCAAGCAATGTCGGGGATTCGTGAGTCAGTGCTCTATACAGCTCGAGCTTCTGGCTGCACGTTTCCCCACGGATCGGGCACAAGTGGGTTTTGTACTGTCTCTACTCTCGGGCAGAGCGTTGGAGTGGGCAACGCCGCTGTGGGAGCGCGACGATCGTGTGGTGCGGAGTGCTCCTCGTTTCCTGGAGGCTCTTAAAAAGGTCTTTTTAGGACCTCAGGTCACCCACGATACGGCGCTACAACTGCTGGCATTGGCACAGGGTTCGTCTTTGGTCAGTCAGTTTTCCGTCCAGTTTCGGACTCTGGCCTCAGAGCTAGACTGGTCGGATAAAGTACTCATTCCAGTTCTACTGGCGAGGACTGGCTGATCATGTTAAAGACGCTTTGGCTACCAGGGAGATTCCCGCCACACTGGAGAAGCTTATCTCCATATCTACCCGCATCGACCTCCGTTTTCACGAGCGGAGGTTGGAGCGGGACCAGTGTAGGCAGAGGATTCGGTTGGCTCCCACCTTTGCCACACCTCTCGAATCCCCCGATCTGGCGTCCGAATCCCAAAAAGCCAAGAGGTTCCTCGTGCAGAACCTAAGTCTCGAGTCGTCCGAGTATCTGTGGTCTGTAACCTTTGTCAGCAGACAGGACACTATGCCAACAAATGTCCACAGCGCGTCTAGTGGCCCTGGGAGGAGGTTCACTAGAGACAGCGGCATTTTCCTCCAAGATGACATTCACTGTGGACTCTTCCACACTTACAGTCGAGCTTTGTGTGGACTCAGGAGCAGAGGGGAATTTCATGTCATCCACCTTTGCTCGCCGCCACGCAATACATCTGGTAGCGCTCTACAAACCAGTGACTGTCCGGGTAGTGAATGGGTTGACATTGCCTTCGCCAATTACACATCAGACTGTCCCTCTTACTTTGTATGTACCCCCTTCCCATCAGGAAATTATTTCCCTTCTCGTCCTTCCCGAGGGAAAGACGAGATCCTACTGGGAGTACCCTGGCTCCGTTCCCACTCCCCTCATATTGAGTGGACCTCCGGTAGGATACTGGGTTGGAGTGAGTCATGTAAGGACAGATGTGTCAGGGAGTGCATTCAGGTTACCACTACAGAGATACCAGCAGATCTTTCTCCTCTTCCCAAGTGTTATCAGTCATATGCAGACATGTTCTCTAAAAAGGCTGCGGAGACTCTGCCGCCCCATCGTCCCTACGACTGTCCTATTGACCTCTTGCCTGGAGCAGAACCTCCTTGGGGAAGGGTCTATCCCCTCTCTCTTCCTGAGACGGAGGCTATGTCTCAATATATCCAGGAGAATCTGGCAAGAGGGTTCATTAGGAAGTCGGTGTCACCAGCAGGAGCGGGGTTCTTCTTCGTGCAGAAGAAGAGTGGAGAATTACGTCCATGTATAGATTACAGAGGTCTTAACGCCATCACCGTTAAGAATAAGTACCCTAATTTCTGAGCTCTTTGATAGGCTCCGGGGAGCAAGGGTATTTACTAAATTAGATCTGCGTGGTGCTTATAACCTGATTCGCATCCGTGAAGGGGACGAATGGAAGACGGCTTTTAATACCAGGGATGGGCATTATGAATACCTGGTGATGCCCTTCGGGCTCTGTAATGCCCCAGCCGTTTTCCAAGACTTTGTCAATGATATCTTCCGGGATATGCTTTCCACCTCTGTAGTAGTCTATCTGGATGATATTCTCATCTTTTCTCCAGATATTGACTCTCACCGGAGGGATGTCTGCAAAGTCTTCGACCTGTTACGGGCAAACTCCCTCTATGCAAAGTTGGAGAAATGCATGTTTGAGCAGGAGTCTTTACCTTCCCTGGGCTATATCATCTCCGCCCAGGGATTGGCTATGGATCCTGCCAAACTACAGGCTGTGATGGATTGGCAAGAACCCCATTCTCTTAAAGCGGTGCAGCGCTTTATGGGGTTCATTAATTACTATCGCCAATTCATTCCCCACTTCTCCACTTTGGTAGCTCCCTTGGTAGCCCTCACCAAGAAGGGAGCCAATCCCAAATTGTGGTCAGAGGAGGTCTCCAAGGCCTTTACTTCAATTAAGTCCCATTTTGCTAGCGCTCCCATCTTACATCGCCCCGAGGTTGATAAACCTTTGTTATTGGAGGTCGATGCCTCGTCCGTTGGTGCTGGAGCAGTCCTTTTTCAAAAGGATGCTCAAGGTCGGAAACATCCTTGTTTCTTCTTTTCCAAGACCTTCACACCAGCGGAGAGGAATTATTCCATTGGGGATAGGGAGTTGCTAGCCATGAAGTTGGCCTTTTCAGAATGGAGACATCTCCTGGAGGGGGCTCGCTTTCCCTTTCAAGTTTTCACTGACCACAAAAATTTGGTCTATTTACAGACCGCCGAGCGGCTAAATTCTCGTCAGGCCAGATGGTCCCTTTTCTTCTCCCGGTTTCATTTCACCCTCCATTTCCTCTCCGGTGAGAAGAACATTCGGGCCGATGCGCTTTCTCGCTCCGTGGTGTCCTCTGAGGAGGTGGAGGAGGAGCCTCGATTGATTGTCCCCACAGAGAGCCTAAGAACTGTGGCCCCGGTTTCGCTTGAGTCTGTGCCTTCGGGCAAGACTTTTGTGCCCACCAATTTGCGACCGAGGTACTCTCTTGGGCACATTCGTCCAGGGTGGGTGGACATTTTGGGGCAAAAAGGACATCTTAGTTGCTGGCGAGGACATACTGGTGGCCACATATGGTCCGTGACGTCAGGGATACGTTCAGGCGTGCGTCTCCTGCGCCAAGAATAAGTCCCCTCGACAACGGCCAGCTGGGCTACTTTTCCCTTTACCAGTGGCAGACAGGCCTTGGGAGATGGTCGGGATGGATTTTGTGGTGGGCTTACCCAAGTCTCGGGGCTGCACCATCATCTGGGTGATAACCGACCACTTCTCCAAAATGGTGCACTTAGTGCCATTACCACGGTTACCGTCTGCACGGGCCTTGGCAGCATTGTTCATTAGGCATATTTTCCGCCTACACGGTATGCCAGACAAAATTGTCAGTGATCGAGGTCCCCAGTTTGCGTCTCGGTTCTGGAGAGAGCTGTGTCGTTTACTCAGCATTGAGTTGAATCTCTCCTCTGCATACCATCCCGAGACGAATGGGTTGGTAGAGAGGGCCAACCAGAACTTGGTCACATACTTGCGACATTTTATCTCTGCCAGGCAGGATGACTGGGCATCCTTGCTACCGTGAGCTGAGTTCGCTCTAAATAATGCCGTGGCTGACTCCACCGGACAGACCCCATTCCTCCTGAACTACGGTCAGCATCCTCGGGTACCAGTGCCCATGCCCGTGTCTTCTGCCGATTCCAGGGTGGAAGACTGGGCTGTGGAGGCACGGGACATTTGGGACCGCACCCAGGATGCCATCCAGGCCTCCAAAGAGAGGATGAGGTCTTCGGCCGATGCCCATCGGCGCCCCGCTCCTACATTTGCTCCGGGTGACCTAGTGTGGCTTTCTGCCCGAAACATCAGGCTACATGTAGAGTCCACCAAGTTGGCACCTTGCTTTTTGGGCCCCTTTAAAGTTCTTGAGCAGGTGAACCCGGTGGTTTACCGCCTAGCCCTTCCGCCTCGCCTTGGTATCACCGACACCTTTCACGTGTCCCTCCTGAAACCCGTGGCCATTTCCCAGTTTTCCGAGTCATCTGCCAGGACGTCGGGTTCATCTACCGACGATCATGAGGTGAACGCCATTGTTGGGTGCAAGGTGGTACGAGTAGTGTTGAGCGATACGATACCGCAAGTATCGGGTATCGGCCGATATTAGCTGTATCGGACTTTCGATATTGACTTTCGATATTTCCCATATATCGTATACCGGAATCGGAATTGTCACTGTCACTGTGAGTGTCCGTCGGTCGGGTCTGTCAGGAGTCAGCGGCACTTACCTGGCAGAAGATCTCCGGTGGTCACGGCCTGGACTGGTTGATGGCCGCCATCATCTTTCCCCGGCGGTCACATGCAGTTTCTCGCGATAACTGCAGTGACTGCTGGGTAATCCCGGCCGTAAAGCAGTCAGTCCGATGACGTCACCGCCGGGGAAACAGGTAATCAGCTGTGCTGCGCCGGGATGACAGCCTCTGCCTGTCATTCCGATGTAGCAGAGCTGGATCGCCGTGGGACAGTGGTTACTATGGACTGCGTCGGACAGGTGGTATACTGTTGGTTTTTTTTTTTCCTTTTTTTACAGTAGATCGATGGCGTTGCAGGAATGAGAGTATAATAAAATAAATGAAAACTGTGTTGTCTCTTTTATTTCATTAAAATACTTTTTTCTTGCTGTGTCTTTTTTTTTATACATTTTAAAACTTTGGGATTAATAATGGATCGGTGTCTTATTGACACCTCTCCATTATTAACCGGGATTATTGTCACCGTGCAATCAACGGTGACATTAACCCCTTATTACCCCACTTGCCACCGCTACAGGGCAGTGGGAAGAGCCGGGTAAAGTGCCACAATTGGCACATCTTTTGATGCGCCAAATGTGGGGCTGCTGTAGCCTGGTATTATCAGGCTGTTGAGGGCCAAAATCCATGGGCCTTGACAGTCTTTTAATACCAGGCCGCAGCAGTCTGCATTTTACTTGGCTGGTTAACAAAAATAGGGGGACCTGTTATGTTTCGGTAGCTGAGGAGTGCAGGCAAAAAAGGCAATACATCAGAGCAGTTGGAATCTATGAGATTGCAGTACCATGACTAACCACAACAACTAGAGGCAGCCGTGGAGCGTTCCTACGTTGGTCCTAGACGCCTCGTCACAGCCTGAGAAACTAACTACACCTAAAGATAGAAATAGGAAAGCTATCTGCCCCGGAGCAGAACCCCAAAGATAATAGAAAGCCCCCAAACATGTAATGACGGTTAGACAAGAAGAAATACAGACACAGACAGAAAATAGTATGAGCAAACGTTGGGGCCCAAACTAACTAAATAGAAAAGGATAGGAAGGGTACTTACTCAATCCCAGAAAACCCTGAAAAGCACCAACTCTACTAATTTCAAAAACACCTGAGATCACACGACCTCTACCACCTAAATTAGTTCTCTGGTGTAACAAAATCAAAACAGCAGCCACTGAAAAAACTGAAAAAAGCAAAGGTACAAACATCAGTGGCTGAACTAAACTGAGAGGGCAAAAAGCCCCCGGAGGGGACCCTGAAGGCCCCCACAGAAGTGCAGGACAAAATGCAAAAATCAAGCACAAAAACAAAAAGAAGAAAATGTCTTATCTGTTAGCAGGATATGCAGACACGACACAGCAGGCTCCAAAGGAAACAGGAATCAAGGATTCAGACCAGAACAATTGATCACCGGCAACCCTGATGGGAAGGTGACTCCCTTATATAAGACCAGTCAGTAACACCTGATTCCCAATCCTCACAATCTTCACAATCTTCACTGGACAGACCAGCACCGCTTGTAACCACCAGAGGGAGCCTCTGCTCAGAACTCATCCCAAGCCCACTCACAACAGTACCCCCCCTTGAGGAGGGGTCACCGAACCCTCATTTGAGCAACCAGGTCGGTCAGGATGAGTTCTATGGTACGTACGGATGAGTCTTCTAGCATGGATGTCCGAAGCAAACACCCAAGAATTGTCTTCCTGACCATAACCTCTCCACTTAACCAAATACTGGAGTTTCCGTCTAGAAAAACGAGAATCTAATATTTTCTCAACCACATACTCCAGATTGCCCTCAACCAAAACAGGGTCAGGAGGCACAGCAGCAGGAACCACTGGCTCAACAAACCTCTTCAACAAGGACTTGTGGAACACGTTATGCTCCTCGAGAGGGCATCCGCCTTAACATTCTTAGTGCCAGGAAGAAAGGAAACCACAAAATTAAAACGTGTGAAAAACAAGGCCCACCTGGCCTGTCTAGGATTGAGTCGCTTGGCAGATTCCAGATAAACCAGATTCTTATGGTCAGTAAGGACCACCACCTGATGTTTGGCTCCCTCCAGCCAATGTCTCCACTCTTCAAAAGCCCACTTCATGGCCAATAACTCCCGATTACCCACGTCATAATTACGTTCAGTAGGAGAAAATTTTCGAGAGAAAAAGGCACAAGGGTTACTTTTAGAGGTCTCTGGATCTTTTTGGGACAAAACGGCACCTGCCCCCAATTTCAGAGGCATCAACCTCCACCTGAAATGGCAGAGAAACATCAGGCTGCCGTAGAACAGGAGCAGAAGTGAATCTCTGCTTAAGTTCCTGAAATGCAGAGACTGCCTCAGGAGGCCAATTCACCACATCAGAACCCTTTTTGGTCAAATCAGTTAATGGTTTAACAATAACCGAGAAATTACCAATAAATTTACGATAAAAATTGGCAAAACCCAAAAATCTTTGAAGAGCCTTTAATGAAGTAGGTTGGACCCAATCACAGATGGCCTGAACCTTGACCGGGTCCATTTCAATAACAGATGGGGACAAAATGAATCCCAGAAATGAGATCCTCTGTACGCCAAAAAGACACTTTGATCCCTTCACATACAGTGCATTCTCTCTCAAAATCTGGAATACAGTTCGAACGTGTTTCACATGAGAGTCCCAGTTATTAGAAAAAAATCAAGATATCATCCAAATAAACAATCAGAAATTTATCCACAAAATCCCTGAAAATGTCATTCATGAAGGACTGGAAGACAGAAGGAGCATTAGTGAGCCCAAAGGGCATCACAAGGTACTCAAAATGCCCCTCCGGGGTATTGAATGCCGTCTTCCATTCATCCCCGTGCTTAATGCGAATAAGGTTATATGCCCCCCTGAGGTCAAGCTTGGTAAACCAAGTAGCGTTTTTCACCCTGGAAAACAGGTCAGAAATCAAGGGTAACGGGTATTGATATTTCACAGTAATATTGTTCAAAAGACGATAATCAATACACGGCCTTAATGAACCATCCTTTTTGGCCACAAAGAAAAAACCGGCACCTAAGGGTGAAGAGGATGGTCTGATATGACCCTTCTCCAATGACTCCTTGATATAAGACCGCATAGCGTCATGTTCAGGTACAGACAAGTTAAAAAGGCGACCTTTAGGGAATTTACTACCAGGCACTAATTCAATAGCGCAGTCATAGCTCCTATGGGGAGGCAAGGATGCAGATTTACTTTCGCTAAATACATCAGAAAAATCAATCAAAAAGTCAGGAACATCCTGAGCCTGGGGGGAGGCAGAAAAAACAGGAGTGTTGGTATTAACACATTGGCAGCCCCAACTGGTTACAGACACCGATTTCCAATCCAAAACAAGATTATGAGACTGTAACCAAGGGAAACCCAGTACGATAATATCATGCAGATTATACAGAACCAAAAATTTGCAGCACTCTTGATGATCAGGTTCAACCCTCATTATCACCTGAGTAGAGAACTGAGGTTTATTCTCAGCCAAAGGGGTAGAATCGATCCCCAGTAGGGGAATAGACTTCTGTAGGGCATCAAGGGAAACCCACAACGTTTAGCAAAATCATAATCCATCAGGTTAATAGCTGCTCCAGAATCAACGAAAGCCTGAGTAGAAAATGAGGACAGAGAGCATATCAGAGTGACAGTTAATAAAAACTTAGTCTGAACACTACCCAAGACAACTGAGCGTGCAAAACGTCTTCCCCGCTTAGGGCAGACTGAAATAGCATGAGAGGCATCACCACAGTAGCAACATAACCCATTGCGCTTTCGAAACTCATGACGCTGTGCCCCAGACACCACTCTATCACACTGCATGGATTCAGAAGCAGGTTCACAAGGCAACACTATTCCACGCATACTTCTCCGCTCACGCAAACGTCTGTCAATTTGAATCGCTAATGACATAGAATCATTGAGACCAGAGGGGACAGGGAATCCCACCATAACATCCTTTACATTATCTGACAGACCCTTCCGAAAAAGGGCCGCCAAAGCGTCGTCATTCCACTTGGTCAGGACTGCCCACCACGGAATCTCTGACAGTATAACTCAGCGTCATCAAGACCCTGATTTAATGCCAACAAGGCTTTTTCAGCTTGATCAGTGACATTAGGCTCATCGTCAATAATCCCAAAGCCTGAAAAAATGCATCAACATCACTCAAAACAGGATCCCCAGGTGTCAGGGAAAAAGCCCAATCCTGAGGATCGCCGCGCAGGAGAGAGATGACAATTTGAACCTGCTGCGCTGCGTTCCCTGAGGACTTAGATTTTAAGGCAAAAAACAATTTACAATTATTTTTGAAATTCTGAAACTTAGCTCGATCCCCTAAAAACAAATCTGGCATGGGAATCTTAGGTTCCACAACAGGCAACCTAGCAAGATATGCAGCAATACTCTGAACCTCAGTGGCAAGCTGATCCACACGGCCAGACAATTGTGCAAACTCCATTGAGAGAAAAAATCCTCCCCAGCACCCAGAGATACAGAGGGGAAAAAAAAATGCAACAAATAGAAAAATATCTCTGACAATCTGACAACCTTTTTTCTTTCACAATATTTTTTCCCTTCTGTGAGTACCATACAATTTTCAATTTTTAGGCCGGTGATACTGTTATGTTTCGGTAGCTGAGGAGTGCTGGTAAAAAAGACAATACACCAGAGCAGTTGGAATCTATGAGATTGCAGTACCCTGACTAACCACCACAACTAGAGGCAGCCGTGGAGCGTTCCTACGTTGGTCCTAGACGCCTCGTCACAGCCTGAGAAACTAACTACACCTAAAGATAGAAATAGGAAAGCTATCTGCCCCGGAGCAGAACCCCAAAGATAATAGAAAGCCCCCAAACATGTAATGGCGGTTAGACAAGAAGAAATACAGACACAGACAGAAAATAGTATGAGCAAACGTTGGGGCCCAAACTAACTAAATAGAAAAGGATAGGAAGGGTACTTACTCAAATCCCAGAAAACCCTGAAAAGCACCAACTCTACTAATTTCAAAAACACCTGAGATCACACGACCTCTACCACCTAAATTAGTTCTCTGGTGTAACAAAATCAAAACAGCAGCCACTGAAAAAACTGGAAAAAGCAAAGGTACAAACATCAGTGGCTGAACTAAACTGAGAGGGCAAAAAGCCCCCGGAGGGGACCCTGAAGGCCCCCACAGAAGTGCAGGACAAAATGCAAAAATCAAGCACAAAAACAAAAAGAAGAAAATGTCTTATCTGTTAGCAGGATATGCAGACATGACACAGCAGGCTACAAAGGAAACAGGAATCAAGGATTCAGACCAGAACAATTGATCACCGGCAACCCTGATGGGAAGGTGACTCCCTTATATAAGACCAGTCAGTAACACCTGATTCCCAATCCTCACAATCTTCACAATCTTCACTGGACAGACCAGCACCGCTTGTAACCACCAGAGGGAGCCTCTGCTCAGAACTCATCCCAAGCCCACTCACAACAGGGACCCCTACGGCTTTTTTTTTTTCGAGGGGATCCCCTATTTTTGTTAACCAGCCGAGCTAAGCAGACTGCTGTGGCCTGGTATTATCAGGCTGGCAAGGTCCATGGATATTGGATCCTTACCAGCCTGAAAAACCAGGCCTCAGCAGTCTGCTTCATCTGGCTGGTTAACAAAAATAGGGGGGACCCCACGCCTAATTTTTTTCGAGGGGTTCCCCTATTTTTGTTAACCAGCCAAGATATGCAGACTGCTGTGGCCTGGTATTATCAGGCTGGCAAGCAGGGTCGGACTGAAGCACCGGGACACCGGAGAAACCTACGGTGGGCCCCAGCTCCTGCGTGGTGGGCCCTGATTTGAAAGGATAGGTCGGGGCAGAGGGGGCGGTGGCCCCGGGGCCTGCGCTCTGAGGGGGCCCACCCGGAGCTACGATACAGTTACATTCTGCGGCAGAGCAGGGAGAATCGCTCTCCCTGCTCTGCCGCCCGGAAGCTATGGGGCCTGAACAGGCGTTGGGGGGGCCCGGTGCCAGCAGTGGGCCCCCCACCCATCATCGGAGGGTCAGCTGTATCGGCATCCAGCCGATAAAGCTGACCGCATAGAGAGAGAAGGAGCGAGCGCTCCTTCTCTCCGATAATCCCCCTCTCAGCGTATGACAGCGGGCGCAATAACATCACCTGCCGGCGCCCACTGTCAGATGCTGAGAGGGAGAATAGTGAGCAGCACAGGAGCCAGGAGGTGAGTTTTTTTTATTTTTTTTTTAATGGGGGTGCAGTCGAGTCCTGGCTGGAGAAGTCGTCATGTCGGTGCGGGCCAGATGGAAAAGACATGAAAAGTGAACAATTCCATTAGAAAGAACATCAGCGGTAAGTCATTATCTGTACCTGTGCTGTAATCTATATGTTCTGTAGGACTGGTATTATTTAACACAGACCATATGGCGGTAATATCAATATTGGTCTTTTTATATATAGATTATTTTGGCCAACAGCGCGGTCATTTGCTGAGGTTCTCTGATGATGGGCCCACTCAGAAGTTTTGCCCCCACTAAACCAAAACCCTAGCTACGCCTATGGCTCTCTCTCTAGTCTTTCTTTCTCGCTCTCTGTTCTTTCCTTCTCGCTCTCTGTTCTTTTTTCTCTCTGTTCTTTCTTTCTCTCTTTTCTTTCTTTCCTCTTTCTTTCTCTGTTTGTTCTTTCTCTCTCGCTGCTCTTTCTTTCTTTTCCTCAGTACCAGCCACTGTGCCCTCATTACCAGTCAGTGTGATCAGCAGTGCTAAATGGTTACGCTTGGGGCGAGGATATGGGTGTGATTAGCTGTGAAATGGGTGTTGTCGGGGCGTGGCCTAAAATTTTCAGCGACGCGCAACACGCGCCGCAGCCTTTAATCCTCTTTCCTGTCTTCCAAATTTGGGAGGTATGCTGTATGACCTCCCTACAACTTCTGGCCATGCTCCTGATGAGCGCGACGGATGGTCTCATGAGGGATCTCCTCCCACACCTGGACTAAAGCATCCACCAACTCCTGGACAGTCTGTGGTGCAACGTGGCATGGCCTAAAATTTTCTGCAGCATGCACAGCGTGCCACAGCCTTTGTCCCTCTTTCCCTTATTCAAAGGTTGGGAAGTATGATGTTGGGCCGCAAGAATATATTTTCTCTGGTGGGCCCAAGGTACTCCAGTCCGACGCTGCTGGCAAGGTCCATGTATGTTGGCTCCTTAACAGCCTTAAATACCATGCCTCAGCAGCAGGGGCGTACATATAAATCATGGGTCCCATAGCAAAAGTCTGAATGTTCCCCACCCCCCCAAAAAAAAAACCCAGAGGCATTGTAAATGTAAAGTGCCAGCACAGTGAGGGAAGTTGAGTCGCACAGAGACAGGGGTTTTGGGGGTACTCGGCACCGATCACGTCGACTTCTATGGGGGATGTCACGAGTAGCACAGCTCGGTCCGTGACCTGGGCGATCACTGAAATGTGGGATATTTCCAGGGGATGATAGAATGTTCGTGTAGTTTGTCGTGACGCCACCTGTAGTACCTGGCCAGGTGTCCAGCGCTGCTGTGCAGGTCCTCTGGAAGGGATGGTGTAGTGCAGGTAGGTGAAAAGTCTTCTACAGGTAACACGCTATCCTTCCAGGGCAGATAGATGTGAGATAGAGCAATGGTGCAAAGTGATGTAGCAGAGTGGACTATGCGACTTAGTAAGAAAGCAGGAAACACTTCAAGTTAAACGTTGCATAATAACATTTTTAATAATAACATTACAAAAGTGCAAATAGCATTAGTGCCGAAGTTCGTGGAGACTTCTTAGGACTACCCCCACCGGGGTAACTTCACAGTGTCCTTTACTTGTGCTTGTGGAGGACCCGCTCCAAACCTCCAACTGTGGTCTTGGGTGGGCTGCAAGACTTTCCTTGAGCAGACCTCACTTTCAGCCACACCAAACAGGTTTTTAGTTTCTGAGGTAGTTGAAAATAGTGCACAGTTAAGTTTTTTGTAAAACCAAGATGGAGCACCGAAGTGCCAACTATTTACAGAAAAGTTTGTGAGCCAGTACAGTTCATGGCTTCAAAGTTCAACATTTTGATTACAGTGAAACACCATTACCCAACCTGGGTATATTAAGGCAACAATAAACTTGTTCTTCTGAACATTCACCCGTCCGGGTACATCAAACCATTACCCAACCTGGGTATATTATGGCAACAATAAACTTCTTTTTATGAACATTCACCCGTCCGGGTACATCAATAATTTAACTATTTACATACAGAGACCCTGTCCGGGTTATTTAGACTTCTTTGGCTGGCCTCTTACAGGTACCACCTGGTACTGTTCTGGAGCTTGCCAAACATCCGTGACAGGAGGGTCCACCCAGACCTGATGATGTCGTGTGGCCTGTACAGTGACGTCGTGACCCGCTATCTGGGTCTGTGTGGCCACCTCTTTCGTCTCCCTCCGGGTCTGGACCCCTATGTCCCGGACTGAACGAACCCCAGGGGGCCTAACAGGCGCCGGGTACGGGCCAGCTATCATTATCATGTCCATAGCTGGGGCTGCTGAGGAGACCACTGAGGGAGGCTGGGGAGATTTACGGCGTGGGGTAGGCACTTGTGCAGAGGCCTGGTTGGGGGAGGCTGAAGGCTCGTAGGGTCTGTCAGTTTCCTGACACTCTGGGGAGTAGGGGTCGCACCTGGTAACATTTAGGGCGTACCATCCATTGTAACCCCAGTGTCGGGTGTAAGTCACCAAGTCTCCTGGCAACAGGTCCCTCCCTGGGTGTCCTTCTGGGAGGTGAGCCTCCACGTCCCGCCGGGTTACAAAAACTTCTAAATAAAGTCCAGGCTCCTGGATGAAGCCCCAACCACCTTTTAACTTAAAGTTCCGTACTGCACCCTTACGCCGCGGCTCCCTCAGCGTACTTTTATCCTTTCTCATACGTGCCTTCTCTGCCAGGTCCTTGTCCAGGTGACATTGCCGAAGCTTTTGGGATTCTCTCTGCTCCCTTTGTCGCTCTGCTTCCCGCTCCCGACATCTCCACTCTTCCTCCTGACGCCGGTTGTAATTCTCCTCCACCAGCAGCTCCATGTCTCCACCATCAAATGCCAGCTTACGATGTCTGGTTTGCGGCAGCTCTCCTGGCGCCCGCCAGTCCTGGCGGCGCTCACCTGTGGCGGAAGCAGCCGGCTCTGGAACAGATGACGGTCGGGGCTCCGGTACAGGCAGGTAGAGCTCTGGTGCCTGCGCGGCCTCCTCCATGAGGACGGGTGTCGCTTCTTCTGCCTCAGCGACGGGGGCAGACAGCGGGATCTGGGGTGCTGGTGCGGTGTTTTCTGCAGGAACGGGTGCCTCCACTGTGATACTGGCAACCGGGTCAGATTGCAAGGGCTGGGATGCCCGCACGGCCTCCTCTACTGGAACGGGTGCCTCCACTGAGATACTGTCAACCGGTTCAGATTGCAAGGGCTGGGATGCCCGCACGGCCTCCTCTACTGGAACGGGTGCCTCCACTGAGATACTGTCAACCGGTTCAGATTGCAAGGGCTGGGATGCCCGCACGACCTCCTCTACTGGAACGGGTGCCTCCACTGAGATACTGTCAACCGGTTAAGATTGCAAGGGCTGGGATGCCCGCACGGCCTCCTCTACTGGAACGGGTGCCTCACCTTCCGGTACAGACACTTCAGGGGGTAAGAGGGATTGGTGCCGCTCCAATTGTAGTTTTAGGGCCCGCCAGCTCGCTTCCATCCTGGCGACCTCCTCCCGGTGCCGGGCCAGGTCTCTCAGGGTATCCTCCGCTTCTTCCAGCGTAGGAGGGTTTCCAGGCCGGGTGCCAAACGGTGGCTCCGTGGCGATCGGGTCGCTTCCGTGGGGGGAGAGCTCTGACTCCTCCATCCCTTCCCACTTCTGCTCATGTCCGTTCGCCATCTCTGCCAAGTCACATGTGTCATTAGCATCAGGAGAGGCGCCATCTTTTGTAGGGAGGCGGGACCTTCGCGTTCGTTTCCGACCCACTGAGGAGGATGAGGAGGCGGAACTCCAGAGCTGTGGGGCACGATCTTACATTGCAGTAACATTTAGAGTGTGCGGACATCGTTTTCGCGCCACAGAGTGAGTGTACGCCCACGAGAGCACGCCCTTATTCTTCACTGTGCCTCGTGGCGCAGATATGACGGAAAAATGGCAAATACAGTCTATGATGATTTTTGCAATTCTCAAGCAAAAAAACAGTTCAATTAAGGCACACAGGACTCGCTTATAGCGAGCTTCTGAATCCTGTTTGTGACGCCAAAGTTGAGTCGCACAGAGCCACAGGTTTTGGGGGTACTCGGCACCAAGCCCGTCGACTTCTATGGGGGATGTGACGGGTAGCACAGCTTTGTCCGTGCCCTGGTCGCTCACTGGAATGTGGGATATTTCCAGGGGATGATAGAATGTTTGTGTAGTTTGTCGTGACGCCACCTGTAGTACCTGGTCAGGGTGACCAGCGCTGCTGTGCAGGTCCTCTGGCAGGGATGGTGTAGTGCAGCTAGGTGATAAGTCTTGTACAGGTAAGACGGTATCCTTCCAGGGCAGATGGATGTGAGATAGAGCAATGGTGCAGAGTGATGTAGCAGAGTGGAGTATGCGACGTAGTAAGAAAGCAGGAAAGGAAACAATTCTTACTACAAAGACATGCAGCATAAGGCTGCCTCAACCCCTCCCATCCAACTAGCTACACCCTGTTCTAACCAGCCTGAGCTAGACCATCCCATTGGGTCCGCCTACACTCAGCTGGCATAGTGTACTGTTGAATGCAGTGGTTGGAGTCAATGGGGTGTTTCCTCCTTACCTGAGAGTAAGTTGTCACACCGCTGGGTGCGATGCAACATCTCTGTGGCGACTGGACCCTCGGGTGCTTCTGTCTTTTCACAAATGCCGGCTTTACCCGGCAATTGAATCAGAGGCTATTTTACTATGTAGAAGTGAATAAACTATAAATATATGTATATATATATGTCACAATGACATGTATATATATATATATATATATATATGTATATACTAATGTTGTGTATATTTTGTGTTTACAAGGAAAGAAAGTGTTTTTTTAGTTGCGATATTTTGTTCCCATAGACTTACATGGGACTTCCGGTATCGGTATCGGGTATCGCCGATATTTTAGTGATATCGGCGATACCATTCCGATCCGATATTTTTAGATATCGAGCAGTATCGCTCAACACTAGGTACGAGGCAAAAAAATTTATTTGGTGGATTGGAGGGGTTATGGGCCTGAGGATAGGTCCTGGGAGCCTGCCGAGCATGTTCACGCTCCGCAGCTCATCGCTGCCTTTGAGCGCAGCGAGGCCCAAAGAAGGGGGGCCCTAGGAGGGGGGGTAATGTTAGGGTTCGAGTTCCTGCTGCTGCACAAAGGGAGTCTCGAACCAGTCCCGCTGCGGTCTCCCATTCATCTCCGTCCGCAGTGGAGCCTGCTCAGCTTAGATGTCGGTCCCAGCTCTCGCCCAGTCTAACAGTGTGCAGAGGATTACTGCTGTTCCTCTAGGCTCTGCTATTGTGACCAATACTGGTTAGCGGCGAGCAGACGTCTTTAGGACAAAGTCCTTGTTTTCTCCTTCTGAGCATGCCCGGAGTGAGATCTCTCATTGAAGATCAGGGGTCACATGCTCAGGTGCTGCGGCGGCTCCTATTGGTCCGCCAGGAAGGTCCTTCGACTACTGGTGTTCTGGAACAAGTTCCATTGGTCCTTGTTTCTGGAAGGTCCTGTAGCTGTGGCTATAAAAGGGTAGCATGGCTGGGCCGCCATGCGCTAATATCAATCTTTATATGCTATGCGCCAGTGTGGTCATGCGTGTGTGTGGTTAGGGCCCCGGCTGAAATAAGCCCCTAGAATACCGACTTAATCGGTGAAGAGCTTGGTATGCTAGCTGGTCAGGGTCGGTGTCCTAGATGCCCTAGATTACCGGTATAACCGGTGAGGAGTTTGATTGCCGTATTCAGGGCCTGGCGTTCAGACGCCATAGATTGCGGGTGACTCCCGCGAGGACATTAGCGCATGATCACGTTCTATGTTCGCTTAGCACTTAACTGTGTACCTGGGTGCCTGACAGGACACAGAACTTTTTCTCAGCGGCCCTGTGACGTAACAGGCTTCGCTTTCAACGCTAGACAGCGCCCTAGCGTGTTTATTTTGCGACTCAGTTGTGTTTAGTGAGTTCGCACACATCGCCATATAGCGCTGCGGCACTCCTTCTAGCGGCTCTGTGAAATAACAGAGTTCGCACATATTGCCACAGCTCATTGCGGTGTTTATTTTGGCGACTCTGCGTGATAACAGAGTTCGCGTCTTGCGCCATTTTACTAGCAGCAGGTTCCGCCTGCACGGTGGACCCCGGGCTGCGAACACACCTCTCTATCTCATATATTTGGTGCGTTCCGCAGACCCTAACACCAAGGTTGTGCGGACTGGGAGTTTTTGGAGATGGTGTGTATTCTAATTCTCCTATGACACTAGCCAATTACAATCACATGATTAATATTAAAACCCAGTAAAATGAATTAATAAGAATGCCATGGTTATAAGTGGTGTGCCCCAAGGTTCAGTGCTGTATCCACTATTATTCAATGTATTTATTAATGATATAGAAGGCAGGATAAATAGTGTTGATTCTATTTTTGCAGATGATACCAAGCTACAGTGCTCAGCATGTATGAGTACATCCTAACAGATTTGTCAGAAAACCTTTGGTTTCTTTTCAGAATCAACATTCTTTATAGGATACCATCCTACAAAATACTCCCACAAATGTTGGCCATTGATTGCAAAGAAGATTTTTTATTTTGCACACTCAAAAAAGTAATTTGTACTCCCCAATGAAAGTCTTGGCAACATAGCTTAGACTACAAAATTCTGATTAACGAGAATTCAACCTCAACCACAGGTAAGTCTAATTATTTATTAAACAGGTGCCCACCAGACAATTGACTATAACATTAACATATAATTCCTTATGCCAAAAATTCAACCTTATAATTTGTTCAACAACTCATGACTAGATATGATACAAATGCTATTTCCCTTCAAATCAAGGACTTCAGGTCAAAATCAAGAAGGGAAAATAACCAAAGGAGTTTTAATGAAAAAATAGTAAATTTTATTTCAGTATAAATGCTTAAAAATAATTGTACAAAGAGCACCACAAACCAAGATAACAGGCAGTTATGGGGGAAAGGAGATTGTATGTTAAGACACAGCAATTAACAAAGGATGGCAAGCTCATCAAAATCTCATGAGAATACATACATAATAATATAACATATGGTTAACCATAAAATGTGCATAACCACAGTAATTCATGGCCAAAAATTATACCATTTGTCATTTACATATATGCTCAGATAAAGAGAAACATGGTATATAGTATAAACTGAGCCTAACCGTATCCAAGAAGAGGGGATAATAAAATACGCTGTGCGTCCAGTCTATAACTCTAGGGGCCAGCGGGCTGTGCACCTGCTGTGAGAAACAAAGCTATAAAATGCGCTATACACGCTGACAAAATCTAGGCGAGCCTGTTTGTCTTTATGAAGGTAATTATAAAAAGCGCCGTGTATGCGGTCTAAATCACCAAAGGCCAGCGTACTATGCGTCCGGCCGTGAGAGGAGCTATGAAGTGCGCTGTGCACACAATAAAGATCACAATAAATCTATTAGTCATGCGGCCAACTGACCGCTACGACTGCTAATAGAAGACCGGATGACAGGCAAAAACGTCATTTGGCTGTTATAATAATGTACTCACCAATGAAAAGGAACTGGTTCCCCGTGAAAAAAGCCGTATGCTGTGTACCCCGTGCCTGGCGCCCCTACGCACGTTTCGAAAATACTTCGTCAGGAGGCGTGTTTTCAATTAGCCCTGGCAGCTGTTTATATGTGATGTGAGAGCCAATCCCTGCTAAGATACGTACTGTTTGAGATGAGGCGCATGCGTAAGAAAGCTCCCTCCTAATAAGCAGGAGTCTTTCGTTTGCGCGGTGGAGGTGAGAGGCGATCCCGTTGCCTAGGCAACGAAAGAAGCCAAAGCCCTCCTGATACGCATCAAAAAGCTCCAGGACGGGTGAGACCTAGGCATGCGCACTACAGCAAAAGGAGTTCCTAAGTCGTTAGCCTATAAGTTATATACTGATTTAAGGAAAACAGTGACACTAAGGGATTATGATATCCAATTATGACAACCATAAAGGTAGCACAATAACAACATATAATGTCAAATCTAATACATAAAGTGCTAGTAATCCTATACTCACAATTAAATACAATAACAAACGAATGAATGAAAAACAAAAATAGAAAAACAGAATCGAATAAAATAAGCCGTGACATAATAATATAATTATAATGAGTAATGAATAAAAATGATACTAAATATGAAGGGTTGCCCCAAAAAAACTTATATTTATAAGTGCACAAACAACTTGAATAATATACTATAACAATGTGTCAAAAATAAATAAAAATAATATTATATATATAATCATGTATAGCCAACAATATAGAACCCCTAATGTCCATAGAAATTTTTAGATCAATCATGAAAAATGATGAATTATCTTCTTTCGCTAGTTGATTGCAGCCTTCTTATGCTTAATTCAAGCCAAAAAGGAGACGATTCTTGAGAAAACAGGGCAACATTGGATATACACATCTCAGCAAGGAAAAGCGTTATACTGGAAAAAGGAAAAATGTTTAGAAAAAAAGTTAAAATCAAATAAAACCAGAACTAATAAAACTAATACCCATGACGACAAACTGTTATAACTTCAGAGAAACGACCCAAAGCCATGGCTCTCGTTTATTCCCAAGGGTACCATGGACCTGAGTCTGAAAATCCATCTACTTTCAATTTGTGAGAGGACCCTAAAGAGGTTCCCACCCCTAATTCCCAAATTGGTCTGATCTATAGCCACAACCTTGAGACCACCCGACTCTGAATTGTGAAATTTCCTGAAATGTCTGGGCAGAGTTTTTAACTGTTCTACTTAGTCCGTGTCTTTCGCTTTCTCAATGTCGCGGACGTGCTCATGTATCCTAACTTTCAGTTCTCTAGTGGCCATTCCCACGTATATTTTTTCACATGGACATTTAGCCAAGTATATCACTCCTTTTGAGGAACATGTCAGACATTTTCTGATGGAAAAAGTTCGGGTACCACAAGCGTCCTGAAATTCTCTAGCTTTTGATGTATTGAGACACGCTTTACACTTTCTACATGGAAAAAATCCCTGCACTTCACTCAAAAAATTTTTCTTCAACTCATTTTTATGGGAAACAAAGTGGCTACGAACAAGAAGATCAGATAGATTTTTGGATCTTTTAGCTGTAATGCTAGGTCTTTCAGAGAGGGATTTATTGAGAATGGGATCGGTTAATAAAACCTTCCAATGATTCCGAATGACGCCCGTGAATTGTTCCTACTGTTCATTAAAGGGGGTGATAAGTCTCACCACTTTTGAGTCTATTTCCCTACTCTCTTTCTTTTTATATAGTAGATGACTTCTAGTTGTACTTTGTGCCCTGTTGTATGCCCGTCTAATTGTCCTATGGCTATAACCTCTCTCACGGAATTTAGAGTACAGGTCACAGGCTTGTTTTTGGAAGGTTTCCTCTGTGGAACAAATTCTCTTAGCCCTCAGATATTGGCTCACTGGTATCGATTGAATTGTGGATTTGAGATGTGATGACTTAGCATGTAATATAGAATTGGTGGAAGTAGGCTTGCGGTAGATATCAGTACAGATAGATCCATCATCCTGGACTAGTATAGAAATATCCAGGAAGTTCACTTTGTTGCCATATGAATAGGTAAGATGGATGTTCAAATCATTGTTGTTCAATGTGGACATAAAGGTTTGAAGCTCCTCCACTGAACCATCCCAAACAAAAAGAACATCATCAATATATCTTACCCAGTCATGGATTTTTTCAGAGCCGGCAATAGGGGTGCTTTGGAAGATTTCTCTTTCCCATAGGCCTAGAAATAGATTGGCATAAGACGGAGCACAAGCAGCCCCCATTGCCGTGCTCTGTAGCTGAAGATATATCTGCCGATCAAAGGTAAAGCAATTATGTGTGAGTACTTATTCCAAAAGTGTTAAAATGAAGGTACTCATGGAAGATTCCAGATTGCTGTTCTTAAGGAACCAAGACACCGCATTGAGGCCCTGAGAATGCCGAATGGAGGTATACAACGCCTCTACATCCGCCGTAACCAAAATCATATTGTCACCCAATTGTAATTGGTCTAATTTCCTCAAGGCCGCTGTAGTATCCAAAATAAAAGAAGGCAAAGCAGACACAAACGGTTTAAGGTAATGATCAATAATTTGGCAAATAAGTTCATTTAGTCCCTCATTAACGGACACTATGGGGCGCCCGGGGGGATCCAATGGATTCTTGTGGATTTTGCGGATCAAATAGAAGGTGGGCAATTTGGGTTTGAGCGATTCTATGTTGTTCAAAATTGTTTAGGTATGATTCCTCCCTCATATCCAGCAATCATAATACCTATCAAATCTTTATGATAATCAACTAGAGGGTTATTATTCAGCTTTTTATAGCATTTAGAATCCCCCAATAGACGATATGCCTGATTTATATACATTTCTTGTGGCCAAATCTCAAGATTGCCCCCTTTGTCCGCCAATTTAAAAAGTACGTCGTTCCATCCTCTCATTTCCTGGATGATTTTTCTCTCATTTAGGTCTTTTGGACTGGGGAAGAAATTTTTGCACAAATTCTCTATCTCTTTAGTTACCAAATTAACAAATACCTCCACTGCAGGACAGGTACTAATGCTAGGGAATTTTTGTTTTTATTGAGTAAATGAGACGGAAATTCACTCACCATATTGGAAGCTTGATTTTCTTCCGCTAAGGATTCAAGAATTGCCAGAGCTTCCCTTTCTTCCTCAATGTTCAATGTTATACCCATAGCATTCTTCTCATGAAATCTTTTTAATATTAATTTTCTGGCAAAAAGATGTATATCTTTTATTGCCGGGAAGGCATCTAAAGGTTGAGGTGGAGAAAAAGTTAGACCTTTCTCCAACAAATTGATTTGATCCTGAGACAATATGTGTGAAGAAAGATTAATTACCTTAGGATGGTCATTACGTCTATTGCCATTGTCGTTTACACGAAAAGGTGTTCTATTTCTTCCCCCAAATCTAGTTCTAATGCGTCTATGATTGGAATATTCTCCATCATGAACTGAGGACGCTGCACTTGAGACTGAAGAGACGGATGAAGTAGAGGGACTTCTAGAATGTGATTGTTTCTTAGAATGTCCATTTATTCTTGTTTGCCACCGATAAACTTTCTTTTGTTCATAATCAATAATATCTCTCTGTAATTTTTTCTTTTTAATAGTACTAATCTGTTGTTCCCATTTTTCCAATTCTTGATTAATGTTTTGATAGAATTTATCCAATTGTTCCCCATTCAATTTGGCAGATAGATCTAGTTGGATCCCACTTAATTCACTGTCAATATCTCCCAGTATATTCGTATTTTTGAAATTTATAATTTCCATAAATGCAAAAGAGCATGCATTGGAGGTAGATTCCCATCTATTAATGAGATCCTGATCATTCAGCTCAAAAGTGGGATACAATTGGATCCTCAATCCACGTGGGATCATTTTTTGCTTTATATAATTATCGAAACGTGCGTAGGGGCGCCAGGCACGGGGTACACAGCATACGGCTTTTTTCACGGGGAACCAGTTCCTTTTCATTAGTGAGTACATTATTATAACAGCCAAATGACGTTTTTGCCTGTCATCCGGTCTTCTATTAGCAGTCGTAGCGGTCAGTTGGCCGCATGACTAATAGATTTATTGTGATCTTTATTGTGTGCACAGCGCACAGCGCACTTCATAGCTCCTCTCACGGCCGGACGCATAGTACGCTGGCCTTTGGTGATTTAGACCGCATACACGGCGCTTTTTATAATTACCTTCATAAAGACAAACAGGCTCGCCTAGATTTTGTCAGCGTGTATAGCGCATTTTATAGCTTTGTTTCTCACAGCAGGTGCACAGCCCGCTGGCCCCTAGAGTTATAGACTGGACGCACAGCGTATTTTATTATCCCCTCTTCTTGGATACGGTTAGGCTCAGTTTATACTATATACCATGTTTCTCTTTATCTGAGCATATATGTAAATGACAAATGGTATAATTTTTGGCCATGCATTACTGTGGTTATGCACATTTTATGGTTAACCATCTGTTATATTATTATGTATGTATTCTCATGAGATTTTGATGAGCTTGCCATCCTTTGTTAATTGCTGTGTCTTAACATACAATCTCCTTTCCCCCATAACTGCCTGTTATCTTGGTTTGTGGTGCTCTTTGTACAATTATTTTTAAGCATTTATACTGAAATAAAATTTACTATTTTTTCATTAAAACTCCTTTGGTTATTTTCCCTTCTTGATTTTGACCTGAAGTCCATGATTTGAAGGGAAATAGCATTTGTATCATATCAATTGACTATAACAGCGTGTTACTTAACAAAGAAAACGTCTTCCCATTTCATGCAGTCAGCAATGTCACCACATGGAAGAGACATGTCACAAGGCCTGAGAGAGAAAATGATTTATTTTCACAAGAAAGGTGAAGGCTTCAAGAAGATCAGCAAAGCTTTAGTCATCAGTCAGAATAATATACCAATGTTTTACAAAAGGTAACAAGATGGAACTGCAACCATCTTACAGAGAAGTCCAAGCCGACCATGGAAGTTAATTCTTAAAAAGGAACGTCTTCTGATGAGAATGGTTGAAGAAGGTCAACATGTAGGTTCACTACAGTTACCTAAAGAAGTAGAAACCCAAACCGGGGTGAGTGTTTCTCGTGACTCAATCTGGCATACACTGAAGAGGAATGACATGCATCGCTGTCCACGTCAATGAAGAAAGCCTCTCCTAAAGCCCATGCACAAAATAGCCCACCTACAATTTGCCAGGGCCCACGCTGAATTGCCCATGGTCTTGTACACGTGCCAGGGCCCATGGTCTTGTAGTCTTGTCCACAGTAATGGCATGTTTACCATGCTGAATCCACTGACTGGTTTCAGTAGTCATGTGCATAAGGTTGTCTGCACAATGAGTCAACAATATTGGAGGGACCACTGGAACCACTGGACAATCAGCAGATGAGAATAAGCAGTTTTTTCCATTTATCACTATTTGTACTTGTGTTTTGTTTTTTTTTAACCACCTTTAATATATTTTGTCTAGCCCGTGATGCCATGAAATACAGCAAATTTTCACCCTTCGGAAACTTTCGTCTATAATTATGACAATATTATCAAATTGTAAGGCTATGTGCACACGTTCAGGAATTTTCGTGGTTTTTTTTGCATTTTTGCAACAGTTTTCCGCTGCAAAAACACTTAAAAAACGTTTGTATTAAGCATCTTATGATTAGAATGCATTCCGCAATTTTTGCGCACATGTTGCTTTTTTTTCCGCAAAAAAATGCATCGCGGAAAAAAACGTAGCATGTTCATTAATTTTGCGGAATCACAGCGATTCTGCTGCCATGGGAATGCATTGAACCGCTTACTTTCCGCATGTGGCTATGCCCACCATGCGCAAAGTGAGCGGTTCATGTGCGGATGGTACTCAGGGTCTGGAGGAGAGGAGACTCTATGTGTGACTCATGTGACCAACCTGTCAATCAGTTTTCCAAGTGATGCTACAGATCGCTTGGAAAACGCTATCATTCTGCAAGCTAATTACGCTAGTTTTAAGCGGGAATACGCATACCAATAAAAATGCGTATTTCCCGCGACAGGGAGTTACGGGATTGCCGCGGAAATTTCCGCAGCAATTCCGAACGTGTGCACATAGCCTAAGTGTTACACATGCATTGATTTATTTTTCGACAAGAACATTTTGTGTTTTCCAAATATTGTATTGTTTGGAGGCCTTCTTTTGACTCACTCAACAATAAACTAGTTAAAAAAGTAGTCTACTTCAACATGAAATGCAAGATACAAGTCAAATCCTTATTATTATTTAATGCATTAATTCATTCCCATTGAAATCAGTAAGCCATACATGAGATACTGAGTTATGCTGGATTCTGCAGAGGGCTTATACTATGCAAAAAAGTAAGTGAGCAAACCTTCTCTTTTGCATTGATTTCCTAATAAGTATGCAGTCTTTTCAATGAATAATATTACAAAAAATAATAATATGAGACATTTAAGAAATTCCTATACATAGGATAAAAGGTGTGGCAAAGATAAAACCAAGGAGTTTACACTTGATTACACTTTGGATTTTTCCATGATACAATGTTTCCTTGATGTGGCCTGCCAACTGTACGCTATCATGGTTTAACTTTACAGACTAATTTCAGATACACATTATATTCTTAAATAAACATACTTAGTTCCATTTATTTTTCACAAACATAAAAATTTATAGTAAAATAAAATAAAGATCCAAACCATCTGTTAGCCACAGAGTAAAGCTTTTGCAAAAAGAATCTCATGCTCTCATGAAGTTGGTGCAGCCATATATTACATGGTCTCCCATTAATTTGATTGGTCACCATATAATACTAGATGTCTTTTTCTCGCAGCTTTCTCTGATTGATTAGATGTAAAATGGTTGTCCACTACTACATAGTGTTTTAGAATGGGCCCATGGCAGTCTTAAAATATTATACAGTAAATGCAAATATCTAATATACCCCTGTTGGTTCTCAGCACCACACCACTGCCCGGGTCCACCACCAAATTTCTGGATGGAAATAGCTTATTACATTACTAAGGGGTAAAATAGAAGAATGATCATCTATTCTATATACAGTGCCTACAAGTAGTATTCAACCCCCTGCAGATTTAGCTGGTTTGATAAGATGCAAATAAGTTAGAGCCTTCAAACTGCAAACGAGAGTAGGATTTATTAACAGAAGCATAAATCTTACAAACCAAAAAGTTATGTTGCTCAGTTGAATTTTAATAAATTTTAAACATAAAAGTGTGGGTCAATTATTATACAACCCCTATGTTTAATATTTCGTGGAATAACCCTTGTTTGCAATTACAGCTAATAATCGTCTTTTATAAGACCTGATCAGGCCGGCACAGGTCTGTGGAGTTATCTTGGCCCACTCCTCCATGCAGATCTTCTCCAAGTTATCTAGGTTCTTTGGGTGTCTCATGTGGACTTTAATCTTGAGCTCCTTCCACAAGTTTTCAATTGGGTTAAGGTCAGGAGACTGACTAGGCCACTCCAACACCTTGACTTTTTCCCTCTTGAACCAGGCCTTGGTTTTCTTGGCTGTGTGCTTTGGGTCGTTGTCTTGTTGGAAGATGAAATTACGACCCATCTTAAGATCCTTGATGGAGGAGCGTAGGTTCTTGGCCAAAATCTCCAGGTAGGCCGTGCTATCCATCCTCCCATGGATGCGGGCCAGATGGCCAGGCCCCTTGGCTGAGAAACAGCCCCACAGCATGATGCTGCCACCACCATGCTTGACTGTAGGGATGGTATTCTTGGGGTCGTATGCAGTGCCATCCAGTCTCCAAACGTCACGTGTGTGGTTGGCACCAAAGATCTCGATCTTGGTCTCATCAGACCATAGAACCTTGAACCAGTCTGTCTCAGAGTCCTCCAAGTGATCATGAGCAAACTGTAGACGAGCCTTGACATGACGCTTTGAAAGTAAAGGTACCTTACGGGCTCGTCTGGAACGGAGACCATTGCGGTGGAGTACGTTACTTATGGTATTGACTGAAACCAATGTCCCCACTGCCATGAGATCTTCCCGGATCTCCTTCCTTGTTGTCCTTGGGTTAGCCTTGACTCTTCGGACAAGCCTGGCCTCGGCACGGGAGGAAACTTTCAAAGGCTGTCCAGGCCGTGGAAGGCTAACAGTAGTTCCATAAGCCTTCCACTTACGGATGATGCTCCCCACAGTGGAGACAGGTAGGTCCAACTCCTTGGAAAGGGTTTTGTACCCCTTGCCAGCCTTGTGACCCTCCACGATCTTGTCTCTGATGGCCTTGGAATGCTCCTTTGTCTTTCCCATGTTGACCGTGTATGAGTGCTGTTCACAAGTTTGGGGAGGGTCTTAAATAGTCAGAAAAGGCTGGCAAAAGAGATCATTAATCCACACCATGTGAAGCTCATTATTCTTGGTGCCTGAACTACTTCTTAAAACTTTAGGGGGACCAAACAGAAGTCTTGTGGTTTGAGGGGTTGAATAATAAATGACACTCTGAATTAACTTTTAACCTTTTTAAAAAAAAAAAAAAAAAATTTTAAATTTTTTTTTGCTGCAGTGCATTTCCCACTTCCAGGCTGATCTACAGTACAAATGTCACAATGCCAAGTTAATTCCGCATGTGTCAACCAGCTAAATCTGCAGAGGGTTGAATACTACTTGTAGGCACTGTAGAACATGTGACAGTTTAGCATGTCAGATTTTCTAAACAATAGTAAAAAAAGGAAAATGTACTATATTATTAAAAAAATTAAAGAAAATTAAGTTTGTTTAATATTTTACTTGAGGAAACAATTTCCTTAGAATCCAGAAGTCACAATTTTTATGCAAAACTTTTGACTATTTAACAGCATTTTTACAACTTTTCAAAAATTGTCATCAGAAATTTGGCTCACGTAACAGCAACAACCGCCACAAAGAGAAGAGACCTTAAAAATGCCACTAATAATATATGACCTTCAATAAGTTCAATAAGTTTTATATACCTATTATATACCTATTATTTTGTGTGAATTGTCAAATCACTATATCTAAACTCTTATCTCATGGGAAGTGGAAAATGTCCAACTCTTTTACAGTAATGAGTCCTTGAGTAGTTTATTCAAAGTTAGCCTGGTTAGCCGTCAGGAAATGAACTGATCTACGTATGCTTGCCAACCAAGTTTTCCAATAAACATTAATAACTATCTGGTGGAAAAATAAAATAGTATGTCTAATATTTTACTCAATGAGTTCTATGCATCTATTCTTTTGGGAAAATACCAAATCCCTATAGCCAATCTCTTGCGGGTAGAGAAAAATTCCAGCTCTTTTACAGTAATGAGTCCTTGAAAAGATTCCGCAAAGTCATTGAAACAGTGGAGCCACAGATCTCTGGAAGTGAATGATAAGGGCTTACGTTAGCACTTGACTCATGCTCTCATCTACTGAACGCTATCTATACAATATTTTCTGGATGAAATCCAATTTCCAATAAATGACGTTGACAGCAGTGTGGCTGGAAGCCAATCCTTGGATTTCAATGTTATGAGAAGTGTTAAAGTAAGGCAGAAAACTAAACACAGTTAATTAAATGAATGGAAGTTCAAGGTGTTTGGCTGGCACATTCCATTCACTTTATTTGTAAAAAATTAATTAGAAGGTTACATTTCCCAATCGGTAAAAGGTAGAGTTCAGTGAAAAGGTTTGATGCAAGTTTAATTTGTGTTGAATTTTTAGGAATACACTGAACCTGGTGAATATGAAAAATATGAGATTCAATTTGTGTAAATTAGCGTTGCCCCATTTTATGCATTGGATTTTGTGTAAGCTGGCGTTCTTTTAGTTGACATATTGTAAAAGTTTGCATCAGCCTGAGAAAGATCACATGACATTGGACATGGATTCCCCATAATGCCTTGTAGTTATCATATTATATGGTATAGCAGAAGCAGGAAATGCTAGTCATTACGAAGTGAATCAAGTGAATGCTCAAAGTTTTGCCATACAAATAGGGAAAGAAATAACATAAAACTCTAAAGAAACAATACAGATAAGTATGGAACCTCAGAAGTGAAAAAAGATTACATTGTGAGTAAAAGAGAATAATATAGATTTAATTAATATGAAGCAAGATAGGAGAGCAAATCAAGCCTGTAATGCCGGGCCAGGAAGGGCTACTGCTGCTTAAATGATTACAGCAGTTATAGTGTTGCTGCAGCAATTCAATTACACATTTTTTTTTGCATTTATGCAGAAACAAGACACCAATATTACTGAAAGAAAACATTTTTTTGACAGGTTGTTAGTAGTTATGGCTTTTTCATGGACCATACTGTCTCTGTATGGGAGGCATAAATGTTATTGCTGAAAAAAAAATCAAGTTTGCTGTCACAGCAGAAATAGGCCATAGCTTCTTCATCTTATTTTTTCACCTACCAAAACTGAAACACAAGATTTCTTGCACTATTTTTAGTGAATCTTGCTGCTCCAGTGTCATGGACCTGATAAGTGTCATGGACCTGATAAGGTAAGATATTGCTTAATTGTGGTACATACTATCCCCAAAAATGGAACATTTTTTTCTAAACATTTTTTGAATTTTTTGCTACCTAAATAAATTTTAATGATATTGTCACTTGCCCTCTGAAGAAGCTGTATGCGAAACATGCGTCAGAGTTGTTCTTCTCAGCTTCACTTCCACATCAGTTTTTGCACTCTCTGACCTCACTTTGTATTTTTTCCTCCATCCAGCACTCTGTCCTCAGTATCTTTAAAAGTAAAGTAATTTCTCATTACATTCTATGCTGCCCCAATGTGTCCATGTTGGATTATTGGAGGATTTTTCCACAGTTTACCTTCTTTTGACAATTAGGTCACAACATAAAAATAAAGCAAAGAGCAGTCTGTCTTGATCTTACTATAGAATTTGCCATTTGGCTCTTCTCTTTCTGATGATTCATCATTATATTGACTGCAATATGTCTAATGATTTACATATACATGTATATATTTTATCTTTTTTTTGCTTGCTGGTAACTACGACCTTGTCAAGGGCTCCCTGTGTGGTCTCAGCCTCTGTTTGACATTCTCCTTTCATTTGTTGTTTATCTTATTATTTTTTTTCAATAAAGATTTGTTCAGCTTTATTCTGGCTGTTATACTCCTCATATATTTGTATGTTTTATATAAATTTTAATGATATTGTCACTTGCAGCAATAAGCCAATGTTTTATTGTCACTTTTTTATTATAATTTTTGGAGCATGTAAGTTAAAAAAAATAACAAACCTTTAAAGGGAATCTGTCACCCATTTTTTCGACTATAAGCTGCGGACACCGCCATCAGGGGCTTATCTACAGCATTCTGTAATGCTGTAGATAAGCCCTCGATGTAACCTGAAAGAGAAGAAAAACTAGTTAGATTATACTCACTCAGGGGCGGTCCGGGGTCCAGTCCGGTTCGATGGGTGTCGCGTTCCGGTCCGGCGCCTCCCATCTTCTAGCGATGACATCCTCTTCTTTGCTTCCTGTTGTGGGCAGAGTAAAGTACTGCAGTGCGCAGGCGCTGGACCTCTCTGACCTTTCCCGGCACCTGCGCACTGCAGTACTCTGCCCTCAACAGGGCAAATCAGTGCGCCTGCGCAGGAGCCACGACGAGAAGCAAAGAAGAGGATGTCTTTGCTCATGGGCATACCCACCGTGGGGCGGGGGGGCCACAGGGGCGCACAATGAAAATTTGGAGAGCGGCTGGCCAGGCGGCCACACACAGCTGACAGGGGGCCGGCGGGACTCACTGCAGAGCAGGTTGAGACCCGTGGCGTTGTTTGGCACCCGGCTGCATGCTGGGATTGGATCCGGCCGGGGTTCAGAAGGGTTCAGAGGCATGTCATCTACAGTGTGCATCATAAGCACGCTTCTGAACACTGTCTGAACTCTCTGGGTTCACTGTGTGAACCTAGAGATAGCAGGACAGGGGACCCCGGGCACTGAGAGACCCCCGGGCACCGAGAGACCCCCACACCTTCCCTGAGGACCATGTTCAGCAGGAGTTCCTGGAGGAGAAATTCCGGCAGATCTGTGTGAGTACTACTACCTTGCTGCTGCTGCAGAACATCTTGTAAGGGGGTCACTATGGTTAACTCCAAACTATGCATCTAGTGAATCTATGATATCCTGGGATTTGTAGTCCACAGGCAGTTCTCCTCTTCCCTATTAATCCAGCTTTATCTGCTGGGACTTCTAGTTCTCCATCAGCTATAGTTTATTACTCTTTACCTGTCACCTGCTGGGGATTATAGTCCCACAACAGTAACTTTTGGACTGCAACAAGTTGTTACCTTGCGATGCTGCTGCAGAACATCTTGGCAAGGTTGCACTTTATGAGGTTTTCAACCCGTGTCTAATTGACAAGTTTCTTATGATATGCTGGTAACTGTAGATGAGTGGCTGCTGCAGAACATCTTGGCCACATCTAGCGTTTGATCTACTGGGACGTGTAGCCCCATAGAAGTTGAACAATTACAATTTGTAGATAGAAATGATGCAGTAATTTACCAAGTAGGACTTTAAGGCCTGCCTCAACTCAACCTGATGATACAGTGTGTGTTTTGAAAAGGTGGAAGCTGCTGCAGAACATCTTGGCCAATATTGACGTATTCAGCAAATATTCCCATTAAAGTTGAAGAGGTTGTAGGTAAAGTTTTGGACTATTAGAACTATGCTCCATGTCCTCTTCTTAGTGATATGGTTTGGTTTGCAGGTGGAAGCTGCTGCAGAACATTTTGACCAATATTGACATATTCAGCAAATATTCCCATAAAAGTTGAAGAGGTTGTAGGTAAAGTTTTGGACTATTAGAACTATGCCCCATGTCCTCTTCTTAGTGATATGGTTTGGTTTGCAGGTGCAAGCTGCTGCAGAACATCTTGTGGCTATTTCTGAACTAAATCCTAATTTGTGATGCTAGATTTGCTCAATAATTGAGCTACTATTAGGTGATGCAGGAGGCTGAAGGACCCCCCATCATCCATGAGGTACCAGGTTCCCCATTCCCAGTGGCTGCACATATGAGAGGTCACCCCATTAATGGGATTGTGAAAAGTTCTGCTTTGTTAGCGCTCTCTTGTCTATGGGCTGTGTCTGGTATTGCAGTTCAGTCATATATCTCTCTGTTAATGTAGAGTGACTATTTGGGGATTTAAGGGGTCCTAAAGTTGGTTCCCCCTGTACCACAGCTAATCAGTGTTATATTAATATTTACTAAGGAAATGTCATATAAAATATGTACATTGTTTTGAATAGCATTTATATACATTTCTCGACCATTACATCAAAGAAGGCGACATTGGCTGCGACACAAACAGCCAAAAATTGCTCTAGGCTGCTGCTGCTCCATCGATGGAGTTGCATTATGACCCACAAGTAGGGTTGAGCATTCCGATACCGAAACCCGGTTCCGATATCTGAAATCCAATGTAAGTCTATGGGAACAAAATATCGGAATATTTTTAATTCCGATATTTTGTTCCCATAGACTTACATTGGATTTCAGGTATCGGAACCGGGTTTCGGTATCGGAATGCTCAACCCTACCCACAAGGTATTGCAACTGCCACAATCAAGTTGCAAAAAAAATCCAACTGGTTCTGATTCTTTGTCGCGGTACCAAGCCGGGTCACAATGCGACCCCATTCACCTGCATTATATATAGAAGCGTCTGTTTCATGGCCAAAGTTGACGTATAGTCCCAGCTTAATGAAAAATGACTATTTTCATATCGTGTGCGGTATATAGAGTGTAGTATATGGTGTATACAGGTCATACACATTGTGTGTGGTATATAGAGTGTAGTATATGGTTATACAGGGTCATACACATCGTGTGCGGTATATAGTAAGTGTATATACACTGCTGTATTATACTTTTCATATACAGGTTATAATGCTCTTATTCTTTGTATAGAGGTTAGTATGCCATGTATAATATATGGTATATACAGCGTAGTGTAGCATACACTGCTGTATTATACAATATACAACAGTTCTAATGCTCCATACCTAATATGCAGTATAATGTACAGTGTATATGATGTAACCTGTATAAGATGTGACCTTGGCTTGCCCCCCCCTAGTTTTGATCCTGGGTACGCCCATGTCTTCGCTAGAAGATGGGATGCATAAACACTGACACAACAGAGATCTGCCCCAAATAGGATAATTTTTGGAATATTTTTATTCTAAAAAGCATAAAAGTCTGATTTTGTATTGTTATTGAATAGGATGTTAATTAATTTTGTTACCATTCACGTTAGTCCTTTCTAAAACTAACCAACAAGAAAGATTTCATGATACAAAAAATAACCTTAAACACTTAAGGCAACAAAAGCCATTGAATTTGTATAGTTATGAAAATATGTAAATATAAATATATATATATATATATATATATACATATATATCTATATATATATATGTATATATATATATATATATATAATACATACCTATATATAAATATACATATATACTGTATATATATAAACATAGTTTAATTCCCAATACCCACAGTTTCAAGTGTGGCCTAAAAACACATTTTTTTAGACTGGCCTATCACCCCATCTCACTTATCTAACTATCCCTGTTTTGCCCATACAAAATTTTCTGCAAAATCATGACCCTCATAGCATCTGTTCACACTCTCCTTGCACTTAATAGCCCTTTGTGTCTGTACTGAATATATACTTGTAGGTGACCGCTTCATGCAACATTATGTGCATACCCTATTTAGTATTTTATAACTGTACCATACGATATTAGAACATTTTATCATTTACCTTTTGTGACTCCCCTATTTCCTCATAGATTGTGAGTTTGCAAGCAGGGTCCTCACTCCTTTTGGTATCTGAGATATGTTTAAGCTATAATGTCTTTATTGTCTGTACAAGTCCCCTCTAAATTTGTAAAGTTCTGCGGAATGGAATATGTTGGCGCTATAAAAATAATAATAATTATATATGTATATATGTTAGGAATGAACGAACGAGCTCTGTAATAGTCGGATATCACACAAGTATCTGAGTGCTCGGATATGCTCACCACAAGGACGAGCATTGGCTGATGCTTAGATTTGAACCTTGAATCCCCGCCCCGCATATTTGGTGCCTGTTACACAGCCAATAAACATGCGGGGATTGCCTTCCAGTCACTGTAATGCCGTAGCCATCTTGGTAGTGGCATTACTGCGACTGGCTGGCGGCATTACTTCCTCAGAGGTTATAAAATGAAAGGCGCTGCCACGCAAGGCACACTGACGCTATTGCACAGCTCAGGGATAGTTGTGATTGGAGGGAGAGAGCAGTTATCCAGGCCTGCGAGTAGCGTTCAAAAATTGTTCTGGATTGAATTTGTCATCCATAGAGTATTCTGTGCTTTGTGTTACATTTTGGTGGTATATAACACTCCAAAAAAGTGTTCAAAATGTTTTTTTCTGGATTCAGTTAGTCATCCATAGTGTTTATAGTGCTTAGCGTTACATTACAGTGGTGTATAAATCTCCAAAAACTTCCAAATTTTTTTTCTGTAATGTGCTTAGTGGGCCACAAAGATGGCAGAATCCCACGAGACTCCCAAGGGAGCGACAGGAGGAATATTAGAGCCAGACCACATTGGTGCGACAGCGGAGGTGGTAGGAGTCTGTGGTCTGGAACCAGACCCTTTCCTGGAAACACCAATGCCTGAACCCGGGCCGCAGCCTTCACCGCTGGGGTTCTTGGGGACTGTGGACGGGAGAGTCAGGATCCAGCAACTGGTGAGCGGACTGCAGTGCCTAGGCTAGTCGGAAGAGAGAAGTCAAGCCAGGATAAGGGCTGGAGACATGCTAGCGGGCCCGCTAACCACAAGTTACCGAAAGTTGGCATTCTGGAGGGAGGTCGTTATTTACACCTGGCAGCAGAGATGGGGTCCATAGCAGAGTTTGGGACCCGTCATCACATCTTGTTCAACCAGCGGGCAGTAAAGATGGAACACCTGCCTCAAAGGCTGCAAGAGCTGATGGATGAAACCAGGGTTACATTCCTCAAAATGAAGGGGTGACATCCCTGGTATTCAGTGGGTGTGATGTGAGAAGGAAGGGAGATATGAATGGGCCTGGGAGAGGCTCTTCAAGGCAGCTTGACATGAGGCTACCACCAAAGAGAGATCAGATTGTCCTTGGAGTTTCCCACCTCCTGTCTGGGAGCAGGCGATGAGGCAGGAGACACAGGGGGCTGTCGCCCATTTCTAACTGTCAAGGGATTCAGCACTACACAAAGCTGGCTCAGTTACAGCTCGGGCACCTTGGAATCAGGCTCCAGAAAAGAAGTGGAGGCAGCCCCCCCAGCCCCCTGAGAAAGGAGAAGAAGAAAAGGACACCTGAAGAGGATTACTATAGCACCCTCCTTATCATTTTCTCCTGGCTTTGCATTGGGGCAAAACTTTAATAAGTGTAGGAGTACATCAACTACACATTAAAAATATTTGAATGAGGCCCCCAAGTTGTTGCCATTAAGGGTCTATGGATGACTGGCTGACCCTGCTTATAATTTTTGGGTAGGAGTACATCAACTACATGTCATGCAGCCACAGAGCGGATGCGTGCAACCCCCTCACAGAGGGAGACAGCATGGAGTAAGGGTTGCACACACTCACGCGGCCCTGCGGTGCAGCAGGGCAGTCGCCACTAGATGGCAGAAGTGTCAGATGAGCCAGGTCGGTACCAGAGGGAAGCAGCAATACACAGAGTCGGAAGCAAGCCAAAGAAGTCAGAGCCGCTCAGGAACAGGAACGTCAAGACGAAAGACAACTAGTCAGGTCAGAAAACAAGCCAAGTCATATACCAGGAGGTTAACGCACAGAGGGTAAACATTAAGACGGGACAGGAAACCAGGTGAGGATGGACACGGGAGCTTAGCAAGGGGCAAAAGACAAATCAGGGTGTAACGGGGTCAGCCGCTGTAGCCGGAGGCAGGAACTATAACTGACAAAGCCCGCTGGCAGCGGCTGGGAGAAACAAACAAACACCAAAGAGAGGCAGAGAAAGTTAACCCACACATGACCAGGCCGAGAAAAAGATAATAGGTGGTAAAACCCGACCTGGGTCATTACACTACACTTTCAAAATATTTGAATGAGGCCCGCCAGTCTTGCTGCTTCCTTATAATTTTTTTCTGCCTTTGCACTGTGTACAAACCCTTTATGAGTGTGTAAGTGCCACAGCTACATTTTTCTTATTTTTTTTATGAGGCACTCCTTTTGCTGCCTTCAAGTGTGTATGGATGACACTCCTTATCATTTTTTTCTGGCTTTGCACTGTGTGCAGAGCCTTTATGAGTGTGGGAGTACCACAACTACACTTTGTTCACAATATTTCAATGAGGTACTACAGTTGATGCCTTCAAGGGTGTATGAATGACCCTGTTTGTAATTTTTGGCAGGCTTTGCACTTATTGCACAGCCTTTATGAGTCTAGGATTACCACTACATGGCAATTTGAATATAACTTGTATGAGGCCCTCCTTTATGTCTAATACAGAGTGTCCTTCTAATTTTTGGCAGTTTTTGCTTCCTTCATAAATTACACTGAAATTGAAAAATTTTTGATAAAAAATGTATACAAATTTTTAAAAAATTAATACAAAATTTAATTTTGGCTTACGTAAATTATTATTATTATTATTATTATTATTATTAAAATCCTTTTAAAATGTTGCTTTATATACAAGTCCTTATACAGGAAAGAATGTTTCTTAATATTTTTTTCCTGCAATCTTCAATTTCTCGTCGATTTGGAATGTTTTATTGTCAGTACTTAAAGTGGAGTAAATGTGTGACACCATTGTTCTCAGCAGCGATCTGGGAGTCAGAGATGCTTTCAGGGGTCTTCCCCATGCTGTTCTACTTCTATTCAGCACTTTTTCCATCCAGACCTCATTGTAGGGTCTGCCGGAAAAATGCTCATATTTCCCATTGACTCCCATTATACTTGTTACTCGAGCATTAGGAATTGCTTGGTACGAGTAACGAGCATCTGAGCATTTTAGTGCCCTCTCATCCCTAATATACTTATATATATGTGGTATACAGATATATATGTATATATATATATATATATATATATATATCAGATTGTACTACATTGCATGGGGTAAAGATTATGCTTCCCAAAAATTAAAGCTGAATTCTTTATCATTCTTTAAGCTGAATTCTTTAAAATATCACAAATATTTTCTAAAAATTGGGAAATTGAGAAATCATAATAAATTATAAAGCTTATAATGAATCACTGCTGATAGTTTATGCTAATAAGAGCCCATTACCAGCATTTATTGAGAGGTGTAAAATGCTAATAATTCCTATTATAATGATTTGCCCAAGAAAGTCATGAAAAAAATCACTTTTTTTATCAAAAGGACCAGAAAAAAAGGGTCTTATTTCTACAAACTTTTCAGGAATTTCTGAAATTTCAACTTTAAAAGAAACCTGTAGCTTTTGGGTTGCCAGACTCATTACATTACAGTACTTTGTGGGATAACAAAAGACAACGGGCAAATGGAGTTCCTGAGAAAATTAAATTTGAATCTTCATGTAAATAAGGCTGTGAATTCACCCCAGCCAGGACAATTCCATTCTACTCATGTGTATTATTCCTCCACAGCATTTTATATCTATCACCATCCTCATGAGCTTGATTGACTTCAGCCATGTTGATAACAATGATGGGTGGGATACTAGGTGGCAAATAATGAGGAGCATCAACACACTTTCCAAGGATTAACCCCTGGAAGTTATTTTTGAAGAACTCTGTGTTTCTTCTTTTTTTCTGTTTCTAAGCAAAAATTTGGAAACTATTAGTTTAAGTGGAATTAGACCTAAAATTAGTTTATTTATTCGCTACTTTTAAAGTTTACAAGAAAAATATGGTGGGAACATGGTCCTACACATGATGTACAATTATATTTGATAAGTCATATGTCACCATATTTATTTTGATCGTTTTCAACATCTGGTAATGAAACAGCGACTCTCTAGTCCATCAGTTGTGTTTTGTTAATACAATTCCGTGTGTCCCATGAGCATGATTGGTAATAAGCTGATGCATCCCATGGACATAACAGGTGCTGGCTTTGTAAAAATAGGTAAAAAACTTTTTTTTGATTTTTTTTTCTATTCCTGGACAAGTGTATATCCTAAAATGTACTAGTGCTCGTAACAACAAACATTCAGACTTTTAATTTAATGATTAATAGGTACACTTTCCCCTGTTTTCCAATATGTTTGTAATTGGTAATATATGTAAAGATTTGATTAGTCTTCAACTTCAACATTTCTTAACAACGTCGCAAACTTTTGACTACGCAAGGGACATAAAACTCATTCTTCTACATATCTAGTGGTTCAAAGGCTATTAAGAGTCTTAATATCCCTGTATCTTTTATTAAAACCTTTGTGCTATCTATCTGCAGGGGGAGAACACTAATGGTTTGATCATCTCAAGACCCAAAATGTTTAATTTTGTAAAAGTATTTAACTCCGATGATAATATTAATGCTGCTTCCTCTCTTATGAGCCTGGATTATTTCAGTGGGATCAGATTTTCTGTAGTTGTCTACAGCTAATGCTGTTATTTGGCTCCGTGTCCAGGACAGTTTTACTCCAGCCCCATAAGAAAGCTATTACAGAGCTCTATTATTTTCTGGCTTGGAATAGTTCAGTGTAATCACTGCTCTTGGCTGCAGGAAACAGGTCTTCCTCCAACAGGATGCATGGGATGGACAGTGGAGACAGAGGGTCGAGAACAGCCAATTTATTGCAGAAGAAACAAATAGCTGAACCAGAAAAATGAGAAGTGATAAATCTGATGCCCAATTTAGGATGTCATCTGCTTCCTGGCTGCAGATATTTCTAAGCATTTTCCACTTATATCAGCTTTATCACTGTTATCTCAAGAACATGGCTTGCTGGGCAGTTGCCTAATTTAGATATCACTTTTAAATCAGCACCTATTTTTATTCCTTTGTTTTCTGCTGGATTATACAATGCAAACACAGCCAATTTTTCCAGGTGCGACTGTTCCAGTGAGTGGAAAATGTGATGGTTAATATCCATAGTTTTATCTGGTTGACTTCTTTCCTTGTACTTTATGTGATGTAACTACAATTTGATCACTGCTGAGAAGGAATTTGCATGAGAAAGTCTGGTGCTTAATTATTAGTGCTACTAAAAATAATTAGTCCAAGCTGTAATGCCACACAAATCCTGTGGACAGGAGTGGCACTGTTTTTGGAACAGCCATGTTATTCCTAACC
>JARQOD010000005.1:338958835-339020622 GCA_033576555.1 Oophaga sylvatica
TTCACTTCTGCTCCTGTTCTACGGCAGCCTGATGTTTCTCTGCCATTTCAGGTGGAGGTTGATGCCTCTGAAATTGGGGCAGGTGCCGTTTTGTCCCAAAAAGATCCAGAGACCTCTAAAAGTAACCCTTGTGCCTTTTTCTCTCGAAAATTTTCACCTACTGAATGTAATTATGACGTGGGTAATCGGGAGTTATTGGCCATGAAGTGGGCTTTTGAAGAGTGGAGACATTGGCTGGAGGGAGCCAAACATCATGTGGTGGTCCTTACTGACCATAAGAATCTGGTTTATCTGGAATCTGCCAAGCGACTCAATCCTAGACAGGCCAGGTGGGCCTTGTTTTTCACACGTTTTAATTTTGTGGTTTCCTTTCTCCTGGCACTAAGAATGTTAAGGCGGATGCCCTCTCGAGGAGCTTCCTTGCGGACTCTCCTGAGTTATCTGATCCTTCTGTTATTTTGAAAGAGGGTGTAGTTCTTTCCGCCATCTCACCTAATTTGAGACTTGCTCTGGAGGGGTGTCAGGAGGATAGGCCCGAGCGCTGCCCTGTTGGAAAATTGTCCCGGACCAGTGGAAAAAGAGTGTGATGTCTGAGATTCATTGTTCCGCATTGGCTGGGCATCCCGGAATTTTTGGTACCAGAGACTTGGTTAGTCGGTCCTTTTGGTGGCCTACCTTGTCTCGTGATGTCAGGGAATTTGTGCAGTCCTGCGGGACTTGCTCTCGCTCCAAGCCTTGCTCTCGCTCTAGTGGTTTGTTGATGCCATTGCCTGTGCCCAAGAGACCATGGACCCATATCTCTATGGATTTCATTTCTGACCTTCCTGTTTCTCAGAGAATGACCGCCATCTGGGTGATTTGTGATAGGTTTTCTAAGATGATACATCTTGTGCCATTACCTAAGTTGCCTTCCTCCTCTGAATTGGTGCCGTTGTTCCTTCAGCACGTGGTTAGTTTACACGGCATTCCTGAGAACATAGTGTCTGACAGAGGAGTCCAGTTTGTTTCCAGATTTTGGAGGACTTTTTGTTCTAAACTGGTGTTCAATTGTCTTTCTCCTTGGCATTTCATCCTCAGACCAATGGTCAAACTGAGAGAACAAACCAGACATTGGAGACTTATCTAAGATGCTTTGTGTCTGCTGATCAGGATGACTGGGTCTCTTTTTTGCCTTTGGCTGAGTTTGCTCTTAATAATAGGTCTAGCTCTGCCACTTTGATGTCTCCGTTTTTCTGTAATTCTGGGTTTCACCCTCGATTTTCTTCAGGACAGACGGAGGCTTCTGTCTGTCCAGGTGTTGACTCTGTTGTGGAGCGTATGCAACAGATTTGGGACCAGGTAGTGGAGAGGTTGTCCCTCTCTCAGGAGAGGGCCCAGCGGTTTGCTAACCGGCATAGGACTGATGGTCCTCGGTTTAAAGTGGGTGACTTGGTCTGGTTGTCCTCAAAAAATATTCCTATGAGAGTAGCATCTCCTAAATTTAAGCCTAGGTTCATTGGACCTTATAAGATCATAGAGATTCTTAATCCTGTTTCTTTTCGTTTGCTTCTTCCAGGGACATTTAAGATCCATAACGTGTTCCACAAGTCCTTGTTGAAGAGGTTTGTTGAGCCAGTGGTTCCTGCTGCTGTGCCTCCTGACCCTGTTTTGGTTGAGGGCAATCTGGAGTATGTGGTTGAGAAAATATTAGATTCTCGTTTTTCTAGACAGAAACTCCAGTATTTGGTTAAGTGGAGAGGTTATGGTCAGGAAGACAATTCTTGGGTGTTTGCTTCGGACATCCATGCTAGGAGACTCATCCGTGCGTACCATAGAACTTATCCTGACCGACCTGGTTGCTCAAATGAGGGTTCGGTGACCCTCCTCAAGGGGGGGTACTGTTGTGAGTGGGCTTGGGATGAGTTCTGAGCAGAGGCTCCCTCTGGTGGTTACAGGCGGTGCTGGTCTGTCCAGTGAAGATTGTGAAGATTGTGAGGATTGGGAATCAGGTGTTACTGACTGGTCTTATATAAGGGAGTCACCTTCCCATTAGGGTTGCCGGTGATCAATTGTTCTGGTCTGAATCCTTGATTCCTGTTTCCTTTGTAGCCTGCTGTGTCGTGTCTGCATCTCCTGCTAACAGAAAGACATTTTCTTCTTTTGTGTTTGTGCTATATTGTCCTGGTGAGAGTCGATGGTTTGTCCTTGGACTCTGATATGCTCTTTGTCACCGCGGACGTCGAGTCCCTATATACATGCATTGACCATGAACATGGACTTCGGGCTGTACGCTTCTTTTTGGAGATGAGCAGTGTGGACAGATCCCTTGCTGACCTAATAATGGAACTTCTTGAATTTGTTTTGTATCATAATTTCTTCACTTTCAGGGATCGGTTCTACCTACAGAGGCGTGGCACTGCCATGGGGGCGGCGTGTGCGCCCGCCTACGCGAACCTCTTCCTCGGCCTATGGGAGAGGGAGGTGTTCCGTGGGGATGGGGCATGCGCCGCCGACCATGTGCAGTGCTGGCTTCGCTATATTGATGACCTTTTGATCATATGGCAGGGACCGATCCCTGAACTAGATAGATTTATGTCTAATCTGAATGATAATACCTACAACATCAGACTCTCTTATAGGTGGCATAGACATAAGATTGATTTTCTGGATATTGCCTTGTTGGTTGATGACACAGGATCTGTCCACACTGACATTCATCGTAAGGAGACTTCAGTTAATTCTTTCCTCCATTCCTCCTCTGGACATGCCTACTCAACAATTAAAGCCATTCCTACTGGCCAATTTCTCAGGGCAAAACGGATCTGCTCTACAGCAGATCAGTTTGAACATCAGGCTAGAGACCTGAGAGAGCGCTTTTTGGCTAGAGGGTACAGTCATAGGAATATAAGGCACGGATATCATAGAGCAAAATATACTCCTCGACAGGCGTTATTACATAAACCTTTGGGCTCCAAAGAGAAAGGAGGTTTATATACGAGATTTATTACTACATACAACTGCCAGTGGGACAGCATCCGCCAGATTTTAACCAAACATTGGTCGGTTCTTAGAACCGACCCAATTCTCTATAAGGAGATCTCAGAGAAACCCTTGATTACAGCAAGAAGGAGTAAAAACCTGAGAGATCATTTGGTCCAGAGTCATTACACTGTTGATCAAAAAAACTTCTTTGGATCGAGTGGTCAGAGGTGGGGCTGTTTTCCCTGTGGCAGTTGTAGGGCCTGTAATTTACATAATATTATTCGAGCTAAAACCTTCCGTGGCGTTGAGAGCACTTGCCAGTATGATATCATGCACTATATTTCATGTACGACCTCATATGTTATATACCTGGCACAATGCCCATGTCCCAAAGTGTATATCGGGTTAACGACAAGGGAATTACGCGTTAGAGTGAGGGAACATGTCAGGAATATTGCTGCGGCGGGAGAGGTGGAGGATCCTTCACAGCTGAGAACACTACCCATACATTTTCGTTTATGTCACAATTCAGACCCCTTGGTCTCAAAGTCCATGGGATTGATAGAATAAGAGGCGGCATTAGAGGTGGCGACATGAGAGCCCTATTAGCACAAACAGAAACTAAATGGATCGTGGAACTGGGCACCATGGCCCCTATGGGACTAAACGAGAAATTAAGCTTTGCTCCTTTCCTATAGATGCATCTTTATCTTTTTAAAAATTAGCCTGTTATGTGCTTTCTTGTTTTTTTGTGTGTGTTTTTATTAATTTTTTGTATTGTTTATTTCATCTCAGTTTATCCAATATGTTTCTGTACTCGGATCCATTATGTGACTCCGTACCCATATCGGACCATTTATGACTTCATATGAACGAATCAGAGCAACCTCATGGACACTTACGAATTCTCTTGTTTGCATTATTATTTCTGTATTTGTAATGCCTTATGACACCCTGTATATATATATATATATGGATTTTTGTCATTGGTATCTGTGATTGATATATCCTTCTGTAAAAATGACCTGATGTATTATGATCATATATGGATTGTTTATGTAAATATGACCTATACCGGAAATTTGTATGTACATTCCATATTCTTCTTACATGTAGTTGATTTCTTACTGCAACACTTTCTACCTATAGTATGTTCTCATTGGTGGCTCTGTTTGGTTCATGGGCTTCAGTAAAATGGCGACGCGCTGCGCGCTATGCCTAGCTCGCACGCTCACTGCCTAAGGCCTCTAGCGGTCCCGATATGCGGAAGTGACGTCATGGAGGATTTCCTCCCCGCACGCCGAGACCTGAGTGCCGGATGCGGTGAGCAGTGGGACCTGGGGATGATGGCGCCATGGCATCAGGAACGCCAGCTGATTGTGCCTTACCTTGCTACAGCTGTGAGATTAGGGAGGATTTGTCAGGGGAGACCCACGATTGGTCCGGATTTGGATTTGGGGGTTATATAATTGGATACTAGTTAGGATATGACATGCACATTCCCCTTGAAAAAGATGCAAAACGCGAAATGCGCGTCGGGGCTGCTGTGACTGTGTGGATTTGGTCATTTAATATGGGTATGTTTCTATCATATATGTTTTTCAGCTGCATATGATTTGCTTTAAGGTCATTGTTTACCAGATGGGCTGTATAAACCACTATTAACATAGTACATATGCCATATACCAATATATATATAGTTCTTCCAGTCACTATCTGTGCATAACATTTTTGGGTTATTCCTTTTCCCTTGTATGTTCGTATTTAATATATTTTTTTAATTGTAACATTAATAAATTTGATATTTTTACATATATCCTTTTGTGAGTGGTGTGCTTTTGGATACTTTGTATCCTTGTTGTTAGTAATTGCTTAATTACACACCCCCTTCTATCCATGCACCCCTTGGATTTCCCCATATGGTGAAGGTCTCCTTTGGTATGTGCATAATATGTTGTTGGACATTTTTTTGGTTATTTTTGTTTTTGTGCTTGATTTTTGCATTTTGTCCTGCACTTCTGTGGGGGCCTTCAGGGTCCCCTCCGGGGGCTTTTGCCCTCTCAGTTTAGTTCAGCCACTGATGTTTGTACCTTTGCTTTTTCCAGTTTTTTCAGTGGCTGCTGTTTTGATTTTGTTACACCAGAGAACTAATTTAGGTGGTAGAGGTCGTGTGATCTCAGGTGTTTTTGAAATTAGTAGAGTTGGTGCTTTTCAGGGTTTTCTGGGATTGCAGTAAGTACCCTTCCTATCCTTTTCTATTTAGTTAGTTTGGGCCCCAACGTTTGCTCATACTATTTTCTGTCTGTGTCTGTATTTCTTCTTGTCTAACCGCCATTACATGTTTGGGGGCTTTCTATTATCTTTGGGGTTCTGCTCCGGGGCAGATAGCTTTCCTATTTCTATCTTTAGGTGTAGTTAGTTTCTCAGGCTGTGACGAGGCGTCTAGGACCAACGTAGGAACGCTCCACGGCTGCCTCTAGTTGTTGTGGTCAGGGTACTGCAATCTCATAGATTCCAACTGCTCTGGTGTATTGCTTTTTTTGCCTGCACTCCTCAGCTACCGAAACATAACAGCTTTTGTCTCTTCCTTCTGTTTATAACCTACCCTCCTGGCTTCTGACCTTGGACTCCTTGACCACTCTGACTCATGGCTTGACTGTGAGAAGTGACTAGCCTCACATTATGTCTGGCCCATATATTTTTCTTTTTCTCCGGAATAGATCCTGTTCACACACTTTGTGACCAGGTGGCGAATTTGATTGTTTCCATGTTTCCCCATGTTTGCTGTTTCCCCATTCTCTCAACTCTCAATACTGTTTCCCTCACTGCCCCTCTAGTTCATACTATCCCGAAATGCTGTCACCTCTCCAAGCGCCCCCCATGCTGCTCCCTTGCTATACTGCAAATCCTCTCACACTTGTACCCCCTCTGCACTGTCCCCACCATACTTCACAATATGCTAACAACCCCCATCAACAAGACAAGTCCTTAACAATCTTTGGCTCCTTGAAGTGCTTAATATACTATTCCACTTCTATACTCACTCTATATTCTGTACATCCCTTTTGATCTTCAGCTCATCATTTATTCTGGAATACTTTTAGAAGATTTCATTACTAATTTGTATATATATATATATTATTAAAACATTGCTGTAAGTTGTTTAGGGTTAAAGTGAATTGCTATAAACTCATGGACAAAAGCTAAGACACCATTGAAGAACAGATGTTCATGTCATATTCCATTAAATAATTAACAGAAGGTGAAGTCATTTTTTTGCAAAACAGTTGCTTCTGACACACAGATAAAGAAATATAAGTACGTCCTTCAGAAAATAGGTTACTAAAGTATTAATGGAAATCTATAAAAACGCCAATAGCCTTGATTTATTAAAATTGAATGTATAAATATAAAATGAATAGCCTTAAAATGTGCATTTTCACACTTCAGTGGTCCTGTCAGACTTTGTGAACTATATACTACAGTGATGAAGTGCTAACTTTCCCCTCAGTAGTAGCAATAGCAAATTGGAGACCTGACTGCACAGACCAGTGATTGGCTGCAGTGAACACTGAGCATGGTTGGCATATCATCACTGCTGAAAGTTTCAAAACATCAGTGGGACCATTTTTACCCCCATGTAGAGATTTATAACTGTATTGCATTTTTCTTTGATGTTGCTGTGTGTATTTTTGTTTTTGTGTATTTTTGTCTAATGTTTCAGCACATAATATTTATTATTTAATATATACCTGTTTTAACCTCTTAAGGTTCAAGCGACTTTGTAGGTTAATGACCAGGCCTTAATTTTGAAATCTGACCACTGTCACTTTATGTGGTTATAACCCTGGAATGCTTCAACGGATCATACTGATTCTGAGGTTGTTTTTTGTGACATATTGAACTTTATGATAATGGTAAAATTTCTTCAAAATTACTTGTGTTTATTTGTGAAAAAAATGTAAATTTGGCAAAAATTTTGAAAATTTAACAATTTTCAAACTTTTAATTTTTATACCACTTATGTCACACAAAATAGTTAATAAATTACATTTCCCACATGTCAACTTTACATCAGCAACATTTTTCAAACATAATTTTTTTGTTAGGAAGTTATAATTGTTAAAAGTTGACCAGCAATTTCTAATTTTTCCAACAAAATTTACAAAACCATTTTATTAGGGACCACCTCACATTTGAAGTGACTTTGGGGGCATGTAAGACAGAAAATACCCAAAACTAACAACATTCTAAAAACTGCACCTCAACGTGTGCAAAACCACATTTGAGAAGTTTATTAACCCTTCAGGTGCTTCACAAGAACTGAAACAATGTGGAAGGAAAAAGTGAACATTTAACTTTTTTTCACAAAAATTTAATTCGGACACAATTTTTTTATTTTCTCAAGGGTATCAGGAGAAAATGAACCACAATATTTGTTGTGCAATTTCTCCTGAGTATGCCGATACCCTATGTATGGAGGAAGACCACTCTTTAGGTGCATGGCAGGGTTCTGAAGGAGCACCATTTTAGGTTTTGAAATTGTCTAGAATAGAGAGATGACGCCATGTCACGTTTGGAAAGCCCCTAATGTGCCTAAACAGTGGAAACCCCTCCACAAGTGACCCCATTTTGGAAACTAGACCACTCCAGGGACTTATCTAGATGTTTGTTGAGAACCCTGAACCTTCAAGTGCTTCACATAAGTTTATAACATTAAGCCGTGAAAATTAAAATTCACATTTTTTCCACAAAAATCATATTTTAGCACCAAATTTTTTTTTTTGGAATCGAAAGCGGACGCCATGTCGCGTTTGGAGAGCCTCTGATGTGCATAAACAGTGGAAATTCCCCACAAGTGACCCAATTTTAGAAACTAGACCCCTCTAAGAACTTATCTAGATGTTGGGTAAGTGCCTTGAACCACCAGGTGCTTCACATAAGTTTATAATATAGAGCAGAGAAAATTAAAAATCTAATTTTCCACAAAAATCATCTTTTAGCACCAAATTTTTTATTTTAACAAAGGTAACAGGAGAAAATAGACCCCAAAAATTGTTGTGGAATTTCTCCTGAGCACACCGATACCCCATGAGTAGAGGAAGGCCAATGTTTGTCTGCATGGCAGGACCCGGAAGGGAAGGAGCAGGTTTGACTTTTTGAACACAAGATTGGCAGGAATCGGGAGCGGACGACATGTCACTTTTGGAGGGCCACTAATGAGCCTAAACAGTGGAAACCCCCACAAGTGATACCATTTTGGAAACTAGGCCCCTCAAGGAACTTATATAGATGTGTGGTGAGCATCTTGAAACCCAAGTGCTTTACAGAGTTTATAATAAGAAAGTAAAATAAATCACATTTTTCCTGCAAAATTTTTGATTTAGCCCCAATTTTTTTATTTTCTCAAGGGTAACAGGAGAAAATGGACCCCAAAATTTTTTTTGTGCCATTTCTCCTGAATGTGCCAATACTCCATGTATGGGTGAAAACTACTTGTGAGGCACAGTGCAAAGCTCAAAAGGGAAGGAGCGCCATATTATTGTGCAGATTTTACTATTATAGTTTGAGAGTGCCATGAACCACTGGGAGAGCCCCTGGGGTGCCAGAACAGCAGGACTCATTATAAGTGACCACATTTTACAAAATACACCCCTTTATGAATTAATCTAGGGGTTCAGTGATCAGTTTGACACATCGTTGGGTCACAGAATTTTATACTATTGGGCAGTGAAGAAAAAATAATTACATTTTTACCACAAAAATGTTGTTTTAGCCCCAGATTTAACATTTTCACATAAGAAGTGGGTAAAAATGGCACCAGAATTTGTCCCACAATTTCTGCTGAATATAGAAATATGTTATGTTTCGGTAGCTGAGGAGGACAGGAACAACAGCAGGGCAGCAGAACACCTGAGATGTTGGTAACTGATGGGTTGCAGATTCCTAAACTAACGACAGAACTAGAGGTAGTCGTGGAGCGTTCCTACGTTGATCCTAGACGCCTCGTCACAGCCTGAGAGATAACTACACCTGAAGGCAGAAAGATGAAAGCTATCTGCCCTGGAGCAGATCCCCAAAGAAAATAGGAAGCCCCCAAACAATAAGGGCGGTTAGACAAGATGAAATACAAACATAGGCAGAAAATAGACTGAGAAAACGCTGGGGCCACAAGCTGACTAAATAGGATAGGACAGGAGAGATTACTTTCTGCAACCCAGAAAACCCTACAAAAATCCAACAATTCTGATTACAAAAATACTGAGATCACACAATCTCGCCACCCACTAAATCAGATCTCAGTGTGAACAAAAACCAAGCCGCAGCCGCTAAAAAAACAGGAAAAAGCAAATGAGCAAATAACAGTGGCTGCAGAAAAACTGTGAGGAGCTCAGGCCCCAGGAGGGGACCTGGCTGACCTCCACAAAAGTGCAGAAAACAATGCAAAAAGCATGCACAAAAAGAAAAGCAAAAAATATCTTATCTGAAAGCAGGAGATGCAGGCAAGACTCCAGCAAACTTCCAAATGAACCAGGAACCACAATTGAGACAAGAACAATTGATCACCGGCAACCATCATGGGAGGGAACCTCCCTTATATCAGACCAGTCCGTGATTCCAGATTGCCACTCCTCGCTGAAAGGTTCAGTACTGTCTGTAACCACCAGAGGGAGCCTCTGCTCAGAAACCATCTCTAGCGAAATATGTGTAATATGTGAAATATGTATGGTTTAGCAGTGTGGCTGTACAATACTGCTAAACCATATATAGAGTTTTGGTAGGGATTGAGCGCTATTTGCCTCCTGGAGTGCAGATTTTCCTAGAATGTCTTGCAGACTCCATATACAGAGAATTGCAAGCTATTGCTACTTTGGAGGAACTACAGGGAGAATCTGAGGAAACCACTATGATGTGTAAGTTTAATCCACCTATCCCGAAGAAATTTCCCCCTCTACACTTATATCCCAACATTGACACATTTGTCAAGTTGGTTTCCCAAGCTTTTGAGGACATTCCCAACAAAATAATTCATGATAATCTCACAATGAGGCAAAGAACAGCCCTTAAGGAATTAAAAAGCCTTAAGGAAGTCGTTATCAAGTCAGCCGACAAAGGCGGCAATGTGGTAATCTGGCCGAACAAAATGTACGAAAAAGAAGCCTTTCGCCAGTTAAGGGATAATAAATGTTATCAAAAGCTTACATTCAACCCTACTAGTAAATTTCAAGGGGAATTACAAGGAATCCTGGATGAGGCCTTTGATAAAGGCATCATTGCTAAGGACCTTCAAAAGTATTTAATACCTGAATACCCCAAAATGGCGTATATTTATTTCACTCCAAAAATACACAAAGACCCTATGAATCCTCCAGGTCGCCCCATCTTTTCGGGCAATGGCAATCTATGCGAAACGATTAGCAAATATCTAGACTTCTATCTGAAACCCCTGGTGGGTAACCTTCCATCTTATGTCAAAGACACAGGAGACGTCTTGAAGAAAATAGATGGAATTCCAATAGATGATGGTATGTGGCTAGTCACTATGGACGTTGAATCCCTATATACCTCTATACAGCACAGAGATGGTATTTCAGCGGTTAAAACTTTTTTGGACTCATCAGATTATGACAAAGAATTTTTTGACTTTCTACTCAGACTTCTCCAATTTGCCCTTGAACATAATTTTTGCATTTACCTGCAAAAACAAAGTACCGCGAAGGGGGCGGCATATGCATCATCATATGCTAACCTCTTTTTGGGAAAATGGGAACAATCTATTTTTTTCTCTAACCCCATAACGTACATTGAGGGAGCATTATTATGGATTCGATATATAGACGATGTCCTGCTAATTTGGCAGGGTTCTGAAAAGGATTTGCTTGCCTTTGTTGATATCCTAAATAACAACATTTTGAACATCAAATTGACCTGCAAATATAGCAGAACAAATATCGACTTTCTAGATATACTTATTTCAAAAGGTGACAACGGTGTTCTGGAAACAAATGTTTTCAGAAAAGAAACAGCAGTAAATTCAATCCTGCATGCTAGCACCCACAACCTCTAGTGAACGGAATACCAACGGGACAGTTCCTTAGAGCTAGAAGGATCTGCTCTAATGAAAGAAATTTTTCTGAACAGGCCACTCTTTTATCAGATAGATTCATCGAACGCGGGTACTCCAAAAGAAGCATAAAGAGGGGATATGCAAGAGCAAAACGGGCAGATAGAAATGATTTATTACAGCCACGTGTAAGAACTGAAAATGAATCAAAGGTAAGATTCATCACCACTTATAACCACCAATGGACAAAGATGAAAGAAATTCTAAACAAATTCTGGCCTATACTTCAGATGGACAATACAATTGCTAAATGCATTCCATCACAGCCATCTCTAGCTTACAGACGCCCACCAAATCTGAAGGACCAATTGGTACACAGCCACTATTCAGCACCACAATCTAACAATGTTTTCAGATCCAACAGGCCTAAATGGAGTTTTTACCCCTGTGGCAAATGCATAGCTTGCCCCAACATGCATCGAGCTCTTTAATTCCAATCAAGTAATGGTAAGAGAGAATTTACCATAACTCAACACATTAATTGTGACTCTATTGGCGTAGTCTATTATGCGGTGTGTACATGCCCCAAAATCTATGTCGGGTTAACATCCAGGCCCTTAAGGATAAGAGTAAGGGAACATTATCATGACATACTAAATGCACAAGAGGAAGATGACTGGATGTCATTAAAACCAATACCTAAGCACTTTAAGAAATATCATGACTGCAATGCAAAATTATTAAAAGTCACAGGCATAGATATGGTACACATAGATTTGCGAGGGGAAATTGGAAGAAAACACTTGCACAATTAGAGGCCCGTTGGATCTCTAGAATCCAATCAGTTCAACCAGCGGGCCTTAATGAGATATTAAGTTTTGCCCCTTTGTTGTAGAATGTTCTTTTGTTTGTGATGTTTTTTTATATGGTTTTAATTTAATCTTTTGTATATATTTCTTAGATTTTTATACTTACCTTTTGATGTTTTTTCGGATGATATTCGTTTATGGGGCCTTTCCTGCACTTGGATCCCATGTGGCTGGCTTAATTGATGGACTTGTCGTGTATCTGGATCCAATATGCATCCTTTTGATTAAATAATGAGAAGAGGAGATGAAGAAATCAATGAAAAGGAGGAAATAATGCACTGTGTTTTTTTATATTTTTTATATTTTATGTCTATGTTTTTTGTTTGTATAAGCATGATTACACAATACACATTAATTCATATTTTAAATATAATTCTTTAGCACATGACACTTTATTACACATTTATATCTGATTTGGGATTAATTATTAATCTACAGTATTTTTGAATGATGATTAATATAATTCTGTAACATCTCCACGCACTTTTTGCAACATATTGCACATTTATGTGCAATTCTTATTTTTGCACTAATTAATTTTAATTTTTATTTTTTGTCATTAATTCTTATATAATATATTATATATATTTATTATGGTCACATTAATATAGCACTAGTGTTGAGCGATACGATATTGCAAATATCAGGTATCGGCCGATATTAGCTGTATCGGGCTTTCGATTCCGAGTACCGATATTTTCGTCATATCGGATACCGGAATCGGATTTGTCACTGTCACTGTGAGTGTCCGTCGGTCGGGTCTGTCAGGAGTCAGCGGCACTTACCTGGCAGAAGATCTCCGGCGGTCACGGGCTGGACTGCTTCATGGCCGCCATCATCTTTCCCCGGCGGTCACATGCAGTTTCTCGCGATAACTGCAGTGACTGCTGGGTAATCCCGGCCGTAAAGCAGTCAGTCCGATGACGTCAATGCCGGGGAAGCAGGTAATCAGCTGTGCTGCGTTGCGATGACAGGCTCTGCCTGTCATTGCGATGTAGCAGAGCTGGATCGTCGTGGGACTGTCGTTACTATGGACTGCGTCGGACAGGTGGTATACTGTTGGTTTGTTTTTTTTCTTTTTTTACAGGAGATCGATGGCGTCGCAGGAATGAGTGTATAATAAAATTAATGAAAACTGTGTTGTCTCTTTTATTTCATTAAAAGACTTTTTTCTTGCTTTGTCTTTTTTTTATACATTTAATAACTTTGGGATTAATAATGGATCGGTGTCTTATTGACACCTCTCCATTATTAACCGGGCTTATTGTCACCGTGCAATCAACGGTGACATTAACCCCTTATTACCCCACTTGCCACCGCTACAGGGCAGTGGGAAGAGCCGGGTAAAGTGCCACAATTGGCACATCTTTTGATGCGCCAAATGTGGGGCTGCTGTAGCCTGGTATTATCAGGCTGTTGAGGGCCAAAATCCATGGGCCTTGACAGTCTTTTAATACCAGGCCGCAGTAGTCTGCATTTTACTTGGCTGGTTAACAAAAATAGGGGGACCCCTACGCCGTTTTTTTTTCTAGGGGATCCCCTATTTTTGTTAACCAGCCAAGCTAAGCAGACTGCTGTGGCCTGGTATTATCAGGCTTGCAAGGTCCATGGATATTGGATCCTTACCAGCCTGAAAAACCAGGCCTCAGCGGTCTGCTTCATCTGGCTGGTTAACAAAAATAGGGGGGACCCCACGCCAATTTTTTCGAGGGGATCCCCTATTTTTGTTAATCAGCCAAGATATGCAGACTGCTGTGGCCTGGTATTATCAGGCTGGCAAGGTCCATGGATCTTGGCTCCTTAACAGCCTGAAAATCCAGCCTCAGCGGTCTGCTTCATCTGGCTGGTTAACAAAAATAGGGGGGACCCCACGCCAATTTTTTTCGAAGGGAACCCCTATTTTTGTTAATCAGTTCCCTCTGACGTCACTGATTGTGTCCCTGGCTGACCTGAAGTGAAAGTGGAAAGCAATCAATTAAGCTTTCCACTTCCTCTCCTGTCAGCCAGGAGAGGAACTCATTCATTTGGGGGTTTACTGTGAGGCTGCAGCAGTAGCTGCGGTCCCTGCAGTAAACATTAACCCTTTCTGAAGGATTACACCGTGGGACCTGACTGTGCATGGGATAGGTAAGAATAATTTTGCTTTTTTATTTTATTTTTATTACAGGAAATGGTTTTTGCAGTCAAATAAAAGATGGTCAAAAACATGTGTCTTTATTTCATTAAAATGATTTTTAATTGATAGTTGTCTAATTGACAGCTCTCAATTATTAACCTGGCTTAAGGTCACCTTTCAATTGCAATGTGGCTTTAACCCCATATTAACCCATTCGCCACCGCTACAGGGCAATGGGAATAGACGGGCAAAGTGCCAGAAAGGGCGAATCTAATTATAGATTTGTCTTTTCTGGGGTGTCTGGGGGCAGATGTTAGTAGCCAGGGGGGCCAAAAATAATGGTCCCTCTCTGGGCTATTATTATCTGCCCCCATTCGCTGGCTTTGTCTGTCTGGTTGCGAAAATAGGGCGGGAGCCCACGCATTTTTTTAAATAATTTTACACCTCATATATATATATATATATACATGTCATTGAATTTGTGACACATATATATATTTATATTTATAGTTCATACACTTCTACATAGTATAATAGCCGCTAATTCAATTGACGGCTTTTGTGAAAATGCAGAACCCGACATGAAATGACACTTGGTGTACATAGGGTTAACCATGTCTTTTCATGTCCTTTGCTATCTGATTTGCACAGACAATTACATCAGTCTATGTGTGCAAAATTTCACACCTGTAGGGTTAATTAAAGGTGTAAATTCGTAGCAAAAAAGTCCGTTTTTTTAACAACGAATTTACACCTTTAATTAACCCCTACGGTGTGAAATTTTGCACACATAGATTGATGTAATTGTTTGTGCAAATCAGATTGCAAACACATGAAAAGACATGGTTAACCCTATGTACACCAAGTGTCATTTCATGTCGGGTGCTTCTGTCTTTTCACAGAAGCCGGCTTTACCCGGCAATTGAATCAGAGGATATTTTACTATGTAGAAGTGTATAAACTATACATATATGTATATATATATGTCACAATGACATGTATATATATATATATATGTATTCTATGTGTGTATATTTAGTGTTTACAAGGAAATAAAGGTTTTTTTTAGTTGCGATATTTTGTTCCCATAGACTTACATGGGACTTCCGGTATCGGAATCGGATATCGGCGATATTTAGTGATATCGGCGATGCCATTCCGATCCGATATTTTTAGATATCGAGCAGTATCGCTCAACACTATATAGCACATATTACTTATTTATATTTATATGATCAGATACTTATAGATACATATATGCATTTGTGGTCGCACTATGACAGGTGCAATTTATATTGTAGACCAACGTTTATATATACACATGTCTAGGATATATGTCGATACTTATATACTATATTATTATGTGTACAATTATCCTTTTAAATATGTAAATACTTATACATGTAATGATATTGGCATTAATATATGCAGATGCTTGGCTAATCATCCTGTATACTGAATCAATGCACTTTCACTATGCTCCTTTTCTATTCATTTTCAAATTCTCCCTTTACGTTCATTGCCACGGACACATTTGGTCCTGTAATCACTGCAGCATGCGCTCCGCCGGCTTCCTATGTTCTAGCGTCTCCATGGTGATGCGTCTCTTCTGCCGCCTAAGCCATGCCTCCGCTCTGACGCGTCAGGCTGGGGTCTGGCTGGGCGTCATATGACGCTAATCTGTGTTGATGTCGCGCGGGATTTGCCGGCGGAAGCGCCATTACCGAACTGCTGTGATTAATTCATTTGGCCCTATATATACCCCACACAAAAGAGCTTTCAGTACGCACAATCCCTTGAGAAAAAGCAGGGCAGAGAAACGCGCGTCAGGGGTGCCACGGCCTTTCAGGTATGATTATACACCAGCAATGACCTTCTTCTCTTTAGGCTATTAATATGCTATTCTTATAGCGTTCTGATTTAGCACTTGCACTATGCACTTTTATGACTTGCACATATATTTTTTGCCAATATTAAATAAGGATTTGTTGTTGCTGGTTATTACTTTATGAAGGGGATATATTTATTAAGGAACGGATCTATATACTAAAATTAATTTATTTACCAGAACCTCTCATTATTATTAGCTCTAATTTCGGCACTTGCCTTAATAATTGATACTGTGAACTAATATTATTACCCATATATTCAGCTTCTTGGCACTTGCCTTAATGAATTGATATTGTGAATTAATATGGTTACTTATATATTTAGGTTCTGTTTTCATGAATTATTTTTGTGATTTCCACATTCGCCTATCCTCCACACCTGTTATAGGCTTTCTTTTTGCATTTTTGTCCCCATATTTTATATGCATCAATTTGTCATACATTTTTAATGAGTTTATTTAATAAAAATTGATTTTATGGCATTAAGCTTCATGGTTTTTGTAGGATTATAATTAATTTGGAGTGACATTTTTCTAGGCAGGTTACATGCATATATATATGCACGTACATGAGTGTATAGGTATATATGTTATTTTTTGTGTGAATTTCCATATACAGAGCCCCTAAGTGCTAGAGAGCAGAATCCCCCTCAAGTAACCCCATTTTGGAAATTTTACCCCTGCAAATGTGAATGCTAAAGGTAGTTTATGCACACTGGGGCTCAGTAGGGAGGGGGCATTTGAATTTGGGAGCGCAGAATTCACTGAATTTCTTTTTGGGGGCAATGAACCATTTTGCTTTTCCAGGGCCTTTGTGCTACCAGTAACCTGGGAGCCTCCTATATTTCCGGTAACAGATGACGGACCTGAGTGAGGACTTGCTTTTTTTGCGCATTGAGTTGAAGCTTTGATTGGAAACATTTTTCATGAAACCCCTGAGGGATCCAATCACTATAATGAGGCAGCAGAGTTACTCTGGACTCAGTCTGGTCTCTGTTCAGCATTGTCCTTCCTTTTTTAGAGGTGCACAAACCTATGGTGGACCGCGTTTTTATGCACGCATAAAAAGACGGACAGTGCCAGATCACTGTTCCTGTGGCGTTCACAGTGCCCAAATATGCCTCATTATAGTGAATCTTCCGCCATCTGTTCTGTCTGAATCACGTATTTCAGATATTTACATGGAAACCCCGATGTGAGCGCTCAGTGTAGAGCGCAATATAAATATGGGCCAAGCCTTACTGCGATCTTTGGGAGGTAGAATGAACAAATCCACAGCTTGGGAAGAATTTGTTTTATTTTTTTTTTTGTGTCATTCCTCATGCGGTATAAATCATTAGGTGACTTTATTTTTTATATCGATTACAGCGATACCAGATTTATATTGGGTTTTTTATGTTTTGCTGCTGTCACACACTAAAAGATGCTTTTTTTGCAAGAAGTTTTTGTATCGCCATATTTTGAAACCTATAATTTTTCCATATTTTGACCCACAAAGTCATCTGAGGTATTGTTTTTTGCAGGCCAAGTTGACTGTTTTATTGTACCATTTTCGGGCACATGAAATTTTTTGATTGCTTTCTTTTCCGATTTTTGTGGAGGCAGAATACATTTGTTTTTCTGATCGCATTTTATTCCACTTTATCCAAGCGGTATGATAATAAGGCATAGTTTGCTACTTTTTTTTTTTTTTTTTTTTTACGACGTTCACTGAAGGGCTTAACTAGCATGACAATTAGCATTATAGATCGGGTTGTTCCGGACGCTGCAATACTAAACGTGTACTTTATTTGTATATTTCTTTTTACATAAAAATATGTATTTATTAGTAGAATTTTTATCATTATTATTTTGCATTTTTTACATATTCTTTATTTTTTCTTTTCCTTTTTTACCTAGTCCTTTTATGGGACTTTCAATTTTTTACTTTGATTGAAGGTATAATGCATTGCAATGCACTAGCATTGCAGTGCATTATGCCTATACTGAAAGCTTCCGATACCATGCTGTGAGCATGGTCTCAGAAGCTTTCTGTAGCTTGGTGACCTGGGGTCATCATGGCTACCCTGGGTCGCCATGGTAACGATCGGGCCAACGATGTTCGGGCCATGACGTCACTGGGATGCCGATCTGAAGGCAGAGGGAGCTCCTGTCCCTCTGTCTCTCTCCTGAATGCTGTGATCGCGCTCAATCGCAGCATTTATGAGGTTAATAGCCAGGGATAGTGCTGGCACCACTCCTGGCTGTTAGTGTAGACGCTCTGCCACTAGCAGACCTGAGCTGTTGCACTGATCGGGCAGCAAGTGCTGATATTTCAGCATTTCCTGCGCGATCATGCTTTGATCGGTCAGTCAGATTGACTGACCGATCACAGTGATCTGGGTGCGGGGACCAACAGCATGGGTCCCTGCACCTCTTCCATGCCTCAGCTGTCAGCACTGAACTGCCACTGCATTCCCATTACAAAGGAGCGAGTCTCCTATACTTATAATGCTCATACACTAAATGTATGGGCTGACACACATTTTCCCCTGGGGGGTTATACATCAACCTACTGTGTAAATATTTTTTTTACGGCCATCATAAACAACTTGCAAAAAGCTATAGTGGCTGTTGCATCACGGAGCACGTTCTCCCTCATTTTCTTGGGTTGGTGTCTGAAGAGACATGGCGGATGGCCTCCGAAAAATGTTTTTTCCAGTTTAAAGGAGCGAGTCTCCTATACTTGGAATGCCCATACACTAAGTGTATGGACTGACAAGCATTTTTCCCTGGGGTACACATCAACCTACTGTGTAAATATTTTTTTACGGCCATCATAAACACCCTTGCAAAAAAATATAGTGGCTGTTGCATCACGGAACACTTTCACCCTCTTGTTCCATTGGTTATGACTGTAGAGACTTTGAGGATGGCCTCCGAAAAATGTTTTCCCAGTTTAAAGGAGCGGGTCTCCTATACTTGGATTGCCCATACACTAAGAGTGTGGGCTGAAAAACATTTTCTCCTGGGGGGTACACATCAACATACTGTGAAAACATTTTTTTTAAAGGGCATCAAAAACACCCTTTTACACAGTAAGTTGGCTGTTGCTTCATGGACCACAGTCACCATGGTGATCTAGTGGTGGTGGATGATGAAGTTGAGGAGAAGGAGGTGGATAACACACCAAATAGCCAAACTCAGGAAGCGTACACCCATGTGTGGGTGTGAAGAGGTGCATGGGAATACATCTCCCAAAAAAAGAAACTGTATTGGAGGTTATGTTTCGCTGTTATCATTCGGAGGTGTTGAGAAGTCTGGCCCAATCAAGCCCATTGTTTATTTTTATAAAGTCAGCCTGTCAACATTTTCAGTTGAGAGGCGGATGCGCTTATCAGTTATAATTCCACCAGCGGCACTAAAAACACGCTTTGACAAAATGCTAGCGGAAAGGCAGGCCAGGACCTCCGAGGCATAGAGAACCAGTTCATGCCACATGTCCAGCTTGGAACCCAATAATTAAAAGGCACAGAGGAATCACGGAGGACATTGTTACGATCAGCAAGGTACTCCTTCAGCAACTTCCCAAACTTTTCCCTCCTTGTGAGAGTACCCTGTGCCTCTGGGCCAGGGCGATGGGAGGGTCTGACAAAACTGTCCCAGAACTTTGCCAGTGTTAACCTGCCTCTGCTGGATTGGAGTTGTGTCTCTCTCGTCTCTACTCCTTGATTGTCCAACGAACTGTGACCTCTGCCGCCAGCGTTTTCAGATGAGAATTTTTTTAATAATTCCGCAACAATGGCCCTCTGGTACTGCAACATTTTAGTACACCTATCTGCCTCTGGAAGAAGAGATTGAAAATTCTCCTTGAAGCGTTGGTGTAGAAGTGTCACCAACCAGTAATGAGTGTCACCAACAAAAAATAATGCAAGTGTCACTGGAAAGGCAGCGCAACATAAAGTCTGCCATGCGTGCCAGACGGCTAACAGGCAAGACTTCCGAGTCCTCACCAACAGGACGACTGACCATGCTGCATGAAAGTAGCTCCTGATCTTCCTCCTCCTTCTCTTCCTCATTGTCAACCAATTCATGTTGGGATAACATGAGGCTGGGCTGTATGTAATCACCCTGTATGCTTCCTTGCTCCTATCATCATGCTCTGCCGGCTATGGATCCTCTTTCGTGAGCATAGAGCCTTTCAGAATGCAGAGAAGCAGGATGTTGATGCTAATTATGGCATCATCACCATTCACCCTCTTGGTGGACCCTCAAAGTTTTGTAGGATGGTACATATATCTGACATCCATTTCCACTCCTGAGGTCTTATGTGTGGAGTCTGAACTGAATACCGATGGCCTTGTTGATGCTGGTAGTCAACAACTGCCCTCTTTGCTCACAAATCCTTTCCAACATATGCAGTTTAGAGTTCCAACGTGTGGGGACATCACACACCAGTCATTGAGCTGGAAGCTGCAAACGCTGCTAAAGCACGGCAAAGGCGGCTGAAGCTGTAGCTGACTTTCTAAAATGGGCACCCAGGCGGCGTACTTTCACAAGCAAATTCGGCAGCTCTGGGTAGGTTTTGAGAAACTGTTGAACCACGAGGTTAAGCACATGGGCCAGGCATTGTACGAGTGTGAGCTCACCTCGCCTCAGAGCCAGCACCAGGTTCCGGCCATTATCACACATGACCATGCCTGACTGTAGGTTCAGCGGTGTCAGCCACAGATCTGCCTGCTCTTTCAGAGCTGTCCACAACTTTTCAATATTGTGCGGTTTGTCAGCTAAGCATATTAGCTTTAGCACAGCCTGTTGCTGCTTGGCTGAGGCAGTACTGCAGTGCTTCCAGCTTGTGACTGGTGTGCTCATTTCAGAGATGGAAACTGAAGAGGAGGAGGAGGTGCATGAGCTGTAGACTGTGGGGGCAACCATGATTGACGTAGGGACCACAATCCTCGGCGTCGGGAGGACATGTTCCATCACAAGGTCCTACTGGGTACCGGCTTCCACTATGTTAACCCAGTGTGCCGTCAGCGAGATGTACCGTCACTGCCCACAAGCACTTGTCCACGTGTCAATGGTTAGGTGGACTTTCCCAGTAACTGCATTGTTGAGGGCACGGGTAATAATGTGGGACAGGTGCTTGTATAATGCTGGGACAGCACACAGGGAGAAATAGTGGAGGCTGGGGACAGAGTACCTTGGGACGGCCTCCGCCATCAGATTGTGGAAAGCTTCTATCTCCACGAGCCTAAAAGGCAACATTTCGAGCACAAGCAGATGAGAAATGTGTGAATTTAGTACTGTGGCCTGTGAGGCGTTGGCTGTGTAATTCTGCTTGCGTTTCAATGACTGGGGTATGGACAGCTGAAGACTGTGCTGGGACAAGGACGTGGACGTGCTTGATGATGGTGGTAGTTGAGTGTGTGACACGACAGGTGTAATTCATGAGGCATTTTAACAGGCACCATGGACAGGGGATTGGCTTCCACTTACAACAGCGGAAGAAGCAGTGGAGTCACCCACAGACAGTGTTCTTGGACCCTGGGTTCGGCCCACAAAGTCAGATTCTTTGCTGCCAAGTACCTGATCATGCTGGTGGTGGTCAGGCTGGTAGTTTTGCTACCCCTGTTGATGCGAGCATGACAGGTGGTGCAAATGGCCTGTTTGGGGTTATCAGCAAAGTCTTTTAAAAACAACCAGACTCAGGAAGACCTAACAGTTGTACTTACAACTTCCGTCGTTTTGGTGTTACGAGGAACGATTGCCCACCTTCTGTCTGCAGCCACCACAATGCTTCTTCCTGCCTGTTGTGGTGTTATGCCTCCATCCCCCTGTGTGCTGCTGTCCTTGATCTGCATGTCCTCCTTCCAGGATGGGTCAGTTACTATATCATCCACCACCTCCTCTTCCATTTCCACACCCTGGTCCTCTTCCTGACTTTCTGGCAATTGTGTCTCATCATCATCCACCTGTTGTGACACGTTCCCACTGTCGCCTTTGTGTGAACGTGGTTGCTCAAATATTTGGGCATTGCTACATGCAATCTCATCTTGCCCCACATCAAGTGGATCGGGCGAGAGACCCAAATCTATAAATGGAAAAGTGAACAGTTCTTCAGACTGTTCAAGTGTGGGATCAGTTGTCTCCGTGCACTCGGCATGGCGGGAGGAAGGAGGATCAGGGTGAGGAATATGCGGTCCAGACTCACGGCTACTCAGACTTGACCGTGTGGAAAACAGGTGCTGGAGGTGGCAAAGTGACTGGAGGCATTATCCTCTCTCCAACCAACAACCTTTTGACACCACTCTGGTTTCAATAGTGTTTTTCTGCGGTCCCCTAGGAATTTGGACAGGAAGCTCATGCGAGAAGATGTGGGTGTTTGTTGTGGCACAATTTCAGCTTGCCCATGGCCTCGGCCTCTGCATGCAGCATCACCATCACATCCAAATCCCTGTCCCTTGCCACTCGCCTTGCCCATATTAAATGGACTACAATATTTTCCAAGTTAACTACAAATGGCTGAATTGGGATCGGCGTGTGAAAAAAACCACAATTTAAAATATCTGGACTGTAGGTAAAATTTTTTTATTTTTAGCAAACTGGTGTCTACAACTAGGGTAAGACACAGCAAAAATAGTTGAATGGAGGCCTGAAATGCCACAATTTGTAGCCCAGAGATAGATGAGTCGTCTAATGGAGATACCACACTATTCAATATGTGGCATGTATTTTTTTTGTTTTTTACCCTAAAATAGTGTATAGAACTAGGGTAACATACAGCAAAAACTGTTAAATGGAGGCCTGAAATGCCACAATTTGTAGCCCACAGATAGATGAGGCGTCTGACGGAGATAGCCCTCTTTAAATATCTGGCCTGTATTTTTTGTTTTTTTTCCTCCACAATAGTGTATAGAATTAGGGTAAGACACAGAAAAAAATAGTTTAATGGAGGCCTGAAATGCCACTATTTGTAGCTCAGATAGATGAGGCGTCTGACGGAGATACCACACTGTTCAATATGTGGCCTGTATTTTTGTTTTTTACCCCAAAATAGTGTATAGAACTAGGGTAACAGACAGCAAATACAGTGGAATGGAGGCCTAAAATCCTATAATTTGCAGCCCACAGATAGATGAGGTGCATTTTTTACCCCAAAATAATGTATAGAACTAGGGTAAGAGATAGCAAAAACAGTTGAATGGAGACCTGAAATGCCACAATTTGTAGCCCACAGATAGATGAGGCGTCTGATGGAGATACCAGATTGTTCAATATGTGGCCTGTATTTGTTGTTTTTTTACCCCAAAATAGTGTGCAGAACTAGGGTAAAAGACAGCAAAAACAGTTGAATGGAGGTCTGAAATGCCACAATTTGAAGCCCACAGATAGATGAGGCACTTAACGGAGATACCAAACTGTTCAATATGTGGCCTGTAGTTTTTTGTTTTTTATCCCAAAATAGTGTATAGAACTAGGGTAACGGACAGCAAATACAGTGGTATGGAGGCCTGAAATGCCACAATTTGTAGCCCACAGATAGATGAGGCGTTTGATAGAGATAGCCCACTTTCAGATATCTGGCCTGTATTTTTTGCTTTTTCGCCCAGTTAAATTGTGTCAACAAGTAGGCTAAGACATAAACAAAAAAATTCTATGGAGGCCTGAAATGGCACAATAGTGAGTGCAATCATATGTGATCTGTGTGGTGGACATAACTCGGTGTAAAACATCTGCCCTGTAGCTAAATATTTTTGGGCAGCTAAATATTTTTTGGGCAGCAAAATGGTATCAAGAAATTATATAAGACACTCCCAAAAAATTTTACAGTACCACAAAATGTCAGAAATTTCTGCGCACTCAGATGTAATGACTGAGATGGGCAAACCCGTTTAAAATAGTTGGATTTTCAAGCTGTACTATGAAAAAGATCTGGCTGTATTCTGCAGTGTCAACAAGCAAATGGAGAAAAAAAGGGGGCTCTGGATTGCTTTGGAATAAAATAATCATGGTTAAGATGCAAAAAAATTTTTCCTGGCCACTGAGACATAGGGCTATGTAGATATGGTCAATATACAGTACAGACCAAAAGTTTGGACACACCTTCTCATTTAAAGATTTTTCTGTATTTTCATGACTATTGCTTTGCACACTCTTGGCATTCTCTTGATGACCTTCAAGAGGTAGTCACCGGAAATGGTCTTCCAACAATCTTGAAGGAGTTCCCAGAGATGATTAGCACTTGTTGGCCCTTTTGCCTTCACTCTGTGGTCCAACTCACCCCAAACCATCTCGATTGGGTTCAGGTCTGGTGACTGTGGGAGCCAGGTCATCTGGCGTAGCACCCCATCACTCTCCTTCTTAGTCAAATAGCCCTTACACAGCCTGGAGGTGTGTTTGGGGTCATTGTCCTGTTGAAAAATAAATGATAGTCCAACTAAACGCAAACCGGATGGAATAGCATGCCGCTGCAAGATGTTGTGGTAGCCATGCTGGTTCAGTATGCCTTCAATTTTGAATAAATCCCCAACAGTGTCACCAGCAAAGCACCCCCACACCATCACACCTCCTCCTCCATGCTTCACAGTGGGAACCAGGCATGTAGAGTCCATCCGTTCACCTTTTCTGCGTCACACAAAGATACGGTGGTTGGAACCAAAGATCTCAAATTTGGACTCATCAGACCAAAGCACAGATTTCCACTGGTCTAATGTCCATTCCTTGTGTTCTTTAGCCCAAACAAGTCTCTTCTGCTTGTTGCCTGTCCTTAGCAGTGGTTTCCTAGCAGCTATTTTACCATGAAGACCTGCTGCACAAAGTCTCCTCTTAACAGTTGTTGTAGAGATGTGTCTGCTGCTAGAACTCTGTGTGGCATTGACCTGGTCTCTAATCTGAGCTGCTGTAAACCTGCGATTTCTGAGGCTGGTGACTCGGATAAACATCCTCAGAAGCAGAGGTGACTCTTGGTCTTCCTTTCCTGGGGCGGTCCTCATGTGAGCCAGTTTCTTTGTAGCACATGATGGTTTTTGCAACTGCACTTGGGGACACTTTCAAAGTTTTCCCAATTTTTCGGACTGACTGACCTTCATTTCTTAAAGTAATGATGGCCACTCATTTTTCTTTACTTAGCTTCTTTTTTCTTGCCATAATACAAATTCTAACAGTCTATTCAGTAGGACTATCAGCTGTGTATCCTCCAGACTTCTGCACAACATAACTGATGGTCCCAACCCCATTTATAAGGCCAGAAATCCCACTTATTAAACCTGACAGGGCACACGTGTGAAGTGAAAACCATTTCCGCTGACTACCTCTTGAAGCTCATCAAAAGAATGCCAAGAGTGTGCAAAGCAGTCATCAAAGTAAAAGGTGGCTACTTTGAAGAACCTAGAATATAAGACATAATTTCAGTTGTTACACACTTTTTTGTTAAGTATATAATTCCACATGTGTTAATTCATAGTTTTGATGCCTTCAGTGTGAATTTACAATTTTCATAGTCATGAAAATACAGAAAAATCTTTAAATGAGAAGGTGTGTCCAAACTTTTGGTCTGTACTGTATGTAATAGGCAGCAGCAGAAGACAGTAATGGAATGGACCCTCTTGATGTATGCAATGAAGTATGCCACATACAATGCCTGCCTGGTACTGATATCTATATATCCACATACAGTGCCTGCATGCCTTGCACTGATATGTATATACGCACATACACTCCCTGCCTACCTAGCACTGCAATCTATATACCCCGTAATTAGTCCTTAGAAGGACTGTTGATTTAGCTGGATTTGTGTATTCTATTATGGTATACCCACACTCACACTACCTTATAAACCCCCAAATCTGACCCTATCTCGGCAACAACTCTCCCTACACTAGCTGATTCCGGAGCAGACTGTGACGAGCATGGCGGCGGCAGGTCTCTTATACACCTGATGACGCTGTGCGGCCAGCCAATCACTGTAGTGCCACAACCAAGATGGCTGCGGCATTACAGTGCATGGAAGACAATCCCTGCATGTTCATTGGTGTTCTAAAGAGCGCCAAACATGCAGAGCGTGGATCAGAACTCGCGCCGAGCAATCCCGGAGATGCTCGGCGCTCGCCGAGTACCGCAAGTACAGCGATACTCGGGCGAGTACCGAGCATTACCGAGTATGCTCGCTCATCACTAATTATTAGATCTCCAATCAGTCTCTATTATGGTAGCCATTATCAGGGTAGCCATTATCAGGGTGAATGGAAATAATGTTTATTAAAGCAGTTAAGTGTCATTTTCAAATACTGAGTGTAACTGAGTTATTAACATTACAGCAATTCAGAGTGATGTAAAAACTGCTGTACTTAAAATTATAGCATCAGATGGCTATTTTTTGAAGAAACATTACTAGAAATATGCGGCAATAACGTTGTTATAAAATATATATATTTTTCACCCTTTTATTGTTGTTATTAAAATCATGCACAATTTCTGAATTTTTTAAACATTGAAAAGTTATTTCTACTCCTAACAGACCCTTACTTGGGGCAAAATATGCCATTTTGAAAAACATCCTCAATAATGAATCCAAAATATTGAAGAGGATAATAAACATTGCTCATATAGTGAATATCTTTGCATTGAAAATATGTGCCTTAACCCCTTTACCCCCCAAGGGTGGTTTGCATGTTAATGACCAGGCCAAATTTACAATTCTGACTACTGTCCCTTTATGAGGTAATAACTCTGGAACGCTTCCATGGATCCCGGTGATTCTGACACTGTTTTCTCATAACATATTGTACTTCATGATAGTGAAAAAAATGGAAATGTGGCAAAAATTGTGAAAATTTTGCAATTTTCCAAATTTGAATTTTCATGCCGTTAAATCACAGAGATATGTCACATAAAATATTTAATAAGTAACATTTCCCACAGGGTTTATTAACCCTTCAGGTGCTTCACAGGAATTTTTGGAATGCTTAAAAAAAATGAACATTTTACTTTTTTTCACAAAAAAATTACTTCAGATCCAATTTGTTTTATTTTACCAAGGGTAACAGGAGAAGTTGGACCCCAAAAGTTGTTGTACAATTTGTTCTGAGTACGCTGATACCCCATATATGCAGGTAAACAACTATTTGGGCGCATGGCAGAGCTTGGAAGGGAAGGAGCATCGTTTGACTTTTCAATGCAAAATTGGCTGGAATTGAGATCGGACGCCATATAGTGTTTGGAGAGCCCCTGATGTGCCTAAACAGTGGAAACCCCCACATGTGACACCATTTTGGAAAGTAGACCCCCTAAGGAACTTACCTAGATGTGTGGTGAGCACTTTGAACTCCCAAGTGCTTCACAGAAGTTTATAACGTAGAGCTGTAAAAATAAAAAATCATATTTTTTTCACAAAAATTGATATTTTCACCCCAATTTTTTATTTTCCCAAGGGTAACAGGAGAAATTGGACCCCAAAAGTTGTTGTGCAATTTGTCCTGAGTATGCTGATACCCCATATGTGTGGATAAACCACTGTTTGGGCGCATGGCAGAGCTCTGAAAGGAAGGAATTGAGATCAGAAGCCATGTCGCGTTTGGAGAGCCCCTAATGTGACTAAACAGTGGAAACCGCCCAATTCTAACTCCAACCCTAGCCCCAACACACTCCTAACCCTAATCCCAACCCTAACCATAACCCTAACCACAAACCTAACCCTAACCCACCCTTATCCTTAATCCCAACCTTAACCCTAATCCAAATCCTAACCCTAATCCCAACCGTAACCGTAATCTAAACACTAACCCCAACTCTAGCCCCAACCCTAACCCTAAATTTAGCCCCAACCCTAACCCTAAATTTAGCCCCAACTCTAACCCTAACTTAAGCCCCATCCCTAACTCTATCTTTAGCCCAACTCTAACTCTAATGGTAAAATGGAAATAAAAACATTTTTTATTTTATTATTTTTCCCTAACTAAGGGGGTGATGAAAGGGGTTTGATTTACTTTTTCTATTTTGATCACTGTTATAGGGTCTATCAAAACCTGTTATAGTGAGTTTTTATGTTTGGCTGCTGTCACACACTAAAAGACGCTTTTCATTGCAAAAAATAGTTTTTGCATCACCATATTTTGAGAACTATAATTTTTTCCATATTTTGGCCTACAGAGTCATGTGAGGTCTTGTTTTTTGCGAGACAAGTTGACGTTTTTATTGGTACCATTTTCTGGCACATGACTTTTTTGATCACTTTCTATTCTGATTTTTGGGAGACCGAATGAGCAAAAACCAGCAATTCATGAATTTCTTTTGGGGGGGCGTATACACCTTTTTGCATGTGGTAAAATTGATAAGGCAGCTTTATTCTTCGGGTCAGTACGATTACAGCGATACCTCATTTATGTAATTTTTTTAATGTTTTGGCGCTTTTATATAATAAATACTATTTTATAGAAAAAATAATTGTTTTTGCATCACTTTATTCTGACAGCTATAACTTTTTATTTTTTCTCTGATGACGCTGTTTCGTGGCTCGTTTTTTGCGGGACAAGATGACATTTTCAGCGGTACTATGTTTATATATATCCGTCTTTTTGATTGCTTCTTATTCTACTTTTTGTTCGGCCGTATGATGATAAAGCATTGTTTTTTTATGGTGTTCACTAAAGGGGTTAACTAGTGGGACAGTTTTATAGGCCGCGTCATTACAGATGCGGCGATACCAAATATGTGTACTTTTATTGTTTAGATTTTTTTTTTCATTCAAATATTTATTTAGTGATAGAATAAATATGGTTTTTTTTATTTATTTATTTTAAATGTTTTTACAATTATTTATTTTTTTTTACTTAATTCTAACATTTACACTATGTCCCACTATGGGATACTCATTTTCTGCAGGCTGATCGCTTCTATAGAAGCTGTCAGCGCTGCACGTAATTTACAGTGACCTGAGAGACTTCCTGACATGTACTGCGCATGACAGGAAGTTTCTCAGCTCTGGAGGCCCGGATGTCATCATGACGACATCGGGTCTTCATGTCAGCGATCGGGACCCCGCGTCACGCCACGGGGTCTTCAATCCAAAGGCAAAGGGGCTGTCATCCCTCTGCCTGCTCCTGGAACGCAGCGTTCTGGGGGTTAAAATGCCGGGAGCTGTCTCTGACTGCTCCTGGCTCTTAATGCCGGGTATCAGCTGTGAGAATCAGCTGACACCCGGCCGCGATCGTGAGAGTGGTCGATCGCCATGACGTACTATCCCTTCCATGGTCTAATTGTGCCAGGTCACATAGACAGGATACTACATCAGATGTCGGAAAGGGGTTAATATATTGAACTTGTTGGAGTTAGTGTTGCATAGTTACATAGTTATATAGGTTTTAAAAAGACCTAGGTCCATCAAGCTCAACCTTCCTCCACCAATTGTACATTTTGTCACTAATTTAACTATAATCTGCAATGTTATGTGTATTGAGAAAATCATACAGCCCTTTTTTAAAAGCTTTTATAGTGTCTGCCATTACTATCTCTTGTGTTTGGGCATTCCACAGTCTGACTGCTCTAACTGTAAAGAACCCTTTCCTATTTAGCTGTTGAAATCGTTGGAATCACCTTTCTTCCACCAGTAATGAGTTCCCCTGTTCCTTAGTATGGTCTTTGGAAGGAATAAGTCATGCGCCAGTTTCTTCCAGGTTCCGGGGTATGCAGTGCCTGGTAGACTTTAAGCTGCTCTTTTCCTGTGCTCACTATCTTCAGCCCACTTTTCAGGAACCACTTATTTGCTGTATGTGCCCCCAGCCTCACTGCATTGTCTCTTCTCGGACCCACAGCTCCCAGGACTTGCCTGACACTTTCTGTTCCTGGAGGTGAAAAATGGACTCTCACAAACTTGCTCGACAAAAGTTCCCTTCCTCAATTTGCCTGCTAGCCGTATTCCACGGTGACCACTTGAGATCCTTTCTTTAATCGTTTTCCTTCTCTGTCTGTCTGCTTCTCTGTTCTCCTCTTTCACACGCACACACTTTGGTGGAGATTACTTAAACCTGGCGGGTTTCCTTGGTAAAACCTCAGAACATACAAAAGTCAAGAAAAAAGGGGGAATTAAAGGAAAAGGGTAAAAAAGGTGGGGGCGTGAAGGGGAATCAATGTGAGGGAAGAAGATCATTTGGATGAATAGCATCATATAATCCATAAATGTAGGTGTTTGCGTCAACAACGACGAGGTCCGTCTATCATCCCATACCTTCATCCATGCCACTTCCCCAAAGTAGAGACCATCATCATTTTTTATTTTCTTTTGTATGTTCTGAGGTTTTGCACAATTGTGCTCTATGGTAGGATAGATCGTTGTTACCTTTATAATGTTAAGGTCTGAGCCAGAATTGGCTGACCTCAGGTGACGAGCGCTTTACTTTGATGTCATTGCAGCTGCGGTCATGTGACGTAACTACGATGAGGTGGAAGGCAGTCAGCGAGTGCACGCCGGACCTGTGCGTCAAGATGATTGTGGTCACATGATTGTTTCCCCTATGACGTGCTTGACATCGGGGATGCGATTGGATGTCTCCCGCGCATGCACATTAGATCATAGAGCCTGTGGAAACTGATTGGATCTCAGTTTACCTTGTCAATTGAATGCCTTTTTTTGATTGGCTGTGATGAAACACACCTCCCATTGGCTTGTTACTGGTGCACTCTGGTGCCAGATAATTTATTAATTTCACATGCATATTAATTATCTGGTGGGATAAGATTGGATCTTGGTTTCTGGGATGATGATGCCTGTATATCATTGGTGGAGTCTCACATTGAGTATATACAAAGTATGATATTTATAATATGTTTGGAGAGTTTTTTCATCTGCTATATATAAATATATGTTATTGATCTGTATGTATATTTGGAATTGCTTTCTATGTATAATATGTATAAATTACATGTTTTATGATGGTGGGCTTGGCCTGTATAGTGATTGGTGATTGTTTGCTAAGCACACTATATAAGTCCACCATGCCGTTTAATGTATGTACTTGAAAAAGGGGAAAGAACTACTGCATCGTATTGAAGGGAGGATGGATTGGGTAATGTATTGCGAGATTTTGGCCAACAACCTCCTTCATTCAGCAAGAGCATTGAAGATGGGTTGTGGCTAGAGTTGAGCGATACTTTCCGATATCCAAAAGTATCGGAATCGGAATGGTATCGCCGATACCATTAAAATATCGGCGATACCCGATACCGATACCGGAAGTCCCATGTAAGTCTATGGGAACAAAATATCGCAACTAAAAAAACCTCTTTCTTTCCTTGTAAACACTAAATATACACACATAGAATACATATATATATATATATATATATACACGTCATTGTGACATATATATATACATATATGTATAGTTTATACACTTCTACATAGTAAAATATCCTCTGATTCAATTGCCGGGTAAAGTCGGCTTCTGTGAAAAGACAGAAGCACCCGACATGAAATGACACTTGGTGTACATAGGGTTAACCATGTCTTTTCATGTCGTTTGCTATCTGATTTGCACATACAATTACATCAGTCTATGTGTGCAAAATTTCACACCTGTAGGGGTTAATTAAAGGTGTAAATTCGTTGTAAAAAAAAACGGACTTTTTTGCTACAAATTTACACCTTTAATTAACCCCTACAGGTGTGAAATTTTGCACACTTACACTCATGTAATTGTTTGTGCAAATCAGATATCAAACTACATGAAAAGACATGGTTAACCCTATGTACACCAAGTGTCATTTCATGTCGGGTTCTGCATTTTCACAAAAGCCGGCAATTGAATTAGCGGCTATTATACTATGTAGAAGTGTATGAACTATAAATATAAATATATATATATATGTGTCACAAATTCAATGACATGTATATATATATATATGAGGTGTAAAATTGCTGAAAAAAAATGCGTGGGCTCCCGCCCTATTTTCGCAACCAGACAGACAAAGCCAGTGAGTGGGGGCAGATAATAATAGCCCAGAGAGGGACCATTTTTTTTGGCCCCCCCGGCTACTTAACATCTGCCCCCAGACACCCCAGAAAGGGCAAATCTCTAATTAGATTTGCCCTTTCTGGCACTTTGCCCGTCTATTCCCATTGCCCTGTAGCGGTGGCGAATGGGTTAATAAGGGGTTAAAATGACCTTGCAATTGAAAGGTCACTTTAAGCCAGGTTAATAATTGAGAGCTGTCAATTAGACAACTATCAATTATTAATCCTATTGTATGAAAGAAAAATCAAACACACACACTTTAATAAAAAAGAAGTTTAATGAAATAATCACACAGTTTTTGACCATATTTTATTTACCTGCTGAAACCATTTCCTGTAATAAAAATAAAATAATAAAGCAAAATTATTCTTACCAATCCGATGCACAGTCAGGTCCCACGGTGTAATCCTTCAGAAAGGGTTAATGTTTACTGCAGGGACCGCAGCTAATGCTGCAGCCTCACAGTAAACCCCCAAATGAATGAGTTCCTCTCCTGGCTGACAGGAGAGGAAGTGGAAAGCTTAATTGATTGCTTTCCACTTTCACTTCAGGTCAGCCAGGGACACCATCAGTGACGTCAGAGGGAACTGATTAACAAAAATAGGGGTTCCCTTCGAAAAAAAAATGGCGTGGGGTCCCCCCTATTTTTGTTAACCAGCCAGATGAAGCAGACCGCTGAGGCCTGGATTTTCAGGCTGTTAAGGAGCCAAGATCCATGGACCTTGCCAGCCTGATAATACCAGGCCACAGCAGTCTGCATATCTTGGCTGATTAACAAAAATAGGGGATCCCCTCGAAAAAAATTGGCGTGGGGTCCCCCCTATTTTTGTTAACCAGCCAGATGAAGCAGACCGCTGAGGCCTGGCTTTTCAGGCTGGTAAGGATCCAATATCCATGGACCTTGCAAGCCTGATAATACCAGGCCACAGCAGTCTGCTTAGCTTGGCTGGTTAACAAAAATAGGGATCCCCTCGAAAAAAAAACGGCGTAGGGGTCCCCCTATTTTTGTTAACCAGCCAAGTAAAATGCAGACTGCTGCGGCCTGGTATTAAAAGACTGTCAAGGCCCATGGATTTTGGCCCTCAACAGCCTGATAATACCAGGCTACAGCAGCCCCACATTTGGCGAATCAAAAGATGTGCCAATTGTGGCACTTTACCCGGCTCTTCCCACTTGCCCTGTAGCGGTGGCAAGTGGGGTAATAAGGGGTTAATGTTACCGTTGATTGCACGGTGACAATAAGCCCGGTTAATAATGGATAGGCGTCAATAAGACTCCGATCCATTATTAATCCCAAAGTTTTTAAATATGTAAAAAAAAGACACAGCAAGAAAAAAGTATTTTAATGAAATAAAAGAGACAACACAGTTTTCATTTTTTTTATTACTCTCTCATTCCTGCGACGCCATCGATCTCCTGTAAAAAAAGAAAAAAAACAAACCAACAGTATACCACCTGTCCGACGCAGTCCATAACGACAGTCCCACGACGATCCAGCTCTGCTACATCGCAATGACAGGCAGAGCCTGTCATTGCAACGCAGCACAGCTGATTACCTGCTTCCCCGGCGGTGACGTCATCGGACTGACTGCTTTACGGCCGGGATTACCCAGCAGTCACTGCAGTTATCGCGAGAAACTGCATGTGACCGCGGGGAGAAGAGGATGGCGGCCATGAAGCAGTCCAGGACGTGACCGCCGGAGATCTTCTGCCAGGTAAGTGCCGCTGACTCCTGACAGACCCGACAGACGGACACTGACAGTGACAGTGACATCCCGATTCCGGTATCCGATATGACGAAAATATCGGAACTCGGAATCGGAATTCCGATACAGCCAATATCGGCCGATACCCGATATTTGCAGTATCGGAATGCTCAACCCTAGTTGTGGCAGGGTTTTCCAGTATGACAATACCTGAAACACACAGCCAGGGAAACTAAGGAGTTGTTCGTTAGAAGCATTTCAAGGTCCTGGAGTGGCCTACCCAGTCTCCAGACTTGATCCCAATAGAAAATCTTTGATGGGAGCTGAAACTCAAAGTTGCCCAGTGACAGCCATGAAACATGAAAGATCTGGAGAAGATCTGTATGGTGGAGTGGGCTAAAATCCCTGTTGCAGTGTGTGCAAACGTGGTGAAGAACTCTGTAATAGCAAAGGTTTCTGTACTAAATATTAAGTTCTGTTTTTCTATTGTATCAAATACTTATTTCATGCAATGAAATGCAAATTAATTATGTAAAAATCATACAATGTGATTTTCTGGAGTTTGTTTTAAGATTACGTCTCTCACAGTTGAAGTGCAAATACTTATTTTTCCCACTGTATGTACAGTAGATAGAGGGTGTAATACTTCATAAAATGTTTCAATTAATATGTATAGCATCTTCAACATATTTACATACATTCTCCCTGTCTTCTCAGAATGATTTGATTCTATCCAACTCTGTCCTATATCTTTTCCACTTCCAGCACAGTACTAGTGTCCAGTAAGTGAAAGTCCAGTTCTTAACCCACGGTTTTGCGTCCTTTCATCCGCTTAAAGGAACTAGTTTGCAATATGGCTTCTCTGCTTCTAAAACCTTGGAGCTCCCACCGATGGCACTCTCTTTGTGTCATGGTCTATTTTCCGGGCCTGGCCCATTACCTCTCGGAGTTATAAACTTGGGTCTGTTCTGCTAGGCTTCCTGATCACTCTGCCCTTTGATCACTTCTCTCGACTTCTTGACAGGAAACTGTCTCTATTCCTTCATGTTAGCCCCTCCCACTCTGTGCCAGGGAGTATTGATCACCTCAATACTCCCTGGCTAATGTACTGGCCGGCAAGGACGCTATCCTAGCCGCTGCAGACGGTAACAAAGGGGAAGTAACAAACATGAGATAGACAAAGATAAGGCAAAATACTCAGTACTTCGCTCTGCTGCAAAGCTCTAAACAGCAGAGGATATGGCACCAGAAATCCAAACCTCCACGGCTGCAGTAGCTACACCACTGACACCAGAGAACTCCTAAGCTCTATTACTGACAGCTGATGCATCATGTGACTATTTAAAGGATGGTGGGAGTGGTCACCATGCACATCAGCTGACCGGCCAAAAAGCAGCTGCCAGCAAGGATACTGACTTTAACCTTTGATGGCCCAAAAGGAAAAAAGCAGCACTTAAATTATAGCAGAACTAGAGCTGCCACGAATCCAAAAATGAATTGTGACACCACGCTTCAGAGACAAACATAAATGGCTGTGATGGTACATGGTACAACCAGTGACTGACACATGCCGCCCACGACTTTGGCAGCAAGTATCAGGTGACAGGTTCTTCTTTCCCTTTGCCGCTTGTAGTTTTATGAACAGCAACTGCCATCTCATGTCACATTAATGTGAAAATCTGTGTTCAATGAAGACAGATTTTATCCAATAATTGAGAGTGAATGATCAGTTCAAGAAGAGAAATAAGAATAAGTAGATTTCTTTAAAAGGATATATTAGAAAGTTTCTGATCTTCACTTGCACTATTTGATTGATTAATCTAAAAGGCCGGTTTCACACATTCAGGCATAGACTGTGATTGGATTCCAGATTTACAGATCTAAAGGGTATGCCACACTAAACAATATCGCTAACGGGATCGCTAAAAAACGTCACTATTTAGCGATATTGTTCAGTGCGGCAGCTTCCAGCGACGAGCTTCCTGCTGTGATCTCGCTCGTCGCTGGAATCGTTCCGGACCCTATTTTCTCGTCGGCGCTCCCGCTGGGTAAGTATCTAATCGCTGTGTGGCACCTTTTCTTAGCGATTTAGCGGTACTTTTGTACCGCTAAAGTCGTTAAGAAGATCGCTAACGGCGATAGCGTCGTTAACTATATCGCTAAATGTGGCCGCATTTAGCGATATAGAAACAATCCCGCTAGCGATCTCATTAGTATGCAACGCTAACGAGATCGCTAGCGGGATAGCTTAGTGTGGCAGTACCTTAAGTTAACTGCCTCATAGCTATATAGGTATAGGCAATATGTTAATAGGAAATAAGTTAAGCAAAAGTTTGGGTGATCAATGCTAACATTACTAAAACTTACATTTTAAAAATTGAGTTGAATTTGTGATTTGAGTGTCTTGTATTTTGTCATACTACAAGAACTGAACTAAATAGAAACTGTTCTAAGATTTGCCTAAATATTTTAGTATTTGGACCTTCAATGCCATCTGAATACTAGCCTAATTGTACATTCACTGTGAATCATGTTATTTCTTCAAGTGTAAGGTCAAGGCAACCTTTCAACATTAGATTAGACGGATTACTAGTGACAGGACTCTCAGAACGCAGAAAGAACTTCTATGCTTTAATGTAAAATCATTATTTCTAAGAACATGGTGTGTGTTCAGATTGAATGGGGTTATTAACTACTTATAAGGACAATTTTCATTATTGCTAAGGTAATGTAGAAAAGTGAATACAAAAAATTGCCTGACCCATTGCTCAGGTACTTAGGGTATGCCATTGTGAGTCTTGACTTCTACTTAATGAAGAGAATATATTAAAAAGCAAAAATAATAAATTCTACTCAAAAATAAAAAAAAATTCTCACTGGAATAAAAAACAACTGACTGCTGTCTAATTTCACATTCGCAAGTTATCTATGAATGTTCTTATAATTTTGTTATCTGGCTGCCCGTCGATGATTTCTGCAGACTCAAAGCAGTTACAGACCACTCCTGCTGGTGATTCCCCTGCTTCTGTTGACGTCACCTCGACAGAGCAGCATCTTCTCCTCTGCTCTGCCATGGACTGCATGCTGATTGAAAGCCAGCTTAACACTATGTAACTGCAGGAAGCAGGCTGTCAATCAGCATGACGTCAGCCCAGAAAAGGAGGTGCTGCTCTGTTGACGAGAGGCTAAAAGTCCTGGATAACCCCTTTAAATGAGATATGATTCAATCATGCATTAAAATCTTTAGAAATAATGTACTAAACAAAGAATCCAAGAACTGACAACATATTATTAAAAGTAATTACAATCAAATGAAGATAGAGCTAAAGGGGTTGTCCCCTTCCAGAAAATACCTTTCCCTGGTTGCTGTTTGTTATGAAAACCGTACTGTGCTTTACTCACTGTTCCCGGGTCAAGCATTGACTCTCTGCTGCTGCTCCTGGTATCTCATATTGGCTGCCAGCATGAGGTTATGTGGACAGGACAGCAGCCAATCATTGAGCTTAGAAACTCTGAGCAGCGCGTTCCGTCTAAATGGACTGAGACGATGAACTCTCTGAAGTACATGATGTCAGAGCTGCAGCCAATATCAGATACTTTGAGCATCAGCAATGTAGACTCAAAACTGGATCCAGCGATGATGGGTAAAGCACAGTTTAGTTTTCTATCACATACTGTTCCTGGGGACCAGTATTTTCTGAAATGGGACAACATATAAAAGGTAAGCTTATAACTCATGCTCACATGTAGCAAAAATGGTGAGACAAATATGTTCAATTTAAAGGTTTGTATAGAGTTATAAAATCAAGGCCTTTTTCTTCTGTTCTCTGCATGGTATTATTAAAAGTTCCACTTGTAAGTGAGTAACATAAAACTAGTTAATGGAAATAGCTTATAAATAAATATGGTTATTATGGTAAAGTAGTAGTTATTCAAATGTAACTGACTTCAATGGCATTGACAAAGGTTAACTAATATCAGAAGCAGGGGTGGATTAAGAGTTGTCAGGACCTTCGAGCAGCTTAGAAGGTGTGCCCCCCCAGGTACCTGATGTATCAAGGGACATGTCATATGATCATCAGATAAATCATGTGATAGGTCATGTGATTAGCACACAGGTGCTCTGGGGCACATCCGTACATGGAAAACATCAGAGATAGGGCAAATTTTTCTCTTATGTATGGCACTATACATAACATAGTGCTATACAAAATAAAGCAGAGGTGGGAGATTAATTTTCTCAAGGGGCCACATGACAGACTGTGACTATTATGGAGACCGAGCCAATAGGTTGAAATTAATTCTGCTCAATATTAATATAGTATAAAAAAATACTTAGTTATAATTTTCTGACTTAGGAAATAAGTATGTATTCTGATATCCCATATATACAGTATGACACACCACATAAACCCCTACATACACTGTGAGCCCTTACATAGCCCTTCAATCCAAAACAAAAGCAATCAACCTATGGGGCCCTTATACAGAGCAAAAAACCCCGAAAACATTCTCTCTTTACTTAGTTTAAAAACCCAAAACATAAAGACATACATGCACACACTGTTATGGGTTGTGGAATGCACCAAATAAATATAAATGAAAGTTGCGTTCGCAGCCCGTGGTCCACCATGCAGGCAGAACCTGCTGCTAGTAAGATGGCGCAGTAGGTGGTATGAGCGAACTCTGTTATCCCGCAGAGTCGCAGATATGGATGCCGTAGCACTATATGGCGAAGTGAGAAAACTCTGTTATTCCACAGAGCCGCTAAACAAAAGGATGTGGCGCTATATGTTGGTATAAGAGAACTCTGTTGCTCCACAGAGTCGCAACCTAAATGCTGACTAATAGCGATGTCCGCGTGCCGCCAACGGGTTACGTCCAGACTGCGCAGCTTCAATATAAAGTAGTCAGCAATGCACACAGCAAACTCCTCACCGGAGATGGTACTAGGGGCTATACAGCCAGAGCCATGAACCCATACACACAACTCCTCACCTGAGGTGCCGGTATTCTAGGGGCTTATTTCAGCCGGGTCCCTAAGCACATGCATAACCACACTGGCGCAAGCATGTAACAGATTTGATATTAGCGCATGGCCGTGAGGTTTTGCCACCTTTTTATAGTAGCCACGAGTACGAGACCTTCCAGAAAGGACCAATAGGAAGCTGCTTCAGAACACCACCAGCTTCAGGACCTTCCTGGAGGACCAATACGAGTCGCAGCTGTATCCGAGCATGTGACTTCTGATCTCCAATGGAAGATCTTGCCCTGGGCATGCTCAGATGGAGAAACAGAGGACTTAGTCCCAAATCTGCCTGCTCCAACACTGGTTACAACAGAGGATCCAGGAGCGGCAGCAGCAAGTCTCTGCACAGTATTATACCGGGCGAGACGTTGGGACCGACGTCTCTGCTGAGCAGGCTCCACTGCGGCCGGAGATGGATTGGAGACCGCAGCGGGACTGGTTTGAGATTCCCCTTGTGCAGCAGCGGGAACTCGATCCCTAAAACACACTTGCACAGAAAAACAGTGATTTAAAAAAAAAGAGCAGTAATGAGGGGAGATAGTTACTAGTTTTGCCTTCACCATTCCCTTTTGCCTTCACCATTCCCTTCCTGACAGCGGTGGTTGGCACCCTAATTTGAAACGGTATGGTGCCCCCGCTCCTCTTTGACTGCCCCTATGTAGCCCTACCACTACTCTAAATGAACAGGCATCCTCAATGGCTGATCAGATAATATGTAATGAACATATATAAATATATACAATATAGATACTACTTTAGTGGGCTGTTGGCTGTATACAGTGATGAGCAAAAGGGTAACAATGCTTTGAACTTTTCACTTTCAGGCTCCCAATAGCTAAATTTTAATATTTATTATTTTGTCAGTGTTTTGAAAGTAAAATAACACATTGAGCTATTAGGGAACATGAGTACAGTACAGACCAAATGTTTGGACACACCTTCTCATTCAAAGATTTTTCTGTATTTTCATGACTGTGAAAATTGTACATTCACACTGAAGGCATCAAAACTATGAATTAACACATGTGGAATTATATACTTAACAAAAAAGTGTGAAACAACTGAAAATATGTCTCAGTTGAGTTGTGCAGAAGTCTGGTGGATATAGAGCTGATAGTCCTACTGAATAGACTGTTAGAATTTGTATTATGGAAAGAAAAAGCAGCTAACTAAAAAAAAATGAGTGGCCATCATTACTTTAAGAAATGAAGGTCAGTCAGTCTGAAAAATTGGGAAAACTTTGAAAGTGTCCCCAAGTGCAGTTGCAAAAGCCATCAAGCGCTGCAAAGAAACTGGCTCACATGAGGACCGCCCCAGGAAAGGAAGACCAAGAGTCACCTCTGGTTCTGAGGATAAGTTTATCCGAGTCACCAGCCTCAGAAATCACAGGTTAACAGCAACTCAGATTAGAAACCAGGTCAATGTCACACAGAGTTCTAGCAGCAGACACATCTCTACAACAACTGTTAAGAGGAGACTTTGTGCAGCAGGCCTTCATGGTAAAATAGCTGCTAGGAAACCACTGCTAAGGACAGGCAACAAGCAGAAGAGACTTGTTTGGGCTAAATAACACAAGGAATGGACATTAAACCAGTGGAAATCTGTGCTTTGGTCTGATGAGTCCAAATTTGAGATCTTTGGTTCCAACCACCTTGTCTTTGTGCGACGCAGAAGAGGTGAAAGGATGGACTCTACATGCCTGGTTCCCACTGTGAAGCATGGAGGAGGAGGTGTGATGGTGTGGGGGTGCTTTGCTGGTGACACTGTTGGGGATTTATTCAAAATTGAAGGCATACTGAACCAGCATGGCTACCACAGCATCTTGCAGCGGCATGCTATTCCATCCGGTTTGTGTTTAGTTGGACCATCATTTATTTTTCAACCGGACAATGACCTCAAACACACCTCCAGGCTGTGTAAGGGCTATTTTACCAAGAAGGAGAGTGATGGGGTGCTACGCCCGATGACCTGGCCTCCACAGTCTCCAGACCTGAACCCAATCGAGATGATTTGGGGTGAGCTGGACCGCAGAGTGAAGGCAAAAGGGCCAAAAAGTGCTAAGCATCTCTGGGAACTCTTTCAAGATTGTTGGAAGATCATTTCCGGTGACTACCTCTTGAAGCTCATCAAGAGAATGCCAAGAGTGTGCAAAGCAGTCATCAAAGCAAAAGGTAGCTACTTTGAAGAACCTAGAATGTAAGACATATTTTCAGTTGTTACACACTTTTTTGTTAAGTATATAATTCCACATGTGTTAATTCATAGTTTTGATGCCTTCAGTGTGAATGTACAATTTTCATAGTCATGAAAATACAGAAAAATCTTTGAATGAGAAGGTGTGTCCAAACTTTTGGTCTGTAATGTACATACTCCATTATATTAGAGCTATTCAGGTCATCCTTGTATATGTGTTCTTTCTTGTGCCTCCTTGTGGATTAAGGCGGCCACAACTCTACTGGTCTTTTTTGTGGTCAGTACTTTTGGGCATTGGGCTTTTCTAAATATTTGTATTGCACTTTTTGCCTGTAGTTTTAGAACAATACAAATTTTTGTTTATTTTTAAAGTGATCCCTGCATATTGTATATTCCTATTTTATTCTTTGTTTCCTATTGGTCTTTCTATTTGCATTAGGTTGATCTCTTTTTAATTGGTGGTGCCCACCTCCACAGCTTGGTTTCGCTGTGGCCGTTGCACTCTTGTGAAACAGTGCAAATAAGCTTTCACTAGCTGCCACCATACTGATGTGCCTTAGCCTGGTTGACCCTGCCTTCCTTCACAGCTGGTCTCCAGGACTGCTAGCAGCATCCTTTAGCTTTTCCAGTACTTAAAGGGAATCTGTCACCCCATTTTAGTCATATCAGCTAAAGATATGACTGAATAGTGCATCCCATAAGCAAGCTATCGGTATGTAGCTTATATCCAGATACCCCCGTTTTGATAGCAAAATACCTTTGTAAAGTTCGGATTATTTTCTGTAAATCAGGGCGGTCGGGTCCCGAGGGCGGCGTTTTCTCTCTCTCCCCCCAGCTCCTCTGCATCTCTTGCGTATCGCCATCTGTGAATCGCACAGACGGCGTTCTGGTTCCTGCGATAGCGCTTTTCAAATTACCCCCCGCACATGCGCAGTGTGCTTTGCCCAACAGTGGGCAAAGCATAAAATCAATACAGCGCATGCGCAACTCTTTCCTTGCAAGGAAAGTGAATGACAATAGTTGCGCATGCGCTGTAAGGATTTTATGCTTTGCCCACTGTTGGGCAAAGCATACTGCACATGCACTGGGGGTAATTTGAAAAGCGCTGTGGAGGGAAGCAGAACGCCATCTGTGCGATTCACAGACAGCGAAACGCAAGAGATGCAGAGGAGCGGGGGGGAGAGAGAGAGAAAACACCGCCCTCCGGACCGGACCACCCTGACTTACAGAAAAGAATCCCAACTTTACAAAGGTATTTTGGCATCAAAACGGTGGTATCTGGATATAAGCTACATACCGATAGCTTGCTTATGGGACGCTCTATTCAGTCATATCTTTAGCTTATATGACTAAAATGGGGTGACAGGTTCCCTTTAAGTGCCCCAAGCTTGCCTGCTATGAGGAACTGCAGCTGCTGAAGATCTCTTGCTGGAACTTGTTTCTCGCATGTGTGATCCCGGCCTAACAAAGAGGCAAATAATAAAAGAGTTAATAGAAGGAAATGTGTTGTTTTACCCATAGTGTCCATACCTGTATATGAGTAACCTTTTGAGGCATTTTAAAAGTGCCTGTCCTCCAGGGTCTGTGTGTACATCACTCCACCAATGTCACGCTGTATAACAGATACACATATGATGTCAGTAATCAATACTAAGAGGGACAACATGCAATATAACATATAAATAGGAAATCTCAACATGTATATAAAGTATAGTATTACCTGACATAATATTTGTTGTACTGTGGGTGAATCCTGAAGACGTATAATACTGTACTGAGGCTGCAGGTGGACCGGGGTCTATGCTGACCCTAAACTGGGGACCTGACTCGTCCCTCAACCTGGAGGTACTGTTAATGGTACAGAGGTCCAGGCCGCCAACGTAACCCTGTCTCCTATAAGTCCCTGACAACTGTAATCTAGTCCTCAGAAGGACCCTGATTACCACACAGGGAATAGGCAGGTTACTGCTTAATAAACAGTACAGACAAACGAGACAGACAGGGGACAAAGTAAACACTGTCTTGCATACAACACTTAAACACAGAGGGAACACAAAAGGTCTAGGAGATAAACTATAAATCGAGGAGAGGAGAAACCACAAAGGAACTCTTAACTTAAGTCTTCTCATGACCTGATCCAAACTGCTGGTCTGCATGTAAGCTTTCACCGGCATCTAACAAGCAGACTGGCAGGTATATAAAGGAAGCTAATTAGTGCATAATCAAAAGCAGCCGGGCGAGGCTGGACCTAGTCTTAGCAAAGAGCTAGGTAGAATTAACTCCCTCACTACCAAACACAAAGAAACAGCAACTCAGCTGCGAGAAGTCAGAATGTGCAATCGTGACGATCTTCGTGGCGATACACCCATGACAGTACCCCCTCTTCTACGAGGGGCTTCCGGACCCTCAGGGCCAGGTCTGCCCGGGTAAGTTGTGTGGAAGGTCCGAACCAATCGATCTGCGTTAACATCAGACGCAGGGACCCACGTCCTCTCCTCAGGACCATACCCCTTCCAATGAACCAAGTACTGAAGGGACCGGCGATTCAGACGTGAGTCAATGATCTTCGACACTTGAAATTCTAAGTTACCATTGACCACCACTGGAAGAGGAGGTAGAGGTGACGGTATAACTGGCGCCACGTACCTCTTAAGCAACGATTTGTGGAACACATTGCGGATTTTAAACGTAGGAGGGAGGTCCAGACGAAATGCCACAGGATTAATTATAGAACTGATCCTGTATGGACCCATGAACCTGGGACCCAGTTTCCAGGAGGGAACCTTGAGTTTAATATTCTTGGTAGACAACCATACCAGATCGTTCACACAAAGGTCCGGACCAGACACTCTCCTCCTATCAGCCCTCCGTTTGTAACGGTTCCCCATAGCACTCAGATTATTCAGTACTCCTCTCCAAACTGAAGCAAGTGTCGACGAGAATCGTTCCTCCTCAGGAACCCCAGACGGGCCCCCCCATTGAAAGTACAAAACTGGGGGTGAAAACCATATGCCCCAAAAAATGGGGACTTACCAGTGGACTCGCTCCGCCTATTGTTAAGAGCGAACTCTGCCAGAGGCAAGAAAGAAGACCAGTCCTCCTGGTTCTCTGAGACAAAACACCGAAGATATGTCTCTAGGCTCTTATTCAGACGCTCTGTCTGAATATTGGTCTGCGGATGAAAAGCCGAGGAAAATGACAATTGCATCCCCCGACGTGAACAAAATGCCCTCCAGAATTTGGACACAAACTGAGACCCCCTATCTGACACCACATCAGAAGGCAACCCGTGAAGTCTCACAATCTCCCCAATGAACACCTGCGCCAGAGTTTTAGCATTAGGAAGAGCAGGAAGAGCAATGAAATGTGCCATCTTACTGAACCTGTCAACTACAACTAGAATGACAGTCTTCCCTGACGACGGAGGGAGGTCCGTAATGAAGTCCATAGACAGATGAATCCATGGACGCTCCGGAATTTTCAAGGGGAAGAGGGTCCCAGACGGACGGGTATGAGGGGTCTTAGAGCGAGCACAAACTCCACAGGACGCGACAAAAGTTATTACCTCTTTATTTAAGTTAGGCCACCAAAACCGGCGAGAAAGGAGATCCACAGTTGCTTTACTCCCTGGGTGTCCTGCTAAAGCAGAATTATGATGTGCCTCGATAACTTTTTGTCTCAACTGATTAGGAACAAACAGTTTACCTGGAGGTCCTACAGGAGCGTCCCCCTGAGCCTCCAATACCTCCTCCTCAAGCTCCGAGCATACAGCCGACACTACCACTCCCTCCTGAAGGATAGGAACCGGGTCATCCGTTTTCCCGGCCCCTGGGAAACTACGAGATAAGGCATCAGCCTTAACATTTTTTGACCCAGGACGATAAGTGACGACAAAATTAAACCTGGTAAAAAACAACGACAATCTAGCTTGTCTAGAATTCAGACGCTTTGCAGATTCTAAATACAGCAGGTTCTTGTAATCAGTAATAACGGTGACCGGGTGGACTGCCCCTCCAAAAAGTGACGCCACTCCTCAAAAGCCAACTTAATGGCCAAGAGTTCCCTATTGCCGACATCATAATTCCTCTCGGCGGGCGACAATTTCTTGGAGAAGAAAGCGCACGGACGCCATTTACCAGGGGACGGACCTTGGGATAATACTGCACCCACCTCTACGTCAGACGCGTCTACCTCCACAATGAACGGTTGTGATGCATCTGGTTGAATGAGTATGGGGGCCGAAGCAAAACATTTTTTCAAGGATGAAAATGCTTGACAAGCTTTGTCAGACCACCTAGAAAAATCCGTCCCTTTTTTAGTCATGTCAGTGAGAGGTTTGACAACAGATGAGAAATTACGAATAAATTTCCGGTAGTAGTTAGCAAACCCCAGGAAACGCTGCAGTGCCTTAAGATCCTCTGGCCGATCCCATTCAAGCACTGCTCTCACTTTCTCAGGGTCCATACGGAAACCGGAAGCTGACACCAGGAAACCCAAAAATTGAAGTTCCTGTACGGCGAATACACACTTTTCCCATTTGGCGAACAACTTATTATCTCGCAAGATCTGCAACACCTGTCTCACATGCTCCTGATGAGACACAAGATCTGGCGAGTAAATTAAGATGTCATCTAAATAAACGACCACAAACTGCCCCACAAGGTGGCGAAAAATGTCATTAACAAAATGTTGAAACACCGCCGGGGCAGTAGTCAGACCAAAAGGCATGACAAGGTTCTCATAATGTCCTTCCGGAGTGTTAAACGCCGTTTTCCACTCATCCCCCTCCTTTATCCTAATCAGATTATACGCCCCCCTGAGATCCAACTTAGAGAACCATTTGGCGCCCACAATCTGATTGAAGAGATCAGGAATAAGTGGGAGCGGATACGGATCTCGGACCGTAATCCGATTAAGCTCACGGAAATCCAAGCAAGGGCGTAGGCCTCCATCTTTTTCTTCACAAAGAAGAACCCCGCGGCCACTGGGGAAGATGAAGGTCTAATATGCCCCTTGGCCAGACTTTCCGAAATATAATCCTTCATAGCCTGCCTCTCAGGACCAGAAAGGTTATATAACCTAGATTTAGGTAATTTAGCATCAGGAAGCAATTTAATTGAGCAGTCATACGCACGATGAGGAGGTAACTCTTGACACCCCTCCTCTGAGAACACATCCTCAAAGTCCTCCAGAAAAGGAGGCAAGGTTCTAGGCACGACCGCACTGATGACTGTTTTCATGCAGTTATTCTTGCAAAATTCACCCCACTGGCTTATCTCTCTGGATTGCCAATTAATCACTGGGTTATGTTTAGCCAACCAAGGAAGTCCCAACACAATAGGAGTAGGAAGACCCTCCAACACATAACAAGACAATTGTTCTTTATGTATTGCCCCTACTCGAAGGTCTATGTTATGAACAGCTTGTACAAAGCTACCTTGACCGAGAGGTCTGGCGTCAATAGAGAATATAGGGATCGGTTTGGCCAATACACTCAGTTGCATACCTTGCACCTGGGCAAACCCAGCGTCCACCAGATTAGCCCCAGACCCACTATCAAGAAGAACAGAAATCCTCTCAACTCTCGTACCAACCACCACCTCCGCAGGTACGAGAAATTGAGACGGACTTAGGGACGAAATACATACTCCCAGGTTGTCGTCCACCACACAACCTAGGATTAACAGTTTTCCGGCGACTTTTTTGCTCAATGAGGCACGGGATGGACACCCCTCAACAAAATGTCCCTCTTTCCCACAGAAGAAACACCTTCTTGTCTTGCGGCGCACCGCCGATCCCCTTCTACGAAATGATGTCCCTCCCAACTGCATAGGCTCCTCAGGACAGACCAGGGGAACCTCAATATAAGGGACTTTAGTAGTAGGTGGAGTCACAACAGGGGGCGGAGTTACCTTGCACCTCTCCCGAAGCCGTCTATCAACACGAATAGCAAGGGCCATAGCAGCCTCCAGTGACAGAGGAGAATCATACTGAGCCAAAACATCTTTTAATTTGTCAGATAACCCTTGACAAAACAGGCTCCTAAGAACTGGGTCATTCCACTGAGTATCTGTGGCCCATCTACGGAACTCAGAAGAAAATTCCTCCGCTGGACGATCTCCCTGCTGTATCTTACGTAACTTCATTTCAGCATGGGAGACCCGATCCGGGTCATCATATACCAGACCCAGGGCAGTAAAAAATCGATCTACTGACTGGAGGGCCGGGGAGCCCGGAGAAAGAGAGAACGCCCAGGATTGAGGGTCCCCTTGTAAGAGCGAGATGACAATTCCCACCCTCTGCTCTTCACTCCCCGATGACTGAGGCCGAAGCCGAAAATATAATTTACATGCCTCCCGGAAGGTAAAAAATTTGTCCCGCCCACCAGTGAACCTGTCCGGGAGAGCAACTTTAGGTTCAGACCTGGTTTGCTCCGGGAGAGACAAAACCCTGGACTTAATGTCCGTCAGCTTCATGGATAAACTCTGCAACTGCAGGGCAAACTGGGCAACTGGATCCATGGTAGCTGGGGAGAATCTTTTTTTTTTTTTTGGGCCGGTGAAAATGTCACGCTGTATCACAGATACACATATGATGTCAGTAATCAGTACTAAGAGGGACAACATGCAATATAACATATAAATAGGAAATCTCAACATGTATATAAAGTATAGTATTACCTGACATAATATCCGTTGTACTGTGGGTGAATCCTGAAGACGTATAATACTGTACTCAGGCTGCAGGTGGACCGGGGTCTATGCTGACCCTAAACTGGGGACCTGACTCATCCCTCAACCTGGAGGTACTGTTAATGGTACAGAGGTCCAGGCCGCCAACGTAACCCTGTCTCCTATAAGTCCCTGACAACTGTAATCTAGTCCTCAGAAGGACCCTGATTACCACACAGGGAATAGGCAGGTTACTGCTTAATAAACAGTACAGACAAACGAGACAGACAGGGGACAAAGTAAACACTGTCTTGCATACAACACTTAAACACAGAGGGAACACAAAAGGTCTAGGAGATAAACTATAATCGAGGAGAGGAGAAACCACAAAGGAACTCTTAAGTCTTCTCATGACCTGATCCAAACTGCTGGTCTGCATGTAAGCTTTCACCGGCATCTAACAAGCAGACTGGCAGGTATATAAAGGAAGCTAATTAGTGCATAATCAAAAGCAGCCAGGCGAGGCTGGACCTAGTCTTAGCAAAGAGCTAGGTAGAATTAACTCCCTCACTACCAAACACAAAGAAACAGCAACTCAGCTGCGAGAAGTCAGAATGTGCAATCGCAACGATCTTCGTGGCGATACACCCATGACAACCATACAGAAGAATGAAACCTTAAGTTGGTTGTATAGGTTAGGAATAACATGGCTGTTCCAAAAACAGTGCCACTCCTGTCCACAGGATTTGTGTGGCATTACAGCTTGGACTAATTATTTTTAGTAGCACTAATAATTAAGCACCAGACTTTCTCATGCAAATTCCTTCTCAGCAGTGATCAAATTGTAGTTACATCACATAAAGTACAAGGAAAGAAGTCAACCAGATAAAACTATGGATATTAACCATCACATTTTCCACTCACTGGAACAGTCGCACCTGGAAAAATTGGCTGTGTTTGCATTGTATAATCCAGCAGAAAACAAAGGAATAAAAATAGGTGCTGATTTAAAAGTGATATCTAAATTAGGCAACTGCCCAGCAAGCCATGTTCTTGAGATAACAGTGATAAAGCTGATATAAGTGGAAAATGCTTAGAAATATCTGCAGCCAGGAAGCAGATGACATCCTAAATTGGGCATCAGATTTATCACTTCTCATTTTTCTGGTTCAGCTATTTGTTTCTTCTGCAATAAATTGGCTGTTCTCGACCCTCTGTCTCCACTGTCCATCCCATGCATCCTGTTGGAGGAAGACCTGTTTCCTGCAGCCAAGAGCAGTGATTACACTGAACTATTCCAAGCCAGAAAATAATAGAGCTCTGTAATAGCTTTCTTATGGGGCTGGAGTAAAACTGTCCTGGACACGGAGCCAAATAACAGCATTAGCTGTAGACAACTACAGAAAATCTGATCCCACTGAAATAATCCAGGCTCATAAGAGAGGAAGCAGCATTAATATTATCATCGGAGTTAAATACTTTTACAAAATTAAACATTTTGGGTCTTGAGATGATCAAACCATTAGTGTTCTCCCCCTGCAGATAGATAGCACAAAGGTTTTAATAAAAGATACAGGGATATTAAGACTCTTAATAGCCTTTGAACCACTAGATATGTAGAAGAATGAGTTTTATGTCCCTTGCGTAGTCAAAAGTTTGCGACGTTGTTAAGAAATGTTGAAGTTGAAGACTAATCAAATCTTTACATATATTACCAATTGCAAACATATTGGAAAACAGGGGAAAGTGTACCTATTAATCATTAAATTAAAAGTCTGAATGTTTGTTGTTACGAGCACTAGTACATTTTAGGATATACACTTGTCCAGGAATAGAAAAAAAAATCAAAAAAAAGTTTTTTACCTATTTTTACAAAGCCAGCACCTGTTATGTCCATGGGATGCATCAGCTTATTACCAATCATGCTCATGGGACACACGGAATTGTATTAACAAAACACAACTGATGGACTAGAGAGGCGCTGTTTCATTACCAGATGTTGAAAACGATCAAAATAAATATGGTGACATATGACTTATCAAATATAATTGTACATCATGTGTAGGACCATGTTCCCACCATATTTTTCTTGTAAACTTTAAAAGTAGCGAATAAATAAACTAATTTTAGGTCTAATTCCACTTAAACTAATAGTTTCCAAATTTTTGCTTAGAAACAGAAAAAAAGAAGAAACACAGAGTTCTTCAAAAATAACTTCCAGGGGTTAATCCTTGGAAAGTGTGTTGATGCTCCTCATTATTTGCCACCTAGTATCCCACCCATCATTGTTATCAACATGGCTGAAGTCAATCAAGCTCATGAGGATGGTGATAGATATAAAATGCTGTGGAGGAATAATACACATGAGTAGAATGGAATTGTCCTGGCTGGGGTGAATTCACAGCCTTATTTACATGAAGATTCAAATTTAATTTTCTCAGGAACTCCATTTGCCCGTTGTCTTTTGTTATCCCACAAAGTACTGTAATGTAATGAGTCTGGCAACCCAAAAGCTACAGGTTTCTTTTAAAGTTGAAATTTCAGAAATTCCTGAAAAGTTTGTAGAAATAAGACCCTTTTTTTCTGGTCCTTTTGATAAAAAAAGTGATTTTTTTCATGACTTTCTTGGGCAAATCATTATAATAGGAATTATTAGCATTTTACACCTCTCAATAAATGCTGGTAATGGGCTCTTATTAGCATAAACTATCAGCAGTGATTCATTATAAGCTTTATAATTTATTATGATTTCTCAATTTCCCAATTTTTAGAAAATATTTGTGATATTTTAAAGAATTCAGCTTAAAGAATGATAAAGAATTCAGCTTTAATTTTTGGGCAGCATAATCTTTACCCATGCAATGTATACAATCTGTAATATAATAATATATATATATAATATATACATATATATCTGTGTACCACATATATATAAGTATATTAGGGATGAGAGGGCACTAAAATGCTCAATGCTCGTTACTCTACCAAGCAATTCCTAATGCTCGAGTAAACAAGTATAATGGGATTCAATGGGAAATATGAGCATTTTCGGCAGACCCTACAATGAGGTCTGGATGGAAAAAGTGCTGAATAGAAGTAGAACAGCATGGGGAAGACCCCTGAAAGCATCTCTGACTCCCAGATCGCGCTGAGAACAATGGTGTCACACATTTACTCCACTTTAAGTACTGACAAAAAAACATTCCAAATCGACGAGAAATTGAAGATTGCAGAAAAAAAATATAAGAAACATTCTTTCCTGTTAAGGACTTGTATATAAAGCAACATTTTAAAAAGGATTTTAATAATAATAATAATAATAATAATAATAAAATTTACGTAAGCCAAAATTAAATTTTGTATTAATTTTTTAAAAAATTTGTATACATTTTTTATCAAAAATTTTTCAATTTCAGTGTAATTTATGAAGGAAGCAAAAACTGCAAAAATTAGAAGGACACTCTGTATTAGACATAAAGGAGGGCCTCATACAAGTTATATTCAAATTGCCATGTTAGTGGTAACCTAGACTCATAAAGGCTGTGCAATAAGTGCAAAGCCTGCCAAAAATTACAAACAGGGTCATTCATACACCCTTGAAGGCATCAACTGTAGTACCTCATTGAAATATTGTGAACAAAGTGTAGTTGTGGTACTCCCACACTCATAAAGGCTCTGCCACAGTGCAAAGCCAGAAAAAAATGATAAGGAGTGTCATCCTACACACTTGAAGGCAGCAAAAGGAGTGCTCAAAAAAAATAAAAAAATGTAGCTGTGGCACTTACACACTCATAAAGGGTTTGTACACAGTGCAAAGGCAGAAAAAAATTATAAGGAAGCAGCAAGACTGGCGGGCCTCATTCAAATATTTTGAAAGTGTAGTGTAATGACCCAGTCGGGTTTTACCACCTATTATCTTTTTCTCGGCCTGGTCATGTGTGGGTTAACTTTCTCTGCCTCTCTTTGGTGTTTTGTTTGTTTCTCCCAGCCGCTGCCAGCGGCTTTGTCAGTTATAGTTCCTGCCTCCGGCTACAGCCGGCTGACCCCGTTACACCTGATTTGTCTTTGCCCCTTGCTAAGCTCCCGTGTCCATCCTCACCTGGTTTCCTGTCCCGTCTTAATGTTTACCCCTGTGCGTTAACCTCCGGATATGACTTGGCTTGTTTTCTGACCTGACTAGTTGTCTTCGTCTTGACGTTCCTGTTCTGAGCGGCTCTGACTTCTTTGGCTTGCTTCCGACTCTGTGTATTGCTGCTTCCTCTGGTACCGACCTGGCTCATCTGACACTTCTGCCATCTAGTGGCGACTGCCCTGCTGCACCGCAGGCCCGTGAGTGTGTGCAACCCTTACTCCATGCTGTCTCCCTCTGTGAGGGGGTTGCACGCATCCGCTCTGTGGCTGCCATGACATGTATTGATGTACTCCTACCCAAAAATTATAACAGGGTCAGCCATCATCCAAGACCCTTAATGGCAAAACTTGGGGGCCTCATTCAAATATTTTTAATGTGTAGTTGAGTACTCCAACACTTATTAAAGTTTTGCCCCAATGCAAAGCCAGGAGAAAATGATAAGGAGGGTGCTATAGTAATCCTCTTCAGGTGTCCTTTTCTCTTCTCCTTTCTCAGGGGGCTGGGGGGCTGCCTCCACTTCTTTTCTTGAGCCTGATTCCAAGGTGCCCGAGCTGTAACTGAGCCAGCTTTGTGTAGTGCTGGATCCCTTGACAGTTAGAAATGGGCGACAGCCCCCTGTGTCTCCTGCCTCATCGCCTGCTCCCAACAGGAGTGGGAAACTCCAAGGACAATCTGATCTCTCTTTGGTGGTAGCCTCATGTCAAGCTGCCTTGAAGAGCCTCTCCCAGGCCCATTCATATCTCCCTTCCTTCTCACATCACACCCACTGAATACCAGGATGTCACCCCTCATTTTGAGGAATGTAACCCTGGTTTCATCCATCAGCTCTTGCAGCCTTTGAGGCAGTGTTCCATCTTTACTGCCCCGCTGGTTGAACAAAGATGATGACGGGTCCAAACTCTGCTATGGACCCCATCTCTGCTGCCAGGTGTAATAACGACCTCCTCCAGAAATGCCAACTTTCGGTAACTTGTGGTTAGCGGGCCCGCTAGCATGTCTCCAGCCCTTATCCTGGCTTGACTTCTCTCTTTCCGAGCTAGCCTAGGCACTGCAGGTCCGCTCACCATTGCTGGATCCTGACTCTCCCGTCCACAGTCCCCAAGAACCCCAGCGGTGAAGGCTGCGGCCCGGTTCAGGCATTGGTGTTTCAGGAAAGGGTCTGGTTCCAGACCACAGACTCCTACCACCTCCGCTGTCGCACCAATGTGGTCTGGCTCTAATATTCCTCTGTCCCTCCCTTGGAGTCTCGGGGATTCTGCCATCTTTGTGGCCCACTAAGCACATTACAGAAAAAAAATTTGAAGTTTTTGGAGATTTATACACCACTGTAATGTAACGCTAAGCACTATAAACACTATGTGACTAACTGAATCCAGAAAAAACATTTGAACACTTTTTTGGAGTGTTATATACCACCAAAATGTAACACAAAGCACAGAATACTCTATGGATGACAAATTCAATCCAGAACAATTTTTGAACGCTACTCGCAGGCCTGGATAACTGCTCTCTCCCTCCAATCACAACATCCCTGAGCTGTGCAATAGCGCAGTGTGCTTGCGTGGCAGCGCCTTTCATTTTAAACCTCTGAGGAAGTAATGCCGCCAGCCAGTCGCAGTAATGCCACTACCAAGATGGCTACGGCATTACAGTGACTGGAAGCAATCCCCGCATGTTTATTGGCTGTGTAACAGGCCCAAATATGCGGGGCGGGGGATTCAAGGTTCAAATCTAGCATCAGCCAATGCTCGTCCTTGTGGTGAGCATATCCGAGCACTCAGATACTTGTGTGATATCCGACTATTACAGAGCTCGTTCGTTCATTCCTAACATATATACATATATAATTATTATTATTTTTATAGCGCCAACATATTCCATTCCGCAGAACTTTACAAATTTAGAGGGACTTGTACAGACAATAAAGACATTATAGCTTAAACATATCTCAGATACCAAAAGGAGTGAGGACCCTGCTTTGCAAACTCACAATCATGAGGAAATAGGGGAGGTCACAAAGGTAAATGATAAAATGTTCTAATATCGTATGGTACAGTTATAAAATACTAAATAGGGTATGCACATAATGTTGCATGAAGCGGTCACCTACAAGTATATATTCAGTACAGACACAAAGGGCTATTAAGTGCAAGGAGAGTGTGAACAGATCTATGAGGGTCATGATTTTGCAGAAATAATTTGTATGGCAAAACAGGGATAGTTAGATAAGTGAATTGGGTGATAGGCCAGTCTAAAAAAATGTGTTTTTAGGCCACACTTGAAACTGTGGGTATTGGGAATTAAACTATGTTTATATATATACAGTATATATGTATATTTATATATAGGTATGTATATATATATATATATATAACATATAGATATATATGTATATATATATATATATATATATTTATATTTACATATTTTCATACTATACAAATCAATGGCTTTTGTTGCCTTAAGTGTTAAGGTTATTTTTGTATCATGAAATCTTTCTTGTTGGTTAGTTTTAGAAAGGACTAACGTGAATGGTAACAAAATAATTAACATCCTATTCAATAACAATACAAAATCAGACTTTTATGCTTTTTAGAATAAAAATATTCCAAAAATTATCCTATTTGGGGCAGATCTCTGTTGTGTCAGTGTTTATGCATCCCATCTTCTAGCGAAGACATGGCGTACCCAGGATCAAAACTAGGGGGGCAAGCCAAGTCACATCTTATACAGGTTACATCATATACACTGTACATTATCCTGAATATTAGGTATGAGCATTAGAACTGTTGTATATTGTATAATACAGCAGTGTATGCACACTACGCTGTAATACACCATATATTATACAGGCATACTAACCTCTATACAAAGAATAAGAGCATATAACTGTATATGAAAAGTATAATACAGAAGTGTATAATACACTCTATACGCACACGATGTGTATGACCCGTTATACACCATATATACACTCTATATTACCGCACACGATGTGTATGATCCTGTAATACACCATATACTACACTCTATATACCACACACAATGTGTATGACCTGTATACACCATATACACACTCTATATACCGCACACGATATGAAAATAGTCATTTTTCATTAAGCTGGGACTATACGTCAACTTGGCCATGAAACGACGCTTCTATATATAATACAGGTGAATGGGGTCGCATGTGACCCGCTTGGTACCCGCGACAAAGATCAAACCAGTTGGATTTTTTTTTGCAACTTGATTGTGGCAGTTGCAATACCTTGTGGTAGGGTTGAGCATTCCGATACCGAAACCCGGTTCCGATACCTGAAATCCAATGTAAGTCATGGAACAAAATATCGGAATTAAAAATATTCCGATATTTTGTTCCCATAGACTTACATTGGATTTCAGATATCGGAACCGGTTTCGGTATCGGAATGCTCAACCCTACTTGTGGGTCATAATGCAACTCCATCGATGGAGCAGCAGCAGCCTAGAGCAATTTTGGCTGTTTTGTGTCGCAGCCAATGTCGCCTTCTTTGATGTAAATGGTCGAGAATGTATATAAATGCTATTCAAAACAATGTACATAATTTTTTATATGAACATTTCCTTAGTAAATATTTAATATAACACTGATTAGCTGTGGTACAGGGGAACCACTTTAGGACCCCTTAAATCCCCAAATAGCCACTCTACATTAACATGAGAGATATATGACTGAACTGCAATACCAGACACAGCCCATAGACAAGAGAGCGCTAACAAAGCAGAACTTTTCACAATCCCATTAATGGGGTGACCTCTCATATGTGCAGCCACTGGGAATGGGGAACCTGGTACCTCATGGATGATGGGGGGTCCTTCAGCCTCCTGCATCACCTAATAGTAGCTCAATTATTGAGCAAATCTAGCATCACAAATTAGGATTTTGGTTCAGAAAAGCCACAAGATGTTCTGCAGCAGCTTGCACCTGCAAACCAAACCATATCACTAAGAAAGGACATGGGCATAGTTCTAATAGTCCAAAACTTTACCTACAACCTCTCAACTTTTATGGGATATTTGCTGAATATGTCAATATTGGCAAAATGTTCTGCAGCAGCTTCACCTGCAAACCAAACCATTTAATCACTAAGAAGAGACATGGAGCATAGTTCTAATAGTCCAAAAACTTTACCTACAACCTCTTCAACTTTAATGGGAATATTTGCTAATACGTCAATATTGGCCAAGATGTTCTGCAGCACTTCCACCTTTTCAAAACACACACTGTATCATCAGGTTGAGTTGAGGGCAGGCCTTAAAGTCCTACTTGGTAATTACTGCATCATTTCTATCTACAAATTGTAATTGTTCAACTTCTATGGGGCTACACGTCCCAGTAATCAAACGCTAGATGTGGCCAAGATGTTCTGCAGCGCCACTCATCTACAGTTACCAGCATATCATAAGAAACTTGTCAATTAGACACGGGTTGAAAACCTCATAAAGTGCAACCTTGCAAATGTTCTGCAGCAGCATCGCAAGGTAACAACTTGTTGCAGTCCAAAAGTTACTGTTGTGGACTATAATCCCCAGCAGGTGACAGGTAAAGAGTAATAAACTATAGCTGATGGAGAACTAGAAGTCCCAGCAATAAAGCTGGATTAATAGGAAGAGGAGAAACTGCCTGTGGACTACAAATCCCAGGATATCATAGATTCACTAGATGCATAGTTTGGAGTTAACCATAGTGACCCCCTTACAAGATGTTCTGCAGCAGCAGCAAGGTAGTATACTCACACAGATCTGCCGGAATTTCTCCTCCAGGAACTCCTGCTGAACATGGTCCTCAGGGAAGGTGTGGGGGTCTCTCGGTGCCCGGGGTCTCTCAGTGCCCGGGTCCCCTGTCCGCTATCTCTTGGGTTCACACAGTGAACCCAGAGAGTTCAGACAGTGTTCAGAAGCGTGCTTATGATGCACACTGTAGATGACATGCCTCTGAACCCTGTCTGAACCCCGGCCGGATCCAATCCAGCATGCAGCCGGGTGCCAAAGCAACGCCACGGTCTCAACCTGCTCTGCAGTGAGTCCGCCGGCCCCCTGTCATGTGTGTGGCCGCCTGGCCAGCCGCTCTCAAATTTTCATTTGTGCCCCCTGTGGCCCCCCCGCCCCACGGTGGGTATGCCCATGAGCAAAGACATCCTCTTCTTTGCTTCTCGTCGTGGCTCCTGCGCAGGCGCACTGATTTGCCCTGTTGAGGCAGAGTACTGCAGTGCGCAGGTGCCGGGAAAGGTCAGAAGGTCCAGCGCCTGCGCACTGCATTACTTTACTCTGCCCACAACAGGAAGCAAAAGAAGAGGATGTCATCGCTAGAAGATGGAGGCGCCGGACCGGAACGCGACACCCATCGAACCGGACTGGACCCCGGACCGCCCCTGAGTGAGTATAATCTAACTATTTTTCTTCTCTTTCAGGTTACATCGAGGCTTATCTACAGCATTACAGAATGCGTAGATAAGCCCCTGATGGCGGTGTCCGCAGCTTATAGTCGAAAAATGGGTGACAGATTCCCTTTAAAGGTTTGTTATTTTTTTTAACTTACATGCTCCAAAAATTATAATAAAAAAGTGACAATAAAACATTGGCTTATTGCTGCAAGTGACAATATCATTAAAATTTAATAAAAACATACAAATATATGAGGAGTATAACAGCCAGAATAAAGCTGAACAAATCTTTATTGAAAAAAAAATAAGATAAACAACAAATGAAAGGAGAATGTCAAACAGAGGCTGAGACCACACAGGGAGCCCTTGACAAGGTCGTAGTTACCAGCAACAAAAAAAAAGATAAAATATATACAAGTATATGTAAATCATTAGACATATTGCAGTCAATATAATGATGAATCATCAGAAAGAGAAGAGCCAAATGGCAAATTTCTATAGTAAGATCAAGACAGACTGCTCTTTGCTTTATTTTTATGTTTGAACCTAATGTCAAAAGAAGGTAAACTGTGGAAAAATCCTCCAATAATCCAACATGGACACATTGGGCAGCATAGAATGTAATGAGAAATTACTTTACTTTTAAAGATACTGAGGACAGATGCTGGATGGAGGAAAAAATACAAAGTGAGGTCAGAGGTGCAAAAACTGATGTGGAAGTGAAGCTGAGAAGAACAACTCTGACGCATGTTTCGCATACAGCTTCTTCAGAGGGCAAGTGACAATATCATTAAAATTTATTTAGGTAGCAAAAAATCAAAAAATGTTTAGAAAAAAATGTTCCATTTTTGGGGATAGTATGTACCACAATTAAGCAATATCTTACCTTATCGAGGTCCATGACATTATCAGGTCCATGACACTGAGCAGCAAGATTCACTAAAAATAGTGCAAGAAATCTTGTGTTTCAGTTTTGGTAGGTGAAAAAATAAGATGAAGAAGCTATGGCCTATTTCTGCTGTGACAGCAAACTTGATTTTTTTTCAGCAAAACATTTATGCCTCCCATACAGAGACAGTATGGGCCATGAAAAAGCCATAACTACTAACACCTTCAAAAAAAATGTTTTCTTTCAGTAATATTGGTGTCTTGTTTCTGCATAAATCAAAAAAAAATGTGTAATTGAATTGCTGCAGCAACACTATAACTGCTGTAATCATTTAAGCACAGTAGCCCTTCCTGGCCCGGCATTACAGGCTTGATTTGCTCTCCTATCTGCTTCATATTAAATAAATCTATATTATTCCTCTTTACTCACAATGTAATCTTTTTCACTTCTGAGGTTCCATACTTATCTGTATTGTTCTTTAGAGTTTTATGTTATTTCTTTCCCTATTTGTATGGCAAAACTTGAGCATTCACTTGATTCACTTCAAGATAGCATTTCGCTTCTTCTATACCAAATAATATGATAACTACAAGGCATTATGGGGAACCATGTCCAATTTCATGTGATCTTTCTCAGGGATGCAAACTTTTACAATATGTCAACTAAAAAACGCCACTTTACACAAAATCCAATGCAAAAAAATGGGGGGGAACGCTAATTTAAAAAATTGAATCTCATATTTTTTCATATTCACCAGGTTAGTGTACCTAAAAATTCAAAACAAATTAAACTTGCATCAAAACCTTTTTACTGAACTCTTTCCTTTTACCCATGGGAAATGTAACCTTCTAATTAATTTTTTACAAATAAAGTGAATGGAATGTGCCAGCCAAAAAAACTTTTTAATTATTCATTTAATTAACTGGTTTTTTTTCTGCCTTACTTTAACACTTCTCATAACATTGAAATCCAAGGATTGGCTTCCAGCCACACTGCGTCAACGTCATTTATTGAAATTGGATTTCACCAGAAAATATTGATAGAAGCGTTGTAAAATGAAGCGATCAATGCTAACGTAAAGCCTTATCATTCATTTCCAGGATCGTGGCTCCCTGTTTCAAGATTTCGGAATCTTTTCAAGGACTCATTACTGAAAAGAGCTGGATTTTTTCTCTACCCCAAGAGATTGGCTATAGGGATTTGGTTTTTCCCAAAGAATAATGCATAGAACTCATTTTAGTAAAATATTAGACATACTTTTTATTTTTCCACAGATAGTTATTAATGTTTATTGGAAAACTTGGTTTTGGGAAAGCATACTGATCAGTTCATTTCCTGACGGCTAACCCCGGTAACTTTGAAAAAACTATCAAGGACTCATTACTGTAAAAGAGTTGGACAATTTCCACTTCCCATGAATAAGAGTTTAGATATATGATTTGACAAATTCACACAAAATAATAGGTATATAATAGGTATTAAAACTTATTGAACTTATTAAAGGTATATATTATTAGGGCATTTTTAATCTCTTCTTTTTTTGGGGGGTTGTTCTGTTACGGAGCCAAATTTGGCAATTTTTGAAAAGTTAAAATGCTGTTAAATATCAAAATTTTGCATAAAAATTGTGACTTTGGTCTGGGAAAATTTTTTCCTCAAGTAAAATATTAAACAAACTTTAATTTTTTTTAATTTTTTAATAATATAGATTTTTTTTCCTTTTTTACTTTGTTTAAAAATTGACTCTAAATGTCACATGTTCTACAGTCCCTACAATGTATAAACCCCCCGCGATTTGCGGGGACACAGGGGAAAATTAATTGGCATTGTGACATTGTACGTAGATCACCTGGAATGGAAATGCACTGCGAAAAAAAAAAATTTAAAATTTTTTTTTTTTTTTTTTAAAAAGGTTAAAATTTAAAATTAGGGTCATTTAAAAATTAACCCCAAACCCAAACTTCTTTTGGGGCCCCCAAATTTTAAAGTTTTGGCACCAAAAAAACTTCACATTGGATTGATTCTTTTCCCCGCCTTTTCTGCATTTAAGACCCTCCCCAAAATTGTGAACACACTAAAACATTTAAATGGGAAGACAAAGGGGCATTCAAGGCACAAGACAAGATCGTGGGGGGTCACGGGGGTGGCAAGGGTAAAAAAACCCTTTTTTGGGGGTTTACCCCCCGCCCACGGGGGGGAGCACACCCTAAGTAAAAGGTTTGGGGAATACTGTTACCCCTTCCCGCCTGGACATTTTTTAAATTTCCTCCCGTGCCGGGCCAGGCTTTTCCAAGAGTCAAGGCAAACCCGGGGCAAAAAGAAGGAACCCGGGAAACTCATGGCATGGGGAATTGGTTTCAGTCAATACCATAATAATCTCCACCCCAGGGGCCCTTTTTCCGACGGCCCTAAGGTCCCCTTTTTTTAAAAACGTCATGTAAAGGGCTCGTCTACATTTGCTCATGATCCCTTGGGGCTCGAACAACTGGTTCAAGGGGGCTAGGGGTTTATGAGACCAAGCGAGTCTTTGGTCCCCAACCCACCGTGGTTTGGGGAGGGGTGGCATGATACGACCCCAAGAATACCACCCTACATCAAGCTGGTGGGGCGCATCATCTGGGGCTGTTTCTCGCCAAGGGCCTCCCATGGCCCGCATCCATGGGGGATGGATACACGGCCCCCTGAGATTTTGGCCCAAAAAACCTACGCTCCCCCATCAAGGACTTAAGATGGGTCTTTTTCACTTCCAAAAGACAACCCCCCAAAGCACACAGCCAAGAAAAAAAGGGGTTTCAAGAGGGAAAAAGTCAGGGTTGGGAGGGGCCCCTAGCAGTCTCCTGATTTCCCAATTTAAAAAAATTGGGGGAAGGAGTAAAATTTAAAGTCCCCAGGACACCCAAAGAACTGAAATTGGAGAAGATCTCAAGGAGGGGGGGGCCAAGATAACTCCAAAACCCCTGCCCCGGCCCCTGATCTCTTAAAAAACGATTTTAGCGTAATTGCAAACAAGGGTTATTCCCCAAATATTAAAAATAGGGGGTTTAAATAAATTTACCCCACTTTATGTTTTAAAAAAATTTTTAAAATTCAACGACAACATAACTTTTTTTGGGTTTAAGATTTATCTTTTTTAATAAATCCACTTCTTTGCAGTTTGAAGGTTAATTTTTGCATTTTATCAAACCACTAAATTGGGGGGTTGAATAACTTGTACACGTATTTAAAAAAATATCTTCTTCTATTTTACCCCTTAGTAATGTAATAACTTTTCCCCCCAGAAATTTGGGGGTGGACCCGGGCATTGGGGGGGGGCGAGAACCAACGGGGGTATTAGTTTTTTTGCATTTATTTATTTTTTAAAACTGCCATGGGCCCTTCTAAAACATTGTAGTATGGCAACCTTTAAATTAACAATCAGAGAAAGCTGCGAGAAAAGACATCTAGTATTATATGGGACCATCAAATTAAAGGGGGACCAGAAAAATTTTTCTCACAACTTCTGAAGCAGGATTCTTTTTTTAAAACTTTACTCTGTGGGGAAAATGGTGGGGGGTTTTTTTTTTTTTACTATAAATTTTTATGTTTGTGAAAAAAAAGGAACAAAAATTTTATTTAAAAATAATGGTATCTAAATTAGTCTGTAAAAATTAAAAACCATGAAGTACAGTTGGCAGGGGCCCATCAAAGGAAACAAAGTACATGGAAAACCAAATGTAATCAATGAAAAAACCGGTTTTTCTTTGCCACACCTTTTATCCTATTATAGGAATTCTTAAAGTTCATATTATTATTTTTTGTAAAAATTTTTCATTGAAAAGACTGCAATTATTAGGAAATCAATGCAAAAGAAAGGTTT
>JARQOD010000005.1:339020722-339084332 GCA_033576555.1 Oophaga sylvatica
TCACTAACCTTTGCAACATTGTAATAATCAGGGCTTGGAAAATACCTTGTCACGTATGTTCATCCACGATGGAACCTTCACACATTTAACAGACCTGACTTTGAAGACAGAGAATTTAGTGTAGAATTGTCTTTAAATTGGCTTACCTGTTGTTTATTGGGTATAACTGATTCCGTACATAAAATACCGTACATTATACATTTATCAAGGAATATGCTGCCAATTTTTATTTGACCAAATGTCTTATCTTCAACCCAAAGAGAAAATATTTTTGCTCAGCAATTGGCGTGAATGTTACTTGAGGCAAGTTGACACAGCTCATACAGCGTAAATTTGGAATTCAACTTAATTATTCTTAATTAATTAGCCTTAATTAGCCAGCCTTTCCCAGAATCACTATTTGCTATAATACAAGTATGTTTGGTGTGAAAAGGGTTATGTATGTTTAGTTAAGAAGGGTCTAAATAACATTTATTCTGATGAACTTTGGTAAAATGTCGGGAGAGGAGTTTACTAACAATTATTTGTTGTGTGCAGATGGCCTGTATAAATGATACATGGAATTCAGCTGGCAATATTTTGGCCATGGGTGTTTCGTCTTTGGGGCTGAGCTCCGCTCTCTTTGGCAATAACTAGTGTTGAGCGATACGATAATGCAAATATCGGCTATCGGCCGATATTAGCTCTATCGGCCTTTCGATAATTCGTTTCGATATTTTCGTCTTATCGAATACCGGAATCGGATTTGTCACAGTCACTGTGAGTGTCCGTCGGTCGGGTCTGTCAGGAGTCAGCGGCACTTACCTGGCAGAAGATCTCCGGCGGTCACGTCCTCGACTGCTTGATGGCCGCCATTATCTTCTCCCTGGCGGTCACATGCAGTTTTTCGCGATAACTGCAGTGACTGCAGGGTAATCTCGGCCGTAAAGCAGTCAGTCCGATGACGTCACCGCCGGGGAAGCAGGTAATCAGCTGTGCTGCGCCGGGATGACAGGCTCTGCCTGTCATTCTGATGTAGCAGAGCTGGATCGTCGTGGGACACTCGTTACTATGGACTGCGTCGGTCAGGTGGTATACTTTTTTTTTTTTTCATTTTTTTACAGGAGATCGATGGCGTCGCAGCAGGATGAGACAGTAATAAAAGAAATGAAAACTGTGTTTTTTTATTTTTTATTAAATTAAAAAAATTTTTTGGAACATTCACCCGTCCGGGTACATCAACAATTTAACTATTTATTTACATACAGGGACCCTGTCCGGGTTATTTAGACTTCTTTGGCAGGGGTGTTACAGGTACCACCTGGTACTCTTCTGGTGCTTGCCAAACATCCGAGACACCAAGGACCACCAGGACCTGATGACGTCGTGTGGCCTGTACAGTCAAGTCGTGACCCGCTATCTGGGTCTGTGTGGCCACCTCTTTCATCTCTCTCCGGGTCTGGAGCCCTATGTCACGGACTGTACGAACCCCAGGGGACCTAACAGGCGCCGGGTACGGGCCAGCTATACTTATCATGTCCATAGCTGGGGCTGCTGAGGAGACCACTGAGGGAGGCTGGGGAGATTTACGGTGTGGGGTGGGCACTTTTGCAGAGGCCTGGATGTGGGAGGCTGAAGGCTTCGAGGGTCTCACAGGTTCCTGACACACTGGCGAGTAGGGGTCGCACCTGGTAACATTTAGGGCGTACCACCCATTGTAACCCCAGTGTCGGGTGTAAGTCACCAAGTCTCCTGGCAACAGGTCCCTCCCCGGGTGTCCTTCTGGGAGGTGAGCCTCCACGTCCCGCCGGATCACAAAGACTTCTAAATAAAGTCCAGGCTCCTTGATGAAGCCCCACCCACCTTTCAATTTAAAGCTCCGTACTGCACCCTTACGCCGCGGCTCACTCAGAGTTCCTTTATCCTTTCTCATCCAGTCCTTATCTGCCCGGTCCTTCTCCAGGTGACGTTGGCGAAGTTTTAGGGTTTCTCGCTGCTCCCTTTGTCGCTCTGCTTCCCGCTCCCAACGTCTCCACTCTTCCTCCTGACGCCGATTGTAATTCTCCTCCACCAGTTGCTCCATGTCTCCACCACTCCACTGCAGCTTACAGTGTCCGGTTTGCGGCAGCTCTCCTGTCGCCCCCCAGTCCTGGCGGCGCTCCCCTGCGGAGGAAGCAGACGGCTCTAAATCAGATGACAGTCGGGGCTCCGGTACAGGCAGGTAGTGCTCTGGTGCCTGCGCGGCCTCCTCCATGAGGACGGGTGTCGCTTCTTCTGTCTCAGCGACCGGGGCAGACAGCGGGATCTGGGGTGCTGCTGATGGTGCTGCGGTTTTTGCAGGAACGGGTGCCTCCACTGCGACAACGTCAACCGGATCACATTGCAAGGGCTCCTCTACTATAACGGGTGCCTCACCTTCCGGTACAGACACTTCAGGTAAGAGGGATTGGCGCCGCTCCAAGTTTATTTTTAGGGCACGCCAGCTGGCTTCCATCCTGGCGACCTCCTCCCGGTGCCGGGCCAGGCCTCTCAGGGTATCCTCCGCTTCTTGCAGCGTAGGAGGGTTTACAGGCCGGGTGCCCAACGGTGATTCCGTGGCGATCGGGTCGCTTCCGTGGGGGAGAGCTCTGACTGCTCCATCCCTTCCCACTTCTGCTCGTCGTGTCCATTAGCCATCTCTGCCAAGTCACATGTGTCATATCTGGAGAGGGCCCCTCTTTTGTAGGGAGGCGGGACCTCCTCACACTGAGGAGGATGAGGAGGCGGAACTCCAGAGCTGTGGGGCACGATGTTACATTGCAGTACCATTTACAGTGGGCGGCCATCGTTTTCACGCCACTGAGTGAGTGACACCCACGAAGAGCACGCCCTTCTTCTTCACCAGTGCCTCGTCGTGACGCAGATATGGCGGAAAAATGGCAAATACATTCTCTGATGATTTTAGCAATTCTCAAGCACAAAACCAGTGCAATTCAGGCACACAGGACTCGCTTATAGCGAGCTACAGAATCCTGTTCGTGACGCCCAAGTTGAGTCGCACAGAGCCAGAGGTTTTCGGGGTACTCGGCACCGAGCCCGTCGACTTCTATGGGGTATGTCACGTCTTTACCCGGCAATTGAATTAGAGTCGATTTTACTATGTAGAAGTGTATAAACTATAAATATATGTATATATATATGTCACAATGACATGTATATATATATATATGTATTCTATGTGTGTATATTTTGTGTTTACAACGAAAGAAAGGGTTTTTTTTTGTTGCGATATTTTGTTCCCATAGACTTACATGGGACTTCCGGTATCGAAATCGGATATCGACGATATTTAGTGCTATCGGCGATACAATTTCGATACGATATTTTTAGATATCGAGCAATATCGCTCAACACTAGCAATAACCACTTATCGTGCTCCTCGTCAGCTCTTACAAGTAGCCCAACCTTCTTCATTGACACAATTTCCTAACATATTTTAAGGCTCACTTAGACTCACCCGTGTCTGTGACTTAATCCTTTAATGTATTCAGTTGCTGCTTGCTTGAATTTGCTATTTTCCACTGATTTCTGATGCAGTCATCTTTGTAAACTTCTGTGATTTATACAAACCTTCTGACTTGCTGGTTAACCCTCTGTTTACTATTACCTGCTGGTTAACCCTTCTTTTGCAGTAAGCATTATTTACTGATGTTAGCAACTATTTACTGTGCTGCTTTCATCTTTGCACACTCCAAAAATTTACTAAGTGAACATTACATGACCGCGTATGGCCTACATGGGTTTTCTCAGATATTTAACACTTACCCCATGAACTCATACCCCACCCCAAAAACTCCCATCTGTTCAATAAAAAACATAACACGTTAATTCTTTGGATAATAGGGCCACAGCGGCCCTTTTATTAGCAAACAATAACACAAATAAATTTATACAATACATATGCAAAATTTATGAGGGGAGGGTTCTTGGAGCTAAGCTAAAGATCTGGCTTACAATTGGCCCAAAAGCCACCACAAGAGTAACCCCCACTTTTTAACCTCAGCCGTAATCACCAGCTCGAGGGCACCAAATAAACCTTTTAGGGCAGACCAACACCAAAGCTCCCGAGGAGAACCCCTGTCCAGAGCCCGTAACCAAAAGCCAGATCAATCCCCATCACTTAACTTATCGTAATTGAACATTCCTTCCCCAATAAATCAAGGTCAACTCCAAGAACCCCACCCCCCGCCAATCACGAACAGCCCTGATCACCTCAGGCTCGTGAGTGCCCCACCACCGCTAAGGCCCTTTCCAACCCTTCTTGTATCGCGAGTGCCCATAAATTAATACCGATATCATTCAAATGAACTCCATCATCCCTCCAAAACTTCCCCAGCCCGTCTTCCAGATCAAATCACTACAGACACCACGATTGGGAACAATTCAAGCAGAGTCAAATTCTTGGTGAATCCCTTGAGCTACCACCACTCAGGCCACAACCCAAAACTCCACCTACCGCTACAATAAGCCCCATAGCCAACTCCACCTGCTGCGTCTGAGTAAATTTCACAATCAAGATCATTCAACGTCTCCTGCTGAATTAAAGATCTTCCATTATAATTTTCTAAAAAACGCTATCAAACCAACAGATACTCCTTGTGTTCCTTATTCAAACGGATGAAATGATGCGCCGTACGCACCCCAGCAGTCGCACCGGACAACCTACGGCAAAAAATCCTGCCCATAGGCATAATTCTGTATGCAAAATTTAAACGGCCCAATAAAGACTGCAACTCCTTTAACGTCACTTTACGCAGTCGCCTAAGCCTCTGCACTTCCACCTTAAGCAACGACAACTTCTCTGCTGGCAACCTGCACTCCATTTTTTCCGAATCAATAAGTATTCCCAAAAAACTTAAAACCGTACTAGGACCTTCCGTCTTTTCCTAGCCAATGGCACCCCAAAACGCCCTGCCACCCACTCTATGGTTGCCAAAGCATTCCTACACTCCACTGAATCCGACGGACCTATAAATAGAAAGTCATCCAAGTAATGAATTATGGAAGACACGCCAGCAACGTCCCTAACCACCCATTCAAGAAAAGTACTAAACTTCTCAAACAACGACCAGGAAATCGAACAACCCATGGGCAAACACCTATCCAAATAAAAACCCAGTTCCAAAAGCAACCCAACAACGGAATACTCTCGGGATGCATCGGGAGCAACCTAAACGCCGATTCAATATCCATCTTAGCCAGTAAAGCCCCCGCTCCGTTCCTGCGAACCCATTGCACTGCAGAGTCAAAGAATGTATATACAACAGAGCATAACTCCTCTGCGATACCATCATTCACCGACCGACCTCTCGGATAAGACATGTGATGAAACAAGTGAAATTTGTTCCGTTCCTTCTTAGGCACTATGCCTAAGGGGGAAACAACCAACCCTTCAACAGGCAACAAGCCAAATGGACCCGCCATTCTTCCTAATTCCACCTCCTTTGGCAACTTAGCAGCCACCACCTCGGCATGCAAACTCGCTGACTTCAAATTCTTAATACAAAAAGGGACTGTGTGTTTAGGAGAAGGAATCTTAAAACCTTCGATAAAACCCCTCAAAAGGACCTCCGCATTAACCCTATCCGGGTATCTACTTAGATAAGGGGCCATCTCGTGAACCCTCACTGGCGTCTCCCCTTGACTGCCACCCACCGATGGCTTTCCTTTCGCTTTTCTGATGCATTTAGATGCTCCGTGTGAAGCCACGTTGCAGTGGGAACAGACATGTTTAAATTTACATGTGTTCCCGTATTTACATTGGCCATCGTTAAATTGCCAACATGTTCCATTTTTCTCTTTCGCCCCCTGGGACCCTTGCCCCCCACTTCCATGCCCAGACTGCTGACTGCCGGCACCTCTGCCCTCATGAAAGGACTGACCATACCTCACTGGGGCCATCACTTTCAACCAAAGCCCAATATCTTTTTGGTCCCATTTAATCTCCGGCCTAACTGCCTTCCTCTGTCTAAACTGCTCATCATAGCGCAGCCACGCCTGACCCCCATATGTACGATGAGCTTCCCCTATCATGTCTAAATAACAAAAAAGGCCAGAACAATTCTCCAGGAACTTTTCCCCTATAACGCCCGCCAAAATCGCAAAAGCCTGCAGCCAATTCACAAATGTCTGCCGAATCAGCATCCACCTCCTCTTTTCCTCTTCCTCTTTCCTACTATCGTCTTTCTTCCCCTTGTCCAAATTAAATTTTTCCAAAGGAAGGAGGGAGAAAATCTACACGTATTCATCCTTCCAAATTTTATCATTCGCCTCCTTTTTTAAATGTGCCCCCAAAGGCCCCTCAAAGCACACATACACCTCCCCTTTTGCCCGATCGTCCAATTTAACTGAATCCCCTTTTTCTTTTTCTGTTTGCACAGAAACCGAAACCCCAGCTGATGACGCGTGCGCCCATCCACCCGACCTCCCGGCTTCACTTGCTAAGTGCGATCCGTCGTTTTCACCCTGCAACCAAGCCCCAACTGGCGATGCTGCAGCCCCATCCGCCATCCCACCTTCTAATCTCCTCAAGATGTGTGACATCCCTTCAAGAATATCTTAATACCCGGACCCCCTGAGCCCCCTGGCTATGAAGCCTCCCGACCCCAGACACAACCCCCTGACTACCCCCAACTTTCCCCAACACTAACCCCATTGGTGACAGACAAGACATGGATGAATACTCACGAGGCTGCGTGGGTGCTGTGTCCCCGCCAGCCGGACATCCAGAATCCTGCTGGTACATGTCCTCCTTCTGTTCGGACCCGGACTTCGACTCTTCGTTGCTCCTCAGCAGCTCCAGGCTCGCGCCTCTGGCCTCCTCGTCACCAGGGGGGACAGAAGCGCGAGGAGCCCGCCGTTCCCGTGACCTCCTATGCAACTGGGATCGGTCCAGGGTCATGTCCGCCTGTGATCTGCCAGGCAGCCCATCGCTGCTGCCTGCCGCTCTCTGCCCGCTCTCACTCTGTTCGAGGCCCAGCCGGGCCCTCTGCTGCTGCCTGCCCGTCTTCCTCCTCATAGGGGCACCTTGCTGTACTGGTACCCCCTGGCCTCCATCTCCAGGGTATCGGCACCCATCGGTACCGGGTGCCCCCTCCCGGAAGCCACCGCTCCAGCCTGCCCCGTCTTCCTCCTCGCCATCCCCGCCTCCATTCGCTCCATCCCAGCCCGGGTACCCAACTCTCCCCCCTCGCCGCTGTTCCTCCACGGCTCAGAGCTTGTCGCCCTTCCTGTGCGGCCCTCACTGCAGCCGCGCGACGCCGACCTGCGCCAGCAGCCCAGATGCCAGGATTCCTGCTGGTTGTGATGCTAACTGACGATGCCTCACCGCTGCACCCAGCCACGCAGGGTCCCCAGAGGGGCTCCGTGGCCTCCGCCTGCCGCGCATCGTGACCTCCGGCGAGAGATGCTCAGGGGGCCTGGTCTTCCGGGTCCTGCTGCCATGCTGCTCAACATCGCCCAGCAAGGCTGCCAGCTGCTCCTCCAGCCAACCTCCCATCCTGGATCTGGCGACGCTCCTCAGCTCCTGCAATAATGCGTCCACGGAGTCCTTCGTAAGTGCCCACAGACTTTTATTTCAGGCCTCTTCTTCCCAGGTCTTGTCTCTTCAGGCTTTCAAACCGCAACTGGCCAGTTCTCCCAGCACTTTTTCAGCTTATGCCCGCCCCTCAACCCACTCCCCCCCGAGTCACGACCAACCCTGAACAGCACATACAAACAAAAGAAAAAAACCTTTTTATCCAGCGCAGTCATGGGGGGGTTTTATTTAGCTGCGCCCAATTCAGCCCCTTACTAGAGTTCTATTTTTTAATCCATGCAGATATCAAACAATTACCCCACTTATTAAAGAAGCACTCCCATCTATTTTATTTATGAAATGTGTGTATATATGCATGCACTGTAGTGCGACTGTATTAATTCTGTATTCGTTTTGCTTCATTTCTCAGTGACATCACCACTTTACAGACTCCCCCACTCACATGGCGCTCTGTGTGACCTGAAAGTGGCTTTTGCAATGTAAACCTGTGGAGCATCAGAACGAGTCAGCCTAGACTTAACATCAAGGGTATGTCAGAAGCTGCAAACAGTCACACTGTATCTAGCTGCAGAAGGTCTCTGCATTTGGCTTTGCAGACACCTTTTTAACCCCTCTGACTCTTTGACCCAGTGGCAATATTTCTCCAGCTCAAATTGACACACCTGGACCTGGGTGTTTATAGACTCCCAGCCTGCTTCTGGGAGATGCCGGTGATATTTCCATTTTCCCCTGTTGAGGCTTGGAGCTATACCAGTTGGCTATCTTCCTCTTTGGTGTTGCTGGGGGACGTCTGTGTTACATCTATTAGTCTACTAAAGATAAGTGTTTCCTTGTTTGTCTATCCCAGCTGTCTTTATTGGTAGTGGGGATCGACTAGTGCATTCCTCATCCTTCCCTAAACAGGGCTTATCACCAGGGTCAGGCAGGGATTAGGTTCCTGCTAGGTGACAGGTGCAGAACCTATATAGGGACATTTAGGACAGACAGGGTGACGTTAGATCTGCCTAGGGGTCTCCACTCCCCCCTTCCCTTGTGTTGGACTCCCTTACACTCATCTGTTCGTGTTGCACTTAGTCTATCCTACACTGTGAGTGACATTTACATCATAAAAGAGACTTCCGGCATTGAGTAAGCCTGCTAGTCACAATATTGGTGACGTCACTGAGAAGAGGAGCAGAACTCCCATACTCATGACCTTAATGAGCGGTACCACGTGACCGCTCAGCACAGGAGAGCTGCAGGAAGCGGGGACAACGGAGAATGCAGGGGACGTTCAGCGATTGCACAGGAGGGTGAGTATGATGGAACAGGACGGGGGGAGCACGGAGGAGGATGGGGGGAGCACGGAGCAGGACAGGGGGATCACAGAGCAGGATGGGGAGCACAGAGGAGGATGGGGGAAGAACAGAGGAGGACGGGGGAGCACAGAGCAGGATGGGGAGCACAGAGCAGGATGGGGGAGCACAGAGAAGGACGGGGGAAGCACGGAGCAGGCTGGGGGAGCACAGAGGAGGATGGGGAAGCACAGAGCAGGATGGGGGAGCACAGAGGAGCACGGAGCTGGATGGGGGATCAGAGAGGAGTACGGAGCAGGATGGGGGAGCACTGAGGAGGACGGGGAGAACTGAGGATGATGGGGGGTGCACTGAGGAGCATTGAGGACGGGGGAGCATGGGGAGGACAAGGAGCTAAGCCATACATAGAAGAGTGGGAAGGGGAGCCGAGCCATGCATAATTGGGAGGGGGGAGAGCCACACAGAGCAGGACAGGGTTGAGGGGACAATGCATACCCGGCTTATACTCGAGTCAATAAGCTTACCCAGTTTTCCGTGGCAAAATTAGGGGCCTCGGCTCATACTCGGGTCGGCTTATACTCGAGTATATACGGTAATATAAAAATATAGATGGGAGTGCGTCTTGAAGATTGTAGAGCATTTCAAGGCTGTTGTCTGTGCAGTGTTATGAAGTATTAGGATTATTTTTCCTCATAAAGTGTTCTTTTCTAACAGTACATTTAAAAGACCCCCCAGCTCCCGTTTGCAGATATGGTGAAACATTTATCTCCATAGACAGATGAACACATGGAACAATTGGATGATAACTGTATTTCCATAGCAATATTAAAACAAACAGAAGTAATAATTAGATGTACTTATTAATATTAGTCACAGAACAAAACTTTTATGACTAATAACTGGCTGTTCTTATGATAACACTGCAAATGGTTTCTGCAAGAAATAAGAATATTTCAGGGCTTATAAGCTATTAGTCTGGAGGCTGTTAGGCCGGAGTCAGACACAACTACAAAAAATCGGACCGTTTTAGTCGGTCGATTATCGGACCAAAATGTAGACATCACACATCCGCCTGGCATCCGATTTTCCTTCAAAGATGCGATTTAGTCGCATGTGTGTGTACCTTGTAACATCCGATTTTCATCCGACTTGCGAGAATTTCTCGCAGGCTTGCAAAACTGACATATAATGGATCCAAAAGAATAGTATTTAAATCACAAAAGAAAGAATAGATATATACACATAGAACACATATATATATATATATATATATATACATGTCATTGTGACATGTATATTATATATATATATATTGATAGTTCCTAGACTTCTACATACTGTAATAGCCTCTAATTCAATTGCCGGTTTTTGGGAAATCACAGAAGCCGACATGAAATGATACATTGTTTCCACACAGTTAACCATGTCATTTCCTGTATTTTGATAATTGAGAGCTGTCAATTAGACAACTATCAATTATTAATCCTATTGAAGGAAATAAAAAAACACACACACTTTAAGAATAAATAATTTTAATGAAATAAAAACACATATTTTTGACCATCTTTTATTTAACTCTTAATCCGTGCGAAGCCCTTGATCTTCTATAATAAAGAAAAAATAATAAAACAACATTATTCTTACCTATCTGACGATCTGTCATGTCCCACGATTAGTGTTGAGCGATACTGCTCGATATCTAAAAATATCGTATCGAAATGGTTTCGCCGATATCACTAAATATCGTCGATATCCGATTCCGATACCGGAAGTCCAATGTAAGTCTATGGGAACCAAATATCGACATTAAAAAAAACATTCTTGCCTTGTTGGTTAATTGTACATGAAGGAAAACAACAAAGACTAATGTAGAATGTATTGGGGGAGGTTGAGGAGACAATAAAGGCATACATGTTTAACCCAATGCATTGGAATAGCATTAATATTTTTTTTTTTGGAAATACGTTTGGATTGACTAACAAATTGACAATGTTGTTAACCTTTTTTCTATTTTGGCAAATATGTATGTTTCACAACTTCCATGCTCTTCACCTTTTTAACTTTTGCCAGTGCCACACTTTCTCCTTCTTAATCTTCAGCAGCATCATCTTTCTCATCAAATTATTCTTCATCTTCACCTTCTTAATCTTCTTCTTAAACTTCTTGCTATTCATGTTTTTGTTTACGTTACTCATATTGTTATTATTAAACTAATTAATCTTCTTCATATTCAAATTCTTCATCTTCTTCCTCTTCATCTTCTTCATCATATTCTTATTTGTGACAGAGATTCCTGTACTTGTAATCTGTAAAAGTATGAATTGTTCATCCTTCCGTTCTTGCTGTCACAAAAGATTTAAATTACAACAGTATTTGTCCGTGTTCAGTTTAGCCTGCAGCAGCAGCAGGCATTTTCCAGGGGCACCACGAGGAGGAACGGACTCACCCCCATACACTGCTTAGTCTTCTTCTGCTTAGAATTTAGAGCATATATTTTGCTCTTCATTTTGGTCTTATACTTCATGTTCTTCTGCTTTTTGATCTTTTGCTTATTGTTCTTCTGTCTCTTGTTCTGTATCTTGTAGTTTGTCTTAACCTTCTTTGTCCTGTTGGTGATCTTCTTCTGGGTAATCTTTTATTTTTTCTTTGTGATGGTGTTCAGGCTGGTTGGCTTCATGCTCGTCGTCCTTGTTGTCGTCATCTTCTTCTGGGTGGTCTTTAAGGTCGTCTAATTTCCGAGAAACAGCTGACGTTACTGGAACCCTGACGGGTATCAGATGGAGCAAGAGACAATGGAAGTAACGAGGACCAGCTGACTGTGCTGGAACCCGGACGGGTAGCAGAAGGAAAAGAGGCAATGTCACAACCGAGTACGTGAGTTACTGTGACACGGTTACTAAGCAGGATGGTACCTGTGCTCCTAAGCACTACCAGGACAGCAGACGTTCTGGAACTCGGATACGGAGATGAGGACCATGGCAAAGCACTGGGGAGACCACTTGACGTACTGGACCCGGACGGGTAGCAGAAGGAAAAGAGGCAATGTCACAACCGAGTACCAGCTGACGTTACTGTGACACGGTTACTAAGCAGGAGGTACCTGTGCTCCAAAGCACTACCAAGGACCAGCAGACGTTGCTGGAACTCGGATACGGAGATGGAGGCACCTAGGCCAAAAGCACTGGGGAGAACCACTTGACGGTACTGGACCCCGGACGGGTAGCAGAAGGAAAAGAGGCAATGTCACAACCGAGTACCAGCTGACGTTACTGTGACACGGTTACTAAGCAGGAGGTACCTGTGCTCCAAAGCACTACCAAGGACCAGCAGACGTTGCTGGAACTCGGATACGGAGATGGAGGCACCTAGGCCAAAGGCACTGGGGAGAACCACTTGACGGTACTGGACCCCAGACGGGTAGAAGAACGCACCCATGAAAATGTAAGTTGACAGGACGCAAGCCGTCCGCAGTTACCAAATCACACAGTCCTACAGTGGGTGCTTATCCTATTGTCACAATGGAAACCGCCTTTATTTACATATCCCACAGCACACATAGGAATCACCTAAACTGCAGGCACCATAGAGTCGGCTAACCCGAATGCAACACGACAGCACAACTTATTGGAGGATAATTGACGTTCACACTGCCAGTAAACAGCTGTCGTGCTGTAACCAGGCTGGCCAGGAGTCAGTACCCCTGCCAATTACTTACGAGCAACAAATGGCGGTGTTGTAGCCCAGGGAGTAGAGTTCAGGTGGTAGAAAGATGAACATAACAGGAGACATGGAAAACGTTGCCAACCAGTTATTTAATCTGAAAACGTACAGGCAAATTCAGGTGAGATCCATGCCTTGTTCATTTTCAGAAAAGTAAGCCGGTCTACATTCTCTGAGGATAGTCGCATGCGACGGTCTGTTACTACACCACCTGCAGCACTAAAGACACGCTCAGATAATACACTGGCAGCAGGGCAAGCCAGCACCTCCAATGCATACTGGCTAAGCTCTGTCCATGTATCCAACTTAGAGACCCAAAATTTGAAAGGGGAAGAGGCATCTGGGAGTACACTTAGAGGGAAAGCCAAGTAGTCTGTCACCATCTTACGGAAACGTTTCTTCCTGGTGACTGGAGCCGTCTCGGATGGTGTAGACCTTGCTGGCGCTGTCACAAAACTTTGCCACATTTGTAACATACAGTTCTTGCCCTGTGCAAAGGCGCTGCTTGTGCTCCCTCTTGTTGTAGAGGTGTCTACACTGCCTCGACGCACAGAGCTGCTTTGTAAAGCAGTAGCAGCAGCAGCAGCTCTCTCGGCTGGAATGTACAACAGTATGGATTGCACCAGTGTGTCTTGGTACTCCTGCATTTTATGGTCCCGGTTCACCGGTGTGATGAGGGTTTGTAAGTTGTCCCAGTAGCGAGGGTCTAGGAGGGTGTACACCCAATAATCTGACGTGCTGAGAATGTGGGCGATGCGGCGGTCGTTTCTCAGGCACTGAAGCATGAAATCAACCATGTGCTGCAGACTCCCAACTGGCCAACAAAGGCTGTCCTCTGGAAGAGGCGTCATCTCTGCCTCCTCTGCATCACCCCACCCTCGCTCTACATACTGACTACAGCGTTGTGTACCTCCCTCTGTAGGGATTTCTTCCTCCTCCATTGACTCCTCCTCCTCCTCATCCTCCTCACAAAGTGAGCCCTGCCCAGCCCTTTGTGAGGAACCACGATGCGCTGACTGTCCTGAAGGTAATTGAATTTGTGACTCCTCATCCTCCACCTCTTCCAAAACCTCTTCCTTTAGTGCTTTCAGTGATTTCTGAAGCAGGCAGATAAGGGGGACAGTCATGCTGACTAGTGCATCATCTGCACTCGCCATCCGCGTTTAGACATCAAACGCACGCAAAACGTCGCAGATGTCCTTCATAGAGGCCCACTCAGTAGTGGTGAAGTGTGAACGGCGCAAATTGCGAGTTGATTGCGCCTGTTGCAGCTGATACTCCATTACTGCTGGCTGCTGCTCACACAACCGCTCCAACATATGTAACGCGGAATTCCACCTGGTGGGTACGTCACATATGATGCGATGTTCAGGAAGGCAAAATCTGACTTGCAGAGCTGCAATGCGCGATCTGGCCATGCTGGAACGTCGCAAGTGAGCGCACTCTAGGCGGACCTTGTGCAGCAGTGCATCAAGATCCGGATAGTCCCTCAAAAAACTCTGCACGACCAAGTTGAGCACATGTGCCAGACATGGTATGTGAGTGAGGTTGCCAAGGCCAGAGCTGCCACCAGATTTCGGCCATTGTCACACACTACCAAGCCTGGCTGGAGATTAACTGACAAAAACCACATGTCGCTCTCCTGCTTGATGGCATCCCAGAGCTCCTGCGCTGTGTGGCTTCGATTCCCCATGGGAATTAATTTCAGGACGGCCTGTTGACGTTTGGCCACGGCTGTGCTCATATCGGTCGCAACAGGTAAGCGTTCACGGGTCCATGTGGAGGTATACCGTGACGGCTCGTGCAGCGATGATTCTGAGGAACTGGAGTAGGAGGAGGAATCAATGTGCACAGACTGGATTCCTGCAATCCTTGGAGTTGGCAGAACACGTACAGCGCCACTGGCAAGATCTGTACCCGGCTCCACAACATTGACCCAATGGGCAGTGAGGGAAAGGTATCGTCCCTGGCCATGGGTACTGGTCCACGCATCGGTGGTCAGGTGGACCCTGCTACTGACGGCGTTTAGTAGCGCATGTTTAATGTTTCCCTCGACATGTTTTTGCAGAGCAGGGACAGCTTGCCTGCTGAAATAAAATCGGCTTGGCACATTATATTGTGGGACTGCCAATGCCATAAAGTTCCTGAAACTGTCAGTCTCCACCAGCCTGAATGACAGCATTTCAAGGGACAGGAGTTTTGCAAGGCCAGCATTCAGAGCCTGTGCTCGTGGATGGTTTGCCGAGTATGGCCGTCTTTTATCCCATGCCTGTGTTACCGATGGCTGTTTTTTGTTCTGGGAGTGTGACGATGACTGTGAACTTGCTGCAGTGGGTGGAATAACAGTTTGTCTATGGACAACAGTGACCGAGGTTCTTCCATGGAGATCCTGTGAGGAAGCCGAACCAGGTGTGTGAGAGCTGAGGTAGAGGCTCGAACATGACCTAAAGATGTAGGTGCTGCTGTAGGTTGGCCTACATCTCCAGTGTGTCTTTGTAACTCAGCTACGTGCTTTGTCCGTACATGTTTCCACATATTTGTGGTATTCAGGTTCCTGATATTTTTACCTCTTTTAACTTTTTGCTTACACAGCTTGCATTGAACATAGCAAATATCAGATACAAGTCTGTCAAAAAAGGACCACGCAGTGCAAGTCATGGGAGCGCCAATTTTGACATTTTTAAGAGAACTGCTCCCAACAGGTGCCAAACTGGAGGCTACAGGCAAGCGAGTCTGCAGCCTACCTCTCCCTCCTCTTTGTACCGTTGGGACAATCTCTTCCTCAGAGCTGCTCCCCCCACCTTCCTGTTGCTCACGCCATGTTGGGTCTCGGACTTCATCATCTCCATTACCCTCTTCCAACACCTGCTGCTGTTGGATGGTCTGGGCAGCACCATGCTCCACAAAACCTGGCACCTGAGTCTCATCATCATCATAAGATGCGTTCTGCGGTGTGCTGTCCATCGGCACTGGCTCACCCGTCTCTTCAGATTGAGAGAGACACAGCTGTTGCGCATCACTGCATACTCCCTCTTCTTCAAATTGCAGAATGCTGCTTGCCTGTGCCCGTGTTTGCGAGCCAACAGATTCTGCGAACAGAAGCAGAGACTCAGCTGGCTCCTGTACAGAACTCTCTGACTGCCTGGGCAATTTGACAGGCGGTGAACAGACAGATGGTTGCTCAACAGTGTTGTGTTCCTGAGAGGAGGTGGAAGGAATTGAAGTCGATGCATTGGCTGCCATCCAACCAACAACGGCTTCAATTTGTTCTTCCCGCAGCAGGGGGGCACGCCGAGCTCCTACCAAAGTGCGCATAAAGGAACGCTCACGGGGAAAACTGGTGGATGCTGTGTCACTGAGGGCGGCAGCAGCCACAGAATCCCCACGTCCTCTCCCTGCTGAAACTCCACGGCCACGACCACGTGCCTTACTCACTGACTAGTTCATCTTGGTAGATTGAGAAAGAAAGTCCAGAAAAAGTTATAAGGCCTAAGTGTGGTTATTACGCAGAGACCTGAAAGTGAACTACTGAACACTAACACAACTGTTCACAATCTGTGAAAGGCTACTCCTTTGTCTACTTCTATAGTGTTTGCAACCAATGTATTGGATACGGATGGAAGCGCGTCACACTAATAGATTATATTTTAAATGGAATGGAGCAGAACCAATTGGAGATAAATGAAAAGGATGAGCCACTGAGACACGCTCAGCAGAGTACAAGCAGCAGTGCTTGAACAAGTAACTGGAGCGTGATGTGCACTCAAAAAATAAAAAACACAGACTGAAGTGAACACTGAAACACAATTGTTCACAATCTGTGAAAGGCTACTCCTTTGTCTACTTCTATAGTGTTTGCAACCAATGTATTGGATACGGATGGAAGCGCGTCACACTAATAGATTATATTTTAAATGGAATGGAGCAGAACCAATTGGAGATAAATGAAAAGGATGAGCCACTGAGACACGCTCAGCAGAGTACAAGCAGCAGTGCTTGAACAAGTAACTGGAGCCTGATGTGCACTCAAAAAATAAAAAACACATACTGAAGTGAACACTGAAACACAACTGTTCACAATCTGTGAAAGGCTACTCCTTTGTCTACTTCTATAGTGTTTGCAACCAATGTATTGGATACGGATGGAAGCGCGTCACACTAATAGTTAAATTGCATGGAGCTGCAAGAATTACACTGAAGGAAAAAAAAAAGAGTCTGTGAGTGACATGTGCAGATGCCTACAGACAGCGTTGCATGCAGAGCAAACTGCAGCGTCACCTGCACTCACACACACCTTGCAGAGCTGTTAAAACAACACTGCAGGCAAAAGGAAGCTTTACACAGCGGTTGGTGCTAGCCTGCCTACAGCACAGTACACTAAATCGCAATCTCTAACTGTCCCTCAGAGTCAGCACAGCAGCGTTCTGTCCCTTACTGAATTCACAGCACAGTGACGCTAAAATGGCGGCGGCGCCTTTTATAGTGCATTCTGACATCATTTCAGCATCCAATCACAGCCATGCCATTAGTTAACATGACCGCAGCAGTACAGGATGTGCCCACACTTCTTAGGATTCCTCATTGGCTGACTAAAATCACATTGCCTCGCAAAGAATTATGGGAACTTCCGATTCCGGTATTCGATAAGACGAAAATATCGAAACGAAGTATCGAAAGGCCTATAGAGCTAATATCGGCCGATACCCGATATTTGCAGTATCGTATCGCTCAAACACTACCCACGATGTAATCCTTCACAAAGGGTTAACTAGCAATCAGCTAAGAAGAGCAAGTAATCCGATTTTTCATCGCTCCCATAGACTTGCATTGGCGATAGTCGACCCACAATCGGTGACAATCGCAGCATGCTGCGATTGCACTCGGACGTTTAAAACGGACCACAAAAAATCTGATACTGGGAGCTGCTCCATAGATTAACAGGGCAGACTGCAATGCGATATTTCATCGTATTGCAGTCGTCGATTCTGTCGCCAGTGTGACTCCGGCCTTACTGTGTTAAATTCACAGATGACCAAGACATAGCGTTAGGTCACTCTATCAGACATTGTACCACAAAATAAATACACTTTTCAGCTATACATTTTGGCCTTCTCCAATATGAATTTTAATTTTCTCTCTAAAAAGCAGTCTTCCTTGGTTCTCAAACTTGAAGTCCATTTTCCTGCTGACTATGGAGCAGCTTGAAGCCATTGTATTTGGAGTGTGAAGGTACAGTAAGCTTAGATCATTATTGAGAAGCACTTAGTTCTTTTTCCAATAATTGGACAGTATTTTCAACAATCTTTAGGTTCTTCTTACATACACTTTCAGTGGCAGTGGCAATAATACTTTACTCCTTGATGATATAAACATTGATAACCTGTATCATGGGTAGAAATGTGTACTCTGATTCTATACATTGGCCATCCTTGTTATCAGCTTATGTCTAAACTTCTTAAAGAGGTTCTCTGAGAATTGTCATAAAATAAGTAAATAACACCCATTTAAATATTAATTTTCTAATTATGTTTATTTAGCAAACTGGTATGCTTTATGTACTGCATTCTGTCAGGATTTTAAACATAGCAGCTGCCATAAATCAGTGTGCACTCATCCCATACCTCCGAACTTTTGAAGAACAGAAGCAGGGACAAATTATGCAGCACTAGTAGCGCAGCATTGCAAATTTTGACCACGCCCGTGGCCACACCCCAATACATGCCCGTTTACCGTTTCTTTCTACCCTGGCAGGAGGAGTTATCAGAAGGCCGGTGGCAGTGAGGAACATTCATAAGATGCCTGAGATTGCAGGGCATAGACCAAAATCCGGGACTGTCTGCTGTATCCAGGACAGTTGGGATTAGAGATGAGCAAATCGATTCACGGGACTCCGGTCATGGGTGCAGGTCAGTAGTACTTAGCGGCTGGATGGGATGCCACGAACCTCTTACCTTCCAGCTTCCCTGGCAAAGCTTTTGATCAGCCATGGCTGGTGTGCCTCATCTGTACGTCATGCTCACTTCTAGTTGGGACCTATGGATTTGTTTTTTGTTCATTCATTCACAGTCGTTGCAACCAGAACTTTCTCATCCTTATGTAAGCTTCACTGTATGACATCCGTTATTTTTGTGTCTGTAAGACTATGTTCACACTAGCATAAATACCATGATTTTTGTTTTCTGCAGGTATGCGCACCAAACATCACAATAACAATCTTCTCTGGTTATTGCATCATTGCTCCGTTTTTTATGCCTTTTATCCATTATTTGATGCGTTTCTGGTGCAGATGTGAAGTGTGTTTCCAATGTGTTTTTTAATGTAGAGAAAAATTTTGATTCTGCACTTAAAGTAACTGAATTTTTCTGCTTGCAATTGTTTAGGCTTCACATAGAAGCCAGTAGAGAAAAAAAAAGCAACAAAACCAAACAGTTCAGAGGCGTCTCAAAACAGTTTTCATGAAATCACATCCACTTTGCTTGTAAAGTTAAATAATTTACGCTACATGTGAACATGGTCTAAATGTCTTAACAAAGTGGATGTGATTTCATGAAATCTCTGCCCTCGGTGCGTCTAAAGATGCTGCTGAACTCTGCGGTTTTGGTGCATTATTTCCCATAAACATCTATCTGAAGCTTGAAAAAACTGGCATTGCATTCTTAAGTGCAGAATCAAAGCTTTTTTTTCTGCCTGCTTAGCCTCGCCCCCTTTTCTCGAGCACAGGGAACATCCAGTTACTCTAAGCGCTCCCCCCCTGTAACTTAGGTGACAGACCCGACTGTTCAGGGCCCGTTACGGATGAGACAAGCCTGGCTTGCTTCTTCTCCATTGCCAATGCAAATGTTTAATCTGCTTCTGGGTTCACTGCCTACAATACAGCACAAGACTACTAAATTCTCCTGCATTTATCATTCTGGATTGTGGCTCACATCTAGAGCTGCTGCCTGCGAGTATGCAATTGTGAGTTTGAGTCTTGGGTTGATTAAAAGATTAGTTTATTTAATTTATGTCAGAGCAGAGAGAGGATCAAGAGCCACTGAGCGATGATGACATCTGAGAGAGGTGAGTATTGGAAGTTGGGGCAAGCCCTGAGGAGCCGCAACGGGAAGCTAAGAAAAGGAGGGCTTCGCTCGAAGATGGGAGGCGCGGACCGGACCACGATGCCCATGAGACCGGAACGGGCGGCGGACCACCCCTGGGTGAGTGTAATATAACTCGTTTTTCTTATCTTTCAGGTGACATCGGGGGCTTATCTACAGCATTACAGAATGCTGTACATAAGCCCCTGATGGCGGTGACTACAGCTGATGGTCAAAAAATGGGGTGACAGATTCCCTTTAAGACAGAAGTTTCCATCTTTAAAATCCTCACAGAGTTCAGTACACAAAGCATACTTTTTTGCTGAAAAAATGTATTTAGAAAAAAGGTTTAACTCCTTCAAGACTTTGGGATTTTTCATAATTGCTCCCCTTCTTACCAGAGCCATAACTTATTTTTCCATCAATATGGCCATGTGACGGCTTGTTTTTTGCGGGACTAATTGTACTTTTGAATAACTTCATTGATTTTACCATACTGTGTATTCAGAAATGGGAAAAAATTCCAAGTGCGGTGAAATTGCAAATAAAGTGCAATTCCACAATTGTTTTTATTTACCATATTTACTACATGCTAAAACTGACCTGCCATTATGATTCTCCATGTCATTATGAGTTTGCAGATAACAAACGTGTCTAGGTTCTTTTTTATTGAAGAAAAAAAATCTAAAGTTTGTAATTAGTGATAATCGAGCACTAAAACGCTCGAGTGCTCATTGTTCGGGTCAAGCAAATTGGAATGCTCGGGTGCTTGACCCTAGCAACGTGCCCAATGTAAGTGTATGGGAAAACTGAGCATTTTTGCCATGACCCCCTCCGGGCATCTTTTTAGGGTCTAAAAACGTCTGAAATTGATGAAAACAGTGGTAAAATGACATGGGAACATCGTGGGGATTACCCCTGGAAGCATTTCTGACACCCAGGTCACAGCTGTGAACAACGTTGTCAGAATGTTACGCCACTATTACAGGACCACATTAAAACATACAAAAACTATACCAAAATGGATTTTCCTGGGAAATATGTTAAGGAACATCCTTTCCAGGGTAATAATTTGTATGTAAGGCAAAATAAATAACCCCCCCCAAAAATGTACCTCCACCACTTGGGCTATGTTCACACATCGTGTTTTTGATGCGTTTTTCAACTTTACCATTGCTTTAAACCAAGACAAATGCATTCACTGGGAAATGTAATTTTAAAATTTTACAAACCTTATTTGGCCATGTGTTATGTGACACATCATCAGACACATCCTGTTTCATTTATGATGGAGGGACTCTGAAAGTCACAAAGTTTATTTTTATAGTGCCAGCAGTGGGCTATACTTTGTTGTTCCCATTATTAAACAGTGGGTCCCTTATACTGTTATTGCGTATGCAGTGAGTGGAAGGGCTGCCCAAAATTTGGACACACCCCAACAACCCTTTGAACAGACGTCATGGATGACCACAAGCAACCAAAGTTCCAAGTATTCATTATTGTACTCTCATACTGTTTGCTTATGCATTGAATGCAAGGCCTGCCCTGTCCCAAAGTTACACACACCCCAATAAGCCTTTGAACCCACGTACTGGAAGGCCACATTAAACCAAAGTTCCTATTCTTATTTATTTGGTACTGCCATACTGTTTGCCTAGGCATTGAATGTAAGGCCTGCCCTGCCCCAACGTTACACGCTCCCCAATAACCCTTTGAAGCAACGTACTGGATGGCCACATTAAACCAAAGTTCCCATTAAGCTTTATTTGGTAGTGCCATACTGTTTGCCTCTGCATTGTATGCAAGGTCTGCTCTGCACCAAAGTTACACACATCGCAATAACCCTTTGAAACAACGTACTGGATGGCCACATTAAACCAAACATCCCATTAAGCTTTATTTGGTACTGCCATACTCATTTCCTAAGCATTGTATGCAAGGCCTGCCCTGCCCCAATGTTACACACACCCCAATAACCCTTTGAACCAACGTACTGGATGGCCCCTGAAAGCATTGTTCCTAGTAATTTGGTACTCCCATATTGTTTGGCTATGCAGTGAATTGTTGAGCCTGAAGAACCTGCATTGGAGAATGTCAGTGTTGAGGATGAAGACCAGGCAGTGCAGAATGTCAGTGTTGAGTCTGGAAAACCTGCAGTGGGGAATTTCAGTGTTGAGGCTGAAGAAACTGCAGTGGAGAATTGCAGTGTTGAGAGTGAAGACCGGCAGAGGAGCATTGCAATGTTGAGGCTAAAGAACACCTGGCAGTGGAGCATTTAATTGTTGAGTCGGAAGAACCTGCATTGTTGAATGTCAGTGTTGAGGCTGAAGGACCAGCAGTGGACTATTGTAGTGTTGAGGCTAAAGACACAGCAGTGGAGCATTGCAGTGTTGAGGCTGAAGAACCTTTATTGTAGCATTGCATTGCTGAGGATGAACACACAGCAGTGGAGCATGTAACGCTCGTGCCCTGACTAGTTGGCACTAGCATGGGGGTGTGACCCCACTGTGCCACAAACCAGACTACCCTGGAAGGGGCGTGACTAAACAGCTACTTTGATGTTCACTGGAGTCTCTGATGGTGAGGTCAGGCTTGTGCGGCATGTAGCACTTCAGGGTGGTGTCTGGCTGTGGCTGCTGATCCCACTGGGAAACAGAACACTATCAGAAGTGCGGACAAGTACAGACAGGCATGGCTGGTACTATGGCATGCACTGCTGGTACTCTTGGCAGACAGGCGGGCACGGCTGGGATGCTGGCAGGCATGCGGGCATGGCTGAGACACTGGCAGGCAGGCGGGCATGGCTGAGACACTGGCAGACAGGCGGGCACAGTACACACAGAAGGGGCAGGAACAGACTCGGTAGGGACAGGAACACGGACAGACATAAGTGGTATATGGGAACAGGTAGGGACCTGTTCAGACTAGAGAAGCTGGGGCTGGTTCCGGAAGAACAGAGACAGAGACTGGGATGAGAGATATATGGGAACAGGTGGGAACAGGTAGGGACCTGTTCAGACTGGAGGAGCAGGGACAGATAAAGAACCGCAGGAAGAGGAACGAAAGCGGAGGAGAACCGCAAGGTTGCGGAGCGGAGAGCAGAACAGAGTCACTGGTTGCAGTGCAGCGAGCTGAACCACAAGGAGTGCGGAGTAATGGCAGAACCGCAAGGAGTGCTAAATAAAGGCAGAACTGCAAGCAGTGTGGAGCAAAGGCAGAATCGCAAGCAGTTCGAGCATAGGCAGAACCTCAAGGAGTGTAGAGCAAAGGCAGAACCACAAGGAGTGCAGAGCAAAGGCAGAACCGCAAGGAGTGCGGAGCCAAGGCAAAACCGCAAGGAGTGCGGAGCACATGGATACACACAGCAGGGTAGGGAAGGTTACGGACAAGGATACAACAGACACAGGAATAGGACTGAATACAGACAGGGTCAGGTACAGGAAATAGGATACAGTCCAGGATATGCAGCCTCCTGGAGGGGGAACAAGTAAGGCACAAAGCATAGAAACAGATCTGGGTACTCAGCCCCCAGAGAAGGCAGAAAACAGGACAGGACCTGGCAGCTCAGCAGCAAGATACTGACTGAGAGAAATGATTGCTCAGGCTGCCTCCAAGGGGTGGGGCTGCCTTAAGTACCAGAGGCTTCTTGACAATTGGCTGGGGACACCTTAGGAAGGTGCACACTGACTCTATAAGAACCAGGAAGTGTCGGCACCACCCCCATGCACACAGCCAGGAAGCCAGCACAGAGCAGACAGTAGACATGAGGCACACAGCCTGGAGCCGGTAGAAAACAGAGTTCACAGCATGGCCTGGAGTAGTGAGTAAGTTGATGTGTAAGGCAGGTGGGGGATTGGAGGCTATGCAGTGATGCCAGCAGGGTTCTTATAGAGCATTGCAGTGTGAAGGCTGAACACACTGCAGTGGAGCATTGCAGTGTTGATCCTGAAGAACCTGCAATGTAGCATTGCAGTGTTGAGGAAGAACACCCAGCAGTGAAGCATTTCAGTGTTGAGCCTGAAGAACCAGTAGTAGAGAATTGCAATGTTGAGGCTGAAGAACCTGCATTGATGAATTGCAGTGGTCAGCCTGAAGAACTTGCAGTGGACAATTGCAGTGTTGAGGCTGAAGACCTGGCAGTGGAGAATTGCAGTGTTGAGGCTGAAGAACCTGCATTGGTGAATTGCAGTGGTGAGCCTGAAGAACCTGCACTGGAGAATTGCAGTGTTGAGGCCGAAGAACTGGCAGTGGAGAATTGCATTGTTGAAGATGAACAACCAACAAAGTTCACATTATTAGGAAGTGGGTCTCCCATACTGTTTGCCTATGCAGTAAATGTAAGGCCTGCCCCAAATTTGGACACACAACAATATCTCTTGGAAGAGACGTGGAGGAAGGCCTCCTAAAATTCTGTTCCCATTACAAAGGAGCGGGTCTCCTATACTTGTAATGCCCATACAGTAAGTGTATTGGCTGACAAACAATTCCCCCTGGGGGGTACACATCAACCTACTGTGTAAATAGTTTTTTATGGCCATCATAAACGCCCTTGTAAAAAAATATAGTGCCTGTTGCATCATGGAACACGTTCGCGCTTGTTTTCTAGTGGTGGTGTCTGAAGAGATGTGGAGGATGGCCTCCTAAAATAGTTTTCCCAGTTTAAAGGAGCGGGTCTCCTATACTTTGAATGCCCATACGCTAAGTGTATGGGCTGACACACATTTTCCCCTGGGGGGCACACATCAACCTACCATGTAAATATTTTTGTTTAAGCCATCATAAACACCCTTGCAAAAAAATATAGTGCCTGTTGCATCACGGAACACATTCACCCTCGTGTTCTAGTGGTGGTGTCTGAAGAGACGTAGAGGATGGTCTCCGAAAAATGTTTTCCCAGTTGAAAGGAGTGGGTCTCTTATACTTGTAATGCCCATACATTAAGTGTATGGGCTGACAAACATTTCCCCCTGGGGGGGTACACATCAGCATACTGTGTAAATGTTTTTTTAAAGGGCATCAAAAACACTCTTTTACACAATAAGTTGGTTGTTGCATCACGTACCACGGTCACCATGGTGATCTAGTGGTGGTGAATGATGAGGATGAGGAGAAGGAGGAGGATAACAGACCAAATAGCCAAACTCAGGAAGCATATACCCATGTGTGGGTGTGAAGAGGTGCATGGGAATATACCTCACAAGAAAAGACACTGTATGGAGGTTATGCTTCGCTGTTATCATTTGATGGTGTAGAGAAGTCTGGACCAATCCAACCTTTGTACATTTTTATAAGAGTCAGCCTGTCAGCATTTTCAGTTGAGAGGCGGATGCGTTTATCAGTTTTAATTCCACAAGCGGCTCTAAAAACCCGCTCTGACAAAACACTAGCAGCAGGGCAGGCCAGGACCTTCGAGGCGTGGAGAGCCAGTTCATGCCACATGTCCAGCTTGGATACACAATAATTAAAAGGCACAGAGGAATCACGGAGGATGTTGGTATGGTCAGCAAGGTACTACCTCTGCATCTTCCCAAACTTTGCACTCCTTGTGAGAGTACCCCGTGCCTCTGGGCCAGGGAGATGGGAGGATCTGATAAAACGGTCCCAGAACTTTTCCAGTGTTACCCTGCCTCAGCTGGATTGGAGTTGTGTCTCTCTTGCCTCTACTCCTTGGTTGTCCAATAAACTGTGACCCTGCAACCAGTGTTTTCAGATGGGAATTTTTTTAACAATTCAGCAGCAATGGCCCTCTCGTACTGCAACATTTTAGTACACCTTTCTGCCTCTGGGAGAAGAGATTGAAAGTTCTCCTTGCAGCGTGGGTCTAGAAGTGTCACCAACCAATAATGCGTGTCACCGAAGAGTTTTATAATGCGAGGGTCATGGGAAAGGCAGCGCAACAAAGTCTGCCATGCATGCCAGACTGCTAAGGCAAGACTTCCGTGTCCTCACCAACAGGACGACTGACCATGCTGTCCTCCTCCTCCTCCCTGTCCTCAGGCCAACCACGCTGAACAGACGGTATGACAGTTGTGCTTGTAGTACCGTCTATAGCGCATGAAAGTAGCTCCTGTTTTTCCTCCTCTTCTTCCTCATTGTCAATCAATCCACGTTGGGATGACATGAGGCTGGGCTTTGTGTAATCACCCTGTATGGTTCCTTGCTCCATCTCATCGTGCTCCGCCTGCAATGCATCCTCTTTCATTGTGAGCAGAGAGCTTTTCAGAATGCAGAGAAGCAGGATGGTGGCGCTAATTATGGCATCATCGCCGCTCACCATCTTGGTGGAGTACTCAGAGTTTTGTAGGATGGTACATATGTCTGACATCCATGTCCATTCCTGAGGTCTTATGTGTGGAGTCTGAACTGAATACCAACGGCTTTGTTGATGCTGGCAGTCAACAACTGCCCTCTTCTGCTCACAAATGCTTTCCAACATATGCATTGTAGAGTTCCAACGAGTGGGAACATCACACACCAGTCCATGAGCCGGAAGCTGCAAACGCTGCTGAAGCACGGCAAGGGCAGCTGAAGCTGTAGCTGACTTTCTTAAATAGGCACACAGGCGACGTACTTTCACAAGCAGATCAGGTAGCTCCAGGTAGGTTTTGAGAAACCGCTGAACAACGAGGTTAAGCACATGGGCCAGGCATGGTACGTGTATGCGCTCACCTCACCTCAGAGCCGCCACAAGGTTCTGGCCATTGTCCCATACAACCATGCCTGGCTGTAGGTTCAGCAGTGTCAGCCACAGATCTGCCTGTTCTTTCAAAGCTGTCCACAACTCTTCAGCAATGTGCGGTTTGTCACCTAAGCATATCAGCTTCAGCACAGCCTGTTGCCGCTTGGCTGAGGCAGTGCTGCAGTGCATCCAACTTTTGACTGATGTGCTCATTTTGGAGCTGCAGGCTGAGGAGGAGGAGGTGCAGGAGCTGAAGACTGCGGGGGCAACCCTGATTGACGTAGGGCCCACAATCCTCGACGTCGGGAGGATGTGTTCCTTCACAAGGTCCGACTGGGTGCCGGCTTCCACTATGTTAACCCAGTGTGCCATCAGCAAGATGTACCATCCCTGCCCACAAGCACTTGTCCACGTGTCCGTGGTTAGGTGGACTTTCCCAGTAACAGCATTGTTGAGGGCACACAGGGAGAAATAGTGGTGGCTGGGGACCGAGTACCTTTGGACGGCCGCCACCATCAGGTTGCTGAAAGCTTCTATCTCCACGAGCCTAAAAGGCAACATTTCGAGCGCAAGCAGATGAGAAATGTGTGAATTTAGTACTGTGGCCTGTGGGGTGTTGGCTGCGTATTTCTGCTTGTGTTCTAATGTCTGTGGTATGGACATCTGAAGGCTGCCCTGGGACAAGGACATGCTTGATGATGGTGGTAGTTGAGTGTGTGCAATGACAGGTGCAGGGCAGGAGGCTTCTTTGCAGGCACCATGGACAGGGGATTGACTTCCTCGCACAACAATGGAAGCAGTGGTGTCACCCGCAGACAGTGTTCCTGGACCCTGGGGTTCTGCCCACAAAGTCAGGTGCTTTGCTGCCATGTGCTTGGTCATGCTGGTGGTGGTCAGGCTGGTTGTTTTGCTACCCCTGTTGATGCGGGCATGGCAGGTGGTGCAAATGGCTTACTTGGGGTTATCGGCAGAGTCTTTAAAAAACAACCAGACTCGGGAAGACCTAACACTTGTACTGCCAACTTCTGTCATGTTAGTGTTACGAGGAACAGTTGCACGCCTTCTGTCTATGGCCACCACAGTGCTTCTTCCTGCCTGTTGTGGTGCTACTCCTCCCTCCCCCTGTGTGCTGCTGTTCTCACTCTTCATGTCCTCCTGCCAGGTTGGGTCAGTTACTATGTCATCCACCAGCTCCTCTTTTACTTCCGCACCCTGGTCCTCCTCCTAACTTTCTGGCAATTGTGTCTCATCATTGTCCACCTGTTGTGACACGTTCCTACTGTCACCTTCGAGTGAACGTGGCTGCTCAAATATTTGAGCATCGCTACATGCGATCTCATCTTGCCCTGCTTCAAGTGGACCGGGCGAGAGGCCAGAATCTATAAATGAAAAAGTGAACAGCTCTTCGGAGTGTCCAAGTGTGGGATCAGTTGTCTCCGGGCACTCAGCATGGGGGGAGGAAGGAGGATCAGGTTGAGGAATATGCGGTCCAGACTCACAGCTACTCAGACTTGACCGTGTGGAAGACAGGGTGCTGTTGGTGGTGGCAAAGTGACTGGAAGCATTATCCGCTATCTAACCAACAACCTTTTGACACTGCTCTGGTTTCAATAGTGCTATTCTGCGGTCCCCTAGGAATTCGGACAAGAAAGTCATGCGAGAAGATGTGGGTTTTTGTTGTGGCACAATTTCACCTTGCCCACGGCCTAGGCCTCTGCATGCACTATCACCATCACTTCCACTTTCCTGTCCCTTGCCACGTGCCTTGCCCATTTTAAATGGACAATTTTTTCCACGTTCACTACAAATGGCTGAATTGGGAGTGAACTTAGATGTGATCCATGTGCGGGAAAACCACACTTTAAAATATCTGGATTGTAGGTCATTTTTTTGTTTTTTTTAGCAAATTGGTGTCAATAACTAGGGTAAGACACAGCAAAAACAGTTGAACGGAGGCCTGAAATGCAACAATTTGTAGCCCACAGATAGATAAGGTGTCTGACGGACATACCACATTGTTTAATATGTGGCCTGTATTTGTTGGTTTTTTACTCCAAAATAGTGTATAGAACTAGGGTAACAGACAGCAAAAACAGTTGAATGGAGGCCCGAAATGCCACAATTTGTAGCCCACAGATAGATGAGGTGTCTTTCGGAGATACCACACTGTTCGACATGTGGCCTGTATTGTTTGCTTTTTTACCACAAAATAGTGTATAGAACTAGAGTAACAGACAGCAAAAACAGTTGAATGGGGGCCTGAAATGCCACAATTTGAAGCCCACAGATAGATGAGGCATCTTATGGAGATACCACACTGTTCAATATGTGGCCTGTTTTTTGTTTTATTCCAAAATAGTGTATAGAACTAGGGTAGCAGACAGCAAAAACAGTTGAATGGAGGCCTGAAATGCCACAATTTGTAGCCCACAGATAGATGAGGCATCTGACGGAGATTCCACACTGTTCATTATGTGGCCTGTGTTCTTTTGTTTTTTATCCCAAAATAGTGTATAGAACTAGGGTAGCAGACAGCAAAAACAGTTGAATGGAGGCCTGAAATGCCACAATTTATAGCCCAATGATGGATGAGACGTCTGCTGGAGATACCACACTGTTCTATATGTGGCTTGTATTGTTTTGTTTTTTACCCAAAATAGTGTATAGAAATAGGGTAACAGACAGAAAAAACAGTTGAATGGAGGCCTGAAATTCCATAATTTGTAGTCCACTGATAGATGAGGGGTCTGACGGAGATACCACTCCATACTGTTCAATATATGGCCTGTATTGTTTTGTTTTTTACTATTGTGAGCGCAATGATATTGGATCCATGTGGCGGACAAAACTCAGTGTAAAATATCTGCCTGTAGCTAAATATTTTTTTGGAAGCTAAATATTTTTTGGGCAGCAAAATGGTGTCAAGAAATTATATAAGACACTCCAAAAATTTTTTAAAGCACCGCAAAAATGTCAGAAATTTCTGAGCACTCAAATGTGATGACTAGGACGGGCAAACATGTTTAAAATAGCTGGATTTTCACGCTGTACTATGAAAAGGATCTGGCTGTATTCTGCAGTGTCAACAAGCAAATGGAGAAAAAAAAGGGGGCTCTGGATTGCTTTGGAATAAAATAATCAGGATTAAGATGCAAAATAAAATTTTCCTGGCCACTGATACCTAGGGCAATGTATATACGGTCAATATATGTAATAGGCAGCAGCAGCAGACAGTAATGGAATGGACCCTCTTGATGTATGCAATGAAGTATGCCACATACAATGCCTGCCTCCTACTGATATCTATATACCCACATGCTGATAGGCACTCTAAAGAGCGCCAAACATGCAGGGCGTGGACCAGAACTCCCGTTGAACAATCCCTGAAATGCTCGGCGCTCGCCGAGTACCGCGAGTACAGTGATGCTTGGGAGAGTACTGAGCATTACCGAGTATGCTCGCTCTTCACTATTTGTAATACTTTGTTCGTAGAGTTGAAGAAATAACTGTATACATACCCAAGTGAGTCGACCAGTATGCACTAACTTTCGGAACATGTAGAAGAGACCTGGGGTCAGATTTCAGCCAATACATGTTTGAATCTGATCGAGATCATGCCGAGAAGGATTCAGAAAGAGTTGAAAGCAAAAAGTGGATATACAAATTACTGACAAAATAATGAAAATTAAAATTTAGATTTTTGAGAGCAAAACAGTAACAATGTAGTGACATGACAAGAATCTGCATAGCTAATAATATGCTAAATATTTGCAAGTCAAATTTATGTATGAGATAGCCAAGATGATTGTCTTAGTCTGACATTCGAAGCAGTAGTGGATGGTGACATATGGAGCCTGAAAGTCAAAAGTTCAAAACATTGTTACCCTTTTGCTTGTCAGTGTATATGGGGCACATAGTATTGTATGAAAGACTATATGAACCCATAGTACTGTATGGATGACTATATGGGGCCCATAATACTGTATGGAGGACTATATGGGGCACATAATAGTGTATGGAGGACTATATGGGACCCATAATACTATATGGAGGACTATGTGGGACACATAATACTTTATGGAGGACTAAATGGTTCCCAGAGTACTGTGTGGAAGTCTATATTGGCCCATAGTATTTTAAATAGGACTATACAGTGGCATGGAAATGTTTTGGCACCTTTGGTCAAAATTACTGTAATTGTGAACAGTTAAGCAAGTTGAAGATGAAATGGGCATCTTCATCTAATATAAAGATTTTTTCTGTAAATCTATGGTATAAATGTAATGTTATGGCTCATATAAGCAGTTAAAGGAAACCTGTCACCCCCCAGGGTGTTTTTAAGTAAAAGAGCCACCTTCAGCAGCACTAATGCTGCAGTCTGTGAAGGTGGCTCTTTTGTTTATGCTCCCCAGCATCGCTGAAATATAGAGTTTTAAGAATAGGTCCCCATACCTTAATTGAGTCCCATAGGTTGGCAGTTCCCTTGCTCAGCTCATCCGACGCTGCCAAGGGGATCAAAACTAAAGTGGAGGGAGAAGGGGGCAGGCGCAGCTAAAGCTGTTAACTGCGCAGGCGCCAGATTGCCTGCCCTGCAGTGTGTATACATCATAACACACTGCGGGGCGGGATCTGGTGCCTGAGAAAGACGCAGGCGTGATAGCCTTCTGTCAGTTCCCAGGCAGCGTGCACTGCGCATGTCCGAGGACTGTTCCAACAGCGCAGGTGCCCCACAGCAGGTTAATCAAAGGAAAACAACTCAGGAGGAGGCCCGGTGACGCAGCAGGGGGGTGATGGACGACTGGGAGAAGGATGAGACAGGGGGAGACACCAACCTATGGGACTCAATTAAGGTATGGGGACCTATTTTTAAAACTCTATATTTCAGCTTTGCTGGGGAGAAGAAACAAAAGAGCCACCTTCACAGACTGCAGCCTTATTGCTCCTGAAGGTGGCTCTTTTACTTAAAATGCCCTGGGGGGTGACAGGTTCCTTTAAAGAGTAACAGTCATTTTAATTTTTATTTTCTAAATCAATAGTCCAAGTTAAAATGAGAAATTTTGCATCTGAGAAATTTGCTTCTTTCTCCACCAGGACAGATTATTAATTACCAAAATTCTCAATTACCGGGTAAGATATGTATTCAGTCAAGACAATTTTTTACATTACTGAGATAGGAGATGACTGTAGATACTGAGGAGAGGATGTAGTGGGGTGGGGGGGACTGATGTTTCTCTATCTCCTACCTCCTCCCTTTTATATAGGAGATGACAGTTGCTACTGATATGATTCTATCTCAGTAATGTAAAAATATTAACTTCACTTAATACAGATTTTTTTTTTCTGTGAATTGAGAACTTTGAGATGGAATGATCTATCCAGGAAGAGAAGAAAGCAGATTTCTCTGATAATTTATATTATGCAGTTTCTTATTTTCATGTATACTATTAATTTCTGAAATAAATTGGCGTTTACTCTTTTAACATCCCCATAAAAAAAAAAATGTCTTTGTATTCTTCCTTTACTCATGATCTAATGAACTGCTAGTTTTGGTTGACCCCAACTCTCTACCCTCTAGAAAGGAATAAAAATAGATTAATGCTAAGCAAACAGTCAAATTACGGTAAACTTTCTAGGTACAACTATGCTTTTTTTTATTAGCCTTTAATTTTTATTGGATGTTTAATGTGTTTTTCAGTTTGGTTCATTTCTGGTTTCCAAGTTTAATAAAGAAAGACTATACTATGCCAAAGCGTTGGGATTATGACTTTTCCCCTTACTGGATATTACTAATTGTCATAGTTTTTCCTTTTATGATTTCAGTGACTTTTAACATCGTAACACACTCTTTATACTCAACTGTCCTGACTCAGAAACCGGCTCTTGGATCCTTTCCCTAAAACCAATTCTCTTTGTGCAACTCCATGCCTGGATACTACTGCTCCCTGGTAACTACCTTTGACAGGCTAACTCAGACAGCTATGTGTTATCTAAGTATTTAGTGAGCTTTGCATTCAGTTCCACAAGTACTTGAGGAGTTTGCCTCACCATCCATTTGTCTCAGGCCAGTTTCACACTAGCGAGTTAGATGCAAGAAACTTGCACGCGTCTGTCGCATCAACACCCGGCACTGCCGCCGGCACTCGGACCTGAGCGTGTGGTTGCATAGAAATACATGCAGCCGCACGCTCAGGTCCGAGTGCCGGTAGCAGTTTTGGGTGTTGATGCGAGAGACTCGTGCAAGTTTCTCGCATCTAACTCGCTAGTCTGACCCTGGCCTCAGTTGGCTAATCATCTCTTCAGCAAACTTCTACTTGTTTATAATCTATCTGCATCTACTTCCTGACTCAGACATGCAGTTTATAATTTGTCTTCAGTAGGCATACCAGAATGTTCTCTGTTATACTGGTGCTGTTCATGCTACAAATGCTCCTGCAACAGTGTGCAGTGGCGTACCGTCAATAGTAGCAGACCACGCAGCTGCTATGGGGCCCGGAAGGTGAGGGGGCCCGCGACGGCCGCTGCGGTTTGGCAGCTGTGCTGTGCTGACACAGTACTACCAGGGGGTCGGCGGGGGAGGCGGAGCGCAGCTGTGCTATATACTCACCCCCTGCTGTTCTCCCACGGTCTCCGGCGCCTGTGTTCAGCAGTCAGGTGGTACCGCTCATTAAAGTCATGAATATGCACATATTCATGACTTTAATGAACGGTACCACTTGACCGCTGAACACTGGCGCCGGAGACCGCGGGAAAAGAGCAGAAGCTGCAGAGACCGTGCCGGTGGGAGGGTGAGTATAAGGGATATTCACCTGTCCCGTTCCACCGCTGCTCGCTGCTATGTCCTCGCATCCTCTCTAGCTGTGAATGTTCAGGTCAGAGGGCGCGATGACGTAGTTTGGGGAGGGGGGCCCATTCAGACTTTTGCTATGGGGCCCCATGATTTCTATGTATGCCCCTGACAATGTGTAACCTTTTCTGCAAGCAAGTATCCAGTTTGCCAGTTCATCACTTCTAGATGTGTTTAACTATTTGTTTGCTAATTGTCTGTCTCTGCTATTGACCATCTATCTACTGATAGCATACAGCTCTGCAATTAACCATTGTTTTGCTCCTAGCCCTGGACTGACTTTACATCAACAGCTCTTGTGTAAATCCACACTATTGGCTCTTTGCTTTTCATGTCTGCTGTCCTGCATACTGATCTGGTCCATATTGATCTGGGCTGTCCGGCAAATCCTGCCTGCTCTGTCATCTGTGTTCAGCGGTCAGGTGGTACCGCTCATTAAAGTCATGAATATGCACATATTATGACTTTAATGAGCGGTACCACGTGACCGCTGAACACTGGTGCCGGAGACCGCGGGAGAAGAGCAGAAGCTGCAGAGGCCGTGCCGGTGGGAGGGTGAGTATAAGGGATATTCACCTGTCCCGTTCCACCGCTGCTCGCTGCTGTGTCCTCGCGTCCTCTCTAGCTGTGAATGTTCAGGTCAGAGGGCGCGATGACATAGTTTGTGCGCGCCGCGTCCTCTGCCTGAGCATTCACTGATGGAGGACCCGGACGACAGCGGCGCTCAGCGGTGGAACGGAGACAGGTGAATATTGCAGGTGTCGGGCACTGAGCCAGCGGTCAGTGACACCGGTACCTGTCACCCATAGCACGCCGGTGTCCCCGCCTGCTCAAGGCACCGGCACCTGGCCCCCAGCGACGAGAGGTGAGTATGTCTTTTTTTTTTGGTTGCAGCAGCTGCGGCAGCATAAGGGACCTATACTATGGAGCATAATCTATGGAGCATCTATGGGGGCATAATCTATGGAGCATCTATGGGGGCATAATCTATGGAGCATCTATGGGGGCATAATCTATGGAGCATCTATAGGGCAGCATCTATGGGGGCACAATCTATGGATCATCGATGGGGGCGCAATCTATGGAGCATCTATGGGGGCATAATCTATAGAGCATCTATGGGGGCACAATCTATGGAGCATCTATGGGGGCATAACCTATGGAGCATCTATGGGGGCACAATCTATGGAGCATCTATGGGGGCATAATCTATGGAGCATCTATGGGGACATAATCTATGGAGCATCTATGGGGGCACAATCTATGGAGCATCTATGGGGCATAATCTATGGGGCAGCATCTATGGGGCACAATCTATGGAGCATCTAAGGGGGCATAATACATTTTTTTTGTTAAATGTGTCCCTCACTGTGCTGGCACTTTACATTTACAATTGCTCTGGCTTTTTTTTTGGGGGGAGGCCCCATTCAGACTTTTGCTATGGGGCCCCATGTTTTCTATGTACGCCCCTGACAGTGTGTAACCTTTTCTGCAAGCAAGTATCCAGTTTGCCAGTTCATCACTGCTACATGTGTTTAACTATTTGTTTGCTAATTGTCTGTCTCTGCTATTGACCATCTATCTACTGATAGCATACAGCTCTGCAATTAACCATTGTTTTGCTCCTAGCCCTGGACTGACTTTACATCAACAGCTCTTGTGTAAATCCACACTATTGGCTCTGTGCTTTTCATGTCTGCTGTCCTGCATACTGATCTGGTCCATATTGATCTATGGGCTGTCCGGCAAATCCTGCCTGCTCTGTCATCTGTGTTCAGCGGTCAGGTGGTACCACTCATTAAAGTCATGAATATGCATATATTCATGACTTTAATGAGCGGTACCACCTGACCGCTGAACACTGGCGCCGGAGACCGCTGGAGAAGAGCAGAAGCTGCAGAGACCGTGCCGGTGGGAGGGTGAGTATAAGGGATATTCACCTGTCCCGTTCCACCGCTGCTCGCTGCTATGTCCTCGCATCCTCTCTAGCTGTGAATGTTCAGGTCAGAGGGCGCGATGACGTAGTTTGTGCGCGCCGCGCCTTCTGCCTGAGCATTCACTGATGGAGGACCCGGACGACAGGTGCCGGGGCCCTGAGCCAGTGGTGACACCGGCACCTGCCCCCCATAGCACGCCGGTGTCCCCGCCTGCTCAGGGCACCGGCACCTGGCCCCCAGCGACGAGAGGTGAGTATGTCTTTTTTTTTTTTAGATGCAGCAGCTGTGGCAGCATAAGGGACCTATACTGTGGAGCATAATCTATGGAGCATCTATGGGGCATAATCTATGGAGCATCTATGGGGGCATAATCTATGGAGCATCTATGGGGGCACAATCTATGGATCATCTATGGGGGCACAATCTATGGAGCATCTATGGGGGCATAATCTATGGAGCATCTATGGGGCAGCATCTATGGGGGCACAATCTATGGAGCATCTATGGGGGCATAATCTATGGAGCATCTATGGGGGCATAATCTATGGAGCATCTATGGGGGCATAATCTATGGAGCATCTATGGGGGCACAATCTATGGATCATCTATGGGGGCACAATCTATGGAGCATCTATGGGGGCATAATCTATGGAGCATCTATGGGGGCATTATCTATGGAGCATCTATGGGGGCATAATCTATGGAGCATCTATGGTCTGGTCCATATGGAGCATCTATGGGGGCATAATCTATGAAGCAGAAGCATCTATGGGGGCATAATCTATGAAGCATCTATGGGGGCACAAACTATGGAGCATCTAGGGGGGCATAATCTATGGGGCAGCATTTATGGAGCACAATCTATGGAGCATCTATGGGGGCATAATACATTTTTTTTGTCAAATGTGTCCCTCACTGTGCTGGCACTTTACATTTACAATGGCTCTGGCTTTTTTTTTTTTTTGGGGGGGACCCCATTCAGACTTTTGCTATTGGGCCCCATGATTTCTATTTACGCCCCTGACAGTGTGTAACCTTTTCTGCAAGCAAGTATCCAGTTTGCCAGTTCATCACTTCTACCTCTGCAATTAACCATTGTTTTGCTCCTAGCCCTGGACTGACTTTACATCCACAGCTCTTGTGTAAATCCACACTATTGGCTCTGTGCTTTTCATGTCTGCTGTCCTGCATACTGATCTGGTCCATATTGATCTATGGGCTGTCTGGCAAATCCTGCCTGCTCTGTCATCAATTTCAGTCCATGTTGCTCATCCTGACCTATGGTTTAAATAATCCTCCACAGGGGAGCTAATATTCGATTTAGTCCCTGTGTAGCAGACACTGCTGGATACAACAGATCAGCTCCATTTCTCTAGAATAACAGCTGATGTACAATACTCAGCAGCGTCTACTATTCCTTGAATGCAGCTCTGCTAAAAAGCTCCTTTCAAAGCTAAAAACAGCTGATCAATAAGGCTGTCATGGGTCAGACCCATACTGATCTAATATTGACATCTTATGGAAAAGACATTAATGTCATGTGACTAGAAAACCCCTTTAAGATGGCCATACACATGCAATAGCTGTCAGCCAAATGCTCGCATGGGTGAGAGTCGGGAGGCCCATAAACACATTAAATTGTCTAGATTACCAGCCAAGCATGGTAATATTGCCAGTTGAGCCAACTTTAATATGCATGGTGACTAGAGTTGAGCGATACTTTCCGATATCCTAAAGTATCGGAATCGGAATGGTATCGCCGATATCACTAAAATATCGGCGATACCCGATACCGATACCGGAAGTCCCATGTAAGTCTATGGGAACAAAATATCGAAATTAAAAAAAACCCATTCTTGCCTTGTTGGTTAATTGTACATGAAGGAAAACAAGAAAGAGTAATGTAGAATGTATTGGGGAAGGTTGAGGAGACATTAAAGGCATAGATGTTTAACCCAATCAAATGGAATAGCATAAATATTTTTTTTTTTAAAGATGTTCGGATTGACGAAGAAATTGACAATGTTAACGTTTTTTATATTTTGGCAAATATGTATATTACACAACTTCCATGCTCTTCATCTTCACCTTTTTAACTTTTCACACACTTTCTCCTTCATAATCTTCTGCAGCATCATCTTTTTCATCAAATTATTCTTCATCTTCACCTTCTTTATCTTCTTCTTAAACTTCTTGCTATTCATCTTTGTTAACATTACTCATATTCTTCTTATTAAACTATTATTCTTATTCATATTCTGCTTCATCTTCTTCATCATATTCTTATTTGTGACAGAGAATCCTGTACTTGTAATCTGTCAAAGTATGAATTTTTCATCCTTCCGTTCTTGCTGTCACAAAAGATTTAAATTACAACAGTATTTGTCCGTGTTCAGTTTAGCCTGCAGCAGCAGGCATTTTCCAGGGGCACCACGAGGAGGAACGGACTCACCCCATACACTGCTTAGTCTTCTTCTGCTTAGAATTTAGAGCATATATTTTGCTCTTCATTTTGGTCTTATACTTCATGTTCTTCTGCTTTTAGATCTTCTGCTTATTGTTCTTGTGTCTCTTGTTCCGTATCTTGTATTTGTAGCACAATCTTGTACCAGCTGATGTTACTGGGACACGGTTACTAAGCAGGAGGTACCTGTGCTCCAAAGCACTACCAAGGACCAGCAGACGTTGCTGGAACTCGGATACCGAGATGGAGGCACCTAGGCCAAAGGCACTGCGGAGAACCAGTTGACGGTACTGGAACCCGGAGGGGCAGCAGAAGGAAAAGAGCCAATGGCACAACCGAGGACCAGCTGACGTTACTGGGACACGGTTACTAAGCAGGAGGTACCTGTGCTCCAAAGCACTACCAAGGACCAGCAGACGTTGCTGGAACTCGGATACCGAGATGGAGGCACCTAGGCCAAAGGCACTGCGGAGAACCAGTTGACGGTACTGGAACCCGGACGGGTAGCAGAAGGTACAAGAGCCAATGCAAGTAACGAGGACCAGCTGACTGTGCTGGAACCCGGAGGGGCAGCAGAAGGAAAAGAGCCAATGGCACAACCGAGGACCAGCTGACGTTACTGAACCCCAGTAACACAGGAGCAAGTGTTGACTGTGCTAACAGCACTTCGAGCAACAACTGGCGGTGTTGGAGCCCAGGGTCAAGGAGGATGTTTAAATACTAGATCAAGTAATTTCCTTGTTACCTGTCAATTTTAAATGTCTATACTTCAAACAAGAGAAAGATAACCTTTACTACCATAAGATGATGATTTCATTTAAACTAATATCTAGATAAATAAAGAATTGACAAACATAAACACATACATTAACATGTTGAACAGCAATGCAAACCACAAAATAAATTAGTTAAGGAATCTGCTATACGGTTGTACATAAAAGCATACAAGTACATATCTGAATCCATTAATGATGGATAAGTAACAGTATGTACACCATTTTTATTGTATAGACAATGAATGTCTGACTTCAAAACATCATCAGCATTACAAGTTATCTGTGACATTACTAAAATGTTACATTTGCTGAATAATGTCACTAAACAGTTTATACAAAATTATACAATTTCCATCATGTAATACTCATAATATGTGGCAATAATCATGTTTATTAACAAACATAACCTTTAAAAAGTGCATAGTGCATAGTGAAAATTGCTATTTATGCCTGACTGTCGACTTGCAAGCATGACAACGGATAGATAAGGTATATATAGATGAGACTGCATAGCCACAGATGGTGAATGGCGATGTAATACTGTACCTCAATAAAGTGTGCGTCACTACTACATAATTTTTTTTATATAGCTTTATAAACAGGGTACGTGGATGTATGCTTGCGCCTTTGTTTTGACGCACAGACTGCCTTCCTGCTGAGACGCGTTGGGTAGTGAACAGTTGTGTGCAGTGTTCACTGTAGTCTGAGGTTTTCCTTTTTGGAGTGCAGATCACGCTCCAGTTAGTTCTTCAACCACTGCTGGTTGTAGTCTGCTGAGCGTGTGTCACTGGCACATCCTTGAAATTTTTCTCTAATTGTTGCTGCTCCATTCTATTACAAATAAATAAAATCTATTAGTGTGACGCGCTTCCATCCGTATACAATACATTGGTTGCAAACACTATAGAAGTACACAAAGGGGCCTTTCACACCTACTGAACAGTTGTGTGCAGTGTTCACTGCAGTCTCTGCGGAATAACCACACTTAGGCCTTATAACTTTTCAGACTTTCTTTATCAATCTACCAAGATGAAGAAGGCAGGGAGTAAGGCACGTGGTCGTGGAGTTTCTTCAGGGAGAGGACGTGGGGATTCTGTGGCTGCTGCGGCCCCCAGTGACACAGCATCCACCAGTTTTCCCCGGGCCGTGAGCGTTCCTTTATGCGCACTTTTGTAGGAGCTCGGAGTACCCCCCTGCTGCGGGAAGAACAAATTGAAGCCGTTGTTGTTTGGATCTCAGCCAATGCATCGACTTCAATTGCTTCCACCTCCTCTCAGGACCACAGCACTTTTGGGCAACCATCTGTCTCTTCACCGCCTGGCAAATTGCCCAGGCAGTCAGAGAGTTCTGTACAGGAGCCAGCTGAGTGTCTGCTTCTGTTCTCAGAATCTATTGGCTTGCAAACAGGGGCCCAGCCAAGCAGCATTCTGTAATGTGAAGAAGAGGGAGTATGCAGTGATGCGCAACAGCTGTGTCTCTCTGAATCTGAAGAGGCGGGTGAGACAGTGCCGATGGTCAGCACACCGCAGAACGCATCTGATGATGATGATGAGACCCAGGTGCCAGTTTCTGTTGAGCATGGTGCTGGCCAGACCACCCAACAGCAGGTGTTGGAAGAGGGTAGTGGAGATGATGAGGTCCAATACCCAACATGGCATGAAGAACAGGAAGGTGGTGGGAGCAGCTCAGAGGAATAATAATAATATTTATTTATATAGCGCCATCATATTCCGCAGCGCTTTACAGTTTAGCAGTTTCAGAACACAAGTCATAAGTAACAACGTTAACAATACAATAATTTAAGCTAAATAAGTCGCCCCTGCTCGTGACAGCTTACAATGTACAATGAGATGGGGGAGATACAAAGTATAGGTGTTTATATACAATGGTGCATTTACAATGATGTTCCAGCCATCTTAAGGGACTGAGGGATGGAGATAGTGAATGGGCTAGAGACACACACACACTTACACAGAATACATAGAATGACTTTGATTAGTGAATGTGATAGGCCGCTCTGAACAAATGTGTTTTGAGGGAGCGCCTGAAACCATGCAAATTGTGGATAGTCCTAATTTCTTGGGGTACAGCATTCCAGAGGATTGGCGTAGAGCAGGAGAAGTCTTGGAGTCGGGAGTGGGAGGTACGTATTAGTGCAGAGGTTAGTCGAAAGTCGTTTGCAGAGCGCAGCAGTCGGTTAGGCCGATAGATAGAAATGAGGGAGGAGATGTAGGAGGGGTGCTGCACTGTGGAGAGCTTTGTGGGTGAGAACCAGTACTTTGGTTGAAAGCTGGGAGAGGCCTAGAGAAATGGTTAGTGATAGAAGGAAGATAGAGGAAGACATTGCCCCAACGGTACAAACAGGAGGGAGAGTTAGGCTGCAGACTCGGTTGCCTGTAGCCTCCAGTTTGGCACCTGTTCGGAGCAGTTGTCTTCCAAAAGTCAAAACGTGCGCTCCAGGACTTGCACTGCGTGGTCCTTTTTTCACACACTTGCACATGATATTTGCTATGTGAAATGCAAGCTGTGTAATCAAAAATTAAAAATAGCTAAAAGTGTCAGTCACCTCAATACCACAAATATGTGGAAACATGTGCGGACAAAGCACGTAGTTGAGTTACAAAGACACACTGGAGATGTAGGCCAACCTACAGCAGCACCTACATCTTCAGGTTGTGTTGAAGCCTCTTCATCGAGCTCACACACAGCTGGTTATGCTTCCTCACAGGATCGCCATGGAAGAACCTCGGCCACTGTTGTCCAGAGACAAACTGTTATTCCACACACAGCAGCAAGTTCCCTGTCATCCTCACACTCCCAGGCCACAAAACAGCCAGCGGTAGCACAGGCATGGGATAAAAGACGGCCATACTCCGCAAACCATGCACGAGCACAGGCTCTGAATGCTGGCATTGCAAAACTCCTGTCCCTTGAAATGCTGTGATTCAGGCTGGTGGAGACAGACAGTTTCCGTAACTGAATATCATTGTCAATCCCACAATACAATGTGCCAAGCCGATTTCATTTCAGCAGGCAAGCCGTCCCTGGTCTGCAAAAGCATGTTGAGGGAAAAATTAAACATGCGCTACTAAAAGCCCTCAGTAGCAAGGTCCACCTGACCACCGATGCGTGGACCAGTACCCATTGTTATGATCTGCTACAACCAGTAAGGAAAGAAGGGAATTCTGTCCCTACAATACAACTAAGCTGAATCCCTACGATGTAACGGGGAACCTGATCCTGCGACCAGACCCGCTAAAGTCCTCATCTAGTGTGAACGAAGACCTATAGTTGCGAGGGAGTAATCCCTACAAGATCTAGGGACTGGGAGAAAAGGTGGACACCTCCTAACATAAATTGTAGCATGGATAATTAAACAGAAAAATAAATACTTTGTGATCCTAACATCAAGCAAAACTCACAGATTAAGGCACCTAAGCACCCGGCTAGCTTAACAGTAGATAATACAATGAAGTCAAGCAAAGCCAGAAGGGCGGAGCCAGACTAAATAGGGAAAAAAGGTCATGTGACCAGCAAACTGAAACAAAACCTAACAAGAGGGTTCTAACACCCATGGCCAGGGACAATACCTTTCCCTCACTGCCCATTGGGTCAATGTTGTGCAGCCGGGTACTGATCTTGCGAGTGGCGCTGTACGTGTTCTGCCAACTCCAAGGATTGCAGGAATCAAGTCTGTACACATTGATTCCTCCTCCTATTCCAGTTCCTCAGAATCATCGCTGCAGGAGCCGTCACGGTCTACCTCCACATGGACCCGTGAACGTTTACCTGTTGCGACCGATATGAGCACAGCCGTGTCCAAATGTCAACAGGCCATCCTGAAATTAATTTCCATGGGGAATCTTAGCCACACAGCGCAGGAGCTCTGTAATGCCATAAAGCAGGAGAGCGACGTGTGGTTTTTGGAAGAGAATCTACAGGCAGGCTTGGTAGTGTGTGACAATGGCCGAAATCTGGTGTCAGCTCTGGGCCTTGGCAACCTCACTCACATACCATGTCTGTCATATGTGCTCAACTTGGTCGTGCAGAGTTTTTTGAGGGACTATCCGGATCTTGATGCACTGCTGCACAAGGTCCGCCTAGAGTGCGCTCACTTGCGACGTTCCAGCATGGCCAGATCGCTGATTGCAGCTCTGCAACGCAGATTTCACCTTCATGAACATCGCATTATATGTGACGTACCCACCAGGTGGAATTCCTCGTTACATATGTTGGAGCGGTTGTGTGAGCAGCAGCCAACAGTAATGGAGTATCAGCTGCATCAGGCGCAGTCAACTCGCAATTTGCGGCGTTCACACTTCACCACTACTGAGTGGGCCTCTATAATAAGAATAATAATATTATTTATTTATATAGCGCCATAATATTCCGCAGTGCTTTACAGTTTAACAGTTTCAAAACACGAGTCATAAGTAACAACGTTAACAATACAATAATTAAAGCAAAATCAGCCGCCCCTGCTGGTGAAAGCTTACAATCTACAATGAGGTGTGGGAGATACAAAGTACAGGTGTTTATATACAATGGTGTTTTTACAATGATGGTCCAGCCATTTTAAGGAAGTGAGGGATGCATGGAGATAGTGAATGGGCTACACACACAGAATTACACATAGAATGACTTTGATTAGTGAATGTGATAGGCCACTGTGAACAAATGTGTTTTGAGGGAGCGCCTGAAACCATCCAAATTGCGGATAGTCCTAATTTCTTGGGGTAGAGCATTCCAGAGGATTGGCGCAGCGCGGGTGAAGTCTTGGAGTTGGGAGTGGGAGGTACGGATTAGTGCAGAGGTTAGTCGAAGGTCGTTTGCAGAGTGCAGCAGTCGGTTAGGCCGATAAATATAAATAAGGGAGGAGATGTAGGGGGGTGCTGCGCTGTGGAGAGCTATGTTGGTGAGAACCAGTAATTAGAATTGGATCCTATAATGAATGGGCAGCCACTGCCAGTGTAATGAGTGGCGAATAACTCTATGAAGGATATCTGCCACGTTTTGCGTGCGTTTGATGAGTCAACGCGGATGGCGAGTGCAGATGATGCACTAGTCAGCCTGACTGTCCCCCTTATCTGCCTGCTTCAAAAAACACTGCAAGCACTAAGGCATGAGGTTTTGGAAGAGGTGGAGGATGAGGAGTCACAAATTCCATCACCTTCTGGACAGTCAGCGCAACGTGGTTCCTCACAAAGGGCTGGAGGACTTTCAAAGTACCATGCTGTATCAACAATTGAACCTCCAGAGTCGCTGTCTATATTTTCATAACCATTACAAACTTTTAATGTATTTACAAAGCACATAATGTACATTTTTTGTCTATCCTTTTGTAATGCTATTGTGTTTCCATAAACTGATGTTACAGAATTATGATACAAAGTTTTTAAATTTTGAGTTTTAAATTTTGTAAATTTATATGTATTTGAAGGACTTTGTGAGGAGGATGAGGAGGAGTCAATGGAGGAGGAAGACATCGCTCCAGAGGGAGGTAGACAATGCTCTAGTCAGTATGTAGACCAAGGGTGGGGTGATGCACAGCAGGCGGAGATGACGCCTCTTGCAGGGGACAACGTTTCTTGGCCAGTTGGGAGTCTGCAGCACATGGTTGATTTCATGCTGCAGTGGCTGAGAAACGACCGCCGCATCGAACACATTCACACCACGTCTGATTATTGGGTGTACACCCTCCTAGACCCTCGCTACCGGGACAACTTACAAAGCCTCATCACACCGTTGAACCGGGAGCGTAAAATGCGGAAGTACCAAGACACACTGGTGCAATCCATAATGTTCTCCATTCCAGCCGAGAGCACTGCTGCTGCTACTGATTTACAAAGCAGCTCTGTGCGTCGAGGCAGTGGAGACAGCTCTGCAACAAGAGGGAGCACAAGCAGCGCCTCTGCACAGGGCAAGAACAGTATGTTCCAAATGTGTCGAAGTTTTGTGGCAGCGCCACCAATGTCTACACCATCCGAGACGGCTCCAGTCAGCAGGAGGCAACATTTCCGTAAGATGGTGACAGACTACATGTCTTGCCCTCTCAGTGTACTCCCAGATGGCTCTTCCCCATTCAAGTTTTGTGTCTCTAAGCTGGATACATGGCCAGAGCTTAGCCAGTATGCATTGGAGGTGCTGGCTTGATCTGCTGGCAGTGTATTATCGGAGCGCGTCTTTACTGCTGCAGGTGGTGTACTAACAGACCGTTGCATGCGACTATCCTACGATAATGTAGAACGGCTTACTTTTCTGAAAATGAACTAGGCATGGATCTCGCCTGAATTTGCCTGTCCGGTTTCAGATTAACTAACTGGTTGACAACGTTTTCCATGTCTCCTGTTATGTTCATCTTTCTACCACCTGAGCTATACTCCCTGGGCTACAACACTGCCAGTTGCTGCTCAGAAGTGTCGTGTCCACAGACCAATACACAAGCTATAGTGATAGTGGGGTTCAGTAACGCCTGCTGTTCCCCTGCTGTGTGTCCGGCAAAAATTACTGCTACCTAGCTACACATGTTTAAAAAAACATGACATGTTAAAGTGGCTAGTGCTACACATAGATATCAGGCTACACCCTTATTTCTAAGCTGTAAACAAGTGAAACGTCAAATTTAAAACCATTCAATGATTAGTGTTGGTAACAAATCTGTAACTAAATAATTGTGACATATTATGGCAGATATCCACATGTCTAACACAAATGCTAACACAAAAGCATACTTATGCTATAGGGTACTGATGGTGAACCTTCTCACTCCATAACTTTGACCAATCCAACTCACATCATGCCTCAAATGCTGCAATGTTGGAAGTGCATAATGTGGGTTGAACTTTGACAACAGCTGCAGTGCGAAGGTTATCCTTCTGTGTTCTTGGCTTTTAAATAAAAGCATACAAGTAAATATAATAATACATTGTTGATTAAGGGACATGATGTACACCTGTAATATTGTGCAAACAATGGATGTAGGACTATTCCTCTTCAACATTACTTATATTTGTGTCATTTGAAAAAATACATATTTTAGTTAAAAATTAAAAACCCATGTTCAGTAGCTGTGAAAGGCCCGTTTGTGTACTTCTATATTGTTTGCAACCAATGTATTGTATACGGATGGAAGCGCGTCACACTAATAGATTAGATTTATTTTAAATGGAATGTAGCAGAACCAATTGGAGATAAATGAAAAGGATGAGCCACTGAGACACGCTCAGCAGAGTACAAGCAGCAGTGCTTGAACATGTAACTGGAGCGTGATCTGCACTCAAAAAAGTAAAAAACACAGACTGAAGTGAACACTGAAACACAACTGTCCACAATCTGTGAAAAGCTCCTTTCTGTACTTCTATAGTGTTTGCAACCAATGTATTGTATACGGATGGAAGCGCGTCACACTAATAGATTAGATTTATTTTAAATGGAATGTAGCAGAACCAATTGGAGATAAATGAAAAGGATGAGCCACTGAGACACGCTCAGCAGAGTACAAGCAGCAGTGCTTGAACATGTAACTGGAGCGTGATCTGCACTCAAAAAAGTAAAAAACACAGACTGAAGTGAACACTGAAACACAACTGTCCACAATCTGTGAAAAGCTCCTTTCTGTACTTCTATAGTGTTTGCAACCAATGTATTGTATACGGATGGAAGCGCGTCACACTAATAGATTAGATTTATTTTAAATGGAATGTAGCAGAACCAATTGGAGATAAATGAAAAGGATGAGCCACTGAGACACGCTCAGCAGAGTACAAGCAGCAGTGCTTGAACATGTAACTGGAGCGTGATCTGCACTCAAAAAAGTAAAAAACACAGACTGAAGTGAACACTGAAACACAACTGTCCACAATCTGTGAAAAGCTCCTTTCTGTACTTCTATAGTGTTTGCAACCAATGTATTGTATACGGATGGAAGCGCGTCACACTAATAGATTAGATTTATTTTAAATGGAATGTAGCAGAACCAATTGGAGATAAATGAAAAGGATGAGCCACTGAGACACGCTCAGCAGAGTACAAGCAGCAGTGCTTGAACATGTAACTGGAGCGTGATCTGCACTCAAAAAAGTAAAAAACACAGACTGAAGTGAACACTGAAACACAACTGTCCACAATCTGTGAAAAGCTCCTTTCTGTACTTCTATAGTGTTTGCAACCAATGTATTTTATACGGATGGAAGCACGTCACACTAATAGATTTGATTTTTTTCTAATATAATGGAGCTGCACCAATTCCACTAAATAAAATAAAAAATAAAAAAAAAAAGTGACACGTGCAGATGCCTACAAACAGCGGTGGATGCAGAGCAAACTGCAGCGTCACCTGCACTGTCACACACACACCTTGCACAGAGCTGTTAAAACAACACTGGCAAAATGAAGCTTTACACAGCGGTTGGTAAACTAGCCTGCCTCAAGCACAGTAGTACACAAAATCGCAATATCTAACTGTCCCTCAGAGTCAGCACAGCAGCGTTCTGTCCCTAACTGAGTTCACAGCACAGTGACGCTAAAATGGCTGCGGCGCCTTTTATAGTGCATTCTGACATCATTTCAGCAGCCAATCACAGCCATGCCATTAGTTAAGATGACCGCATCATTACAGGATGTGCCCACACTTCGTAGGATTCCTCATTGGCTGACTAAAATCACATTGCCTCTCAAAGAATTATGGGAACTTCCGATTCCGGTATACGATATGGAAAAAGTATCGGAATTAAGTATCGGAATTCCGATAACGCGAATATCGGCCGATACCCGATACTTGCGGTATCGGAATGCTCAACACTAATGGTGACCTTTTGGCTCAGTTTACAGATACAGTAGTGTGCCTCGTGGACAATTAGTCCAGCAGAAAACTACTGCAATTCACAGGAGTCCATGTGTGGCATACTACCTCTCTTGTAGAGCCAGCCATAGCATTGGCATCATCATTTTATGTGAACACAATTAAAATAAAATTTGCTATAGATAAGCACTTATTTTCAATGGTGGCACTTATATGCAAGTCACTACAGCACCCCACTTGGCATGATCACTCATTCAGAAGCTTTTATAATATTCCGGAAGGATTTTCTGTACATATTTTGTTACAGCCAGGGAATGCACTCATTACATTTTATAGCTTAATGTTATGCTGTAAGTGAAAAAGCACTGCAATGATTTTTATAGTCTTCAACAGGAATATTGAATAGTCCAGGGACCATTTCCCTTTTTCTTTGAGCTCAATATTGAGTTTATTACCTCTCTTGTCTGAGCTGATACCTTTGCTTTCATAATTCTTTTTGTCAGTCTCTCTTTTGTCTTTACTGTTAATATTCTAACACACTTATTGTGCTTTCTTATCTTTCTTACAGTGTTTATCATGTAAGGGTCCCGTCACACTCTTCAATGTGCCAGCGATCCCACCAACGATACGACATGGATGGGATCGCTGGGACATCGTTAGCTGATCGCTGGTGAGCTGTCACATGGCTGACTCACCAGCGATCAGGACTAGCGAGCACGCTGGTATCCAATGTACACATCGGGTAACTAAGCGCTGCGCAGGACCTAGTTACCCGATATGTACCCTAGATACCGGCTCCCAGCGCTCTACCGGCTCCCTGCGCAGCCCTTAGTTACCCGATGTGTACATTGGATACCAGCTCGCTGATCGTTGGTCTCCCGCTGTCACATGTAGTGATGCGCACTGGCCAGCGGGAGACCAACGATGAAAAAATGGTCCAGGACATTCAACGACGATCAGTGATACCCAGCAGGGGGGCTGGTCATCGCTGCGTGTCACACTAAGCGAGATCGCTGGCTAGGTCGCTGTTGCATCACAAAATCGGTGACGCTTCAGCGATCTCACTAGCGATCTCGCTTAGTGTGACAGGGGCTTTAGACACTTTCTGAGCAATAGTCATAAGTACAAATCAGTTTTACTTATAATGCGGAAATAATAATTACAGTATTTTGCGGATTATAAGTCGCTCCAGATTATAATATTAAAATAGAACGCGGCACTCAACTTAGTGTAAAGATTGTAGGTGATTTTATTCAATCCCAAACAGTAGCATTACAAAACGTTTCGGTCCATACAAAAGACCTTCGTCAGTTGCATACCGAGGGTTGTGGTACGTATACAATGGCCAAGTCACAGGATAGCAATATGGTGAATGCCAAGAGGCTACAACTAAGGCTGCAGCCAACCTCCATTATCTAGTAGACAGGTCTACTAGGTATTGGTAGGTTGGATGCAGCCAGGGTCGGACTGGCCCACCGGAGAACCGGAGGATTCTCCGGTGGGCCCTGGCATCTGGTGGGCCCTGGCACCTGCTTGCATACAGGGGCCAGTTGCCTAGGGCCCCCGCTGCTCCAGGGGCCCCCAGCTGGTGCCATGTCGCTAATAGCGGCACACCACGCAGCTGCCATGGGGGCCCATTGGCGTGGGAAGCAGTGAATATCATTACTTACCTGTCACCTGCTCCAACCGCTGAGTGCCACTGTGTCATCGCGTCCTCTCTTGCTGCGATGTTCAGGCAGAGGGCGCGATGACATCATTAGTGAGCGCCACGCCCCTGCCTGAGCATTCACTGCCGGAGGACCGAAGACAGCGGCGCTCAGCAGTGGACCCGGTGACAGGTAAATATCGCAGGTGCCGGGGCCCTGAGCCAGTGGTGACACCGGCACCTGTCACCCATAGCGCGCCGGTGTCCCCGCCTGCTCAGGACACCAGCACCTGGCCCCCAGCGATGAGAGGTGAGTATGTCTTTTTTTTTTTTTTGCAGCATCTATGGGGCATAATCTGTGGAGCATTTATGGGGGCATAATCTATGGGGGCATAATCTGTGGAGCATTTATGGGGGCATAATCTATGGGGGCATAATCTGTGGAGCATTTATGGGGGCATAATCTATGGGGCATAATCTGTGGAGCATTTATGGGGGCATAATCTATGGGGGCATAATCTGTGGAGCATTTATGGGGGCATAATTATGGGGGCATAATCTGTGGAGCATTTATGGGGGCATAATCTGTGGAGCATTTATGGGGGCATAATCTATGGGGGCATAATCTGTGGAGCATTTATGGGGGCATAATCTATGGAGCATCTATGGGGAATAATCTAAGGAGCATTTGTGGGGGCACAATCTATGGAGCTTCTATGGGGGCATAATCTAAGGAGCACTTATGGGGCATAATTTATGGAGCATCTATGGGGGCATAATCTATGGAGCATCTAGGGGCATAATCTAAGGAGCATTTATGGGGGCACAATCTATGGAGCTTCTATCGGGGCATAATCTAAGGAGCATCTATGGGGCATAATCTAAGGAGCATCTATGGGGGCATAATCTATGGGGGCATAATCTAAGGAGCATCTATGGGGGCATAATCTATGGGGGCATAATCTAAGGAGCATTTATGGGGGCATAATCTATGGAGCATCTATGGGGGCATAATCTATGGAGCATCTATGGGGCATAATCTAAGGAATCTATGGGGCATAATCTATGGGGCATAATCTAAGGAGCATTTATGGGGGCATAATCTTTGGAGCATCTATGCGGGCATAATCTATGGGGGCATAATATAAGGAGCATTTATGGGGGCATAATCTATGGAGCATCTATGGGGGCATAATCTATGGAGCATCTATGGGGCATAATCTAAGGAGCATCTATGGGGCATAATCTATGGGGGCATAATCTAAGGAGCATTTATGGGGCATAATCTTTGGAGCATCTATAGGGGCATAATCTATGGGGGCACAATCTATGGAGCTTCTATGGGGGCATAACCTAAGGAGCATCTATAGGGGCACGATCTATGGAGCTTCTATGGGGGCATAATCTAAGGAGCATCTATGGGGGCACAATCTATGGAGCTTCTATGGGGGCATAATCTAAGGAGCATCTACGGGGGAATAATCTATGGAGCATCTATGATGGCATAATCTATGGAGCATCTATGGGGGCATAATCTACGGAGCATCTATGAGGGCACAATCTATGGAGCATCTATGGGGGCATAATACATGGACAGCATATGGGGGCATAATCTAAGGAGCATCTATGGGGGCATAATCTATGGGGCATAATCTATGGAGCATCTATGGGGCATAATCTATGGAGCTTCTATGGGGGCATAATCTAAGGAGCATCTATGGGGCATAATCTATGGGGCATAATCTAAGGAGCATCTATGGGGCATAATCTATGGGGGCATAATCTAAGGAGCATTTATGGGGGCATAATCTATGGAGCATCTATGGGGGCATAATCTATGGAGCATCTATGGGGCATAATCTAAGGAGCATCTATGGGGCATAATCTATGGGGGCATAATCTAAGGAGCATTTATGGGGGCATAATCTTTGGAGCATCTATGGGGGCATAATCTATGGGGGCATAATCTAAGGAGCATTTATGGGGGCATAATCTATGGAGCATCTATGAGGGCATAATCTATGGAGCATCTATGGGGCATAATCTAAGGAGCATCTATGGGGGCATAATCTATGGGGGTATAATCTAAGGAGCATTTATGGGGGCATAATCTTTGGAGCATCTATGGGGGCATAATCTATGGGGGCATAATATAAGGAGCATTTATGGGGGCATAATCTATGGAGCATCTATGGGGGCATAATCTAAGGAGCATCTATGGGGGCATAATCTATGGGGGCATAATCTAAGGAGCATTTATGGGGGCATAATCTTTGGAGCATCTATAGGGGCATAATCTATGGGGGCACAATCTATGGAGCTTCTATGGGGCATAACCTAAGGAGCATCTATGGGGGCACGATCTATGGAGCTTCTATGGGGCATAATCTAAGGAGCATCTATGGGGGCACAATCTATGGAGCTTCTATGGGGCATAATCTAAGGAGCATCTACGGGGGAATAATCTATGGAGCATCTATGATGGCATAATCTATGGAGCATCTATGGGGGCATAATCTACGGAGCATCTATGAGGGCACAATCTATGGAGCATCTATGGGGCATAATACATGGCAGCATATGGGGCACAATCTATGGAGCATCTTGTGGGGCATAATACATGGGGCAGCATATGGGGCATAATCTCATTTGCACCCTAGGCTTATACTTGAGTCGATAAGTTTTCCCAGTTTTTTGTGGCAAAATTAGGGGGTCGGCTTATACTCGAGTATATATGGTATCTATCTATTATCTATATATATATATATATATAGCATTATACCCTATGAGGGGGGGGCAGCATTATCCTCTGTGAGGGGGGCAGCATTATCCCCTATGAGGGGCTGCTTTATAGTCTATGAGGGAGGCTACCCCAACTCCTGCTACATAATTAAGACATGTACTACCTTATATTATACCCTGATATTAGTGTGTTTTACTGCACAATTTGTGGTCTTGTATTTATTTCTATGTAGCTACATAGTGGGCCCCAAGAATGATTTTCTCTGGTGGGCCCAAGGTGTTCCAGTCCGACGCTGGATGCAGCCTTAGTTGTAGCCTCTTGGCATTCACCGTATTGCTATCCTGTGACTTGGCCATTGTATAAGTACCACAACCCTCGGTATGCAACTGACGGAGTTTCTTTTGTATGGACCGAAACGTTTTGTAATGCTACTGTTTGAGATTGAATAAAATCACCGACAATCTTTACACTAAGTTGAGTGCTGGGTTCTATTTTATATTAATTATGGTTTGGGAGCCTACCTGAGCACCATCAGACAGCTGTGCACACGTTTTCTATGTACTATATTTTGCTCCAGATTATAAAACGTACCCCAAATTTTGAGGAGAAAAATAGGAAAAATACTTTTTTTTAATAAAATGATGGTGCTTCTTACAATCCATGCGTCTTATTGCTTACCGGGGGTGGTGGCTGCGGTGAAGATCTCGGGAGATGAGATCTCAGCGCTGAAGTCTCATCTCCTGAGATCTTGGTGCCGAGATCTCCATCTGCGCATGCGCCGCCCACGGCAGCCATTTCCCCGGAGTCCACCGCATAAGAAACCATGCAACTGTGGGGGCTCTGGCCTTTCACAGAATGTCGGCAGAGCCCCCGCAGCACGGAACATCCGCACGGCAGAACGCCCGCAGCGGAGCGCCGAGCATCCGAACACCCGCTCATCCCAGCCTGCGGCCTGCAGCGACCCTGGGTCCCTGCTTCACCGTGGACAATAAGGTATATCCGCATTATAAGACGCATCCACATTTTGCCCCAAATTTGGGGAAAAAAAGTGTGTCTTATAATCCGAAAAATACGGTACAATGAGTTGACGATTACTTACCTATTAAATAAAACGGGGCATTGATATAAATGAGATAACCGGAGATTAAACAAATTGATTAACTGTAAAATGAATTCATATAGAATTTTTAGGAATAAAATGAACATGGAAAATACAAACAACTTGCAATTTGCTACACATGAATTGCCATTTTATACACTGCAGAAAATTGTATCTGTCAGAAAAGTCTTCCATTAATTTGGAGTAACTCATAGTACTTTGCAGAAATCACATCATGATATAGCACAGCCAATCAGGATGGACTAGCCATGCAAGAATAAAAGCAGAAGCAGGGAATGCAGCAGGCATTTTGTAGCTCACAGTTTAGCCATAGAGATAAGGGAGATAAATCATAAATTGTTCCAGGAACTATACAAATAGTGTGTGTGACAGCAGAGCAGTGAAGCCAATTTGTATGTGAGGAAAACATAATAATATACTGTATATTTAATTTATAGGGAGAGAGATATGTCTGGCTGACTTTTAACTGGTACGTCTGAACCATCTCTCTATCCAGAATACCTCTGCACCCCAGAATCTTATGTACTCCTTTTTTCTGTTTTAACTGGTATGTCTGAACCATCTCTCTATCCAGAATACCCACTGCACCCCAGAGTCCTATGTACTCCTTTTTTCTGTTTTAACTGGTACGCTGCTGCTTTTTCCCTGATTTTAATTCCATGTAGCATACTTCAGATTTACTGAATGCATATTGATATGTCTGTGATCCTCACTCCTAGGCCTTTCCCTCCATCTTAATCTGTCTTTCTTCATCTGTGATGCTAGGCAAATGTTCTATTAACTGCAGTCTGTTAATTGCTCCCTGCTGTGAACCGTCCTCCTGCTCCTTTCTATCCCCTCTCTCTCTCCCACCTGGCTTCATTTCTTGGACATTTGAATGGCATAAGTTCAATGGAGCAGGTCAGATGTGACATCATTTTAAGTATGACATCTTTGAAGTGTTACATCAGAAATATATCCAGAAATAGTCCAGAAATCGGTCAGAAATTAAGAATAATCACTGTCTTCTAATTTTACTTGCCTTTCTTTTACCTTGCTCTTTAACCATGCTCACATTTACCCTCACCGTTTTTGCTCCGCTAATCTTCACTCTCTTTCTCTATCCCCAAACCCTGCAAGCTCGAACCTAATAACTGTCTCCCCTCTCTCTTACCCTCTACCCCTCTCTCTTACCCCCCCACATCGCCTCATCTGCAGACCTGCTTCTTAACCACAGACCTCTCCCACTAAAATATAACGTAAGCCGGTCACTCTCCTTCACCCATCTGCTTTCCCTTTCTCTACTTCTTCTCACTGCTGGCGACATATCCCAATCCTGGCCCCCTTGTCCCATACATCCCAATAATCCTCACCCCTATATTTCTCACAGTAAGAGAAACAAGCGCAATCCCTCACACTTAAAACCTGTGCCACTGACCCTACCCCCCCAGCTTCATCTCTCTGGAGCACTCTGGAATGCCCGCTCCGTCTGCAACAAACTCAACTTGATCCACGATCTCTTTACTTCCCGCAACCTTTCCCTCCTGGCCCTCACTGAGACCTGGCTGACGCCCCTGACACTGCCTCCCCTGCTGCACTGAGTTACGGTGGCCTCCACTTCACCCATACTCCTCGCTCTGGCAACAGACATGGTGAAGGCGTGGGTTTCCTTCTTTCTAATAACTGCTCCTTCAACCCTATCCAACCCCCACCCTCCCTCATCTTCCCTTCCTTTGAGGTCCACTCGGTCCGTATCTACTCTCCCTCTAATCTCCAAATGGCCGTCATATACCGACCACTGGGCTCAGCCACTGCCTTCATTGACCAATTCTCCAGCTGGCTTCTTCACTTTCTCTGCGCTGACATCCCTACCATCATCATGGGTGACTTTAATATCCCTACTGACACCTGCCAGCCAGCAGCCTCCAAACTCCTGTCACTTACTTCATCCTTTGGACTTACTCAGTGGTCCTCCACAGCCACCCACACAGACGGACATACATTAGACCTCATCTTCACCCGCTTCTGCTCCCTATCTAATCTCACAACCTCTCCCCTCCCCCTATCTGACCACCACCTACGCACCTTCTCATCCCTGTCCTCTTCACCTGCCCCTATGTTCAGCCACTGGCACATCTCGCAGAAACCTCACACACCTAGACATTCACAGACTCTCAGACTCTCTTCTACCTCTGTCCTCCATATCTTCACTCCACGACACAGACAGCGCCACCGCTTTCTATAACACCACCCTCACATATGCCATAGACTCAGTCGCCCCTCTCACGAACGGCAAAGTGTGACAAATCAATAGGCAACCCTGGCACAACAATCTCACCAAAAAACTTCGACAATCATCCAGGGTTGCGGAGCGGCATTGGAAGAAAACACGCCTGCCAGACGACTTCACTGCTTTCAAACAAGCTACACTTGCCTTAAAAATAGCCCTCACCTCTGCTAAACAGACCTATTTCGCAAACCTTGTATCTTCATTATCCTACAACCCAAAACAACTGTTCAACACATTCAACTCTCTCCTCCGGCAACCACTGCCACCTCCAACTCCCTCATCTCTGCCGAGGACTTTGCCACCTACTCCAAAAAACAAGATTGACCAAACAAGGCAAACCTTTACTGTTCCACCACCCCAACCACTCCATATACCAGACTTCTGTCCTTCCCTACTAACCTCCCTCTCCAACATCACTGAAGGAGAGCTTACTCATCTCCTTTTCAAATCACACCTCACCACCTGTGCCCTCGACCCCATCCCTTCCCACCTGCTCCCCAACCTCACTACATGCTCATCCCAGCCCTAACCCATCTCTTCAACCTATCGCTATCTTCTGGTACCTTTCCCTCTGCCTTCAAACATGCCACATCACACCCATCCTCAAAAAACAAACCTTGACCCAACTGCTATGCCCAGCTATCGCCCAATATCATTGCTCCCGTTTGCTTCCAACCTCCTTGAGCAGCATGTCCACACTCAACTTTCCTCCCACCTCTCATCTAACTCTCTCCTCGACAACCTCCAATCAGGCTTCCGACCCACACTCCACTGAAACTGCTCTGACCAAAATTACTAATGACTTACTCACAGCCAAAGCTAACAGACAGTTCTTCATCCTCCTCCTCCTTGACCTGTCCTCTGCCTTTGACACAGTCGACCACTTCCTACTGCTACAGATTCTTTCTTCCCATGCATCAAAGACCTTGCCCTGTCCTGGATCGCCACTTACCTTTCCGACCGCACATTTAGCGTCTCCCACTCCCACTCTACCTCCTCATCCCGCCCCTCTCTGATGGAGTCCCTCAAGGCTCTGTCCTGGTGCCCCTACTTTTTCCCATCTATACCCTTGGCCTAGGACAACTCATAAAGTCCCATGGCTTCCAGTACCACCTGTATGCGGATGATACTCAGATCTACCTCTCTGGCCCAGATGGCACCTCTCTGCTGTCCAGAATCCCGGAGTGTCTATCAGCCATATCCTCCTTCTTCACCTCTCGCTTCCTAAAACTCAATGTAGACAAAACCGAACTCATCATCTTTCCTCCATCTCACGTATCTTCCTACCTGATCTATCTATTATGGTAAATGGCATCACGATCTCTCCCGCACCTGAAATCCGCTGCCTCGGAGTAACCCTCGACTCTACCCTGTCCTTCAAACCACACATCCAAACTCTTGCCACCTCCTGTCACCCCCAACTTAAAAACATTTTCAGTCCCTTCCTCAGCCTCAATCTACTAAAACTGTTGTGCATGCCCTCATTATCTCCCATCTTGATTACTGCAACACCTCCTCTGTGGCCTCCCGTCAACTCTCTTGCACCACTCCAATCTGTCCTCACTCTGCTGCCCGACTAATCCACCTCTCCCTCGCTACTCCCTGCTTCTCCCCTCTGTAAATCCTCCACTGGCTCCCAATTCCCAACGAATCCAGTTCAAAACTACTAACACTGACCTACAAAGCCGTCCACAACCTGTCCCCTCCCTATATCTCTGAACTAATTTCCCAATATCTTCCTTGACGTAATCTTCGATCCTCCAAGACCTCCTACTATCCTCCACACTTATTCGTTCCTCACACAACCGCCTCCAAGATTTCTCCCGAATATCCCCCATCCTCTGGAATTCCACGCCTCAACATGTACGATTATCCACCACCCTTGGATCCTTCAGAAGGAACCTGAAAACCCATCTCTCAGGAAAGCCTACAGCCTGCAATAACCATTCCGCCTCGCCGCCACCACCTGAGCTGCCACCTCACCGCCATCACCCAAGCTGCCGCCTCGCCGCCACCACACTAGGTGCTGCCACGCCAACACCAGCAGAGCTGCCGCACCCCCGACCTTCTGTTTCTTCCCCATTATCCCCTAGAATGTAAGTCCGCAAGGACAGGATCCTCTCCCCTCTGTACCAGTCTGTCATTGTAAATTTGTTTACTGTAAACGATATCTATAACTTTGTATGTAACCCCCTTCTCATGTACAGCACCATGGAATTAATGGCGCTATATAAATAAATAATACTAATAATAATATAAGAATAACTGTTACTGGTTATCATTTATCCACAGCCCTATATGTAGGGGTCACTTTGACATTACTGAGACTGAGTTTGCAGTAAAAAATCTTGAAATGGGTTGGATACAGATATATAGAGACCTCCGAGTGTCATATATGTCATTTCAGGACCACTCTAGGCTTTTCAGAACTTTTTTCTAATTTCCAATGATTCTCTTCTCTCTAATAAGAGCTGCTTAGTGCTGTAATATTCCTCTATTATAGAGCCGTAACATGAGAGTGACCCTTTTATGCATGTTGGGGAAAAAGCGTATGAGCTAGCTGGTATCCGTGGGGACTCGACCATATTTTTCGAGCATGCCCAAGACACTCGGTTAGCATCCGAGCATGCTGAGATAACACCTTTCCCGAGCACCTTCGCTCATCATTAGCTATAATCCAATGCAGTGATATATTAACAATCTACAAATGATACTGACATCTAAGGTCCGTTCACCACTAACAGCCTGTAAAATGATTGTTAGGACATGCAGAGGAATTCTGAAAATGCAGCAAGGTTCAAGTTTAGTCTATAAAAGTGTGTACCGAGCCGAATAAATAGTCTACACTTCAGATAAGGGACATAGGCACAGTTTTGTTAGGATAACATAGGCACTGTACACAAACTATATGACCGCTCCTCCATTCGATCAGATTCCAGTGCAATGGCAGACACTGGCACCAAGGGCTCCTGTGCAAGACATGTATATGGGACCCTAATTGATTTTGGCTTGATCCATCAATGTCTGTACTCTGGAGAATTATCTCCTTGGGTTTCTCGATGGAATAGGATGATGGGATTTCCTATATTTTCATTTAATGCTTTTGTTATCTAGCTGCATCTGCTATCATCAAAACTAGGTGCAGCTGTTGCACCCCAGAGTCCGGTTGCCACGGTGACATTGCCTCCTCTACACAGTGGTGATGTCATGTCTGGAAGCAGGAAGAGGTCCCCATGAGAGGTAGTACACAGCATCCGACATTTGTTTTAACCCCAGAACAAAAGGGGCGGAGCTTATGGAGTGACAGTTGGTGGGAGGAGTTAGTGCTGAGGTAAGGAGATTGTTCTGGAAAAAGTCAGTTGGTCTGAGGAGAGGAAAGAGAGAGGAGTGGAGACAAGGGCTCTGGGAATTGCAGCTGTGTAAGAGCTGATCCCGGAGTGAAGCGCTGATAAAAAGGACGCCAGAGTCCCGGGCTGTGCGGGTGCTGTACCCCCGACAGCCAAATCTGGAGGGCAGGGGACTGCAAGCTCCCCTGACCACACCGAACACCTGGAGGTACCGCAGCAGGACCAAGAGCTCAGGGCTGCCAGTGAACAGACAGTGCCTGTGATAGGCTCACGCTGTTGCCATACAGGTTAAAGCCAACACGCAGGAAAGGGTCGCAGCTTAGCTACAAGCAGGAGGACCAGAAAAGAGAGCGCAGCAGAAGGCCTCTAACCCCACTGGCAGGGTGGATCCCTGAATGCTTCCATGTGAGCCAGACTCCTGCTCTCATCTGTAATTAGTGCCCTGCATTGCATTCTCACTTACCAAGAACTAAAAGATAAGAAAAATGCACTTTTCTGTGTCCCTTGCTTATTCTCTGCACTCAACGTTCACCACCACCTGAACAGACTGCCATATCTGCCCTGGGGCTCCGCTCTACCCGTGGAGAGCAGTAACATCTTTGCTGCGTCACCATCCGCCCCAGTGGACCTGAACCTCAGCGTCGGCCATATATAGCCGAACACCAGGGTGGCATCACAACTAATTCCCCTACAAACTATCCCACCATCATGTTTGACAATTTTATTGGACGCACAGGGCCACGGACGGGTCACTGCAGCCGTGACTTCCCCTTTAAGAACTGCCTGGCCTGGGTCCGAGTAACCCAGGCCCTGGGGGCGTTCCACAGCGAACAGAGCCTAAAAAAGAAACAAAACATTTTTTTACTTGTTTTATATAGTAGAGCCCAAAATGAGTGGAGATCCAGGTCTAGGATCTGAGACCCCCAATGATCTCTCAATCCTGAGAGCAAGAATACTATACACAGCTATGTGCATGCTAAATCAGGAGCTGAGCCATTCTGCCCAGTGGGGACTCAGGACTTGGACCCCCATCGATCTACTAGGCTTTTACGAGACTCCAATATGTAAAAACTTGCAACTTTTAATTATACTGGCATGTCAAATAAATAATATTTATTCTGCCAGCATTTAAAAATACATAATATAATTTTCTTTAATGCGTATGATAATTTACATTCAAGATCTCTGCTTCTCGTCATACAATATAAAATCACTATATGTACAGGAAAAAAAAGTTATTGTCATGTGGTTACACTGTTATTTGAAAATGGATGATTTTTTTTTTATTCTGCCATCAATAAGTTTACTTGCTACACTGTGATAATGATTAAAAGAATTAATAATCGCACCATAAAAAGTATAGATCTTTTCCATATATTAGATATTTTAAAGGAAATTTGTCAGCAGTTTGTTTGCTATGTAATCTGAGAGCAGCGTGATGTAAGGGCAGATACCCTGATTCCAGTGATGGATCGCTTGCTGGACTGCATGCTGTCATTTTGAAACAATCACAGTTTTCTCTGCTGGGGATCTAGCAGTGCTCATAACACTGAGCCATGTGTAACTCCGCCCACACCACTGATTGGCAGCTTTCTGTATACATTGACAAAAAGCTTCCAATAAGTGGTGGAGTGGAGTTGCACAGAATAGTTGACTAGGAGGCATGAGACATCAGTCTGTAGTGATAATCTCCTGCTGATATTACACTGATTTTATTGAACAGCAAACACAGCTAGTAAGTGAGACATTGCTGGAATCAGCCTCTTGGGCTTGCTTTAGATTACATAAAAAATCTGAGGATTCCATTTAAGATTCATTTATATCAAGAATGGAAGATTAAAAGGATTTATAAGACTACTGCACCATCTAAATGTTTGTGTCTGTGAAAGTGGCAATTCCTCATATGGTATACCTTATGGAAAAATACGCAATTCCTACAGTCTGCAAACCAGGTTCCCCATATCTATAAAGATATAGTGGAGAAGTCTAATCGACAGAAGAATTCAATATTAAAACTATGAATACCTTTGTAAAAAATTTTTTTTATTGCCCAGTGCATTTAAAAATAACAATGGGCAATTTATATTTTCTTAATTAAAATTTCTATAATCCTATGCGCCCTTGTGTTGCCATGGTTACAGACACAAACCCCCATTTTCAGTTTTGCTGCTCTTTCACCTGTTTTACTCTTTGCTAATTAATTCGGTGGTTTCAAAACCCAAGGATGTTTGGTTTAGAAAATCCTAAACTATATTTTTATAAAAACTTTATTCAATGTTATCTTTGCATATTTTTTTGCATTTACAGATTTTTTTTCAGTACTTTCATTTCAAATTTGGACTGGAATTTATATTAAGCGAAGGTTTTGATGACTCCATTTTGTTACTGTTAATCTATGGTTTGGCATTTTGGACTTTACTCCATTTTAAAGGCCATATTAAGGTGGGAAACATCAGCTATTCAGTTTTCCCAGCCCTGTATGCAAATGTTATTATACCAAAACAAGCGCAAAGTTACTATGAGAAACAAAAAAAAGAAAACAAAATCCTAAAATAAAATAAAATAAAAATATATTGCAAAAATGCATAAGGTAGTAATAATAATAAGGGTATTGGAAATAATTTTGTCAAAAGAATAACAAGCCATCCCACCACGTCCAGGCAACCCTTGTGTAAGGGGCTGTGTTTGTATGATTTATATTTTGATACCTCAACTTACTTTTTCGTCATACCTAGTTTTTCTTTAGTTTTGGATCTTGTCATATAAGGGTGTGACGCCCTGTTTTAGCTGAAAAATCCATCCTGTCTGGCCTATGCTTTTACTGGTGGGTTCGTTGTCGTCCCTGTTCACATTTGTCCTTGACAGGTGGAAAGGTTTTTAATAAAGGCTTGTTTCCATGGTCCGGGAACACAGCGTTTGGACGGAGCGGAAAGCCAAAGCCCCGCCCCCTTTTGAATGCCGGTCATTCCGGAGTGTTCTGGAAAACTCCGGAACACATGGGAATGACCGCAGGGCTACATTAAAAACGTGTTATTTCCCTTGCGGCCGCGGGGGTCTCCGCAAGGGAATAGGACATGCTGCGGTCTAAAAAAGACCGCCCTATCCGAAACGCGGTCTTCCCCCTGCGTTTTTGAAGCTAGTGAGACGGGATTTCTTAAATCCCCTCCACAAGCTGTAACATCGGAGCTGCGTGTTTGACGCTGCGCCAACCACAGCTCAAAACCAAGCTAACCGGACTGTTTCCGGGACCGTGGAAACATACCCTAAGGAGGACTGTCCCACAAAGGGTTGCCTGCGGGCGGGAGGCTTGTACTTTTCTTTTGATCAAAATTATGTTTCCAAATACCTTATTATTATATTACAACTTCATGTTTTTTTGCAATTATTTTTTATTTTATTTTATTTTTAGGATATTTGTTTCTTGTTTTTTTTTTCTCGTGTAATGGCTGTGTTATATGCATTTACATTTTGCAACACTCAATTCTTTTTCAGCTCTCCTAGTTTTTCGCAAAGTTATATCATAATATTATTATTACTGATTATGTTTGGATCTTTTTTTTTACAAATTTAATTGTTTTTTGAAAATGAAATTTCCCATTGAAAAGTTTGTAACCTTTTGGCCATTAATTTTTAAAAAATAAAAAAACAGTTTTAAACATTTCGTGTGATTTACAACTTTCTTAAGTATTGCTAATCTGATACTACATGAAGCAACTAAGGAGGAAGAGTTGCTTGGGACTTATGATTTGGCAAATCCATGTTGATCCCACCGTAAACAATCTGTTCCCATTTCTTGGAATTCATATTTCCAAATTTTTACATTCCTAACATAATATGTTCGCTATCGCTAAAGCAGTGTTTTTCCAAATTCAACTTAACTGAGCTGCTATATACCCATATTGACCGGGAATATGGGGTGAACTTTCGCACAGTAATGCAACTAAATTATTAGACCCCACTGTTTCCATAGTATTCCTCGGAAGTGTTGCAGGTGTGCTGGATGTGCCTCGGACGAATTATGTTGGGCACTTAATACTGCTGCTTCCGTAATTTAAACACGGATTTTGCACTTTATATTATTGATTAAGGGGCAAGTTATTATGTCCGGGCATGCTAAGTAAACACCTGAGATTCCAAGACTCCAATTTTGTAGCTAATTTCCAGCTTTGAATGCCACAACTTTCTTTAACCCCTTCACCCCCAAGGGTGGTTTGCACGGTAATGACGGGCAATTTTTACAATTCTGACCACTTCTCTTTATGAGGTTATAATCTGGAACGCTTCAAGAATATTCTCGATTCTGGATTGTTTTTCGTGACATATTGTACTTCACGTTAAAGTAAAATTCTTGATATAACTTCGTTTATTTTTAAAAAAAAGAAATATGGCGAAAATTTTAAAATTTGCTTTTTCAAACTTTGAATTTTTATTCCCTTAAAAAGAGAAATAATCACACAAAATATTAAGATTAAATTTTCAAGTCTATTTACTTCACACAATTTTGGAACCAAAATATTTTTTTGTTAGAAGTTAAAGGGTTTAAAAAATGCCACGATTTTTTTTACAACAAAATTTACAAAAGCATTTTTTTTAGGGACCACCTCACATTTGAAGTCCTTTGAGGGTTATTTGGAGAAAATACCCAAAAGTGACCCATTCTAAAAAGCACCCCCAATACTCAAAACCAATCAAGAAATTTATTAACCCTTCAGGTGTTCAGGAACTAAGCAAGTGGAAGGAAAAAAATGAATTTTAACTTTTTAGCCACAAAAAATGACTTTTACAAACTTTTTTTTATTTTCACAAGTGTAAAAGGAGAAAAGGACAATAGGTTGTTAGCATTTCTCCTGAGTACCCAATACCCAATATGTGGGGAAAAAACCATGTTTGGGCCACGGCAGAGCCTAAGGGAAGGAGGCCGTTTGATTTTTAAACTAAAATTGGCTGGAATTTAGATTGGAGCCAGTCGCGTTTGGGAAACCTCTGATGCGCCTAAACATGGAAACCCCCCACAAGTGACACCATTTTGGAAACTAACCCAAGGTACTTATTAGATTGTTGTGACATTTAACCCCAAGTGCTTCACACAATTTTAATGCCCGGCATGAAAATAAAAAAACCATTTTTTTCCCACAAAAATTATCTTTTATCACTAATTTTTATTTTCCAAGGGTAAAGGAGAAAATTCCACATAATTGTTTCAATTTTCCGAGTATGATACCCCATATGTGGGGGGGAACCACGTTTGGGCGCACGGCAAGCTCAATGGAAGGGCCTTTGACTTTTTCCAACCAAAATTGGCTGGATTGAGATTGGATGCATGTTGCATTTGGGAGCCCC
>JARQOD010000005.1:339084432-339125201 GCA_033576555.1 Oophaga sylvatica
TGGGTTTCCCATGATACCCCTGCGGAAGTCTATTCCTTTACTGGGCATTGATTCTACCCTTTGGCGGAGAATAAACCCCAGTTTTCTATTGAGGTGATAATGAGGGTTGAACCAGATCATCAGGAGAGTTGCAAATTTCTGGTGTTGCATAATCTGCATGACATTATTGTACTGGGTTTCCCTTGGTTACAGACTCATAATCCTGTTTTGGATTGGAAATCTGTGTCTGTGACCAGTTGGGGCTGCCAATGTGTTAATACTGACACTCCTGTTTTTTCTGCCTCTCCCCATTCTCAGGATGTCCCTGACTTTTTGACTGATTTCTCTGATGTGTTTAGTGAAAGTAAGTCTGAATCGTTACCTCTCACAGGAGCTATGATTGCGCTATTGAGTTAGTGCCTGGTGGTAAATTTCCTAAAGGTCGCCTTTTTAATTTATCTGTACCTGAACACGATGCTATGCGATCTTATATCAAGGAGTCTTTGGAGAAGGGTCATATCAGACCATCCTCTTCACCCTTGGGCGCCGGTTTTTTCTTTATGGCCAAAAAGGATGGTTCATTGAGGCCGTGTATTGATTATCGCCTCCTGAATAAGATCACTGCTAAATATCAATATCCGTTACCCTTGATTTCTGACCTATTTTCCAGAGTGAAAAGTGCTTACTTGGTTTACCAAGCTTGACCTCAGGGGGCGTATAACCTTATTCGCATTAAGCATGGGGATGAATGGAAGACGGCGTTTAATACCCCAAAGGGGCATTTTGAGTACCTAGTGATGCCTTTTGGGCTTACTAATGCCCCTTCCATCTTCCAATCCTTCATGAATGATATTTTCAGGGATTTTGTGGATAAATTTCTGATTGTTTATTTGGATGATATCTTGATTTTTTCCAACGACTGGGACTCTCATGTGAAACATGTTTCGGTCTGTGTTCCAGATTTTGAGAGAGAATGCACTGTATGTGAAGGGATCAAAGTGTCTTTTTGGTGTACAGAGGATCTCATTTCTGGGATTCATTTTGTCCCCATCTGTTATTGAAATGGACCTGGTCAAGGTTCAGCCATCTGTGATTGGGTTCAACATACTTCATTGAAGGCTCTTCAGAGATTTTTGGGTTTTGCCAATTTTTATCATAAATTTATTGGTAATTTCTCCGGTATTGTTAAACCATTGACTGATTTGACCAAAAAGGGTTCGATGTGGTGAATTGGCCTCCTGAGGCAGTTTCTGTGTTTCAGGAACTTAAGCAGAGATTCATTTCTGTTCCTGTTCTACGGCAGGCTGATGTTTCTCTGCCATTTCAGGTGGAGGTTGATGCCTCTGAGATTGGGGCAGGTGCCGTTTTGTCCCAAAGGGATCCTGAGACCTCTAAGAGTAACCCTTGTGCCTTTTTCTCTCGAAAATTTTCTCCAACTGAACGTAATTATGACGTGGGTAATCGGGAGTTATTGGCCATGAAGTGGGCCTTTGAAGAGTACCAGAGACTTGGTGAGTCAGTCCTTTTGGTGGCCTACTTTGTCTCGTGACGTCAGGGACTTTGTGCAGTCCTGTGGGACTTGCTCTCGTTCCAAGAATTGCTCTCATTCTAGTGGTTTGTTAATGCCATTACCTGTACCCAAGAGGCCATGGACCCATATTTCTATGGATTTTATTTCCGACCTTCCTGTCTCTCAGAGAATGACCGTTATCTGGGTAATCTGTGATAGGTTTTCCAAGATGATACATCTTGTGCCATTACCTAAGTTGCCTTCCTCCTCCGAATTGGTGCCTTTGTTCTTTCAGCACGTGGTTCGGTTACATGGCATTCCGGAGAACATTGTGTCTGACAGAGGAGTCCAGTTTGTTTCCAGATTTTGGAGGACATTTTGTTCTAAACTTGGTGTTCAGTTGTCTTTCTCCTCTGCATTTCACCCTCAGACCAATGGACAAACCGAGAGAACAAACCAGGCCTTGGAGACTTATTTGAGATATTTTGTGTCTGCTGATCAAGTTGACTGGGTCTCTTTTTTGCCATTGGCTGAGTTTGCTCTTAATAATAGGGCTAGCTCTGCCACCTTGATGTCTCCATTTTTCTGCAATTCTGGGTTTCACCCTCGATTTTCTTCAGGACAGGAGGAGGCTTCTGTCTGTCCGGGGGTTGACTCTATTGTGCAGCGTATGCAGCAGATTTGGGACCAGGTAGTGGAGAGGTTGTCTCTCTCTCAAGAGAAGGCCCAGCAGTTTGCCAACCGGCATAGGACTGATGGTCCTTGTTTTAAAGTGGGGACTTGGTTTGGTTGTCCTCAAGGAATATCCCTATGAAGGTTGCGTCTCCAAAATTTAAGCCAAGGTTCATTGGACCTTATAAGTTCATGGAAATTATTAATCCGGTTTCCTTCCGTTTGCTTCTTCCAGGGACATTTAAGATCCATAACGTGTTCCACAAGTCCTTATTGAAGAGGTTTGTCGAGCCAGTGGTTCCTATGGCTGCGCCTCCCGACCCTATTTTGGTTGAGGGCAATTTGGAGTATGTGGTTGAGAAAATATTGGATTCTCGTTTTGCTAGACTGAAACTCCAGTATTTGGTTAAGTGGAGAGGTTATGGTCAGGAGGACAATTCTTGGGTGTTTGCTTCGGACATCCATGCTGGAGAACTTATCCGTGCCTATCATCAAGCTCATCCTGGTCGGCCTGGTTGAGAAGGTGAGGGTTCGGTGACCCCTCCTCAAGGGGGGGGTACTATTGTGAATACTTTGGAGGCGACTTCTGAGCTGGGGCTCCCTCCGTGGTTGATGAGGGTAATAAACTAATTACTGAATGGCCTTCTGCTGGCTCTGAATGGTATGATATAAGTGACCTGAGTTCCCATCAGCCTTGCTGGTAATCAATTGTTCCTCCCGGTCTTGCTTGGAGCACAGCTTGCTTTCTTGCTCTCATTCAGATAAGTGTTTTGTTGTTTTTTTTTTCCTCTGTTGGATTTTCACTGCTGGTTTACTGCTTGCAATGGACTGCAGCCTGGTCCCCTTTTGGGGTCTGGCGCTGCAATTGTGCTCATTTTGTATTTGCACTTTTGCTTTGTTCCTTTGTCACTTTTTATTTGCTGAATTGTTGTGAGTTACACCAGATATCTGATTTAGGTGGTAGAGATCGTGTGATCTCAGGTTTTTTGTTAATCAGAAGTGTTGGTATTTTTGTCAGGGTTTTTTTGGGTTGCAGTCAGAATTCTTTCCTATACTTTTCTTTCTAGACAGATTGGGCCCCAGCGTTTGCTCATTCTATTTTCTGTCTGTGTCCGTGTTTTCTTCTTGTCTAACCGCCATTACATGTTTGGGGGCTTCCTATTTCTTTGGGGGTTCTGCTCCGGGGCAGATAGCTTTCATCTTTCTGCCTTTAGGTGTAGTTATCTCTCCGGCTGTGACGAGGCGTCTAGGATCACCGTAGGTACACTCCACGGCTACTTCTAGTGTGGCGGTTAGTTTTGTGTACTGCAATCCAATCGTTTCCAGCCTCTCTGGTGTATTACTACTTTGGCTATTTTTTGCAATTTCTCCTCAGCTACCGAAACATAACAGCTCTGGCTGACAGGATGATGTGGGATATTAGGGGTAGTAGTCCGGTAGCTCTGGCTGATGGGACGATGTGGGATATTAGGGGTAGTAGTCCGGTAGCTCTGGCTGACAGGACTCCGCTATGCGGAGTGGGTGGGGCTCTACACTCAGCTTTATATTTATAGATATAATCATTACAATTTGTTATAACTAACCGCATTTAGTTACTATGCCCGGGCAGCGCCGGGCTCTTCAGCTAGTATCAATATATGGATTGAATAGACTATCCAAAAAATGGTTAAAGACAAGAGCCTTCTTCCCATGGAAATTCCACTATCACGGGATTGGCTGGATTTGACCACTAGGTTTATGTGAATACAACTTTCTACATACAAATGACTTAACTATGTTTCTAGTACATTGAGAAAACATGTTAAGGATATTGAAAACTTTGCAAATATATTTTTCCATTGGTTATGTCATTTTTAAATGCAAATTGAGTCAACTTTCTTAACAGTTTTAATTAGAAAATGTTCAACCATTTTGCTATTGTGGAGACTGTGTAACTCCTTCACATCTGATTGTGAGTCAGCTTCTAAAATTGATTCCATGGCACATTGCTCCTGGCTATCTCTCTTTTCCCTTAAGTCTGCCACACTAACAATCCCCTTAGGATCACGATAAACGACGCATACTAATGCTGATCGTAGCGGATTGTTTCTATATCGCTAATTTGCGGCCACATTTAGCGATTTAGTTTAATGACGCTATTTGCGTTAGCGATCTTCTACGATTTAGCGGTACAAAAGTACGCTAAATCCTAAGAAAAGGTGCACACTAGCGATATAACTTACCCAGCGGGAGCGCCGACGAGAAAATAGGGTCCGGAACGATTCCAGCGACGAGCGAGATCACAGCAGGAAGCTCGTCGCTGGCAGATGCCGCACTGAACAACATCGCTAACGGGATTGCTAAATAGTGACGTTTTTTAGCGATATTGTTCAGTGTGGCATACCCTTTAGTTTCAAAGTTAAGTTGGCTCTCCTTCTTTCAGTGTTAAAGGGGTTGTCAGTTTTTAAAACTTTAGTAACCAAAGGCTTGATCTCCTTAAAAATAACACAATCAACATTACCTACCTTTCTTGCGGCTCCAGTGTTACCTCTCTGTTGCTCCATTCTTGATATGTTGGCATGGCTGCAGCGATGATGTCTCGACTAGTGCACATAATTGGTGCAGCCAATGAATAAGCTTAGTAGTCATTCCCAGATAGAAGATCCAAGACCGCTTAGCACAGCCAAGCAGTCATGTATTGAAGGCATGGTATCACTCTTGCAGCCATGTAAAAAAAGACTGTTAAGGAGAAGCAGAAAGGGTCATTGGAAACTATAAACTTGCTATTTTTAAGAAGATCAAGTCATATAAAGGAATGAGGGATAACTGCTGATTAGTAACAATCTGACTACTGGTAAGTCTAGTGATTCTGAGAATGGGAATTTGCTGCCCCACATGCTCGACCTCCGCTCAGTTATTTTAGCCTGCCTCTTGTAGCCCTGCATCCTGATTTACTGGTTGGGGAGTTGGCTAGTGCTCATTTTTTACTAAGAGTAGGGATGAGTGAACACAAACTGTAAAGTTCGGGGTCCATTACCGAACCACAACATAGACTTTTTAATGTATGTCCAGTTTCCTGTTCTGGTTTGACAGGCTAATAAAGCTTGTTGAAAGGCTGCATTGCAGCCAATCAACAAGCTTTTAGACTGTGGGCACTTCCAGAGCCATCCCAGCCATGCCAAAAATTGGCATGGCTGTGATTGGCCAGAGCCGCATATGACCGGTCTGTATAAAGTCTGGATTACGAGTGCCACCACCATTCTGCTCTCATTAGTGTAGGGATAGGAAGAAGCTACAGTGAGGGACAGATTCTGACTGCACTCTGCAAAAAAGTCGCTCTGTGTACTTTGCAATCCATATCTGTGGGAGCACTGTGCCAAAAAGCCAGTTGTGTGTACTCTGCAACCCATATCTGTGGGAGTACTGTGCCAAAAAGCCACTGTGTGAACTCTGCGACCCCTGCCTGTGGTAGTACTGTGCCTTTAATCCGCTGTGTGTACTCTGCCCTCTCCTGTGGTAGTACTTTTCCTTTAAGCTGCTGTGTTCACTCCCCCATCTTTGGGGGTACTGTGACTTTAAGCTGTTATGTGTACTCTGCTCCCTCAGCCTCTGGGAGTACAGTGATGTTAAGCCGCTGTGTGTTTTCCTGTAGTTTTAATTGGCATTAGCTGTCTTGTTGCCATTTCTAGGGCAAAGAAATACATTTTCTGGACCGGTGTATTTTGTTAGTACTCTCATAAATAAATTATTGGCATCAGCCTTCTCGTTGCCATTTATTGGATTAAGAAGTATTTCTCCAGGATCTCTGTGTTTTCTAATAGTTTTGCAAATAAAAAATTGGCATCAGCCATCTCATTGCCATTTCTAGGCCAAATAAATAATTTTTGGGGACCAGTGTATGTTTTTTAGTAGTCTGGGAAATAAATAATTGACATCAGCTGTCTTGTTGCCATTTCTAGGCAAAGAAATAATTTTCCTAAACCATGTGTCTGAGTTTTGTAGTATAATGTCTCAAAAACACTGCACTCGCTGGGAATTATGCTTCAAGTGAAATTTTATTGGTCATATTCAAAAATAGCGACAAGTAATTTGACGTTTCGGCCTCTACCGGGCCTTGTTCACAAAGTCGCTGCAAAAAATAGATAAAAGGTGTACATTATAAACAGTGAAAAATAAAATATATACATATATACATAAGTACATAAATGAGCAAATTCATGTCATAGTATTTTTTAAGACATAAGCATATAATGCGGGCTCATATAACATAGAACGAGGCCTAAAAAAAGAGAGGAAGGAGTAGAAGTAACGTAACTGTCACATACTGAGATATAGTAAGTATATAGGAACATACCCTTATTGCAATTGCATCACAAGCTGTATCATATATGAGGATTAGAGTAGAGTCAAGGAAAGTTGTCCTGTTAGAAATGATAGGCCTCGTTCTGTATATATGTATATAATTTATTTTTCACTGTTTATAATGTACACCTTTTATCTATTTTTTGCAGCGACTTTGTGAACAAGGCCCGGTAGAGGCCGAAACGTCAAATTACTTGTCGCTATTTTTGAATATGACCAATATAATTTAACTTGAAGCATAATTCCCAGCGAGTGCAGTGTTTTTGAGACATTATGTATTGAGGGATCATTGATCCCGTCCACTGGCACCCCATACCTATAGTCGTGTGCCAACCTTCCTGCTTTTTCTGTGTTTTGTAGTAGTCTGGGAAGTAAATAATTGGCATCAGCCATATCATTGCCTCTTATAGGCCAAATAAATAATTTTTCAGGACATCTGTGTGTTTTCTATTAGTGTTGCAAATAAATAATTGTATAATAGGGAAAAATGGTGGTTATCATCAACTACTATTAAAGTAGTTTGGGAAATAAATAATGGCATCAGCCATCTCATTGCCATTTATAGGCCAAAGAAATAATTTGTCAAGACCGCTGTGTGCTTTCTAGTAATGCTGCAAATAAATAATTGGCATAAGCCATCTCGTTGCCATCTATCAGACAAATAAATAATTCTTCAGGACCTCTGAGTGTTTTCTAATAGTTTTGCAAGTAAATAATTGGCATCAGCCATCTCATTGCCATTTCAAAATAAATAATTTTTCTGGACCGGTGTGTGTTTTTTTAGTAGTCTGTGAAATAAATAATTGACATCTGCGGTCTTGTTGCCATTTCTAGGCAAATAAATAATTTTACCAAACCGGTGTTTGTTTTGTAGTAGTTTGGGAAATAAATAATTGGCATCAGCCATCTCGTTGCCATTTATGGGCCAAATAAATAATTTTTCAGGACCGATGTTCATCTTTTATTAGTGTTGCAAATAAATATTTGGCATCAGTTATCTGATTGCCATTTCTAGGCCAAAGAAATAATTTTCCTAAACTGGTAGTCTGGGAAATAAATAATTGGCATTAGCCATCTCATGTCCATTTATAGGCCAAAGAAAAAATTTGTGTGTTTTCTAATAGTGTTGCAAATAAATAATTGATATCGGCCATCTTGTTGCCATTTATTGGACAAAAAAATAATTTTTCAGAACTGCTGTGTTTTTTAACAGTTTTGCAAATAAATAATTGGCATCAGCAATCTCACTGCCATTTCCAGGTTAAAGAAATAATTTTTCTTGACCAGTGTGTGTTTTATAGTAATTTGAATAAATAATTAGCATCAGCCATCTCATTGCCATATATAGGCCAAAGAAATAATTTGTCAGGACCGCTGTGTGTTTTCCAGTAATGCTGCAAATAAATAAATGGCATAAACCATCTCACTGCCACTTATCGGCCAAAGGAATAATTTTTCAGGACCGCTACATGTTTTCTAGTAGTTTTGCAAATAAATAATTGACATTAGCTCATTGCCATTTACAGGCCAAATAAATATTTTTTTCTTAACTGGTGTGTGATTTATAGTAGTCTGGGAAATAAATAATTAGCATCAGCCATCTCGTTGCCATTTATAGGTCAAAGAAATAATTTTTCAGGCCGCTGTGTATTGTCTAGTAGTGCTGAAAATAAATAAATCTACTCTTCTGCAATCTCTTTGCAAGTAGTGTTTAGAAAAACCACTTCCAAAAGTGAACAGAGCATTAAATAGGGGACGTGGACGTAGGCATAGTGGTGCTGGTGTAGCTGCTGATGGTGGTGGTGTAGCTGATGCAGGGAGAGGACATAGTCATTCTGTACCTGATATTTGCCCAAATACAACAACATCCTTTAGTGCACACAGGCGACAGGATGTTATGTGTCCTTTCATATACCTGAATACCGCTGCACGAATGGTGAGGCCACAAGAAGTTGAAAAGGTGTTAGATTGGATGGCTGTGAGTGGCTCAAGTTGCTTTGCATTATCTACCAGTTGGATGACCAGGTTCCATTGGCACGTGAAGGACCTAGTCATCCAGCTTGTCCTTGGTTGGATTTGAACCCAGGACCCACTACTTCTGCTCTTCTTAGCATAGGGACAGGATGCCGGTGTAGTGAGTGACAGAATTAGGTTTTGCGTGTGCGCAGTTTTACAGAAACACCTTAAGTGTACTTTGCACGCGTGTCTGTGATAGCACAGTGTGTACTCAAAAGTTTTTATAATCTGCCACCATGTCAGTGGGAGTGATGTGCATCTAAACATATTTTTCTACTCTTATTCAACCAAGTCTGTGATAATACTGTGCCAAAAGTCGCTGTGTGTTTTCTTTATCCCATGTCTGTGGGATTACTGTGCCTAAAGCAGCTGTGTGTATTATTTAACCTATATCTGTGGGAGCACTTTGCAAAAAGCCACTGTGTGTATTCTTCAACCCATATCTGTGGGAGTACTGTGCCAAAAGCCGCTGTGTGTATTCTTTAACCCATATCTGTGGGAATACTGTGCCTTTAAGCCGCTATGTGTACTCTGCAACCGTGCCTTTGGGGGTTCTATGCCCTAATGTCAGGGTGTGAAATTTTTTATCAGCTTCTCTGGGGAAAATGTGAAAACAAGCTCTGTGGGTGAAATTTGTTATTGGTTTCTGTTGGGGAAATGTGGAAACATGCTCTGTGGGTGAAATTTTTAACTGAACTGCCGGTAGCATGTCTCGCGGCAGACTGCCAGTTTGATCCAAAATCATACTACCTGCTATTTATTGGTGGCATTTTTAACATAAACTACTGGAGCAGACTGTGACGTCCGCCCACTGCAGGTCTAAACTATAGGTAAGACAGCGCCCCGAGAAACCCCGAGACCCTTTACCCCTATACAGGGATCTGGAATTACAGCGAAGCCCAGGGGGTAGCTGCCAATGAGAGCAGTGGACCGGAGTAGGAAGGACGCTAGGAAGGGAATAAAAAGCGAGACCAAATGCGTAGTCAGAAGTCCAAGGGTTAAAACCAGGAGGGCAGCAAAGGTACAAAATCGGCAGGCAGTAGAAGGGTCAGAAATTCAGGCTAAAGTTAAAGTCAAAACCAGGCGGGCAGCAAAGGTACAAAATCGGCAGGCAGTAGAAGAGTCAGAAATCCAGGCAAAAGTCAGAGATACAATAGTAAAACAAACTAGCACACTGGGGAAACCAAGACTATATCTGGTGGCCTGCAAGCCAGGCTCCAAGGCATTTGAAGGGCATGGCTACCTCTCACAGGCTCACAGTCTGATGACCTCATCTGGACCGCCCACAGAACCAGGCCAGATGGTGATGCATGGCTGACACCAACCACTTCACCTCTGACAGAAGAGCGAAGCCTACGCCCTGCGCAGGGACCTCTTCTCTGTCACCAACATTACCCACAAGCGAAACATGGCGATGCGCGGCGACAGAGGCCGGCGTCAAAGGAGCGGAACCATATGAGGATACCACTCTCCTATCACCGGCACCACCAGCCGAAGGAGTCTGGCGCCTCCCAGCGGCCGAGGCAGGAACACCAGAAACTGAATCCAACGGCGACGTGACAGTACCCCTCCCTCTAAGAGGGGCCTCTGGGCCCTCAAAACCCGGTTTGTTGGGTTGAAGGAGATGAAACTTCCTGATCAAACCCTTGGCATGGACATTACTGGCAGGCACCCAGGACCTTTCCTCCAGACCATAGCCCTTCCAATGCACCAGATACTGCACGGATCCTCTCACTAAACCGGAATCAAGGATCCTTTGGACTTCGTATTCCAAAGCACCCCTACCAAAACCGGAGGAGGAGGGGACTGGACAGGACGAATCGGAGAGCGGTACAATTTGAGAAGAGACTTATGGAATACATTGGGCAGTTTAAATGATTGAGGGAGCTTCAGACGAAAGGCTACTGGATTAATCACCTCAATAATTTCATACGGACCAATAAACCTGGGACCTAGTTTGGTAGACGGCACTATGAGCTTCATATTCCTGGTAGAAAGCCAAACTTTGTCCCCAACTCCCAGGTCCGGGCCCTTGGAGCGCCGTTTTTTTAGCAGACGAAGCCTGTCTAGTCTGAGCCCCTTTAAAATTTACGTTGACTTCTGACCAGATAGTTTTTAACTGGTCTATCCTTTATACCCCAGGGCAGGGGTGGGATTCAAATTTTTAACAACAGGTTCTGTGTTTGTGCGTCGGTAAACCACACCCATTTAAGCCACACCCTTTTTAAGCCACACCCATTTTTGAAGCCACACCCCGAAGCCTGCGGAATGGGATTCCCTCAAGAGGTTCTGCAGCAGCTGGGTTGTGATTCATACATATATGTTCCCTCCGCAGCTGCAGAACCTCTTTTTAAAGAAGGGGGGAGGTATAGCTAGTCAGAGGCTGAAGGATTACATCACTGCTCCCCACGTTCTGCTGGGACTTGTAGTCCTGGAGGAACTGCAGGATCCAGGTGTGATTAATTTTTTCCACATAAAAGGTTTTAGGCAAAAACAGGTTCTGCAGCAGCAAGGCAGCCCCTCATAGCTTCACAAAACCACTCCACTCTCCTTCCCTTCCCTCTTTAAAATGAGGTTCTGCAGCAGCTAAGGAGCCGCAGGCAAGAAGGAAGGGCTCCTGGCACTGAATGTGCCTAAATAATACAGTCACAAAGTGCCCAAATAATACCGTCACATAATGCTCAAACAATAAAGTGCCCAAATAATATCATCACATAGTGCTCATATAATACCTCATACAGTGCCCAAATAATACAGTGACATACTGCCCAAATAGCACATACTGCCCAAATAGTCTCCAGGCCAGGCCAGCCCCAGGCAGCGCCGCAGCTCAGGCAGCTGCTCACACTGTCATACAGTGCTGAGGGCCCACTGCCCAGCCCCAAATAATACAGTGACATACTACACTCACTGCCCAAATAGAACTTAGCACATACTGCCCAAATAGTCTCCAGGCCAGGCCAGCCCCAGGTAGCGCTGCAGCTCAGGCAGCTAGCTGCTCACACACACAGTACCTCAGAGACTCTGCAGCTCTGCCTCGCAGCCTCTGCTCTCTCCTCTCTCTTCAGCTCCTCCTCGTGACTGAAGATGGCCGCGGCGCGCCGCTACCCAATCGCCGCACTGCAGAGATCAGTCCGCGGGGGCTGGGGCTGGCGGTGTGTTGCGGCCAGAGGCGTATCTAGGCTTTCTGGCACCCGGGGCAAGAATTTGTTTCGGCGCCCCCCCCCGCACACATGCGATTTGCACACTTAGTCATGTACCGACGAGCTGCTCTCCCTAATGCTCTCAATGTTCAGTGAAAAACTGAGAGAAGCAGGAGGAGAAGCTCGTTGTCACTGGACCATAAGTATGAAAGTCACATATGAGTGAAGTGTCCATGTGACGACTACTGGAACCTGCAGAGCTGAATCCTGACATTGCAGCTTCTGAATTCTCACAACTAATGCTCTGCACACTTTTAGGATTCTCCATTACCGGTGGCGAGAGTACACGGTCATGTCAGCACAAGCATGTGATTTATATACTTCTGGCCACATTCCGACTAGACGTGCCCGGCCTCGCTCCGTTCATTTTCATTGAGTGAGGTCACACACGTCTAGTCAGCATGTGACCGCATGTATGTAAATCACCGGCACGAGAAAATCCTAACAGCGTGCAATGCGCACTGTGAGAATTCAGAAATTGACTAATTCTCATGTTTTTATTTATGTTAGGAGCATTAAAGGGGCTGTCCAGGTTTGTGCTGAGTCTGCAGTCATTCTATGTGACACAGACCTGGAGAACCCCTTTAATGCTCCTAATAAATAAAGACATGAGAATTAGTCAATTTCACAAATAATATTTACATCCAGGTACCTTATAGATGACGTTGTCTCTGGAATCGTTCTCCTTTTCTTCATCTTGTCAAGATCCCATGATGAGTTTTCTCATCCACAGCCGTCTCTGCAGACCTCCATCTTCTCCGCTCTTCTGCACCAACTCTCCGCACGATGCCCTTAAAGATAGAAGAGTCATTATAATGCCCCTAAATAAAAATATCTGCAATATACTGTCACCTCACACTATTCCTCTCCCTCCTCACACATCCCCCCTGTTCACCATACTGTCTCCTCATATATTTACCCCCTCACTATACTGTCTGCTCACACATACCCCTGACTCCCCAGACTGTGTCCACATACATTCACCCGTTCACCCATACTGTCTGCAACCATCCCCCATACTGTTTCCTCATACATACATACTCTTCAGTACCCTCAAATCCCCCACACATATTAAATACCCCCATCCCCACTCCAAATCCCCAGCCCCCACACATAAAATAGCCCCCCATCCCCACTCCAAATCCCCCCACACATAAAATAGCCCCTCATCGCCACTCCAAATCCCCCCACACATAAAATAGCCCCCCATCCCCACTCAAATCCCCCCACACATAAAATAGCCCCCATCCCCACTCCAAATCCCCCACACATAAAATAGCCCCTCATCCCCACTCCAAATCCCCCCACACATAAAATAGCCCCCCATCCCCACTCCAAATCCCCCACACATAAGATAGCCCCCCATCCCCACTCCAAATCCCCCCACACCTAAAATAGCCCCTCATCCCCACTCCAAATCCCCCACACATAAAATAGCCCCCCATCCCCACTCCAAATCCCACCACACATAAAATAGCCCCTCATCCCCACTCCAAATCCCCCCACACATAAAATAGCCCCCCATCCCCACTCCAAATCCCTCCACACATAAAATAGCCCCTCATCCCCACTCCAAATCCCCCCACACATAAAATAGCCCCCCATCCCCACTCCAAATCCCCCACACATAAAATAGCCCCTCATCCCCACTCCAAATCCCCCCACACATAAAATAGCCCTCATCCCCACTCCAAATCCCCCACACATAAAATAGCCCCCATCCCACTCCAAATCCCCCCACACATAAAACAGTCCCCCATCCCCACTCCAAATCCCCCACACATAAAATAGTCCCCCATCCCCACTCCAAATCCCCCCACACATAAAATAGCCCCTCATCCCCAAATCCCCCCACACATAAAGTAACCCCCCATCCCCACTCTAAATTCACCCCCCATACTCACACATTATGCCCCCCCATCTTCGGTGGTATCTTCAGCTCCATATTGGAGCACACTTACCACCATCGTTCCCCCACCTTGCCGCCGCCGGCCAGTGACGTCAGCAGCGTGATCACATGACCTGATCACGCTGCTGGCGTCGCTCTGACCCGCAGTCAGAGCTTCAATTGTACTGGCGTCTGTATAGACGCCAGTGCAATTGATCCCTGGGAGCCGGCACGCAGCAGCTTCTCTGCGCCGGCTGTCAACTTGACAGCCGGCACAGGGAACCGCCGACTCTCAGGTGCAAAATAGTTCCGGATCGCCGCTCTCATTCTCCCCAGTTCGGGGAACCGGCTGCTTTTTGAAAAACCGGTTCCATCGAACCGGGGAGAACCGGCTGAATCCCACCCCTGCCCCAGGGACATCTGACATCCTAGAAGAGAACGAACCAAAGCGCGGGTGCAGCCCATGATTACAGAAAGAAAGGGGTAGTCTTGATGGACTCCTGGTACTAATTATTCATGGCAAACTCTGCTAGTGGTAGGTGTTCCATCCAATCGGACTGATGCTCAGAGACATAACAACGTAGATTCTGCTCAAGCGCTTGGTTGGTGCGTTCGGTTTGACCATTGGTTTCAGGGTGATAGGCAGAGGAAAAGGACAATTCCATTCCAATTCGTTTTCAGAATGCCCTCTAAAATTTCGAAACAAAATGGGTGCCCCTATCGGACACGATATTCACAGGAATACCATGCAATCGCACAACATGAGTAATCAATAGTTTGCTCAGGGTCTCGGAATTAGGTAATCCAGACAGAGGAACAAAATGACACTGCTTGCTGAATCTATCCACCGCCACCCAGATACACGTCTTCCCTTCTGAGAGTGGCAGATCAGTAATAAAGTCCATGGAGATATGGGTCCAAGGACTCTCAGGGGCAGGCAAGGACTTGAGCCACCCGGCAGGGAGATTATGGGGAGTCTTAGCGCGAGCACAGGTTTCACAGGCCAGTACATAGTCCTTACAGTCCTTTACTACAGTTGGCCACCAAAAATTCCTAGTTACAAGTCTGATGGTGTTTTTGATGCCTGGATGCCCTGCAAGGATGGAATCATGTGATTCCTTCAGAACTTGAAGGCGGAATGTGGCTGGGACAAATAGTTTTTGGGGAGGAGTAGTGTCAGGTGCCTGTTCTGGGGATCTACGGATTTCTTCCAGAAGATCAAAGGACACAGCTGAAATAACAATTCTAGTGTTGAGCATTCTGATACTGCAAATATCGGGTATCGGCCGATATTCGCTGTATCGGAATTCCGATTCTGAGATCCGATATTTTTGTCATATCGGATACCGGAATCGGAGTTTTCCTCTAAAGTCTATGGGTAGTTCCTGTGTCACAGAACGAAGTACGTGACACAAGAGCTTCCAGAAAGTGTCAATGTCAGTGTCGGTCGGGTCTGTCAGGTGTCAGCAGCACTTACCTGGCAGAAGATCCCCGGCAGTCACGTCCATCCATCCATCCAGGCCAGCCATTACCCTCTCCCTGGCGGTCACGTGCAGCTTCTCGCGATAACTGCAGTGACTGCCGGGTACTGGGTAATCTCGGCCAGCTATACTCTCGCGACAGCTGGCTGTAAACCAGTCCGATGACGTCACCGCCGGGGAACCTCCTCAGGTAAGCAGCTCTGCTCTATGTGGATGTCAGGCTCAGCCTGGCATGCAGATGTAGCAGAGCTGGACTCGTGGGACACTCGTGATTTTGGACTGCGTCGGACAGGGAGTATTTGTGTTGGTTTGTTATTTTTGGTTTATTACAGGAGAACGATGGCACCGCAGGATGAGCGTACAATAAAAATAATGAAAACTGTGTGGTGTTTTATTTCATTAAAAGACTTTTTTCTGGCTGTGTATTTTTTTTTAAATTTACAAACTATGATTAATAATGGATCGGTGTCTTATTGACGCCTCTCCATTATTAACCGGGCTTATTGTCACCGTTCAATCAAAGGTGACATTAACCCCTTATTACCCCGCTTGCCAACGCTACAGGGCAAGTGGGAAGAGCCGGGTAAAGTGCCACAATTGGTGCATCTTTGGATGCGCCAATTGTGGGGCTGCTGCAGCCTGGTATTTTTAGGCTGTTGAGGGCCAAAATCCATGGGGCTTGACAGTCTTTTAATACCAGTCCGCAGCAGTCTGCTTTTTACTTGGCTGGTTAACAAAAATAGGGGGACCCCACGTAATTTTTTTTTCGAGGGGATCCCCTATTTTTGTTAACCAGCCAAGCTAAGCAGACTGCTGTGGCCTGGTATTATCAGGCTTGCAAGGTTCATGGATATTGGATCCTTACCAGCCTGAAAAACCAGGCCTCAGCAGTCTGCTTCATCTGGCTGGTTAACAAAAATAGGGGGGACACCATGCCATTTTTTTTCGAGGGGATCCCCTATTTTTGTTAACCAGCCAAGATAAGCAGACTGCTGTGGCCTGGTATTATCAGGTTTGCAAGGTCCATGGATATTGGCTCCTTAACAGCCTGAAAAAACAGGCCTCACTAGTCTGCTTTATCAGGCTGGTTAACAAAAATAGGGGGGACCCCACGCCATTTTTTTTTTCGAGGGGATCACCTATTTTTGTTAATCAGTTCAATTCAGGTCAGCCGGATTCCCTCTGATGTCACTGAAGCTGTGCGGTGTCCCTGGCTGACCTGAAGTGAAAGTGGGAAGCAATCAATTATGCTAACCACTTCCTCTGCTGTCAGCCAGGAGAGGAGATGATTCAGTCGGGGGTTTACTGTGAGGCTGTCAGCATTAGCTGCGGTCCCTGCAGTAAATATTAACCCTTTCAGAAGGAATACATCGGGGGACCTGACTGAACATCAGATAGGTAAGAATAATGTTGCTTTATTATTTTATTTTTATTAAAGGTGAACAAGGGCTTCGCAAGGAATGGCAGTAAAATAAAATAAGGTCAAAAACTGTGTGTTTATTTCATTAAAATGATTTTTAATTAAAATGTGTGTGTTTTATTTTTATTTCATACAATAGGATTAATAATTGAGAGTTGTCTAATTGACAACTCTCAATTATTAACCTGGCTTAAAGTCACCTTTCAATAGCAAGGTGGCTTTAACCCCTTATTAACTCATTTGCCACTGCTACAGGGCAATGGGAATAGACGGGCAAAATGCCAGAAAGGGCGAATCTAATTATAGATTTGCCTTTTCTGAGGTATCTGGGGGCAGATGTTAGTAGCCAGGGGGGGCAAAAATAATGGTCCCTCTCTGGGCTATTATTATCTGCCCCCACTCGCTGGCTTTGTCTGTCTGGTTGAGAAAATAGGGCGGGAACCCACGCATTTTTTTTCAACAATTTTACACCTCATATATATATATATATATATATATATATATATACACATGTCATTGAATTTGTGACACATATATATATATATATATATATATTATTTATAGTACATACATTTTTACATAGTATAATAGCCGCTAATTCAATTGCTGGCTTTTGTGAAATTACAGAACCCGACATGAAATGACACGTGAGTTTACATAGAATTAGCCATATCATTTTATGTAGTTTGATATATGGTTTTCACTAACAATTACATGAGTGTATGTGTGCAAAATTTGACACATGTAGGGGTTAATTAAAGGTGTAAATTAGTAGCAAAAAAATGTGTTTTTTTTTTACAACTAATTTACACCTGTAATTAACCCATACATGTGTCAAATTTTCCACACATACACTCATGTAATTGTTAGTGAAGAACCATATATCAAACTACATGAAAAGACATGGTTAACTCTATGTAAACCATGTGTCATTTCATGTCGGGTGCTTCTGTAAGTTCACAAAAGCCGGCATTGCCCGGCAATTGAATCAGAGGCTATTTTACTATGTAGAAGTGTATGAACTATAAATATATGTATATATATATGTCACAATAACATATATATATATTATATATATATATATTCTATGTGTGTATATCTAGTGTTTACAAGGAAAGAAAGAGTTTTTTTTAATTGCGATATTTCTGTCCCATTGACTTGCATTGGGTTTCCGGTATCGGATCGGCGATACCCGATACTTTCTGAGTATCGGGCCGATCCAATCCGATATTTTGGGATATCGGGCAGTATCGCTCAACACTAAACAATTCCCTTGGCTAGTATTGGAGTCGGTTCAGAGTCCTCGACCCGTGAGGGGCAAAAACTTCGAGAAAGGGCATCAGTCCTTATATTTTTAGTACCCGTTCGAAAAGTAATCACAAAATCAAACCTAGAAAAGAACAAGGCCCACCTTGCCTGTCTTGGATTCAATCTTTTTGCTGACTCCAAGTAGGTCAGGTTCTTGTGGTCAGTAATTACAGTGATCTTATGTTTGGCACCTTCGAGGAAGTGGCGCCATTCCTCAAAGGCCCATTTGATTGCCAACAATTCCCGATTATCTATATCATAATTCCTCTCGGTGGAAGAGAATTTTCGGGAAAAAAAGGCGCACGGACGAAATTGAGTGAGGGATGCAGTGCCTTGCGATAGCACTGCTCCGACTCCAATTTCAGAGGCATCTACCTCTACAATAAAGGGGCGGTACAGATCAGACTGAACCAATATAAAACATGTATTTGGAAGTCGCCTTGCTACACTCATCAGGAGAGCTTTAAAATAGAACAATGTGGGAAGGGAAGCAAAACGCCAGCAAAAGCCATACACCTGACAAATACTGTTGAGATTTCTGCTATTAGAAGTGAAGGGGAAGAACAAAGACAAAAAAATCTACATAATAAAAATACTGAAGAAAGAGAAACCAATCACAAACTAAAGTGTTTCTATACGAATGCACAAAGCATGGGCAACAAACAAGGAGAACTGGAACTACTAACGCAGGAGAAGAAATATGATGTCATTGGAATCACTGAGACTTGGTGGGACGATACATATGATTGGAATACAAGGCTAGAAGGATACAACTTATTTGCAAGAAACAGACTTGATAAACGAGGAGGAGGTGTCACATTGTATGTTAGAAAAGCGTATATCTGCACAGAGATTGACGCTTCAGAGACTGGGAGTTCTGTGGAAACTGTTTGGGTAAGAATACAAGGACAGAACAAGGGAAAGGACATCATTGTAGGCATTTACTACAGGCCGCCTGTGCAAGCTGAAGATATGGATGAACTCTTTATGCATCAAATGGCCAAGTTCTCCAAAAAATATGACATAGTGGTCATTGGGAGATTTCAACTATCATGGGAGATTTAAACTATCCAGACATTTGTTGGGAATCTCTCTCAGGCAAAACTAACAGGTCCAGGAAATTCTTATCCTCTCTTGCTGACAACTTTATCTTCCAAAAGGTAGGGGAGAAAACAAGGGGATCTGCTACCTTGGATCTAATCCTTATAAACAGGGAGGAAATGGTTGAGGAGGTAAGAGTGGCTGGGACCCTAGGAGGTAGTGACCATGCTATTTTAGAATTTTGGATAACAAGAGGAGGAAGACCTGTGAAGACTCAGACGTCAAGGTTAGATTTCAGAAAGGCAGATTTTAAGGGACTCAGAAAGAGAATTGGAGTGATCCAATGGCTGGATATCCTTAAGGACAAAAATGTCCAGGAAGGATGGAAAATCTTGAAAAATGAGATTCTCAAAGAACAATTGTTAACAATTCCGAAAAGAGGGAAGAATGGGAAGCATTTAAGGAAACCAGGATGGATGAACACAGAACTTAAACACATGCTAAAAAGGAAGAAAGAAATGTCTATCAAATGGAAAGAGGGAGGCATATCTAAAGAAAAATATAATGCCGTCTGCAGAACCTGCAGGGCACAAATCAGATTATCTAAAGCTGACAATGAATTAAGGCTTGCAAGTGACGTCAAAAGCAACAAAAAAGGATTTTGGGGATACGTCAAAAGTAAAAGAAAAGTCAAAGATGCTATAGGATTTTTACAGGATGAAAATGATGAAATGGTAAGTCAGGATGTTGAGAAGGCTGAACTTTTAAATTCCTATTTTGCATCTGTTTTCTCTCAGAAAGGAAATGTAACATCAACTGATCTTCACTGTCCTATTAAAGGAATAGAAGAATCCAGGATATCTATAAACAGAAAGACAGTGAGGAAACACTTAGCTAACCTAAATGAATTCAAGTCTCCAGGTCCAGATGAATTACACCCCAGAGTACTGAAGGAGATAGCAGAAGAAATTCTTGAACCACTGTCCATAATCTTTGAAAATTCTTGGAGAACAGGAGAAGTCCCAGAAGACTGGAGAAGAGCAAATGTTGTTCCTATCTTCAAAAAAGGGAAGAAGGTGGACCCAGGGAACTACAGGCCGGTGAGTCTGACTTCTATACCAGGAAAGATCTTTGAACAAATTATTAAAGAACATGTATGCAAGTACCTGGATAAGAATGAAGTGATTAAACAGAGTCAGCATAGGTTTGTAACTAATAAGTCATGTCAGACTAACTTAATTTACTTCTATGACAGAATCACTGACTGGGTGGATCAGGGAAATGCTGCAGATATAGTATATCTTGACTTCAGCAAAGCATTTGACAAAGTATCTCACACAATCCTTATTGAAAAAATGACTAAGTATGGAATGGACAAGGCAACTGTTAGGTGGATTCATAACTGGCTTAGTGATCGGACCCAAAGAGTGGTCGTAAATGGCTGCACATCCAGTTGGAAGAATGTCTCAAGTGGGATACCACAAGGCTCTGTTTTGGGCCCTGTATTGTTCAACATCTTTATCAATGATTTAGATGAAGGAATTGAGGGTAAGCTGATCAAATTTGCTGATGACACAAAGCTAGGAGGGGTAGCTAATACTAGAGAAGAGAGAGAGAGGATTCAAAAAGATATAAATAAACTGGAGCAGTGGGCAGCAACTAACAGAATGGATTTTAACAGGGAAAAATGCAGAGTACTACATCTGGGCAATAAAAATGAAAAAAGCATATACAAAATGGGAGGAATAGGGCTAAGTAACAGCACATGTGAAAAAGACTTGGGTATACTAATTGATCACAGACTTAACATGAGTCAACAGTGTGATGCAGCAGCAAAAAAGGCAAATGCAATTCTAGGATGTATCAACAGAAGCATACAGTTTAGATCACGTGAGGTCATTATTGCCCTCTACTCCTCTTTGGTCAGACCTCACCTGGAATACTGTGTCCAGTTTTGGGCACCACATTTTAAAAAAGACATAAACAAACTGGAGCAAGTTCAGAGAAGAGCCACCAGAATGGTGACCGGTCTGCAAACCATGTCCTATGAGGAACGGTTGCAGGATTTGGGAATGTTTAGTTTGCAAAAAAGAAGACTGAGAGGAGACTTAATAGCTGTCTACAAATATCTCAAGGGCTGTCACATTGTAGAAGGATCATCTTTATTCTCATTTGCACAAGGAAAGACTAGAAGCAATGGGATGAAACTGAATGGGAGGAGACACAGATTAGATATTAGAAAAAACTTTTTGACAGTTAGGGTGATCAATGAGTGGAACAGGCTGCCACGAGAGGTGGTGAGTTCTCCTTCTATATAAGTCTTCAAACAGAGGCTGGACAGACAGCTGTCTGGGATAATTTAGAGAATCCTGCTTTGAGCAGGGGGTTGGACCAGAAGGCCCAGGAGGTCCCTTCCAACTCTACCATTCTATGATTCTATGATTCTATTATATCGGGTTGAAGGAAAAACATTTCTTTAAGGCAGAAAATGCATGTATTGCTTCAGGCTTCCAGTTAAACACATCCGCCCTTTTCCGAGTCAAATCAGTGAGTGGTTTGGCTATCTCAGAAAAACCTTTAACAAATTTACGATAGTAGTTAGCGAAACCCAAAAATCGCTGCAGTGAGAGACTCGGGTTGTACCCATTCCTTAATGGGTTGAATTTTAGAAGGATCCATGCGAAACCCTTTAGCCGACAAAATATACCCCAGAAACTGTATCTCCTTCGTTATGAAGACACATTTCTCTAGTTTGGCGAATAAAGAATGCTCTCTGAGTCTCTGGAGGACAGACGTGTTGGACGTGCGTCAATATGTCAGAAGAGTAAATCAGGATGTCGTCCAAATAAACGACCACATAAACACCACTAATGTCTCTGAAAATCTTGTTCACAAAATTCTGAAACACTGCAGGTGCAGTACTGAGCCCGAACGGCATTACGAGATACTCAAAGTGGCCGAGGGGTGTGTTAAACGCGGTCTTCCACTCATCTCCCTTTCTTATACGGACAAGATTATATGCTCCTCGGAGGTCAAGTTTAGTAAACCAACGGGCTCCCAACAGCTGATTATAAAGATCAGGAATGAGTGGAAGTGGATACTGGTTTTTCACAGTGATTGCGTTTAACTCACGGTAATCAATGCAAGGTCTGAGACCACCATCTTTCTTTTCCACAAAAAAGAACCCGGCCCTCACTGGTGAGGTGGATGGTCTAATAAACCCTTTTTGCAAACTGTCTGTTATGTAGTCTTTCATAGCCTGACGTTCTGGACCACAGAGGTTAAATATTCTCCCCTTAGGGAGGCGATAATCCGGTACTAAGTCTATGGGGCAATCGTACTTTCTATGAGGGGGTAATTTCTCTGATTACAGAAAATACATCCTCATAATCTCTGAATGCATAAGGTACAAAGGGAGGTGTGATTTTAACTTGGTTCACTGATAGCGATATACAATTATCCTGACACTCTGGGCTCCAGCGCACGATATCACCCAAGTGCCAGTCAATGACTGGATTATGTTTGCGTAACTATGGCATACCCAGAATAACAGCGGATGGTAAATTATGGATAACAAAAAATGACACATGTTCAGCATGTAACGATCCCACTGACATTGATATTTCCTCAGTGACAAACTCCACTCCATTCTGGACGATAGGAGTGCCATTAATAGCAGTGGTTTTCATGGACGCATTAAGCCTTAGCAGTGGTACACCAAGATTTCTCGCTACCCGGAGATCTATGAAATTCCCTTCTGAGCCACTATCCACATAAGCCTCCACACACACAGATTTCTTCAGGTAAGACAAAGAAGTAGGTAAAAGGAATTTGGCCGCATCAGCGGGCAATACCTGGGCACCTGGGCAGGCATGGCCAGAGCTACCCAGATGCGGATGTCCAGGGAGTGAAGTCTTCTGACGTCCAGTGTTCTCTGTTATGTTTTGGTAGCTGAGGAGAGCAGGCAAAAACGGCAATACACCAGAGAGGTTGGAATCTACTGGATTGCAGTACCCTGACCAACCACCACAGCCAAAGGCAGCCGTGGAGCATTCCCATGTTGGTCCTAGACGCCTCGTCACAGCCTGAGAGATTAACTACACCCAAAGACATAAAGAGGAAAGCCATCTGCCCCGGAGCAGATCCCCAAAGAACATAGGAAGCCCCAAATATGCAATGGCGGTTAGACAAGAGGAAATACAGACACAGACAGAAAATAGTATGAGCAAACGCTGGGGCCCAATCTGCCTAGACAGAAAAGGATAGGAAGGATACTTACTGCAATTCCAAAAAATCCTAAAAAAAAGCAAACGCTACTAATTGCAAAAACACCTGAGATCACACGACCTCTACCACCTAAATTAGTTCTCTGGTGTAACAAAACTAAGCCGCAGCCACAGAAAAAACTGGAAAAGGCAAATGAACAAACAACAGTGGCTCCAGAGGAACCGAGAGGAGACCAAGCCCCCCGGGGAGGGGAACCTGGCCAGCTCACAGAAATGCAGAGAAAAATGCAAATGGCAAGCACAAAAACAAAAAACAGAAAATATCTTATCTGAGAGCAGGAGAAGAGGCAAGACTCAGCAAGCTTCCAAGTGAACCAGGAACCACAGTTGAGACAAGAACAATTGATCACCGGCAACCATGATGGGGGGAAACCTCCCTTATATCCAACCAGTCTGTAATTCCTGATTGCCAATCCTCATTGAATGGTTCAGTACTGCTTGTAACCACCAGAGGGAGCTTCTGCTCAGAATTCATTTCTAAAATATTCATAACAGTTCTCCCAGAGGTCTCCAGACTGTGGCTTGTGCAGCATGTTAGTAGGAGATGATGGGAGTGGTCCTCCACAGGGCTGAGCAATGAAGCCGGACACAGGTGCTTTAGCAACAAAATCTGTTCAGAAAAGGAGAGGAAGGAAAAAAATTCAGAGAAAAGGTTAGGAAATGCCTTTATATATATCCAGAATATATATAAAAATGTTTTTTTAGGGCCAGATATAATGTGACGTCCACCCACTGCGGGTCTTAACTGCAGGTAAGACAGCACCCCGAGAAACCCGAGACCCTTTACCCCTATACAGGGATCTGGAATTACAGCGAAGCCCAAGGGGTAGCTGCCTATGAGAGCAGTGGACCGGAGTAGGAAGGACGCTAGGAAGGGAATAAAAAGCAAGACCAAATGCATAGTCAGAAGTCCAAGGGTCAAAACCAGGGGGTGTTGTGAATGTCTTAGAGACGACTTCGGAGCTGAGGCTCCCTCCGGTGGTTGCTGAGGGTATTGAACCAATTAAGGAATGGGTGTTAGGTGGAGATGACTGGCTTGATATAAGTGACCTGAACTCCCATCAGCCTTGCCGGTAATCAATTGTTCTTCCAGGTCTTGCTTGGAGCTCAGCTTGCATTCCTGCATTGATTTAGATAAGTGTTTTTTTTTCTTCTGGTTGGATTTTCCTTGCTGGTTCGCTGCCTTGCAGTGGACTTCAGCCTGGTCCCCTTTTGGGGCCTGGCGCTGCAATTGTGCTCAGTTTGTGTTTGCACTTTTGCTCTGTTCCTTGTCACTTTTTATTTGCTGAATTTCTGTGTGTTACACCAGAGATCTGATTTAGGTGGCAGAGATCGTGTGATCTCAGGTTTTTTGTTAATCAGAAGTGTTGGTATTTTTGTCAGGGTTTTTTGGGTTGCAGTCAGAATTCTTTCCTATACTTTTCTATCTAGACAGATTGGGCCCCAGCATTTGTTCATTCTATTTTCTGTCTGTGTTCGTATTTTCTTCTTGTCTAACCGCCATTACATGTTTGGGGGTTTCCTATTTCTTTGGGGGTTCTGCTACGGAGCAGATAGCTTTCATCTTTCTGCCTTTAGGTGTAGCTATCTCTCCGACTTTGACGAGGCGTCTAGGATCACCGTAGATACGCTCCATGGCTACTTCTAGTGTTGCGGTTAGTTTAGGATCCTGCAATCCAATAGTTTCCAGCCTCTCTGGTGTATTGCTACTTTGGCTATTTTTGCAATTTCTCCTCAGCTACCGAAACATAACAGGAGGGCAGCAAAGGTACAAAATCGTCAGGCAGTAGAAGGGTCAGAAATTCAGGCTAAAGTTAAAGTCAAAACCAGGCGGGCAGCAAAGTTACAAAATCGGCAGGCAGTAGAAGAGTCTGAAATCCAGGCAAAGGTTAGAGATACAATAGCAAAACAAACTAGCACATTGGGGAAACCAAGACTATGTCTGGTGGCCTGCAAGCCAGGCTCCAAGGCATTTGAAGGGCATGGCTACCTCTCACAGGCTCACTGTCTGATGATCTCATCTGGACCGCCCTCAGAACCAGGCCATGTGGTGATGCATGACTGACACCAACCACTTCACCTCTGACAGAAGAGCAAAGCCTACGCCCACCAGACGCCTCGCAGGGACCCCTTCTCTGTCCCCAACATTACCCACAGGCGAAACATGGGATGCACAGCGACAGAGGCCGGCGTCAAAGGAGCGTAACCATATGAGAATACCACTCTCCTATCACCGGCATCACCAGTCGAAGGAGTCCGGCGCCTCCAGCGGCCGAGGCAGGAACACCAGCCACTGGATCCAACGGTGACGTGACACAGATATTTTGGAGCTGTGGGGGTAATGTGCCCCATGCTCTGTGGGTGAAATATGTAAGCAGCTCTGTACGGGTACTGTGCCCCATACTCTCTAGGTAAAGTTTTTAACTAACTGGCAGTAGCAAGCCTCAGTCTCTGTGAAGGCACTGTTATAATTTTAATGTTATTCATTTACTTCATAATTTACCATGATTGCTATGATAATGACTTAAAGAACCCCTTTAAGTCATTATCCTATCCATATTTGCTTACAGGGTATTTGTCCTGCTCTTACCCCAATTTTTCTTCCATTTGCAGCCCCCTAGCCCTTACTCCAACTGTTTTACATCCACTTTACACCACTGAAGTTCAGTTCCTATTGACTTATATAGGGTTTGGTATCTGGGGTCAAGTCTGGGTCCCGTGTTTGCTCATCACTAACTAAGAGTTCTATCATACAGCACTTTGGTTACGTACCTATCATTATAGGTGGTACTGACAAAGCTAGATACAGTCGCTTTCAAAAGTATTGACCCCTCTTGGCTTGTTACATTACAACTTGTGTTTAAATATTGTTTTAATCCGATTTGTGTGTGATGTATCAGAACTAAATAGTCTAAATTGGTGAAGTGAGAAAAATATAGACATAAATTAAATTTATGAAATCAATTAACTAAAAATTGGCATGTGTATATGTATTCACCCCTTTTTGCTATGAAACCCCTAAAAAATCTGATGTAAGCAATTATCTTCAAAAGTCACATGCTTAGTGAAAGGAAATCCACTTGTGTGAAATCTAAGTGTCACATGGTCTGTCAGTATATACAAACCTTTTCTGAAAGCCAGCAAGGAAGGCATTAATCAAAGAGGCAGCACAGAAACCAAAGGTAATCCTGAAAGAGCTGTAGAGTTCCAAAGCGGAGACTGGAGTATCTGTCCATCCCATCACAATAAGCCGTACACTCCATGGAGGTGGCCTTTATGGAAGAGTGGGTATAAAAAAAATTTACTTACACACAAAAATTGTAAGGCTTGTTTTGAGTTTGCCAAAAGACATGTAGGAGACTCCCCAAATGTATGGAGGAAGGTGCTGTGGTCAGATAAGACCAAAATTTTACTTTTTGGCCACCAAGATAAATGCTATATCTGGTGCCAAACCAACACAGCTCATCACCCCAACATTAGCATAGGTGGTAACATGGTGGTGGCAGCATCATTTTGTGGAGACATTTTTCAGCAGCAGGGACAGGGACAATGATCAGAGTTGAGGGGAAGATGTATGGTGCGAAATACAGGCATAGTCTTGAGCAAAACCTGTTTCAGCCTGTCAGTGATTTGAGACTGGGACAGAGGTTCACCTTCCAGCAAAACAATGACTCAAAGCATACTGCTAAAGCAACACTCAAGTGGTTAAAGGAGAAACATTTAAATGTTTTGGAGTTGCCTAGTCAAAGCCATTTCCGTGTGTGGTTCCACCATTACTCCCCAGCAACATACCCGCTGTCTTGTGGTCTTACTTGATTCCGAGCTTTCATTCACCCCCCAAATCCGATCACTGGCTCACTCTTGTTATCTGCACATCAAAAACATTTCTAGAATTCGACCCTTTCTTACTTTCGACTCTGCAAAAACTCTTACTGTTTCTCTTATTCATTCTCGTCTGGACTATTGTAACTCTCTACTAATCGGTCTCCCTCTTACCAAACTCTCCCCTCTCCAATGCTGCAACCAGTATCATATTCCTCACCAATCTTTATACCGATGCCTCTACCTTGTGCCAGTCATTACACTGGTTACCCATCCACTCCAGAATCCAGTACAAACTTATTATCCTCACCCACAAAGCACTCCATGGCTCAGCACCACCCTACATCTCCTCCCTCGTCTCAGCCTACCACCCTACCCGTGCCCTCCGTTCTGCTAATGACCTGAGGTTAATATCTTCAATAATCAGAACCTCACACTCCTGTCTCCAAGACTTTTCACGTGCTGCGCCAATTCTTTGGAATGCACTACCCAGGTTAATACGATTAATCCCCAATCCCTACAGTTTTAAGCGTGCCCTAAATATGCATCTGTTCAGACTGGCCTATTGCCTCAACGCATTAACCTAACTATCCCTGTGTTGCCCATTAAAACTTTTTACCATAACCAGGTTCTTCGCATCATGTCCCCACATGCTTTATGCATTTAATAGCACTCTGTGTCTGTACTGTTACATACTTAGTTTGATAACCAGTTCATGCAGCATTACATGAACACCCGATTCTTACACTATGGCTGGTCTGAACAACGAAAGCAATTGTTGTTACCATCCACCTTTCGTGTCTCCACTTTTTCCTCATAGATTCAAAGCTTGTGAGCAGGGCCCTTCTTTTTCTTGGTATCTGTTTTGATCTATGTGTTTATTGTTATGCTGTAATGTCTATTGTCTGTACAAGTCCTCTCTAAAATGTAAAGTGCTGCCAAATATGTTGGCGCTATAGCAATAAAATTATTATAAGATCTCAATCCAATTGACAATCTGTGGTCAGACTGGAAGAATTCTGTTCACCAAAGGAAACCATCTAACTTGAAGGAGCTGGAGCAGTTTTGCCTTGAGGAATATGATGTGGAAAGTGTATAGCGACTTATTCAAAGTGACTTGCAGCTATAATTGCCACAAAAGGATGCACTATTTTTATTCTATTTTTATTTCTCTCTTTTTATGTTTTGCAGGTTTCCATTTGTGGACTACATTGAATTCCCTGGACTTTATTTTTCTTTTTAAATAAATTGATGAACTAGGGAAAGTGTCGGGTAGCGTTTATTTAAATAAAGTATTTTGTGTGTGTGTTTTTATTTATATTATTGGGTTAGTATTGGGGGGTGTCTGATAGACTCCTCCCCATTACTAATTCCAGGGCAATCAAGAAGAGTGAAGGCAAAGCAACAGAATGTGGTTGCCTTTCTTAATGTCCAAATCACGAGAAGGGTTATCATTAGAGATGGGTGAACCCGAACAGTAAAGTGCGGGGTCCGTACCGAACACCTACTGTTCGGTATGGACTTCACCAGGAAGTCCGTGTTACTGTTTGGGTTTGGCACCCCGAACACTGAGTGTTTGTCATGCTGTCATGTGACAGATGACAGTGTGAACACGCAGCTGTGATCGGAGGTTAAAAGTTTACCTCCGGTCACTGGCATCAGCTGATGGAACTACTACTCCCATCAGCCAATGCCTGCTGCCGCTAATAACAACGAGTTTATCTGGCGACTGATGGGAATAATCATCAGCCGGTGCATGCGCAATAAATAAACAATTAAAAAGGAAAAAACGGCATGGGTTCCCCTGTATTTTTGATAACCAGCCAGGCAAAACTGACAACTGCGTTCTGCAACCTTCAGTATTAGCAAGGCTGGTTATCAAGAATAGAGGGGTCCCTGCGCCATTTTTTTCCAGCTATTTAAATAAATAATAAAAAAAAACAGCATTTGGTCCACCCATTTTTGAGAACAAGCCAAGCTAAAGCAGACAGCTGGGGACTGGTATTCTCAGGCTAGTAAGGGGACATGGATATTGGCCCCTAAAAATACCAACCTGCAGCAGAAAAGGCACATCTATTTGATGCTCAAATTCTGATGCTTTGCCTGGTTCTTCCCACTTGCCGTGTAGCGGTGGCAAATTGGGTTCATATTTGTGGGGTTCATGTCAACTTTGTATTGTCTGGTGACATTAAGCCCCTGGCTTAGTAATGGAGAGGCGTCTATAAGACGCTTCTCCGTTACTAATCCTATAGTTGTATTGTAAAGACACAGCCATAATAAAGTCCTTTATTTGAAATAAAAAAGACACTTTTACTTTTTATTTAAAAATAACAAAGAGTTATACTCACCTAACACTCATTCCAATGAAGCCATGGTCTCCTGTAAAAAAAAAATAAAAAAAAATAAAAGACAAACATATTTCTCACCTGTCCAATGTTCTGTTCCACGCCGTAATTCATGTCTGGGGATAAACAGTTTTCAATCTGGATGGTGCCAAGATGCAACCGTCCAGGCTGAGAACCACTGAGGGATGAGCTGCTGTGAGCACAGCATCAGTGACTAGCGGTGACATGGGTCACTGAGGCTGCATTCCCAGCTGGGCCCAAGAACTGCAGTGACCTCGGTGAGATCACTGCTAGAACAGTAAGAAAAAGTCTTACGGTGGACACGGTGGAAATAGCTGTGACTGGCCATTCAGAATATAATATATTTATTATATGATCTTTAGTTGGCGCTGATCATTCTTCCATTATCTTACATAGCAATGATCAAATGTTCCTATGAATATTGGTTTGACCAATCACTGATCCATGTAAACGACCTTTAGTTGTAAGATCACTAGACAAAATAAACTTTTTAGATTTGCCTTCCTTTCACTTGCAGTGTGGCTATATGAAGTGTAGACCATTACATGTCCTTAATTATTACCAGACGGAAGATCAAAATGTACATTGTCACCTTCACATCAGAAGTTTACAACATAAAAGGTTTTGCAACTATTTTATGAGAACAAAAACCTCATCAGTTGCAGTTTGTTGTTGGCAGATAAGATAGGTGGAATAACAAATTGAGCCATAAACTTTAGGAGTGTTTGTGATTATTGCTGAAGTTTTGAAGCAACTGTTATGTTGAACCTAAGTCTGGGAAAAGCTGGACCTATAAGAGAACATTCATTTTAGGAGGTGGGAGTGTGTACAATTTTTATATCCGAATTCCTGACATCAAGGCTTTATTTTCCATTCCAACTTTGAAAGTAGCAAGAAGACATATGCAATGGCAGGAAGTAACTAGAGGTCAATGTAACCCAGAAGAGATCTAGTGGAAAGTTGTCTGTACTTTTACTAACTCATTGAATAAGAGACTGCATTCATCCGAAAGGAATTTTATATTTATTAGTAGAGTTTTAATAATGTTTTATTTATAGGAACTTGTCACCAAGTCTCACGCTGTGGCATTCTTTTGAACTAAAAGTAGTTGCCAAATAAATATTTTCTGCCAAAACTCACCTAATTTATGAGTTTATTGCACAGAGCAGTATGGACATTATTCATCACGATTAGTCATGTTTTACATTGCATTTGCTAATGAAGCACAAGATCAATATTAATCATAATGGCAAAAGTACGTGTCATTTACAATGGTCAATTTCAGCACAGTTACAAGTGCTGATAAACTATATTCAAGCAGTCCAGAACAAAATGTAAAAAAAAATCACAGAAAAAAGATACAGCCTTACCAACTCCAAGTCAGATTACCAATGCACTTAGTAGGCTAGAGCAGACCCCCATGATAAAGGTGGAGGCAGCACAGATGCAAAATACTGATGCAGACAGCCACTCACAAACCTATCATTTTATGGAGAGTGTGACTGTGTAATATTAAATATGCACCCAGATGGAGCTTTCATAAGACGCCAGTCACACAGACACATGTGATGCACAGTGTCTGTCTTACAGCTTATTGATGATGTGTAAGGGGATGAAGGAGTTTTACTGTTTTGCCTCGCCCCTTAAGTGTTCTTAATGTTTCTATATAACTAATTATTGTGTTGTTATGAATATTTAGTGGTACTTCTACATGGGAACATGTTATACCACACTTAGCAATGGTATTGCCATGTATTTTATTGTGTTACCATTATGTGTACATAATTGCATAAGACTTGTGTTCCTTCTTGTACAATATTGCATTGTATATATTACTGATGTTCTTTATACATGTACAGTTTAGGGAAAGTGAAGTGCATCCTTTTGGGACAATAGAGGAGGGCACTTTATTATATAGTTCCCACACTTTTGGGTAAATGTAGTTCTGTTGTGGGCCACTAGGTGGGGGCATACTAGTGGGCTTTGTTAAGCATAGTGATAGGAAGTTCTTATAGGGTTAAGTGTAGGAGGGGCTGCCGGGTAGTAGTGAGAAGGTTCTAGTTAGATTAGCTCAGACAGGGCCAGTGTGCCCAAGTGTCCACATGGGCTTAGGCCCGCACAGCCAGAAGGCATGCAACGTTTAAGTACTGCAGCCTACTTTACCCACTGCCACTGCATAGCCTAGCAGTGGGCCTGTACAGAGAAGAGAGATTTGGCATCTTACCACCTGGATCAATGCCTTTAGGGCAGAAGTTGGCTGGGCTAAGGAAATGAAGGGAGCTGGAGATTCGACGAGTTCAGTACAGATGGGCCGGATGCTTCACAGGGGCCACCAAATGTAGTGATTGATGAATTCAGTACTGGGCGAAGCAGTCTGAAGGAAATGTCATTATAGCAAAGTCAGGCCTGTAAGGAACTGGGGAGCAGTCTAGTACGGTCTGGTCCGGGCATGTACTGCACAGAAGTGACAGCAGAGCAGGGCAAGAAAAGGAAATGAGTGAAGCACATGATGTGCCAACTGTGGATGTAATGTGTGAAGCGTTAAGTAAAGAATATGTTCAAGTTATTCTGTACTGTGTCTCCATTACTGGGGGTCGCCTGAGAGAGGGACCGTCGCCGCCTGGGAAGTGCCCAAGGGAAGCTGAACTTGGAGATGCGGGTGTGCCAGAGGGAAGAATACAGTTTCATTTAGGGGAAGGACCGGACATGGATGTTGCAGTAATTCAGGTCACGACTACAATCCTTTCCCTCCCTTACAGATGCTCATACTATTAGATCAGGTGGGCTGTCCAGCACTATATAAGTGCACCCCACATGGACACCCCAGTACACCCAACCAAAACTAAAGGGCCTGGCTGCATTCTGCATAAAAATGGAAAAGTGCATTAAAAAAGATTTATAATGTATAAGATAAATACATTACATGGGGTATTGGTGGATATTTTGGCCAAAATAGTTAAGTCTCAACACTGAAAAAATGGCTAACATAGAACAAAATTTAAAAAAAAATCACAGAAAAAAAATACAGCCTTACCAACACGAGGACAGATTACCAATGCACTTAACAGGATGCAGGAGACCCCCATCGTAAAGGCTGGGGCAACACAAGTGCAGCATACTGATACAGACAGCCACTCACAAACTAACCAAGTCATGGAGGGGGTGGCTGTGTAGTATTAATGCCTTCGCCCCAAACCACGTTTTCACCTTCATGACAAGGAACATTTTTACAATTCTGACCACTGTCAGTTTATTTATTCCCATCGTCCTACAGTGACAAAGGCGAAAGTCACTTTCATTACCTAAGTAGGCAGAGTAAAGCAATGAATGTAACAAGGAACTATGCACAAAGATGAATGTTGGAAAGGCTCCCCACCGCCGCGGAGGTGTTACATTCATTCCTTTACTCTGCCTACTCAGGAAATGAAAGACCGTGCATCTTACTGCCTTCATCTCACTCATTCATGTTTCAAGGCTGATTGTGCATCTTGCTTAGGACATATTGTGTCATCATTCTAAGGTTTGGGCAACTTTACGGGTAAATAGTGTTTCTATCACTGTGCGAAATAATAAGCCGAATACGGGCTATTACAGCCACCTTTCTAGCAATACACATGACATTATTATAGTTTTTTATAGCATGGTATATGCTCGGCTTATTTATCAAGCCCTTCCTTTAGGGAAGGATATTTTTCCTGGCAAGATATACTATTACTTTTCTGTGCACTTTATGTATTTTAGCCATGGTCTATGTGATTGATTACCGTATATACTCGTGTATAAGCCGAGATTTTCAGCACCTTTTTTCGTGCTGAAAATGCCCCCTCGGCTTATACACGAGTCATAGGGCAGAAACCAGCGTGGGAGGGGATGCCGCGGCAGCAGCCGGTGGCTGGGATCATACTCACCCCTCCCCGTGCCATCGCTGAGCATCCCTGCAATCCTGCGTTCTCCCAGTCTTCTTGCAGCTCTCCAGCACTGAGCGGTGATGTAATACCCGCTCATTAAGGTCATGTAATATGGACGCGACGCCACTCCATAGGCGTGGCCTCCATATTCATGGCCGTATTACGTCACCGCTCAGCGCTGGAGAGCTGCAAGAAGACGGGGAGAGCTGCAGGATTGCAGGGACGCTCAGCGATGGCACGGGGAGGGGTGAGTATGATGGAGGAGAGGACAAGGAGCACGAGCAGGACGGGGGGGAGAACGGAGGACGGGGGAAGCATAGAGGAGGACGGGGGAAGCTGGAGCAGGACGGGGGAAGCATGGAGCAGGAGGGGGGGAGATCGGTGGACGGGGGAAGCATGGAGCAGGAGGGGGGGAGATCGGTGGACGGGGGAAGCATAGAGGAGGATGGGGGAAGCTGGAGCAGGACTGGGGAAGCATGGAGCAGGAGGGGGGGAGATCGGTGGATGGGGAAGCTGGAGCAGGATGGGGGAAGCATGGAGCAGGAGGGGGGGGAGATCGGTGGACGGGGGAAGCGTGGAGGACAATGAGCGCGGAGCAGGACGGGGGAGGATGGAGGGCACAGAGGAGCACGGAGCAGGAGGGGGGCACAGGAGGACGGAGAAGGAATGGGGGAGCACAGCGGAGGACGGAGCAGGAGGGGGGAGTACAGAGGAGAATGGGGGAGCACGGAGCTGGATGGGGAGCAAGGAGCAGGACGGGGGCAGCACAGAGCAGGAGGGCAGTTTATACACCCGGCTTATACATGAGTCAATAATTTTTCCCAGTTTTTTGTGGCAAAATTAGGGGGGTCGGCTTATACACGGGTCGGCTTATACACGAGTATATACGGTATTTATAAATTTAATAGTCTAATTATCGGATCCTACCGCAACTTATGCACTTTATATTTATTGATCCATTTGATATTAATAATTATTTGTGAATCATTTAATTACTTATTCCATTGATTAACTTGCTGGCATTTTTCTCCGTCCCCCCCTTTATTTGGAGGTCCACTATTGTCCTGTCTTTTTATTTTTCCCCTTGTTTTAATACATTATTGAATAAAAATTTGTATTTTTAACTACACATTTTGTTTCTTTCACTTCTTATCCTTCATGGTATTTTCCATGATTGATTATGTCTTATGTTATGTTAGGTAGCTGAGGAGGACAGGAACAACAGCCGGGCAGCAGAACACCTGAGATGTTTGTAACTAATGGGTTGCAGATTCCTAAACTAACCACACAACTAGAGGTGTTATGTTACGGTAGCTGAGGAGTGCAGGTAAAAAAGGAAATACACCAGAGCAGTTGGAATCTATGAGATTGCAGTACCCTGACTAACCACCGCAACTAGAGGCAGCCGTGGAGCGTTCCTACGATGGTCCTAGACGCCTCGTCACAGCCTGAGAAACTAACTACACCTAAAGATAGAAATAGGAAAGCTATCTGCCCCGGAGCAGAACCCCAAAGATAATAGAAAGCCCCCAAACATGTAATGGCGGTTAGACAAGAGGAAATACTGACACAGAAAGAAAATAGTATGAGCAAACGCTGGGGCCCAAACTAACTAAATAGAAAAGGATAGGAAGGGTACTTACTGCAATCCCAGAAAACCCTGAAAGGCACCAACTCTACTAATTTCAAAAACACCTGAGATCACACGACCTCTACCACCTAAATTAGTTCTCTGGTGTAACAAAAACAGCAGCCACTGAAAAAACTGCAAAAAGCAAAAGTACAAAACACAGTGGCTGGACAAAACTGAGAGGGCAAAAGCCCCCGGAGGGGACCCAGAAGGCCCCCACAGAAGTGCAGGACAAAATGCAAAAATATAGCAAAAACACAAAATAAGAAATTGTCTTATCTGATAGCAGGAGATGCAGACACGACACAGCAGGCTACAAGGGAAACTGGAAAGAAGGATTCAGACCAGAACAATTGATCACCGGCAACCCTGATGGGAAAATGATTCCCTTAAATAAGACCAATCAGTAACACCTGATTCCCAATCCTCACTAGTACCGCTTGTAACCACCAGAGGGAGCCTCTGCTCAGAACTCATCTCAAAACCCATTCACAACAGTACCCCCCCCTTGAGGAGGGGTCACCGAACCCTCATTTGAGCAACCAGGTCGGTCAGGATGAGTTCTATGATACGCACGGATAAGTCTCCTAGCATGGATGTCCGAAGCAAACACCCAAGAATTATCTTCCTGACCATAACCTCTCCATTTAACCAAATACTGGAGTCTTCGTCTAGAAAAACGAGAATCCAATATTTTCTCAACCACATACTCCAGATTGCCCTCAACCAAAACAGGGTCAGGAGGCACAGCAGCAGGAACCACTGGCTCAACAAACCTCTTCAACAAGGACTTGTGGAACACGTTATGGATCTTAAATGTCCCTGGAAGAAGCAAACGAAAAGAAACAGGATTAATAATCTCCATGATCTTATAAGGTCCAATGAACCTAGGCTTAAATTTAGGAGATGCTACTCTCATAGGAATATTCTTTGAGGACAACCAGACCAAGTCCCCCACTCCAAACCGAGGACCATCAGTCCTATGCCGGTTAGCAAACCGCTGGGCCTTCTCCTGAGAGAGGGACAACCTCTCCACTACCTGGTCCCAAATCTGCTGCATACGCTCAACAACAGAGTCAACACCTGGACAGACAGAAGTCTCCGTCTGTCCTGAAGAAAATCGAGGGTGAAACCCAGAATTACAGAAAAACGGAGACATCAAAGTGGCAGAGCTAGCCCTATTATTAAGAGCAAACTCAGCCAAAGGCAAAAAAGAGACCCAGTCATCCTGATCAGCAGACACAAAGCATCTTAGATAAGTCTCCAATGTCTGGTTTGTTCTCTCAGTTTGACCATTGGTCTGAGGATGAAATGCCGAGGAGAAAGACAATTGAACACCCAGTTTAGAACAAAAAGTCCTCCAAAATCTGGAAACAAACTGGACTCCTCTGTCAGACACAATGTTCTCAGGAATGCCGTGTAAACGAACCACGTGCTGAAGGAACAACGGCACCAATTCAGAGGAGGAAGGCAACTTAGGTAATGGCACAAGATGTATCATTTGGAAAACCTATCACAAATTACCCAGATGGTGGTCATTCTCTGAGAAACAGGAAGATCGGAAATGAAATCCATAGAGATATGGGTCCATGGTCTCTTGGGCACAGGCAATGGCATCAACAAACCACTAGAGCGAGAGCAAGGCTTGGAGCGAGAGCAAGTCCCGCAGGACTGCACAAATTCCCTGACATCGCGAGACAAGGTAGGCCACCAAAAGGACCGACTAACCAAGTCTCTGGTACCAAAAATTCCGGGATGCCCAGCCAATGCGGAACAATGAATCTCAGACATCACACTCTTTTTCCATCGGTCCGGGACAAACAACTTTCCAACAGGGCAGCGCTCGGGCCTATCCTCCTGACACCCCTCCAGAGCAAGTCTCAAATTAGGCGAGATGGCGGAAAGAACTACACCCTCCTTCAAAATAACAGGGATCAGATAGCTCAGGAGAGTCCGCAAGGAAACTCCTCGAGAGGGCATCCGCCTTAACATTCTTAGTGCCAGGAAGAAAGGAAACCACAAAATTAAAACATGTGAAAAACAAGGCCCACCTGGCCTGTCTAGGATTGAGTCGCTTGGCAGATTCCAGATAGACCAGATTCTTATGGTCCGTAAGGACCACCACCTGATGTTTGGCTCCCTCCAGCCAATGTCTCCACTCTTCAAAAGCCCACTTCATGGCCAATAACTCCCGATTACCACGTCATAATTACGTTCAGTGAGAGAAAATTTTCGAGAGAAAAAGGCACAAGGGTTACTTTTAGAGGTCTCTGGATCTTTTTGGGACAAAACGGCACCTGCCCCAATTTCAGAGGCATCAACCTCCACCTGAAATGGCAGAGAAACATCAGGCTGCCGTAGAACAGGAGCAGAAGTGAATCTCTGCTTAAGTTCCTGAAACGCAGAGACTGCCTCAGGAGGCCAATTCACCACATCAGAACCCTTTCTGGTCAAATCAGTTAATGGTTTAACAATAACAGAGAAATTACCAATAAATTTACGATAAAAATTGGCAAAACCCAAAAATCTCTGAAGAGCCTTTAATGAAGTAGGTTGGACCCAATCACAGATGGCCTGAACCTTGACCGGGTCCTTTCAATAACAGATGGGGACAAAATGAATCCCAGAAATGAGATCTTCTGTACGCCAAAAAGACACTTTGATCCCTTCACATACAGAGCATTCTCTCTCAAAATCTGGAATACAGTTCGAACATGTTTCACATGAGAGTCCCAGTCATTAGAAAAAATCAAGATATCATCCAAATAAACAATCAGAAACTTGTCCACAAAATCCCTGAAAATGTCATTCATGAAGGACTGGAAGACGGAAGGAGCATTAGGAGCCCAAAAGGGCATCACAAGGTACTCAAAAATGCCCTTCAGGGGTGTTAAATGCCGTCTTCCATTCATCCCGTGCTTAATGCGAATAAGATTATACGCCCCCCTGAGGTCAAGCTTGGTAAACCAATAGCGTTTTTCACCCTGGAAAACAGGTCAGAAATCAAGGGTAAACGGGTATTGATATTTCACAGTAATATTGTTCAAGAGACGATAATCAATACACGGCCTTAATGAACCATCTTTTTTGGCCACAAAGAAAAAACCGGCACCTAAGGGTGAAGAGGATGGTCTGATATGACCCTTCTCCAATGATTCCTTGATATAAGACCGCATAGCGTCATGTTCAGTACAGACAAGTTAAAAAGGCGACCCTTAGGGAATTTACTACCTGGCACTAATTCAATAGCGCAGTCATAGCTCCTATGGGGAGGTAAGGATGCAGATTTACTTTCGCTAAAACACATCAGAAAAATCAAAACAAAAAGTCAGGAACATCCTCAGCCTGGGGGGAGGCAGAAAAAACAGGAGTGTTGGTATTAACACATTGGCAGCCCCAACTGGTTACAGACACAGATTTCCAATCCAAAACAGGATTATGAGACTGTAACCAAGGGAAACCCAGCACGATAATGTCATGCAGATTATATAGAACCAAAAATTTGCAGCACTCCTGGTGATCAGGTTCAACCCTCATTATCACCTGAGTAGAAAACTGGGGTTTATTCTCAGCCAAAGGGGTAGAATCGATCCCCAGTAGGGGAATAGACTTCTGTAGGGGTATCAAGGGAAATCCACAACGTTTAGCAAAATCATAATCCATCAGGTTAATAGCTGCTCCAGAATCACGAAAGCCTGAGCAGAAAATGAGGACAGAGAGCATATCAGAGTGACAGTTAATAAAAACTTAGTCTGAACACCACCCAAGACAATGAGCGTGCAAAACGTCTTCCCCGCTTAGGGCAGACTGAAATAGCATGAGAGGCATCACCACAGTAGAAACATAACCCATTGCGCTTTCGAAACTCATGACGCTGTGCCCAGACACCACTCCATCACACTGCATGGGGCTCAGCAGCTGGCTCACAAGGCAACACCACTCCACGCATACTTCTCCGCTCACGCAAACGTCTGTCAATTTGAATCGCTAATGACATAGAATCATTGAGACAGAGGGGACAGGGAATCCCACCATAACATCCTTTACATTATCCGACAGACCCTTCCGGAAAAGGGCCGCCAAAGCGTCGTCATTCCATTTGGTCAGGACTGCCCACCTACGGAATCTCTGACAGTATAACTCAGCGTCATCAAGCCCCTGATTTAATGCCAACAAGGCTTTTTCAGCTTGATCAGTGACATTAGGCTCATCGTACAATAACCCCAAAGCCTGAAAAAATGCATTCAACATCACTCAAAACAGGATCCCCATGGTGTGAGGGAAAAAGCCCAATCCTGAGGATCGCCGCGCAGGAGAGAGATGACAATTTGAACCTGCTGCGCTGCGTTTCCTGAGGACTTAGATTTTAAGGCAAGAAACAATTTACAATTATTTTTGAAATTCTGAAACTTAGCTCGATCCCCTGAAAAAAAATCGGCATGGGGATCCTAGGTTTCCAAACAGCAACCTAGCAAGATAAGCAGCAATTTCTCCGGAACCCAGTGGCAAGTGATCCACACGGCCAAAACTGTTTTCAAACTCCTTGGGAAAAAGATCCTCCCCAGAACCCAGAGTTTCAGGGGGGAAAAAAAAAAAAAAAAAAAACAACAAAAAGAAAAATATCCCCTGACAACTTTTCTTCCTTCAAAATATTTTTTCCCTTCTGTGAGTACCAAAACATTTTTATGGCCGGTGATTTCTGTTTTTTGTTTCGGTTGCTGAGGAAAATGCAGGTAAAAAAGAAATACACCAGAGCGTTGGAATCTATTAGATTGGGAGGGCCCGACTAACCCCCGCAACTAAGGCAGCCGTGGAAACGTTCCTACATGGTCCTAGAACCCCCGTCAAAAAGCCTAGAAACTAACTACACCTAAAGATGAAAAAGGAAAGGGATCTGCCCCGGGCAGAAACCCCAAAGAATAAAAAAGCCCCAAACATGTAATGGCGGTTAGACAAAGGGAAAAACTGACACAGAAAGAAAATAGTATGACAAACGCGGGGCCCAAAAATAATAAATTGAAAAGGAAAGAAGGGTTTCTTACGCAATCCCAAAAAACCTGAAAGGCACCAATCTACTAATTTCAAAAAACCTGAGAACACAGACCTCTACCACCTAAATTAGTTCTTCTGGGGTAACAAAAAACAGCCACTGAAAAAACTGGAAAAAAAGCAAAAGTACAAAAAAACCCGTGGCTGGACAAAACTGAGAGGGCAAAAGCCCCAGGGGCCCAGAAGGCCCCCACAGAAGTGCAGGACAAAAAAGCAAAAAATTAGCAAAAACACAAAATAAGAAAAATTTTCTTTCTGATAGCGGAGATGCAGACCACACACAGCAGGCTACAAGGAAATGGAAAGAAGGATTAGACCAAAAATTGCCCCGGCAACCCTGATGGGAAAATGATTACCTTTAAAAAAAGACCAACGTAAACCTGTTCCAATCCTCACTAGTACCGTTGTAACCACCAGAGGGAAACCTCTCAAAACTCATCTCAAACCCCTCCAACATAGAGGTGCCCTGGGTGTTCTAGTTGATCCTAGACGCCCGTCACAGCCTGAGAGATAACTACACCTAAAGGCAGAAAAGGAAAACTATCTGCCCCGAGCAGATCCCCAAGAAAAAAAGGAGCCCCCAAAAAATGTAATGGCGGCTAACAAGAAGAAAGCACGGACACAGACAGAAAATAAATGGCAAACGGGGGCCCAAGCTGACTAAATAAAGGACAGGAAGATTATTTCTGCAACCCAGAAAAAACCCTAAAAAATCCAACAATTTATTACAAAAATACTGGATCACACGATCTCGCCCCCACTAAATCAGTGTCAGTGTGAACAAAACCAACCGCAGCCTCTGAAAAAGGAGGAAAAAGCAAATGAAAAAACCAACATGGTCAGACAAAA
>JARQOD010000005.1:339125301-339149068 GCA_033576555.1 Oophaga sylvatica
CAGCTTTTTTTTGGGGGTTTAAAAAGTTTACCTCCGGTCACGGGCATCAGCTAAGGGAAACTACTATCCCATCAGCCAACCTGCTGCCGAAAATAAAAATGATTTTAGGCGATGAAGGGGAATTTTCAGCCGGGCAGGGCCCCTTAAATAAAAATTTTTAAAAAAAAAACGGCTTTTTTCCCCCGTATTTTGATAACCACCCAGGCAAAATGACCAACTCCCTTCTAAACCTTCAGATTAGAAAGGGGGTTTTCAAGAATAAGGGGTCCCCCCTTTTTTTTTTTTAAATTTTTTAAAATAAATTTTTAAAAAAAAAACAGCTTTGGGTCCCCCAATTTTTGAAACAACCAAGCTAAAGCGGAACTGGGGACGGGTTTTTCTCAGGCTAAAAAGGGGGAACATGGATACCCCCCCCCCTAAAAATACCAACCTGCAGCAGAAAAGGCACATCTATTTGATGCTCAAATTCTGATGCTTTGCCTGGTTCTTCCCACTTGCCTTTGTAGCGGTGGCAAATTGGGTTCATATTTGTGGGGTTCATGTCAACTTTGTATTGTCTGGTGACATCAAGCCCCTGGCTTAGTAATGGAGAGGCGTCTATAAGACGCTTCTCCGTTACTAATCCTATAGTTGTATTGTAAAGACACAGCCATAATAAAGTCCTTTATTTGAAATAAAAAAGACACTTTTACTTTTTTATTTAAAAATAACAAAGAGTTATACTCACCTAACACTCATTCCAATGAAGCCATGGTCTCCTGTAAAAAAAAATATAAAAAAAAATAAAAGACAAACATATTTCTCACCTGTCCAATGTTCTGTTCCACGCCGTAATTCATGTCTGGGATAAACAGTTTTCAATCTGGATGGTGCCAAGATGCAACCGTCCAGGCTGAGAACCACTGAGGGATGAGCTGCTGTGAGCACAGCATCAGTGACTAGCGGTGACATGGGTCACTGAGGCTGCATTCCCAGCTGGGCCCAAGAACTGCAGTGACCTCGGTGAGATCACTGCTAGAACAGTAAGAAAAAGTCTTACGGTGGACACGGTGGAAATAGCTGTGACTGGCCATTCAGAATATAATATATTTATTATATGATCTTTAGTTGGCGCTGATCATTCTTCCATTATCTTACATAGCAATGATCAAATGTTCCTATGAATATTGGTTTGACCAATCACTGATCCATGTAAACGACCTTTAGTTGTAAGATCACTAGACAAAATAAACTTTTTAGATTTGCCTTCCTTTCACTTGCAGTGTGGCTATATGAAGTGTAGACCATTACATGTCCTTAATTATTACCAGACGGAAGATCAAAATGTACATTGTCACCTTCACATCAGAAGTTTACAACATAAAAGGTTTTGCAACTATTTTATGAGAACAAAAACCTCATCAGTTGCAGTTTGTTGTTGGCAGATAAGATAGGTGGAATAACAAATTGAGCCATAAACTTTAGGAGTGTTTGTGATTATTGCTGAAGTTTTGAAGCAACTGTTATGTTGAACCTAAGTCTGGGAAAAGCTGGACCTATAAGAGAACATTCATTTTAGGAGGTGGGAGTGTGTACAATTTTTATATCCGAATTCCTGACATCAAGGCTTTATTTTCCATTCCAACTTTGAAAGTAGCAAGAAGACATATGCAATGGCAGGAAGTAACTAGAGGTCAATGTAACCCAGAAGAGATCTAGTGGAAAGTTGTCTGTACTTTTACTAACTCATTGAATAAGAGACTGCATTCATCCGAAAGGAATTTTATATTTATTAGTAGAGTTTTAATAATGTTTTATTTATAGGAACTTGTCACCAAGTCTCACGCTGTGGCATTCTTTTGAACTAAAAGTAGTTGCCAAATAAATATTTTCTGCCAAAACTCACCTAATTTATGAGTTTATTGCACAGAGCAGTATGGACATTATTCATCACGATTAGTCATGTTTTACATTGCATTTGCTAATGAAGCACAAGATCAATATTAATCATAATGGCAAAAGTACGTGTCATTTACAATGGTCAATTTCAGCACAGTTACAAGTGCTGATAAACTATATTCAAGCAGTCCAGAACAAAATGTAAAAAAAATCACAGAAAAAAGATACAGCCTTACCAACTCCAAGTCAGATTACCAATGCACTTAGTAGGCTAGAGCAGACCCCCATGATAAAGGTGGAGGCAGCACAGATGCAAAATACTGATGCAGACAGCCACTCACAAACCTATCATTTTATGGAGAGTGTGACTGTGTAATATTAAATATGCACCCAGATGGAGCTTTCATAAGACGCCAGTCACACAGACACATGTGATGCACAGTGTCTGTCTTACAGCTTATTGATGATGTGTAAGGGGATGAAGGAGTTTTACTGTTTTGCCTCGCCCCTTAAGTGTTCTTAATGTTTCTATATAACTAATTATTGTGTTGATATGAATATTTAGTGGTACTTCTACATGGGAACATGTTATACCACACTTAGCAATGGTATTGCCATGTATTTTATTGTGTTACCATTATGTGTACATAATTGCATAAGTCTTGTGTTCCTTCTTGTACAATATTGCATTGTATATATTACTGATGTTCTTTATACATGTACAGTTTAGGGAAAGTGAAGTGCATCCTTTTGGGACAATAGAGGAGGGCACTTTATTATATAGTTCCCACACTTTTGGGTAAATGTAGTTCTGTTGTGGGCCACTAGGTGGGGGCATACTAGTGGGCTTTGTTAAGCATAGTGATAGGAAGTTCTTATAGGTTAAGTGTAGGAGGGGCTGCCGGGTAGTAGTGAGAAGGTTCTAGTTAGATTAGCTCAGACAGGGCCAGTGTGCCCAAGTGTCCACATGGGCTTAGGCCCGCACAGCCAGAAGGCATGCAACGTTTAGGTACTGCAGCCTACTTTACCCACTGCCACCCACTGCCACTGCATAGCCTAGCAGTGGGCCTGTACAGAGAAGAGAGATTTGGCATCTTACCACCTGGATCAATGCCTTTAGGGCAGAAGTTGGCTGGGCTAAGGAAATGAAGGGAGCTGGAGATTCGACGAGTTCAGTACAGATGGGCCGGATGCTTCACAGGGGCCACCAAATGTAGTGATTGATGAATTCAGTACTGGGCGAAGCAGTCTGAAGGAAATGTCATTATAGCAAAGTCAGGCCTGTAAGGAACTGGGGAGCAGTCTAGTACGGTCTGGTCCGGGCATGTACTGCACAGAAGTGACAGCAGAGCAGGGCAAGAAAAGGAAATGAGTGAAGCACATGATGTGCCAACTGTGGATGTAATGTGTGAAGAGTTAAGTAAAGAATATGTTCAAGTTATTCTGTACTGTGTCTCCATTACTGGGGGTCGCCTGAGAGAGGGACCGTCGCCGCCTGGGAAGTGCCCAGGGGAAGCTGAACTTGGAGATGCGGGTGTGCCAGAGGGAAGAATACAGTTTCATTTAGGGGAAGGACCGGACATGGATGTTGCAGTAATTCAGGTCACGACTACAATCCTTTCCCTCCCTTACAGATGCTCATACTATTAGATCAGGTGGGCTGTCCAGCACTATATAAGTGCACCCACATGGACACCCCAGTACACCCAACCAAAACTAAAGGGCCTGGCTGCATTCTGCATAAAAATGGAAAAGTGCATTAAAAAAGATTTATAATGTATAAGATAAATACATTACATGGGGTATTGGTGGATATTTTGGCCAAAATAGTTAAGTCTCAACACTGAAAAAATGGCTAACATAGAACAAAATTTTAAAAAAATCACAGAAAAAAAATACAGCCTTACCAACACGAGGACAGATTACCAATGCACTTAACAGGATGCAGGAGACCCCCATCGTAAAGGCTGGGGCAACACAAGTGCAGCATACTGATACAGACAGCCACTCACAAACCAACCAAGTCATGGAGGGGGTGGCTGTGTAGTATTAATGCCTTCGCCCCAAACCACGTTTTCACCTTCATGACAAGGAACATTTTTACAATTCTGACCACTGTCAGTTTATTTATTCCCATCGTCCTACAGTGACAAAGGCGAAAGTCACTTTCATTACCTAAGTAGGCAGAGTAAAGCAATGAATGTAACAAGGAACTATGCACAAAGATGAATGTTGGAAAGGCTCCCCACCGCCGCGGAGGTGTTACATTCATTCCTTTACTCTGCCTACTCAGGAAATGAAAGACCGTGCATCTTACTGCCTTCATCTCACTCATTCATGTTTCAAGGCTGATTGTGCATCTTGCTTAGGACATATTGTGTCATCATTCTAAGGTTTGGGCAACTTTACGGGTAAATAGTGTTTCTATCACTGTGCGAAATAATAAGCCGAATACGGGCTATTACAGCCACCTTTCTAGCAATACACATGACATTATTATAGTTTTTTATAGCATGGTATATGCTCGGCTTATTTATCAAGCCCTTCCTTTAGGGAAGGATATTTTTCCTGGCAAGATATACTATTACTTTTCTGTGCACTTTATGTATTTTAGCCATGGTCTATGTGATTGATTACCGTATATACTCGTGTATAAGCCGAGATTTTCAGCACCTTTTTTCGTGCTGAAAATGCCCCCTCGGCTTATACACGAGTCATAGGGCAGAAACCAGCGTGGGAGGGGATGCCGCGGCAGCAGCCGGTGGCTGGGATCATACTCACCCCTCCCCGTGCCATCGCTGAGCGTCCCTGCAATCCTGCATTCTCCCAGTCTTCTTGCAGCTCTCCAGCACTGAGCGGTGATGTAATACCCGCTCATTAAGGTCATGTAATATGGACGCGACGCCACTCCCATAGGCGTGGCCTCCATATTCATGGCCGTATTACGTCACCGCTCAGCGCTGGAGAGCTGCAAGAAGACGGGGAGAAGCTGCAGGATTGCAGGGACGCTCAGCGATGGCACGGGAGGGGTGAGTATGATGGAGGAGAGGACAAGGAGCACGAGCAGGACGGGGGGGAGAACGGAGGACGGGGGAAGCATAGAGGAGGACGGGGAAGCTGGAGCAGGACGGGGGAAGCATGGAGCAGGAGGGGGGGAGATCGGTGGACGGGGGAAGCATGGAGCAGAGGGGGGGAGATCGGTGGACGGGGGAAGCACAGAGGAGGATGGGGGAAGCTGGAGCAGGACTGGGGAAGCATGGAGCAGGAGGGGGGGGAGATCGGTGGATGGGGAAGCTGGAGCAGGATGGGGAAGCATGGAGCAGGAGGGGGGGGATCGGTGGACGGGGGAAGCGTGGAGGACAATGAGCGCGGAGCAGGACGGGGACGATGGAGGGCACAGAGGAGCACGGAGCAGGAGGGGGGCACAGGAGGACGGAGAAGGAATGGGGGAGCACAGCGGAGGACGGAGCAGGAGGGGGGAGTACAGAGGAGAATGGGGGAGCACAGAGCTGGATGGGGAGCAAGGAGCAGGACGGGGGCAGCACAGAGCAGGAGGGCAGTTTATACACCCGGCTTATACATGAGTCAATAATTTTTCCCAGTTTTTTGTGGCAAAATTAGGGGGGTCGGCTTATACACGGGTCGGCTTATACACGAGTATATACGGTATTTATAAATTTAATAGTCTAATTATCGGATCCTACCGCAACTTATGCACTTTATATTTATTGATCCATTTGATATTAATAATTATTTGTGAATCATTTAATTACTTATTCCATTGATTAACTTGCTGGCATTTTTCTCCGTCCCCCCCTTTATTTGGAGGTCCACTATTGTCCTGTCTTTTTATTTTTCCCCTTGTTTTAATACATTATTGAATAAAAATTTGTATTTTTAACTACACATTTTGTTTCTTTCACTTCTTATCCTTCATGGTATTTTCCATGATTGATTATGTCTTATGTTATGTTAGGTAGCTGAGGAGGACAGGAACAACAGCCGGGCAGCAGAACACCTGAGATGTTTGTAACTAATGGGTTGCAGATTCCTAAACTAACCACACAACTAGAGGTAGCCGTGGAGTGTTCCTACGTTGATCCTAGACGCCTCGTCACAGCCTGAGAGATAACTACACCTAAAGGCAGAAAGATGAAAACTATCTGCCCCAGAGCAGATCCCCAAAGAAAACAGGAAGCCCCCAAACATGTAATGGAGGCTAGACAAGAAGAAAGCACGGACACAGACAGAAAATAGAATGAGCAAACGCTGGGCCACAAGCTGACTAAATAGGATAGGACAGGAGAGATTACTTTCTGCAACCCAGAAAACCCTACAAAAATCCAACAATTCTGATTACAAAAAATACTGAGATCACACGATCTCGCCACCCACTAAATCAGATGTCAGTGTGAACAAAACCAAGCCGCAGCCTCTGAAAAAGGAGGAAAAAGCAAATGAAAAAACCAACAGTGGCTACAGACAAACTGTGAGGAGCACAGGCCCCAGGAGGGGACCCGGCTGTCCTCCACAAAAGTGCAGAAAACTATGCAAATAGCAAGCACAAAAAGAAAAGCAGAAAATATCTTATCTGAAAGCAGCAGACGTAGGCAAGACACCAGCAAACTTCCAAATGAACCAGGAACCACAATTGAGACAAGAACAATTGATCACTGGCGACCATTATGGGAGGAAACCTCCCTTATATCAGTCCAGTCAGTGATCCCAGATTGCCATTCCTCGCTGGAAGGTTCAGTACTGTCTGTAACCACCAGAGGGAGCCTCTGCTCATTCACAACAGTCTTATGCACTGTCACTTTATGAAGTCATAACTCTGGAATGCTTCAATAGATCCCACTGATTCTGAGACCATTTTCTTGTGACATATTATACTTTATGATAGTGGTAAAATTTCTTTGACAGGACTTTGTGTTTATTTGCGAAAAAAATGGAAATGTAGTGAAAATTTTAAAAATTTTGCAATTTTCAAAATTTAATTGTTATTCCCTTAAATTAGAGAGTCATATCACACAAAATAATAATAATGTCTACTTTACATTAGCACAATTTTTGAAACATAATTTTTTTTGTTAGGAAGTTATAAGGGCTAAAAGTTGACCAGCGATTTCTCATTTTTACAAGAAAATTTGCAAAGCCATTTTTTTTAAGGACCAGTTCATATGTGAAGTGACTAAAAATACCCAAACATGACACCATGACATCGTTCTAAAAATTGCAACACTCAAGATACTCAAAACCACATTCATGAAGCTTATTAACCCTTCAAGTATTTCACAGGAAAATGTGGAAGGAAAAAATAAACATTTACTTTTCTTTCACAAAAAATTTCCTGCATACCTATTTTTTTACTTTTGCAAGGGTAACAGGAGAAAATGGAAAATACAATTTGTTTTACAATTTCTGCTGAGCATGCCGATACCCCATAAGTGGGGAAATCTACTGTTTGGGCACACGGCAGAGCTCGGAAGGGAAGGAGCGCCATTTGACTTTTTGAGTGTAAAATTTGCTGGCATAAATAGCAAACGCCATGTCATGTTTGGAGAGCCCGTGATGTGCCTAAATAGTGGAAACCCCCAGCAAGTAACACCATTTTGGAAACTTAGACCCCTTAGGAAAATGTTTTCCAGCAAAAATCTTTTTTAATTCCAAATTTTGTATTTTCATAAGGTTAACAGGAGAAAATGGACCCCAAATTTGTTGTACAATTTCTCCTGAGTTCACCGATAGCCCATATTTGGTCGAAAAGTACTTTTGAGGCACAATGAAAAGCTTAGAAGAGAAGAAACGCCATATTACAGTGCAGATTTTGCTGCACTTGTTTGAGGGTGCTATGTTACATTGGTAGAGCCCCTGAGGTGCCAACACAGCAAAACTCCCCATAAGTGACCCCATTTTACAAACTAAACTCTTAATGAGTTCATCTAGGGATGCATTGATGATATTGACACCACAGGTGTGTCACAGACTTTTATACCAATGAGCAGTGAAGATACATTTTTACCACCAAGATTATGTGTTAGCCCCAAGTTTTATAGTTTCATACTAGGAAATGGGTAAAAATGGCTCCAAAATTTGTCCCACAATTTCTACTGAATGTGGCAATAACCCATATGTGGCTATGCAGTACTACTTAGCCATATGGAGAGACTCGGGAGCAACAGAATGCAATTTGCCTCCTGGAATTCAGATTTTCCTAGAATAGTTTGCGGATTCCATATAAAGAGCCCCTGAGTGCTAGAAAAGCAGAATCCCCACTCAAATGACCCCATTTTGGAAATTATAACCATTTGGGAATTTATCTACAGATGTAGTGACGATTTTGACTCCATGGGCGCTTTCCAGAAACAAGCAGCAGTGGATGTTGCTGAGTGAAAATTGCAAACTGCCATTGTAGTGACCAGTACGTTATGCCAAGCTCAAGCTTCTGGAGACACGCACCTGTAAATTATGTGGGCTCTCATCATTACAGAAATGCCAAACATGGGGGCTAAATGTGGTTTATGCACACTGGGGCTCAGAAGGGAGGGAGCATTTGGATTTTGGAGCGGAGAATTTGATTAATTTCATTTGGTGGGCGAGGAGCCATTTCGCTTTTCCAGAGCCTTTGTGCTATCAGTAATGTGGAAGCCACCCATTTTTAAGTTAACAGATAATGGACCTGAGTGGGCACTTTCTTGTTTTGTGGATTGAGTTGAAGCTTTTATTAGGAACATTTTACATAACATTATGATCACGTTTATCCTGCGCTCTACGCTAAGCACTTGCAGAGGGGTTTCCATTTAAATCTTCAAGTGACGTGACAGATAAAACTTCTGATGGATCCATTCACTATAATGAGGCAGCAGAGTTACTCTGGACTCCATCTGGCCTCTGTTCAGTGGTGTCCTTCTTTTCAGAAATGCACAAAACTGTGGCCAACGGCACTTTTATGCAATCCTAAAAAGATGGACACCGCCGGATGAAAGGTCCTATGGCATCCACAGTGCCTCCATTTGCCTCAAAACAGGGAATTTTCCACCAGGGGTTCAGTTTGAATCACGTATTTCAGAGGTTTCCACAGAAACTCCAATGTAAGCGCTCAGTGCAGAGCGCAGGATAAATGTGCGCCGAGCCTTACTGCGATCTTTGGGAGGCAAAATGAAAAGATCAACAACATGTGAAGAATTGGCTTTATTTTTTTTTACGCCGTTCCTCATATCGTATAAGTGATTAGGCCACTTTATTCTTTGGGTCAGTGTGATTACAGCGATACCAGATTTATATCGCGTTTTTATATTTGGCTGCTGTCACACATTAAAAGACACTTTTTATTGCGAAAACTAGTTTTTGTATCACCATATTTTGAGAGCTACAATTTTTCGGTATTTCAGCCGATAGAGTCATGATATAGCTTGCTTTTTGCGGGACGAGCTGACGTTTTTATTGGTTCCATTTTCGGGCACATGACATTTTTTGATCGCTTTCTATTCCGATTTTTGTGAGACAGAATGAACAAAAACCAGCAGTTCAGGAATTGCTTTTTGTGTTTTTTTATACCATTCCACATGTGGTAAAGTTGGTAAGGCAGCTTTATTCTTCGGGTCAGTACAATTACAGCTATACCAAATTTATATTGTTTTTTCATGTTTTCGCACTTTTACACAATAAAAACTATTTTATAGAAAAAATAATTATTTTTGCATTGCTTTATTCTGTGAGCTATAACTTTTATTTTTCTGCTTATTGAGCTGTATGATGGCTTGTTTTTTGAGGGACAAGATTACATTTTTTGTGGTACCATTTTTATTTACATTTGTCTTTTTGATCGCGTTTTATTGCACTTTTTGTTCGGCGGTATGATGATAAAGCATTGTTTTTGCCTAGTTTTTTATTTATTTTTTTACGGTAGTCAGTGAAGGGGTTAACTAGTTTAGCTAGTTTTATAGAGCTGGTCGTTACAGAAGTGATGATACCAAATATGTGTACTTTTATTGTTTATTTTTTTATTTACATAAATAAATGTATTTATTGCAAAAATGTTATTTTTTTCTTTATTTGGGGATTTTTTTAAAAACATTTTTACACTTTTTATTTTATTTTGGTTACTTTTTTACATTGTCCCAGTATGGGACATTTACTTTATATCATCAGATCGCAGAACATCGGAGCAGCATCTGACAGGCAGGGAAGGAGGCATCGCAGGTCTTGCTTTCTGCAGGCACTGCGAAACCACCTTCCCTGAAGGACCCCACGGCCATCTTGTGGCCGGGGGTCTCCATGGAGAACATCAGGACAAAGAGATTGCATCGCGTTGTCCTGATGGAAGCGCGCAGGGAACCCATTCCCTGAGCGGTCTCCTCTATGTTGCTGTCACTACTAACAGCGGTATCAGAGGAGTTAAATACTCATGATCGGTGATAGCACCGATCGTGGGCGTTACTGCGGGGTGTCAGCTCTCACACAGAGCTGACACTCACACCCAATCGCTGCGGCGCTCAGAGTGAGGCCGCGTGATCGGTGTGCGTACCTGTGCTGCTGTTTTCAGAAACGCAGCTCCTGCAGAGCAGTACATGTACAGAGCATGTTGGGAAGGGGTTAAACATGTACCCAGATAGAGCTTGCAAAGGACGCTAGTCACACAGATACGTGTGAAGCACAGTGTCTACAGTCATGGCCAAAAGTTTTGAGAATGACACAAATATGATATTTTCACATGATCTGCTGCCCTCTGGTTTTTATGTGAGTTTGACAGATGTTTTTATTACAGACAGAAATATAATGAAACATATGAGTAACAAAAGCTTATATTGACAGTTAGAATGAGTTAATGGCAGCAAGTCAATATTTGCATTCTTCTTCAGGACCTCTGCAATTTTCCCTGGCATGCTCTCAATCAACTTCTGGACCAAATCCTGACTGATAGCAGTCCATTCTTGCACAATCAATGCTTTCATTTTGTCAGAATTTTTAGGTTTTTGTTTGTCCACCCGTCTCTTGATGATTGACCACAAGTTCTCAATGGGATTAAGATCTGGGGAGTTTCCAGGCCAACAACCCAAAATCTCTATGTTTTGTTCCCTGAGCCATTTAGTTATCACCTTTGCTTTATGGCAAGGTGCTCCATCATGCTGGAAAAGGCATTGTTGATCGCCAAACTGCTCTTGGAGGGTTGGGAGAAGTTGCTCTTGGAGGACATTCTGGTACCATTCTTTATTCATGGCTGTGTTTTTAGGCAAGACTGTGAGAGAGAGCCGATTCCCTTGACTGAGAAGCAACCCCACACATGAATGGTTTCAGGATGCTTAACAGTTGGCATGAGACAAGACTGGTGGTAGTGCTCACCTTGTCTTCTCCGAATGAGGCGTTTTCCTGATGTCCCAATCGAAAAGGGGATTCATCAGAGAAAATAACTTTACCCCAGTCCTCAGCAGTCCACTGCCTGTACCTTTTGCAGAATATCAGTCTGTCCATGATGTTTTTTCTTGGAGAGAAGTGGCTTCTTTGCTGCCCTCCTTGAGACCAGGCCTTGCTCCAAGAGTCTCCGCCTCACAATGCGTGCAGATGCACTCACACCTGCCTGCTGCCATTCCTGAGCAAGCTCTGCACTGCTGGTAGCCCGATCCCGCAGCTGAAACACTTTTAAGAGACGGTCCTGGCGCTTGCTGGTCTTTCTTGGGCGCCCTGGAGCCTTTTTGCAACAATGGAACCTCTCTCTTGAAGTTCTTGATGATGCGATAGATTGTTGACTGAGGTGCAATCGTTCTAGCTGCGATACTCTTCCCTGTTAGGCCATTTTTGTGCATTGCAATGATGACTGCACATGTTCTTTAGAGATAACCATGGTTAACAGAAGAGAAACAATGATGCCAAGCACCAGCCTCCTTTTAAAGTGTCCAGTGGTGTCATTCTTACTTAATCATGACAGATTGATCTCCAGCCATGTCCTCATCAACACCCACACCTGTGTTAATGGAGCAATCACTGAAAAGAGGTTAGCTGGTCCTTTTAAGGCAGGGCTGCAATGATGTTGAAATGTGTTTTGGGGATAAAGTTCATTTTCTAGCCAAATATTGACTTTGCAAGTAATTGCTGTTAAGCTGATCACTCTTTATAACATTCTGGAGTATATGCAAATTGCCATTAGAAAAAGTGAAGCAGTAGACTTTGTAAAAATTAATATTTGTGTCATTCTCAAAACTTTTGTCCATGACTGTACTACATCCTGCTAAGTGCATTGGTAATCTGACCTGGTGTTGTTTAGGTTGTATCTTTTTTCTGTGCAATTCAGTGCTTGCTGAGGAGCAATGATAGGAACAGATCAACCGTATGATCATTACATGGCGAGGGTCCATATTCCCCCCACAAAATAAAGTCAGTAGTGTAAGTGGAGTCATGGCATATAGCACAAAAGGGGCATGCAGTCCAAATTTTCAAACACAGGGAGAGAAATAGTTCCCCAACTGAAGCCCTTTAGTGTTCTCACCGATTACAATATCCCTTTCATAGTCCATATTTAGTATGATAAATGCCCCTCACACACAGTAGGATACCTGTTGTGAATGAGCAGAGGCTCCCTCTGGTGGTTACAGACAGTACTGAACCTTCCAGCGAGGAATGGCAATCTGGGATCACTGACTGGACTGATATAACGGAGGTTCCCTCCCTTGATGGTCGCCGGTGATCAATTGTTCTTGTCTCAATTGTGGTTCCTGGTTCATTGGAAGTTGCTGATGTCTTGCCTGCATCTGCTACTTTCAGATAAAATATTTTCTGCTTTTCTTTTTGTGCTTGCTATTTGCATAGTTTTCTGCACATTTGTGGAGGACAGCCGGGTCCCCTCCTGGGGCCTGTGCTCCTCACAGTTTGTAGCCACTGTTGTTTTTTCATTTGCTTTTTCCTGCTTTTTCAGCGGCTGCGGCTTGGTTTTGTTCACGCTGAGATCTGATTTAGTGGTTGGTGAGATCGTGTGATCTCAGTATTTTTGTAATCAGAATTGTTGGATTTTTGTAGGGTTTTCTGGGTTGCAGAAAGTAATCTCTCCTGACCTATCCTATTTAGTCAGCTTGTGGCCCCAGCGTTTGCTCATTCTATTTTCTGTCTGTGTCCGTGCTTTCTTCTTGTCTAACCGCCATTACATGTTTGGGGCTTCCTATTTTCTTTGGGGATCTGCTCCGGGGCAGATAGCTTTCATCTTTCTGCCTTTAGGTGTAGTTATCTCTCAGGCTGTGACGAGGCGTCTAGGATCAACGTAGGAACGCTCCACGGCTACCTCTAGTTGTGTGGTTAGTTCAGGTTACTGCAATCCAATAGGTTCCAGCCTCTCTGGTGTATTGCCGTTTTTTGCTTTTTCTCCTCAACTAAACATAGCAGGGGCCCGTGAGGCAGGGGCCCACCAGCCCCAGCGCCGACTACCTCTGCTGCCGCATTGAACTATACCGGCGTCATCATAGACGCCGGTACAGTTAAAAGTAATGATGGGGGAGAGAGCGTCAGCTGACGCTCCCTCTCCCATCATTCCCGCTCTGCTCTGACACACAGCGGGTGCGCGATGATGTCATCATGCACTTACTGTGTACCCAGGCAGTGCATGCTGAGCCAGGAGATATCCGGGAGCAGCGCGGGCACAAGGAGAGGTGTGTTTTTTTTTTTTTAAATAGAACAGCGAGTAATGGACCATGGGGCCATTCTAGGGAGGGGGGTGTTATATGCTATGTGGGGCTGCGCTGTATACCATGTGGGGCTGCGCTGTGTACCATGTGGGGCTGTGCTGTATACCGTGTGGGGCTGCGCTGTATACCATATGGGGCTGCGCTGTATACCGTGTGGGGCCGCGCTGTATACCGTGTGGGGCTGCGCTGTATACTGTGTGGGGCCGCACTGTATACCGTGTGGTGCCACACTGTATACCATGTGGGGCCGCGCTGTATATCGTGTGGGGCCGCGCTGTATACCGTGTGGGGCCGCGCAGTATACCGTGTGGGGCCACGCAGAATACCGTGTGGGGCCGCGCAGTATACCATGTGGGGCCGCACTGTATACCATGTGGGGCCGCGCTGTATACCATGTGGGTCCACGCTGTATACCGTGTGGGGCCACGCTGTATACCATGTGGGGCTGCGCAGTATACCATGTGGGGCTGCGCAATATCCATTGTGGGGCTGTGCTGTATACCATGTGGTGCTGTGCTGTATACCATGGTACTGTGCTGTAAACCATGTTGGCTGTGCTATATACCATGTGGTTCTGTGCTCTATACCATGTGGGCTGTGCTATATACCATGTGGCTGTGTTATAAACCATGGGGGTACATTATACATTATTCTATGGGGGAGGCTGTGTTATATAATATGAGTGGCTACATTATATTCTATGTGGAGGTGGGCTGTATTATATTCTATTCGGGGCTACATTATATTCTGTGGGGGGCTGTATTATATTTATTTTATTCTATGGGGGAGATTGCATCATACTCTATGAGTGGGCTACATTACACTATATGAGGAGGCTACATTGTATTTCTATGGGGGGCTGCATTATATTCTATGGGGGCTAGATTATATTCTATTGGGGTTGCATTATACTATATGAGGAGGGCTACATTGTATTCTATGGAGGGGCTACATTATACTATATAAGGGGCTGCATTATATTCTATGGGGGCTGCATTATACTCTGAGGGGGCTGCCATATATTCTATGGAGGGGCTGCATTATGCTATAAGGCTGCATTATATTCTGTGGGGGGTTATATTATTATTGTATGGTGAGGCTGCATTATACTCTGGTGTCTGCATTATACTCTGTGGGGTGGCTGCATTATTCTTATATGTGAGCTGCATTATACTGCATCGAGGACTATGGGGAATGCATTATACTATATGAAGAACTATGGGGTGCATTATATTATGGGAAGTGAATTGTACTACATGGATGACTGGCGGTGTATTATACTATATGGAGCACTATGAGCAGTGTATTATACTATATGGAGGACTATGGGGTACATTATATTATATGGAGGACTATGGGGTGTAAACTGTTGATGTGCTGCTGATAACATAATACTGTATGTGATCTATTAGTAGTGTTGAGCGATACGATACCGCAAGTATCGGGTATCGGCCGATATTAGCTGTATCGGACTTTCGATATTGACTTTCGATATTTCCCATATATCGTATACCGGAATCGGAATTGTCACTGTCACTGTGAGTGTCCGTCGGTCGGGTCTGTCAGGAGTCAGCGACACTTACCTGGCAGAAGATCTCCGGTGGTCACGGCCTGGACTGGTTGATGGCCCCATCATCTTTCCCCGGCGGTAATATGCAGTTTCTCGCGATAACTGCAGTGACTGCTGGGTAATCCCGGCCGTAAAGCAGTCAGTCCGATGACGTCACCGCCGGGGAAGCAAGTAATCAGCTGTGCTGCGCCGGAATGACAGCCTCTGCCTGTCATTCCGATGTAGCAGAGCTGGATCGTCGTGGGACAGTCGTTACTATGGACTGCGTCGGACAGGTGGTATACTGTTGGTTTGTTTTTTTCCTTTTTTTACAGGAGATCGATGGCGTCGCAGGAATGAGAGTATAATAAAAGAAATGAAAACTGTGTTGTCTCTATTATTTCATTAAATACTTTTTTCTTGCTGTGTCTTTTTTTTTATACATTTAAAAACTTTGGGATTAATAATGGATCGGTGTCTTATTGACACCTCTCCATTATTAACCGGGCTTATTGTCACCGTGCAATCAACGGTGACATTAACCCCTTATTACCCCACTTGCCACCGCTACAGGGCAGTGGGAAGAGCCGGGTAAAGTGCCACAATTGGCACATCTTTTGATGCGCCAAATGTGGGGCTGCTGTAGCCTGGTATTATCAGGCTGTTGAGGGCCAAAATCCATGGGCCTTGACAGTCTTTTAATACCAGGCCGCAGCAGTCTGCATTTTACTTGGCTGGTTAACAAAAATAGGGGGACCCCTACGCCGTTTTTTTTTTCGAGGGGATCCCCTATTTTTGTTAACCAGCCAAGCTAAGCAGACTGCTGTAGCCTGGTATTATCAGGCTGGCAAGGTCCATGGATATTGGCTCATTACCAGCCTGAAAAACCAGGCCTCAGCAGTCTGCTTCATCTGGCTGGTTAACAAAAATAGGGTGGACCCCACGCCAATTTTTTTTCGAGGGGATCCCCTATTTTTGTTAACCAGCAAAGATAAACAGACTGCTGTGGCCTGGTATTATCAGGCTGGCAAGCAGGGTCAGACTGAGGCACCGGGACACCGGAGAAACCTACGGTGGGCCCCAGCTCCTGCGTGGTGGGCCCTGATTTGAAAGGATAGGTCGCGGGGCAGAGGGGACGGTGGCCCCGGGGCCCGCGCTCTGAGGGGGCCCACCCGGAGCTACGATACAGTTACATTCTGCGGCAGAGCAGGGAGAATCGCTCTCCCTGCTCTTCCGCCCGGAAGCTATGGGGCCTGAACAGGCGTTGGGGGGGCCCGGTGCCAGCAGTGGGCCCCCCACCCATTATCGGAGGGTCAGCTGTATCGGCATCCAGCCGATAAAGCTGACCGCATAGAGAGAGAAGGAGCGAGCGCTCCTTCTCTCCCATAATCCCCCTCTCAGCGTATGACAGCGGGCGCAATAACATCACCTGCCGGCGCCCGCTGACAGACGCTGAGAGGGAGAACAGTGAGCAGCACAGGAGCCGGGAGGTGAGTATTTTTTTTATTTTTTTTTAATGGGGGTGCAGTCGAGTCCTGGCTGGAGAAGTCGTCATGTCGGTGTGGGCCAGATGGAAAAGACATGAAAAGTGAAACAATTCCATTAGAAAGAACATCAGCGGTAAGTCATTATCTGTACCTGTGCTGTAATCTATATGTTCTGTAGGACTGGTATTATTTAACACAGACCATATGGCGGTAATATCAATATTGGTCTTTTTATATATAGATTATTTTGGCCAACAGCGCGGTCATTTGCTGAGGTTCTCTGATGATGGGCCCACTCAGAAATTTTGCCCCCACTAAACCAAAACCCTAGCTACGCCTATGGCTCTCTCTCTAGTCTTTCTTTCTCGCTCTTTGTTCTTTCCTTCTCGCTCTCTGTTCTTTTTTCTCTCTGTTCTTTCTTTCTCTCTTTTCTTTCTTTCCTCTCTTTCTTTCTCTGTTTGTTCTTTCTCTCTCGCTGCTCTTTCTTTCTTTTCCTCATACAGCCACTGTGCCCTCATTACCAGTCAGTGTGATCAGCAGTGCTAAATGGTTACGCTTGGGGCGAGGATATGGGTGTGATTAGCTGTGAAATGGGTGTTGTCGGGGCGTGGCCTAAAATTTTCAGCGGCGCGCGACACGCGCCGCAGCCTTTAATCCTTTCCTGTCTTCCAAATTTGGGAGGTATGCTGTATGACCTCCCTACAACTTCTGGCCATGCTCCTGATGAGCGCGACGGATGGTCTCGTGAGGGATCTCCTCCCACACCTGGACTAAAGCATCCACCAACTCCTGGACAGTCTGTGGTGCAACGTGGCATGGCCTAAAATTTTCTGCAGCATGCACAGCGTGCCACAGCCTTTGTCCCTCTTTCCCTTATTCAAGGTTGGGAAGTATGATGTTGGGCCGCAAGAATATTTTCTCTGGTGGGCCCAAGGTACTCCAGTCCGACGCTGCTGGCAAGGTCCATGTATGTTGGCTCCTTAACAGCCTTAAATACCATGCCTCAGCAGCAGGGGCGTACATATAAATCATGGGGCCCCCATAGCAAAAGTCTGAATGTTCCCCACCCCCCCAAAAAAAAAAACCCAGAGGCATTGTAAATGTAAAGTGCCAGCACAGTGAGGGAAGTTGAGTCGCACAGAGACAGGGGTTTTGGGGGTACTCGGCACCGATCACGTCGACTTCTATGGGGGATGTCACGAGTAGCACAGCTCGGTCCGTGACCTGGGCGATCACTGGAATGTGGGATATTTCCAGGGGATGATAGAATGTTCGTGTAGCTTGTCGTGACGCCACCTGTAGTACCTGGTCAGGGTGTCCAGCGCTGCTGTGCAGGTCCTCTGGAAGGGATGGTGTAGTGCAGGTAGGTGATAAGTCTTCTACAGGTAAGACGGTATCCTTCCAGGGCAGATAGATGTGAGATAGAGCAATGGTGCAGAGTGAATGTAGCAGAGTGGAGTATGCGACGTAGTAAGAAAGCAGGAAAGGAAACAATTCTTACTACAAAGACATGCAGCATAAGGCTGCCTCAACCCCTCCCATCCAACTAGCTACACCCTGTTCTAACCAGCCTGAGCTAGACCATCCCATTGGGTCCGCCTACACTCAGCTGGCATAGTGTACTGTTGAATGCAGTGGTTGGAGTCAATGGGGTGTTTCCTCCTTACCTGAGAGTAAGTTGTCACACCGCTGGGTGCGATGCAACATCTCTGTGGCGACTGGACCCTCGGGTGCTTCTGTCTTTTCACAAATGCCGGCTTTACCCGGCAATTGAATCAGAGGCTATTTTACTATGTAGAAGTGAATAAACTATAAATATATGTATATATATATTCACAATGAAATGTATATATATATATATGTATTCTATGTGTGTATATTTGTGTTTACAAGGAAAGAAAGTGTTTTTTTAGTTGCGATATTTTTGTTCCCATAGACTTACATGGGACTTCCGGTATCGGTATCGGGTATCGCCGATATTTTAGTGATATCGGCGATACCATTCCGATCCGATATTTTTGGATATCGGAAAGTATCGCTCAACACTATCTATTAGTGATTGTTCTGTCCCCATCATTCTTTCTCAGATGGTGGAAAGAGGCCAGGAAACAAGTGTTGAATGACTTCAATATTGTCGATCACACTCATTTAGTGGCGTGACCTCAGCGCATGTAAATACAATCGAAATGCTTCTGTGTGATGGTGCAATATGTTAGCATTTGGGGCCACATTTTAAACTTTGCCTAGGGCCCCACTTTGCCTAAAACTGGTCCTGCTGCTACAGACAGTCAAATGTTTGCCAAGGGTGTCTATGATGGCCATAAAATATTTTTCACAATTTTACTCCCCCAGGGTGAAATGTTTTCCAGCACATACAAAAAGTGTATGGCATTCCAAGTGTAGGAGACCCGCTCCCTGTATTTCTCCCTGTATTGCAGTCACACGCTCCGAATGTCAGCGCAGTGCCGGGTATTCATGCGAGAGACTAGCACGAGAATATTGCGAGTTTCTCGCATGTGTGATCATGGCCTTATAGATAAATTAGCCAACTCCCTTAGTCTTAGGGTGCGTGCACACGTTGCGGATTCTGCTGCGGATCCGCAGCGGATTTAGCCATGCGGATCTGCAGCAGATTCTGCTGCGTTGTAAAGTAGCATTCTAATCTATGTAAAACAAAAAATGCTGTGCACATGCTGCGGATTTTTCTGCGCAGATTTGCTGCGGATTTGAATCCGCAGCATGTCAATTCTTTGTGTGGAATGCGCAGCGGTTTTACACCTGCTCCATTATAGAAATCTGCAGGTGTAAAAAAGCAGGGAAATCCGCACAAAATCTGCAGAAAATCCACAGTAAATCTCACTAAATCCGCAGGTAAAACGCAGGTCATTTTACCTGCGGATTTAGCAAAATCCGCAACGTGTGCATGCACCCTTAGGCCGGTGTCACACACAACCACAAAAAATCGGTCCGTTTAGACGGTCGACAATCGGATCAAAATAAAAACATCACACATCCTTCTGGCATCCGATTTTCCTTCAAAGATGCGATTTAATCGCATGTGTGTGTACCTTGTAACATCCGATTTTCATCCGACTTGCGAGATTTTCTCGCAGGCTTGCAAAACTGACATATAATCGATCCAAAAGAATAGTATTTAAATGCCAAAAGAAAGAATAGATATATACACATAGAGCAATATATATATAATATATATATATATTATATATATGTCATTGTGACATATATATATACATATATTTATAATTCTTACACTTCTACATACTGTTATAGCCGCTAATTCAATTGCCGGCTTCAGTGAAATCACAGAAGCCGACATGAAATGATACATTTTCCACACATTTAACCATGTAATTTCATGTATTTTTATATATTTTTGAAACATACAATTACATGAGTATATGTGTGCTAAATTTCAGACATGTAGGGGTTAATTAAAGGTGTAAATTCGTTGGAAAAAAATGCGTGGGCTCCCGCTGTATTTTCTCCACCAGACAGACAAAGCAAAGCGAGTGGGGGCAGATAATAATAGCCTAGGGAGGGTACATTTTTTTGTGCCCCCCCTGGCTACTAACATCTGCCCCCAGACACCCCAAGAAGGGCAAATCTATAATTAGATTCTCCCTTTCTGTCACTTTGCCCGTCTATTCCCATTGCCCTGTAGCGGTGGCGAATGGGTTAATAAGGGGTTAAAATGACCTTGCAATTGAAAGGTCACTTTAAGCCAGGTTAATAATTGATAGCTGTCAATTAGACAACTATCAATTATTAATCCTATTGTATGAAAGAAAAATCAAACACACACACTTTAATAAAAAATAAGTTTAATGAAATAATCACACAGTTTTTGACCATATTTTATTTTCCTGCTAAAACCATTTCCTGTAATAAAAGAAAAATAAAAAAGAAAAATATACTTACCAATCCGATGTACAGTCAGGTCCCACGGTGTAATCCATCAGAAAGGGTTAACAGGTTACAGGTCGCAGAGAGCTAAAATGCTGTCTCAGACCTGTATTCCCCTGAATGAATAAGTTTCCTCTCCCAGCGAAAGTAGAGGAATAGATTCATGAATGAGCTTAATTGATTTATTGCCAATTTAACTTTAGTGACCTGACCTAAAGGGAAAGTGGACACAATCAATTAAGCTTCATTCATGAAACACATCCTCTCCTGTGCCAGGAGAGGAACTTATTCATTCATGAGCTTTGAGCTGAGCATGCAGGATTACTTGCACTGCTTGGCTCAAAGCTAGTTAACCCTTTGTGAAGGATTACAGCGGGGACGTGACAGATCGGCGGAATAGGTAAGAATAATGTTGTTTTATTTTTTTTTCTTTATTTTAGGAGATCAATGGCTTCGCACGGATTAAGTGTAAAATAAAATATGGTCAAAAAAATGTGTTTTTATTTCATTAAAATTATTTATTCTTAAAGTGTGTGTGTTTTTTTATTTACTTCAATAGGATTAATAATTGATAGTTGTCTAATTGACAGCTATCAATTTTAATCTGCCTTAAGGTCACCTTTCAATTGCAAGGTGACAATAAGGTGAGTTTAAACACCATTCGCCACCGCTACAGGGAAAGGGGAATAGCCCGGGCAAAGTGCCAGAAAGGGCGAATTAATTATAGATTTGCCCTTTCTGGGGTGTCTGGGGGCAGATGTTCGTAGCCAGGGGGGGCACAAAAAAAATGCACCCTCCCTGGGCTATTATTATCTGCCCCCACTCGCTTTGCTTTGTCTGCTGGTGGAGAAAAATACAGCGGGACCCACGCATTTTTTTTCAACGAAATTACACCTTTAATTAACCCTAATGTCTGAAATTTTGCACAAATACACTATGTAATTGTATGTTTCAAACATATATAAAAATACATGAAATTACATGGTTAAATGTGTGGAAACAATGTATCATTTCATGTCGGCTTCTGTGATTTCAAAAACCCGGCAATTGAATTAGCGGCTATTCAGTATGTAGAAGTCTAGGAACTATAAATATGTATATATATATATATATATGTGTGTTTATGTGTATATCTATTCTTTTAGTCTTATTAAAGCTGTCAGTGTGATTTTACAGTATAGCCGGGGATGAATTGCCGGCTTTTCTAAAGGACACCGATGCGATTTCATCGCAAGTCACACAGTGTGGTCCGTTTGTAATCAGATTTTTCATCGCTCCCATAGACTTGCATTGGCGATAGTCGACCCACAATCGGTGACAATCGCAGCATGCTGCGATTGTACACGGACGTTTAAAAAGGACCACAAAAAATCTGATACTGGGAGCTGCTCCATAGATTAACATAGGTCCGACGCAATGCGATATTTCATCGCATTGCAGTCGTCCGATTTTTGTCGCCAGTGTGACTCCGGCCTTACATGTGCTCTTTATATCTGGTTTTTCCTTCTACATGTAAACTCAGGTGTAAACTCAGACTGGTCTAGTTGAAATGGAAAAAAGGTGTTTTTGACAAGTGTTTCATTTTTGGGGGACTTCACCGTTTTTAATCAGATAAATGGAGCCAACACAGACATAGGTAAGTCACTATTTTATTGTCATTTTCCTCCACACAATTCTCTTGATTCGAAAGAAAGCATATTCTGAAGCGCTATTTGCATATTTCTCAAGGAGTTACTGACAACAGCTCCTGCAAGAATCTTAGCATGAGGATATGTGCACACGTTGCGTTTTTTTTTCACATTTTTTTCAGTTTTTTGCGGCAAAAATGCTTAAAAAACACATGAATTAAGATCCTATTATTTAGAATGAACTCCTCAATTTTTGTGCACATGGTGCGTTTTTTTCCACAAAAAAAATGCATCGCGGAAAAAAAACGCATCATGTTCATTAATTTCGCTGTAAATCTGCGTATTTTTCCGCAAATTTATTATTGACCTAGAATGTTCAGGAAAAATTTGCGGTAAAAACGCGCAAAAAATGCAATACAATTTCCTCAGGAAATTTCTGCAAACATTCCGCAACGTGTGCACCATAGCCTGAATGATGATAGTGTGAAATGCACACTCTTTACAAGCTTTAAAGAGGAATGGGATTGCAACATTCAAGGACATTCTGAAAAAGTTCTACATGAGTAATACCAGCTGCAAACCTTCCCAAACTGGAAAGTAAAGTACTGTTGGGGCAATGTTGTAAGTGTCTACCATTTGGATTAAACAGTGATTCTCACTTCCACCATCTGGTAGTTTTTTCCTTTTACAAAGGGTATACAGGAGTTAAAACAAGTTGTCCACTTTGAGGAAAGAATAAGCAGTATTGACAGCAAGATTGTCTGCCATTATTCGTTCATTATAGTTGCTTTTAATATATAGTACTTTTTCTTACAACATTCAATCCTGTATATATTCAGGGGAGCATTAATGACTAAACACCAGGATCTCAAATTACTTAGTTAATGTTATGTTCGGAGAAAAAAATCAGATTTGTCATCATAAGGTAGTTTCCACTAGCGTTCGGCAGGGCGCGGGGGGTGGTACTTCCTTGTTAAGCCCCCCACTTCCGCACCTCTTCCTTCAGCCCTCCCCTACTCTCATCTCCTGCGTACCTTATCTTTAACATTGGGTTCGCAGGCCATTCAGATGTATGTGGAGGGGTCCCATGCGTCGATTGACCTGCGCAGAACGAACATATTGCATTTTGTTTGAGATAGCCAGGCGTCAAAACGACGCAAGGGACCATCCACATACATCCAAGGCCGCGACCCAATGTTAAAGATAAGGTACGCAGGATGATGCAGACGTAGGCGGAGCGAACGAAGAGGTGCGGTAGGGGAGGGGCTTAAACGGGGAATTACGCAGCCCGCTGAGCGCTATGTGAAACGCTGGCCTATAACATTTTCTTTTCTAAATAATGAATAAATACCAATCATTCCAAAATAACCAGTCACAATTTTGTGACCTTTATTAATAATGTCTTATAATTTTATTATACTGCAAAGGCAAAAAAAACGACCAAGTGTGTTCAGATCCACCTCGGGTGCTCAAAAGGAAGATTCCTCATTGTTATTGTAAGAAAATTATATTGCACAGCAATTTTTTTTCAGTAAAAAGACAACACTGTAACAAAAACCAGATACACCCTTTACTGCCAAGAGGGTCTTTTAAGTGCATTTCTGTTATCAAGCCATTGACCTAAATTCCATA
>JARQOD010000005.1:339149168-339176697 GCA_033576555.1 Oophaga sylvatica
GGTCACATGGACGGAATAGTACATCGGATGGAATTAAGGGATTAATCCAATTAGACCAGTTGGTTCATGGTTGAACAACCTATGAACGTTACCTATATACAGTTAAACACATTTTAGCTGATATTAACCATTACAGTCATTTAAGCAGCTAAGCACATTGGATTACACCAAGCTAGTAATAACTATTATGGAAGGACCACTTTCACAGAATATAGTTCATTTAAGACGAAAAGTTTACAGTACTGACTTTCTTTCAGGCAGTGATACTCTATTATTGATTGGCTTAAAAGGGGTTGTCCCCAAAGTATATTTTAATTAGATCTTGGAATAAAAATATGTTCTTCAATTTGATGTGTTAAATTTTGTTTTACTATATTGAGATAATCTTATAAATGTGCCCCTGCTACAGTTAGGTCCAGAAATACTGGAAAAAACTAGTTAGAAAAACTAATTATGCATCCTCTTGCATTTGTTGGTGTGCCTGCTAGTTCTGGTTTGTTTGTTTTTTTTTTCTATTAGGTCCAGAAATATTTGAACAGGGACATGTTTTGGCATTTTAGCTGTTTACCAAAACATAATTCGACTTAAGCTATGTAACCAACATGGGATAAAAGTGCAGACTCTCAGCTTAAATTTGAGGGCATTTACATCCTATGTGGAGTAAGGGCTTATGAATTACAGCTCTTTATTATGTAGCTGCCTCTTTTTAACGTGAACAAAAGTAATTGGACAATTCTTGCAAAAAGCTCAATAATCAGTGCTAAGTCTGAAGACAATTCCAGGTGTGGCGTTTGCATTTGGAAGCTGTTGCTATGAACCATGGTCAAAGTAGCACTCAATGGATGAGAAACAAGCCATCATTAGGTTAAAAAAAAATCCATCAGAGAGAAAGTGGCCAAATCAACAGTTTGATACATTCTGTAAAAGGAGAAAAAAAAAGCGCAATGGTGTGCTTGGGAACTCAAAAAGGCCTGGATGTCCATGGAAGACAACAGCAGTGGATGGCTGCAGAATCCTTTCCGTGGTGAAGTAAAACTTCTTCTCAACATCTGCCCAAGTGAAGGACACACTTGAGGAAGCAGGAGTTTCAGTATCTAATAAAGATGAGCAAGCACTAAAATGCTTGGATGCTCGTTATTCAAACTGAGCAATTTCTAATGCTCAGATGCTCGTTTCGAGCAACGAGTATAATTGGAGTCAATGGGAAATCTGAACATTTCTCCAGCAGACCCCACGAGGAGGTCTATGGGGCAGTGAAAATTTTTAAATGGATAGAAAAAGTGCTGAATGGGAGAACAGCATGAGGAAGACCCCTGGAAGCATCTCTCACTCCCAGTTTGCCATGAAGAACAATGGTGTCACACTGTTACTGCATTTTAAGGACTGACGAAGAAACAAAAATTGGAGAGAAATTGGAGTTTACAGGAAAAAAATGTTAAGAAACATTCTTTCCCGTATAATGACTTGTTATATAGGCAAAATTTAAAAAGGATTTAAAAAAATAAATTAAGTAAACAAAAATTTAATTTTTATTACCAAATCAGTTGTCATACTTGGCATTGATGAGGGGCTTTACCCCGAAACACTATGTCTGAAAATTGAGATTCTGAATTGGCTTTTATCCTAAGTTATATTGCAAGACTCGTTAAAGGGTCAATAATGACTTGAAGGATTGTTGCTTTCAACAGGTGGCACTATAGAGTTCAAGTCCTCTTCCTCTCTGAAGAGGCAATTTGCATATTAAAAAATTGGAAATGTCATTGTAATTTATGAAGGAAGCAAGAACGGCCAAAAAATATGATGGAAGAGGGACTCAGATACACCCTGTATTAGACATAAAGGAAGGCCTCATACACATTTTGCTAAAATTGTCATGTAGTGGTACTCCTAGACTCATAAAGGCCTAACTGCAACTAGAGAAGTGTGATGGGAATTTTTCCAACATATTTTGCACAATGACCTTCTACTATAGCACCATTTTAGTAGACTTCTCTGCCTCAGGAAGGAGAGATGCAAAGTTCTTGTAGCATGGGTTTAGCTGGGTGAACAACTAGTACTCTTTTTGGCTAAGATAAATGTAACACGAGGGTCACGGGAAAGGCAGTAGCACATAAAGTCTGCCATTTACACACATGGTCAAAATTGTTGGTACCCCTCGTTTAATGACAGAAAAACCCACAATGGTCATAGAAATAACTTGAATCTGACAAAAGTAATAATAAATCAAAAATATATGAAAATGAACAAATGAAAGTCAGACATTCATTTTCAACCATGCTTACACAGAATTTTAAAAAAATAAAACTCATGAAATAGGCCTGGACAGAAATGATGGTACCCCTGAAAATAATGTGACAAAAGGAACATGTTAAATCAAGGTGTGTCCACTAATTAGCATCACAGGTGTCTACAATCTTGGAATCAGTGAGTGGGCCTGTAACCGTGCTGTTTGGTGACATAGTGTTTATCACACTCAACATGGACCAGAGGAAGCAAAGGAAAGAGTTGTCTCAGTAGATTAGAAAGAAAATTATAGACAAACATGTTAAAGGTAAAAGTTATAAGACCATCTCCAAACAGCTTGATGTTCCTGTGACTACAGTTGCACATATTATTCAGAAATGTAAGCTATATGGGACTGTAGCCAAACTTCGAAAATTGATGACAAATCAAAGAGATGGATAATACGAATGGTAACAAAAGAACCCAGAAAAACTTCTAAACAGATTAAAGATGAACTTCAAGCTCAAGGAACATCAGAGTCAGATCGCACCATCCATCTTGTATGAGCCAAAGTGGACTACATGGGAGATGACCAAGGAGGACAGCATTTTTGAAAAAAATTATAAAAAGCAGACTGGAAGTTGTCAAACTACATGTTGACAAGCCACAAAGCTTCTGGGAGAATGTCTTATGGACAGATGAGACAAAAATTGAACTTTTTGGCAGGGCACATCAGCTCTTTGTTCACAGGTGGAAAAAGGAAGCATAACAAGAAAAGAACACTGTCCCTACTGTGAAACATAAAGGAGGCTCTGTTATGTTCTGAGGCTGCTTTGCTGCATCTGGCACAGGGTGTCTAGAATCTGTGCAGGGTACAATGAAATCTCAAGACTATCAAGGGATTCTAGAGAGAAATGTGCTGCCCAGTGTCAGAAAACTTGGTCTCAGTCGCAGATCTTGGGTCATGGGTAACAGGATAATGACCCAAAACACACAGCTAAAAACACCCAAGAATGGATAAGAGGAAAACATTGGACTATTCTGAAGTGGCCTTCTGTGAGCCCTGACCTAAATCCTATTGAGCATCTTTGGAAGAGCTGAAACATGCTGTCTGGAAAAGGAAACCTTCAAACACAAGACAACTTGAGCAGTTTGCTCTTGAGGAGTGGGCCAAAATACCTGTCGAGAGGTGCAGAAGTCTCATTGACAGTTACAGGAATCGTTTGATTGCAGTGATTGCCTCAAAAGGTTAAGCAACAAAATATTAAGTTAAGGGTACCATCATTTCTGTCCAGGCCTATTTCATGAGATTTAATTTTTTAAAAATTCTGTGGAAGCATGGTTGAAAAGCAATGTCTGACTTTCATTTATTCACTTTCATAGATTTTTGATTTATTATTACTTTTGTCACATTCAAGTTATTTCTGTGACCATTGTGGGTTTTTTTCTGTCATTAAACAAGGGGTTACCAACAATTTTGACCACGTGTGTATACCAAGTTCCCTTCAGCCTCATTGTTATGTCATCTGCTCAGCGTGGATTGGGTGAGGCTGCGCTGGGTAGTATCTCCCTGTCTCATGTCTTCCTTCGTCTCCACCTGGTCTGCATGCAAAGTTTCATGTTAAATTATCAGAAGCGACTGTTTACGTAAGCATAGAAGTGGGATTGTTGCGCTGATGATGGTGTCATCTTTGTGAGTCCTCAAAGTTGTGGAGAACTGCACAAATGTCAGACATCCATGCCCACTCTTCAGTTATTATATGCGGAGACTGACCAAAATACTGACGGGTGTGTTGGAGCTGGTATTCAACACCTGTCTTTGCAGCCCACAAAGCCTTACCAGCATGTGTAGTGTGAAGATCCTGCATGTGGCAATGTCGCACTCCAGTCCGTGAGCTGGCACTTACATGCACTGCTACAGCACTGCCAGAGAGGTGGCAGCTGTAGCTGACTTACATAAATGGCCAATGACGTGGAGAACCTTGACACGAAGCTTTGACAAATATAGTTAGGATTTCAGAAACCAATGAACTACCAAGTTGAGCACGTGGGCAAAACATGGTACATGTGCGAGCTTCTAAGCTTCACAGCCACCACCAGGTTATGGCCATTATCAAACACAACCATCCCCCCACATTTATTATAAGTCCTTGATAGAATAATAATGAATTTGGGGGTGGGATGAAACATTATCAGGTACTGAGCATCCTCTGCCACTTTCTAATTCATTACAAGTCACTGACAGCCTCTTCTTCCACCTTTTAATTAATTGCAAAGTGTCCTATGCACCTTGCACCCTCCTCTCCCATTCCCCAATAAATGTTAAGTCCCTGATATTGTCATAATGAATTATGGGATGGGGGAGGATGCTATTAGGGACTTAGCATCTTACTCCACCACCCAATTCATTTTACATCCATAGCTAACTCCTCCTTCCCCTGTTCATAAGTCCATTGTAAGTACCCTTAACTCTCATCCCAATCCCCACCCCCTCATTGTCCTTTCCCCCACATCCCTCATACTGTCTTTTCTCCTACATTTCTCATATTACCTTCTCCCCTACATCCCTCATATTGTCTTCTCCCCCATATCTCTCATACTGTTTTCTCCCACATCCCTCAAACTGTTCTCTCCCCCACATCCCTCATACTATCCTCTCCCCCACATCCCTTATACTATACTCTCCCCCACATATCTCATACTCTCCTCACACTGTCCTTTCCCCCACATCCTTCATATTATCCTCTCTCTGTATACTGTGAAAAAATAAATGACACTCACTTGTCCATCCGTTCTTCACCAGCACCGTGTCTTTCTTCCTCGTTGGCAACTTTATAAAGAACACAGGTGTGCATGGCGTACAGACGTCATCAAGCTATGCATGATTACGTCAGAGAAAGTGCCAGGCAGGAAGCTGGGGCGGATTCCTGTGGCTCAGGTTGGCATTTTCTCCTCTAGGCAGAAGAGCTGCAGGATCGCTACCTGCCCAGCACACCCCATATGATGAGGGCAATCTGGCCATGGGCCTCACTAAGCCTCAGGCAAACCTCGAATTCTGAGCTTGGGTGCAGGTGCTGCTGCACCAGCTATATGTCCACCCTTACAAGGGCTGTTAGTATGACGGTTCAGAATCAGCACCAGTATCAACGATAGAGGACTCTGAGTCGTTAACTGTCACAACTGTGCACACAGCCCTGGAGAAGCACTCTTTCCCTCTAATAAGAACTGTCCATGAGCTGTACAGTGGCGTCAGGGTGCCGAGCGTGCAGCGCTTGCCTTTTTATAACCCCCGATGATATAATTTGGTCAATCAATCACAGTAATGCCACTGCAAAGATAGCTGCAGCATTACAGTGACAGGCAATCCTCGCATGCTTATTGGCTGTGTAACAGGCACCAAACATGTGGGACGAGGATTCAAGTTTCAAATTCAAGCACCCACTAATGTTCACTGAGTTACGAGCATATCCGAGCACCTAGATACTCTAGTGATATCTGAGTATCACCGACCACGTTCACTCATACCTAGTATTTAAGTCTACCAGAAAGAGAAGACTTCAAGAGAGCAAATAAATAAGGTTCATCACAAGGTGCAACTCGTTAATCAGCCTTAAAAATAGAAGATTAGTCTTTACCAAAAAACATCTAAAGAAGCCAGTCCAGTTCTGGAAAAGCATTCTTTTTACAGATGAAACTAAGATCAACCTTTACCGGAATGATGGGAAAAAGAAAGTATGGAGAAGGCTTGGAATAGCTCATGATCCAAAGCACAGCGCATCCTCTGTAAAACATGCAGGAGGCAGCGTGATGGCATCGGCATGCATTGCTTCCAATGGCACTGGGTCAGCAGTGTTTATTGATGTGACTGAAGCCGCCAGATGAATTCTGAAATGCACAGGGCTATACTTTCTTCTTAGATTCAACCAAATTCAGGGCCCTCATTCCTCTTGGTATCTGTTGATTTATGTGATTATTGTTATTCTGTAATGTCTTTTATTGTCTGCACAAGTGTCCTTTAAAATGTAAAGTGCTGCAAATATGTTGGCCCTATAGAAATAAAATTATTATTATTACTATTATTATTAAATGCAGCAAGGTTGATTGGACGGCGCTTTACAGTACAGCTGGACAATGACCCAAAACATAATGCAAACACAACCTGTGTTGCTAATTACCATAAGTTTCAAAGTAATGGTAATATTCTATAATAAGCACTTTGAGAATGTAAGAATATAAGAACAATGTAAGAATGTAAGAACAAAAGATTGTTCTACATGATAGCAACAATTTGTGACCATAAGCAATGTAAATAAATCCAATGACACTACTTGTCATGCAATGCACTAAGCTACTAGAATAATAATGTGGTGCTACTGTAAGGTGGAAGACCAAGCTGCAAGTACTTGTACTGAGTCAGGTCCAGAACTGTCGAGGCTAGATCCCCTGTTGCCTGGGGGGAAGTAATAGTAAGCCGGACCATCCTTCTGACCGAGGGGGATGGGGGGATATAAAGCAAAAGCGCACACAGAAGCGAGTAGTTTAGCGGCAACCCGGGGCAGCACGCAGTGAGGTGAGCGTCATTCTCCGTTCCCCTCCCACCGAGTACCAGCACTGCGGCAGCCCCAGTCGTCTGTAAAGGGACTGCTGCAGAAAGAGGAGCTGGGCGTGCTGCAGCAGTTCAGAGAGAGGAATGCTCTGTCCTGGGAGTACCAGCATCGCCCAGGCCAGCGTCCGTGTAGAGGATGCAAAGTGTATCCCTTTAAGTTGTTCATATTGGTATATATCTATATGTATATATTTATGTATAATGTTCTATTACTGATTATTGATACGTATGTTATTATTGCTGCTATGTATATAGTTTTCATTTGGGAAAGTGTAGTACTTAAATTCAGTCACTAGATGGGGGCATTTTAGTCTATAGTGTTCCAGATAGGAATTTCACAAAGTGTGTATAATTAATAGTTAAACATAGGAGTAGTGTTGAGCGATATTGCTCGATATCTAAAAATATCGTATCGAAATTGTATCGCCGATAGCACTAAATATCGTGGATATCCGATTTCGATACCGGAAGTCCCATGTAAGTCTATGGGAACAAAATATCGCAACAAAAAAAACCCTTTCTTTCATTGTAAACACAAAATAAACACACATAGAATACATATATATATATATATATATATATATATATACATGTCATTGTGACATATATATACATATATTTATAGTTTATACACTTCTACATAGTAAAATCGACTCTAATTCAATTGCCGGGTAAAGGACGTGACATACCCCATAGAAGTCGACGGGCTCGGTGCCGAGTACCCCGAAAACCTCTGGCTTTGTGCGACTCAACTTGGGCGTCACGAACAGGATTCTGTAGCTCGCTATAAGCGAGTCCTGTGTGCCTGAATTGCACTGGTTTTGTGCTTGAGAATTGCTAAAATCATCAGAGAATGTATTTGCCATTTTTCCGCCATATCTGCGTCACGACGAGGCACTGGTGAAGAAGAAGGGCGTGCTCTTCGTGGGTGTCACTCACTCAGTGGCGTGAAAACGTTAGCCGACCACTCTAAATGGTACTGCAATGTAAGATCGTGCCCCACAGCTCTGGAGTTCCGCCTCCTCATCCTCCTCAGTGTGCGGAAACTAACACGAAGGTCCCGCCTCCCTACAAAAGAGGGGCCCTCTCCAGATGCTAATGACACATGTGACTTGGCAGAGATGGCTAATGGACACGACGAGCAGAAGTGGGAAGGGATGGAGCAGTCAGAGCTCTCCCCCCACGGAAGCGACCCGATCGCCACAGAATCACCGTTGGGCACCCGGCCTGTAAACCCTCCTACGCTGCAAGAAGCGGAGGATACCCTAAGAGGCCTGGCCCGGCACCGGGAGGAGGTCGCCAGGATGGAAGCCAGCTGGCGTGCCCTAAAACTAAACTTGGAGCGGCGCCAATCCCTCTTACCTGAAGTGTCTGTACCGGAAGGTGAGGCACCCGTTCTAGTAGAGGAGTCCTTGCAATGTGATCCGGTTGACGTTGTCACAGTGGAGGCACCCGTTCCTGCAAAAACCGCAGCACCGTCAGCAGCACCCCAGATCCCGCTGTCTGCCCCCGTCGCTGAGACAGAAGAAGCGACACCCGTCCTCATGGAGGAGGCCGCGCAGGCACCAGGCACTACCTGCCTGTACCGGAGCCCCGACTGTCATCTGATTTAGAGCCGTCTGCTTCCTCCGCAGGGGAGCGCCGCCAGGACTGGGGGGCGACAGGAGAGCTGCCGCAAACCGGACACTGTAAGCTGCAGTGGAGTGGTGGAGACATGGAGCAGCTGGTGGAGGAGAATTACAACCGGCGTCAGGAGGAAGAGTGGAGACGTTGGGAGCGGGAAGCAGAGCGACAAAGGGAGCAGCGAGAAACCCTAAAACTTTGCCAACGTCACCTGGAGAAGGACCGGGCAGATAAGGACCGGATGAGAAAGGATAAAGGAACCCTGAGTGAGCCGCGGCGTAAGGGTGCAGTACGGAGCTTTAAATTGAAAGGTGGTTGGGGCTTCATCAAGGAGCCTGGACTTTATTTAGAAGTCTTTGTGACCCGGCGGGACATGGAGGCTCACCTCCCAGAAGGACACCCGGGGAGGGACCTGTTGCCAGGAGACTTGGTGACTTACACCCGACACTGGGGTTACAATGGGTGGTACGCCCTAAATGTTACCAGGTGCGACCCCTACTCCCCAGTGTGTCAGGAACCTGTGAGACCCTCGGAGCCTTCAGCCTCCCACATCCAGGCCTCTGCAAAAGTGCCCACCCCACGCCGTAAATCTCCCAAGCCTCCCTCAGTGGTCTCCTCAGCAGCCCCAGCTATGGACATGATAAGTATAGCTGGCCCGTACCCGGCGCCTGTTAGGCCCCATTGGGGTTCGTTCAGTCCGTGACATAGGGCTCCAGACCCGGAGGGAGATGAAAGAGGTGGCCACACAGACACAGATAGCGGGTCACGACTTGACTGTACAGGCCACACGACGTCATCAGGTCCTGGTGGTCCTTGGTGCCTCGGATGTTTGGCAAGCACCAGAAGAGTACCACGTGGTACCTGGAACACCCCTGCCAAAGAATTATAAATAACCCGGACAGGGTCCCTGTATGTAAATAGTTAAATTGTTTATGTACCCGGACGGGTGAATGTTCCTAAAAAGTTTTTTAATTTAATAAAAAAAAAAAAAACACAGTTTTCATTACTTTTATTACAGTCTCATCCTGCGACGCCATCGATCTCCTGTAAAAAAATGAAAAAAAAAAAAAAAAAGTATACCACCTGACCGACGCAGTCCATAGTAACGAGTGTCCCACGACGATCCAGCTCTGCTACATCAGAATGACAGGCAGAGCCTGTCATCCCGGCGCAGCACAGCTGATTACCTGCTTCCCCGGCGGTGACGTCATCGGACTGACTGCTTTACGGCCGGGATTACCCTGCAGTCACTGCAGTTATCGCGAAAAACTGCATGTGACCGCCAGGGAGAAGATAATGGCGGCCATCAAGCAGTCCAGGACGTGACCGCCGGAGATCTTCTGCCAGGTAAGGCCGCTGACTCCTGACAGACCCGACCGACGGACACTCACAGTGACAGTGACAAATCCGATTCCGGTATTCGATAAGACGAAAATATCGAAACGAATTATCGAAAGGCCGATAGAGCTAATATCGGCCGATAGCCGATATTTGCATTATCGTATCGCTCAACACTACATAGGAGGGGTGAACTGCAGTTAAGAAAGGAAGGACTTCCTGATATAGCTCAGTCTGGCCTGGGTGCCCAAAGCTCCTGCACGGGCTTAAGTGCCCGGACTTATAGCAGTGACCACGCAACGTTCATTAAGAGAGAAGCCCAGCCATCTGCAGCACCAGGCCAGGAAAGCAACAAGCCAGAACTACAGTGGGCTTCAGCAGTGTTGGTGCAGAGGCTGAAGCAAAGGCCAGGAGAGTACAGGGAAGCAGGAAACTCCATGATGTGGCAACTTATTGCATGGGCTGATGCCCTCAGATCCGGAGTGAAACGGCTGAGGGAACCCCCAACCGCAGTGAGTTTAAGCAGAGAGGACGCTGCGTTACCGTTAAAGGCGGTAGGACCCCATAATGCACTGGAGGCCGAAGGAAGTACGGCAGGAGAAGATAGAACACTATAGGAGGGCAGGTTGCTGACCAGGAGGCAGCTGACATCGGGGGCTGAAGTTCTAGTGTCTGGGGTGATACGGGCTAAAGAATGCCTAACCGTAGCAGAATTGGCTAGGGAGGACACTGAGGACCCGTATGAGACAGTCCATCCCTGGTACGTGCTGTGTGTCAGAGAGAGAAGTACAGGGAAAGAGGAAGATATGTACAATGTGAAGCCCGCTACTAATGCTGTGAAGAAAATGGATGTGCTGGGTACGAAACGAGTAAAGTTGTGCAGTTTGAAGTTGATATGGACTGTGTTTCAATTTATGTGGAACCATTTACAGGGAGCCTACAGCACAGCAGAAAGGACCCGGATGGCGCAGAAAGTGTAGCCACAGGTATTCAGAGAAATTAACACTATTTTTATGTGAGGGGAGGCCAGGGTGTGAGGATGCAGAAATCCTCAGCCATGACTACTACCCTGGCCGTCTCCTGCCGTCAACAGCGGGGACCAGAGAGAAAGAGAGACGTGCAGTGTGTGCCCGGTGACTACCAGAGAGCAAGGTGCCATACGCTCCATGTCCGTGAGTACAGTGCACGTGCCACATAAGAATGACTGGGTACGGGACAGACCCTTGCGCCCTGATTTTGCCAGTGTATATTTGCTGAGCCACGTTGGGCTCGCACAGGACTGTGGCTCGCACCCTTGTCAGCCACTGCAGCATATGGACTAGGGGCTCAGTGGAAGGTACCGGAGATCGACCGCTGCCGTCAGAAGACGGGGCATTGTTGTCTGCAGGATCCCATTGGAAAACACACTGCGCCAGCCGTTGTCGGCGCTATTGACTTCATAGTCTGAGGATCTACTGACTTTCTAGCTGGATTCAATAGAACTGTCATTACCCGATCCTATGTTCTTTAATTCTGCATATCCTTTACAAATTGAACTGTTTATTCCCTGATTTAACTGTTTACCTCCCTGCATGGAGTATCCCATTGTCAATTAAAATTGTTAACCCTTGCTCTGCCTCCTGTCTGTCACTGCATCCCACAACCTGATCACACTACCACAAGAAAGAGCTTTGCCCTTCAATAATACATAGTGTGATCTATTTCAAGTGTTTATTTCTGTTAATGTTGATGATTATGGCTTACAGCCAATGAAAACTCAAAAGTCATTATCTCAGTAAATTAGAATACGTTATAACTAGCGATGAATGAATAGTGAAATATTCGGATTCGGGAAAATATCGGCCTGAATACACGAATTTCTAATATTCGTGTATTCGGTACGAATAATGAATCCGATGCAAGTTAATCGGAAAGCCGAATATTTTTCTGGCGAACCCAACAAACAGGTCTGGGGGGCCTGAGAAAAAAGCTGAAATGGATGGGAAAAAGCTAAAACTAAATGAGAACAGCATGGAGATGATGCCTGCATGCCTTTCTGACTCACCTGTATCTGAGAATAATGCTGTCAGACTAGTGCGCCAGTTTTACGGATCTTTTAAAAGACCTACTAAACTAAACCAAATTTTTTTTAAAGGGAAAAATGCTAAGAAACATTTTTCCCTTCATAATTACATGTATATAATGCAAAATAAAAATAAAAAAAAATTATACCTCCCCTTTGGCATCTGTTCACACGGAGCGTTTTGACTTTAGTTTTTCCAGTAACATTTGTGAGAGCTCTCACTCCTTCATTTGGGAGGACCCCCCTTCATGCCAAATAGTTAGCAAGATAGTGGAATACATATTCCCTATTCCATTACAATGCCATTTCAAACATGCCCATTTAAATTTTAAGCTTTGCCCACCACCACCACCATGTCCACCACCATGTCATTATGCGGCCCTCGCTTACAATTTGCAGAGGGCCAGCCGGTGCCGTGAAACCTGAGTTTGGTAAGGGCCTTCAGGTGGCTCTGTAGCATACATTTGGGAGAGCTCTCACTCCTACATTTGGGAGGTCCCTTCCTCATTTCAAATAGTTAGCAAGATAGTGGAATACATATTCCCTATCCCATTACAATGCCATTTCAAACATGCCCATTTAAATTTTAAGCTTTGCCCACCACCACCACCATGTCCACCACCATGTCATTATGCGGCCCTCGCTTACAATTTGCAGAGGGCCAGCCGGTGCCGTGAAACCTGAGTTTGGTAAGGGCCTTCAGGTGGCTCTGTAGCATACATTTGGGAGAGCTCTCACTCCTACATTTGGGAGGTCCCTTCCTCATTTCAAATAGTTAGCAAGATAGTGGAATACTATTCCCCATCCCTTTACAATGCCATTTCAAACATACCCATTTGAATTTTGGGATTTGTCCGCCACCACCACCTCCACCGCCATTTCATTATGCGGCCCTGGCTTAACATTTTCAGAGGGCCAGCAGGTACTATGAAACCTGTGGTTTGTAAGCTCAACAGTTCATTTTTTCCAGCAGATTCCAAGGGAAAACTGTCATAGCGGGTGAAGCCGCTGTAAGGTGAATATATTACAGGAGTTGGGGGAGCTGTATGATCAATGTCAGGCAATTCAATTCTACCAGACACCAAAAGCATTAGAATTAAATTCTGAATACAGTGTATGCAAGCGAGGGAATATATTGTGGTCAGTCTGTCAGGTCTGAAACCCATATCAGGAACATGTACAAGTCTCATTTTACTTGGAAGCAGCTTTCTCAAAGGAAAGAGCTAGGAGTGCCATTGACCAATCTGAACAAACTTACACACTTCTTCTGGAAACTACCCAATCAGGCAGAATGTATCTTTTGTATTGTTTTGAGCAACAATGAAGTATTACAGGATTTGTCCCAGAGAGTGTTGAAGTCTGTGGAGTGCATTACTCAGGTGACAGGCAGTGCTACAGAGCACACTAAACGAGATCGCTAACGAGATCGCTAATGAGTCACCGATGCTATTCCATCCGGTTTGCGTTTAGTTGGACCATCATTTATTTTTCAACAGGACAATGACCCCAAACACACCTCCAGACTGTGTAAGGGCTATTTGACCAAGAAGGAGAGTGATGGGGTTGCTACGCCAGATGACCTGGCCTCCACCAGACCTGAACACAATCGAGATGGTTTGAGGTGAGCTTGGACCACTCACCGCTTCAATTTTGAATAAATCCCCAACAGTGTCACCAGCAAAGCACCCCCACACCATCACACCACCTCCTCCATGCTTCACGGTGGGAACCAGGCATGTAGAGTCCATCCGTTCACCTTTTTTTGCGTGCAAAGCAGTAATCAAAGCAAAAGGTGGCTACTTTGAAGAACCTAGAATATAAGACATATTTTCAGTTGTTTCACACTTTTTTGTAAAGTGTAATATATAATTCCACATGTGTTAATTCATAGTTTTGATGCCTTCAGTGTGATTCTACAATTTTCATAGTCATGAAAATACAGTAAAATCTTTGAATGAGAATGTGTGTCCAAACTTTTGGTCTGTACTGTACATAGAGCATGTTTCTTTACTCATATTATTATTCTGTGTAAGGCTGAAACCTGAAGAATTGTGTGGAGCATATTGTAACATCCCTGCCAACATCACTGCATGGCTTCCCATCTCCCATCAGGCTGATACACCGACTTTCTCACCACTCTGGGCCATGCTGTGAGTTCTGCCCTCTGTCTGCGCCATGCAGTAAACCACATGTCCTCTGCTTGCTGTGTGCATAATTGCTAGCTGTGTGCTTAGGGCAGTGGCGCCTGCACTTCCTGATTTTTAAAGGGACAATGTCTGCATTCGTAATGTGTCCCCAGCCTGTTATCAAGAGACATCAAGTATTTAAAGCATTACCACCAATGGGAAAAGGCGTGAACAACATTCCCACTCAAGGGTATGCCACACTAAACAACATCGCTAACGGGATCGCTAAAAAACGTCACTATTTAGCGATCCCGTTAGCGATGTTGTAGTGTGCGGCAGCTGCCAGCGACGAGCTTCCTGCTGTGATCTCGCTCGTCGCTGGAATCGCTCCGGACCCTATTTCATCGTCGGCGCTCCCGCTGGGTAAGTATTATCGCTGAGTGTGGCACCTTTTCTTAGCGATTTAGCGGTACTTTTGTACCGCTAAAGTCGTTAAGGAGATCGCTAACCGCGATAGCGTCCTTAACGATATCGCTAAGTTAAGCCGCACTCAGCGATATACAAACAATCCCGCTAGCGATCTCATTAGTATGCGACGCTAACGAGATCGCTAGCGGGATTGTGTAGTGTGGCAGTACCTTCAGTCTGTGTTCAACTACTGAGTTGCCAGGTCCTGTCCTGTTTCTGCCACCCTGGGTGCTGTATGCCCAGGTCTGTATCTGTATCCTATGTGTATTGTTTCTGACACCCTGGGGCTGTATACCCAGGCCTGAATTCTTAGCCTGAATTTGTTTCCATGTCTAAACTAAGTCCTATACCTGAACCTGTTTGTATCCTTGTCTGGAGCCTTCCCTACTCTGCTGTGTCTAGAGACAATGAGAAGGGGAACACAATTAACAAATTATAACAATAGAATATATAGAGAATGAGAGTAGAAATTTGACCTTTGTACAATGTACAAAGGTTTCCAAAAATTAACCTAAGGGGTCTGTATCATACACGCTGAAAGATGCCGTGATGGGGACATCACAATACACTATGCAGTTATTATAAGAGGTACAATACAGACCAAAAGTTTGGACACACCTTCTCATTTAAAGATTTTTCTGTATTTTCATGACTATGAAAATTGTACATTCACACTGAAGGCATTGAAACTATGAATTAACACATGTGGAATTATATACTTAACAAAAAAGTATGAAACAACTGAAAATATGTCTCATATTCTAGGTTCTTCAAAGTAGCCACCTTTTGCTTTGATGACTGCTTTGCACACTCTTGGCATTCTCTTGATGAGCTTTAAGAGGTAGTTACAGGAAATGGTCTTCCAACAATCTTGAAGGAGTTCCCAGAGATGCTTAGCACTTGTTGGCCCTTTTGCCTTCACTCTGCGGTCCAGCTCACCCCAAACCATCTCGATTAGGTTCAGGTGACTGTGGAGGCCAGGTCATCTGGCGTAGCACCCCATCACTCTCCTTCTTGGTCAAATAGCCCTTACACAGCCCGGAGGTGTGTTTGGGGTCATTGTCCTGTTGAAAAATAAATGATGGTCCATCTAAACGCAAACCGGATGGAATAGCATGCCGCTGTAAGATGCTGTCCTAACCATGCTGCTTCAGTATGTCTTCAATTTTGAATAAATCCCCAACAGTGTCACCAGCAAAGTACCTCCACACCATCACACCTCCTCCTCCATGCTTCATGGGGGGAACCAGGCATGTACAGTCCATCGGTTCAACTTTTCTGCGTCGCACAAAGACACGGTGGTTGGAACCAAAGATCTCAAATTTGGACTCATCAGACCAAAGCACTGATTTCCACTGGTCTAATGTCCATTCCTTGTGTTCTTTAGCCCAAACAAGTCTCTTCTGCTTGTTACCTGTCCTTAGCAGTGGTTTCCTAGCAGCTATTTTACCATGAAGGCCTGCTGCACAATGTCTCCTCTTAACAGTTGTTGTAGACATGTGTCTGCTGCTTGAACTCTGTGTGACATTGACCTGGTTTCTAATCTGAGCTGCACGGATAAACTTATTCTCAGAAGCAGAGGTGACTCTTGGTCTTCCTTCCTCATGTGAGCCAGTTTCTTTGTAGCGCTTGATGGTTTTTGCAACTGCACTTGGGGACACTTTCAAAGTTTTCCCAATTTTTCAGACGGACCTTCATTTCTTAAAGTAATGCTGGCCACTCGTTTTTCTTTACTTAGCTGCTTTTTTCTTGCCATAATACAAATTCTAACAGTCCATTCAGTAGGACTATCAGCTGTGTATCCACCAGACTTCTGCACAACACAACTGATGGTCCGAACCCCATTTATAAGGCCAGAAATCCCACTTATTAAACCTGACAGGGAACACCTGTGAAGTGAAAACCATTCCCGGTGACTACCTCTTGAAGCTCCAAACTTTTGGTCTGTACTGTATATAAAAAAACTCATCATTATATATTGGTTTAATAAACAGCATATCTTTATCTAGCAGTTGTGCGACTGGCGCAAAGCCTGCAGAGATAAGCAAACATGAATATTTACCTCTAATTTTCATGAATCTGCTGTTGCTGTGTGTAATAAAACTGAAATATTACAAAAAATTGATACACATTGCTAGATATATTGAATTTGTATATAACACCTCTGTGAGGGTACTTGACAAAAATAAAGCTAGTGAATTTTTTTTTCATAAGCATAAACATTCAATATGATAAAGGGTGACGTTAAGGGACATGGATGTGGTGGTGCCCGCCAAGGCTGTGGTACAGATCAGGAGGTGACTGGATCTCGTTCTAGCTTCCTGTTCAAATGTGGCCAGCGCGCTACACCACTGATGAACCCAGACAAGTGCGAGGATGTTGTTAGTTGGATGGCAGACCAAGGCTCCAGTGTGTTGACAAGTAGCACCACAAAGTCTTCCATATGGTCCAGTCTCAGTAGCCAAGAGGCTGGGCCTCTGAATCCTCAACCTGGTACTCCTCCTCCCACCGTCAAGAGTCCCAGGAGACATATGACCCCAATGCTGGCCACTTTGAGGAACTGTTTAAGTTCTCTTGTAATTTGTCAGGCCTCTCAACGTGCACCATTAAAGAGGGTCAAGAGGAGGTGGAGTGCAGTGATGCCCAAACATTTGAGCACCCACGGCCAGGAGAAAGCCATGTTGGGGAATGTTAATTTATGTCTGAAGAGGTGGAGCATAATCACGACGCACAGTTGCCATTAGGTCAGCCTCAAATTGCAACTCAGAAGGAGGATCCTATTGATGAATTGGAAGATGATATGGTCCATAATGAGGCCACTGGTCCCACCTGGCATGGTGGCACTCCTAGCGACCTCAGTAGTGCAGAGAGGGATGGATCCGTAGCAAGAAAATAGGCAGGAAGAGATAGTGGATTGACAAGTTGGAGAACTCGGTCAACTGTTCCACAGAGCCACCTCACTTGGCTAGATAACAGGCAAAGGGTGCATTGTTCCCCTTTATGGCAGTTTTTTTCTGAAAGTCCTTCAGACAAAACAACTGTAATTTGCAGCATCTGCTAAACCAAGCTAAGAAGAGGCAAGAACACTGCCAACCTGAGCACCACCGGCATGCAAAAGCACACGGCAGCCAAGCACACAAGTAGGTGGGCGGAACACCTGGGTACAAAATCTTTAATGGTGAAATCACTGCCCCTTCCCCTGTGTTACAGTCTTCCCAATATGCTGTCCATGAAGCAGGCGCTGATGCCTCCCGCCCACAACCTGCAGTTGCACAAACACAACAGTCAGCAACCATATTTAGTTCATTGTCCCAGTGCAGCGGTCTCTTGTCCCTGCCCCAGATGTTTAACAGAAAGCAGAAATATCCACCCACAGGCCAAAATGCTAAACACCCACATTGCCCTGGAAATGTTGCCGTTTTGACTTGTGGGAACTGAGTCTTTTCACAACCTCTTTGTAGTGGCAGCCCCATAGTACTCGATTCCTGGTGTGCCGTCAACGCGTTACATAAGCTCATATTACACAATGTCAGCCATGCTCTGGACAATGTACTCACGGGTAAGGTCTACTTTACCACAGACATGTGGACAAGTTCTTGTGGACACATATGCTAAATTTTCCTTATGGCACACTGGCTGAACCTGGTGGAGTCTGGGACAGAGTCAGAGGCTGGGACATCACACATCTTACCCACAACAAGAACAGCGGTCCCAACTTCCATCATGGTTTCAGTCTCCTCATATTACAGTTCCTGTCTCTCCTCCTCCTCCTCACCGAAACTAGCCTCTCCATCACTCCTCATCTGGAGTTCTGCAGCACTGCTTTTGTGAAGCGGCAGCACGCTCTGCTGAAGCTCATCTATTTAGGTGATAAAGCTCACAACGCAGCTGAGCTGTTGAAGGGATAAAAGAACAGACTGATCAGTGCCTCTCCTCGCTGAACCTCCAACCAGGTCTGCTTGTGTGTGATAATGGATGTAACTTGGTGGCAGCTTTAAATCTCGGCAAAATGGTAAACAAGTTCCATGCATGGCCCTGAACTTGGTTGTACAATGTTTTTTAAAAACATACCTTGACGTGCCGGACCTACTTGCCAAGGTATGGCGTGTCAGCTCACATTTCCGAAATACATCTCATGCTTTCTCCAGACTAGCTTTGCTGCAGCAGTGCTTTAATTTTCCTCCTCACCGACTGATTTGTGACCTGCCCACATGCTGGAATTCAACCTTTCATAAGAATAATAAATAATAATAAATTTAGCACTTTACATTTTAGAGGGGACTTGTACAGACAATAAAAGACATTACAGAATAACAATAATCACATAAACAACAGATACCAAGAGGAATGAGGGAACTGCTCACAAGCTTACAATCTATGAGGAAATAGGGGAGACACCAAAGTTGGTTAGTAACAATTGTTTTAATTGTTCTGACCAGCCATAATGTAATAAATCAGGTGTTCCTGTAATGCTGCATGAACTGGTTAACAACCAGTATGTGTAAAAGTACAGACACAGAGGGCTATGAAATGCATAAAGCGTGTGAGAACATTATACAAGGATCCTGGTTCTGAAGAAAATTTTGAATGGGCAACACAGGGATAGTTAGATAAATGTGTTGAGGAACAGGAGTTTTAGGCCTGCGCTAGACAGTGGGACTCACAATCCCAGCAAAATGCCTGTCCAGCATGGATGGCCTGAAAAGGAGGAGAAGGAGGAGGCTATATGTTGTGAGAACTGAGGGTGGTTAGTGCTCTTGCTGGTGAAGACAATGAAAGTCTGATTCTTTGTAGTCTGCCACACATGGCACAGTTCATGTCCAGATGCCTTTCCCAAGACCCTCGCGTGAAAGACATTTTGTCCAACATGAAATGCTGTCTGTGCACCTTTCTTGACCCACGGTACGCAGAGAAATTTCCTTCTCTCATATCAGGGGCAGACGTGCCATTTTCAGTGCATGCATGCCATAGGGCTGTTGTGGAAGACTTGCTAAAAAGATTACCCTCAGACAACGCTGCTGGCAGAGGTACCGGCTCTTTTCACCCACAAGGATTACAGAGGAGGGCCATGCACACCAGGTGCAACTCGGGGGGGAGATGTCCATCAACTGACACATTTTTATGAGACCGTTACATCAGCAAGGTGTGAGGCAGCGACCGGTGTTATTTGCGAGGGTCAATATGTGTCCCCCAGAATCTGCTCAGAAGCGTATTAAGGCCGTGGGAGTGCATTGCAGTCATAGGTATAGCTGTGGTTGCAATGCAGAATAAAAGTGAGTGTTGGCTTTGGGCAAGCTATTTGTTCAAGGCAGATTTAGGAAAACCTGTCATGGCCTTTTATTTTTTAAATGGACTACAGGAAGGTAGCGGGGTTGGTCTATTTCTCTCCCGGGCTGGGTTTTTCATGTGGCCTACGGCCACAGGTGATTTGTAAAAATCCCTGAAGCAGGGTTTGGGTGTGTCAGTGAGAGTGGAGTTTTGCAGCGAGCAGAACAGTCGGCTCTGAAAAAAAGTTCAGCCTGTGTGAGAGTAACGCATAGCCCAGCAGAGTGAACTCCTGGCACCCCGCAGCATGATATGGGGGTGCTGTTCTAAGAAGATGAACAGGAACAGTGTTGTCGGTTCAAGATACGCTCTGAAGCCAGAACTATCGGGGTCGTCACCACTGTTGCCGGGGACGACTTGTCTGTGTGGGGAGTGCCTGAGCACCTGACAGAAGGGAGTGTGGGGGAGATAAAAGGGGCTGAGTGCGGGAACACAAGAGACTTGGCAGTAAGGCAATTATAGAGTAGGACGAAGGTTGACTCCCTCTCCTCTACTCCGATTTTCGCCGCCACCGACGCCAGCTCCATACAGACTGTCTCACGATTACAGCCATTACCAGGCACCCTTCCACAGACCCGAACCATAAGGTGCAGTGCAGTAGATGTCTCTTATTTTCCTGAACTTTGTGAGTCGGTGCGAGTCCTTGCCTCTCCTGCGGCCTGTACGGCGTTGTGCTTCCGGTGTACTGCGTCACTCCCAAAGAATCAAAAGAAGGAACTGTATCCACACATCAATGGACCCAAGGCAACAGACCCGGATACTTCAGCACGGTCAGGAGACAGTGCATCTCGTTCCTATGCAGCAAAGTCAGAGACTTTGTCATCGGGAGTTGTTCCAACCGTCCCCAACAAGAACTTCAATCGATAAGTCATTACTCTCATTTCCCCTTCTCACTTTGTATATTGTATATTTGTTTGTGTGAGTTCAGTTACCATACCTGGTGTGTTCTTTGACAAATCACTTCCTGTATGGAGATTTCCCTGAATTCTAAGATAAAATTGTTAAAGTAAATTCTTGTTAACCCCTTCTCTGCCTCCTGCTCTTTACTGCATCCGACGAACCTTTACACCATCGCCCTTGGCAACTGGATGCATTTATGGACTGTTTCGTTTCCCGGCTGTGATCCGGAGGATATCGAGTGCTGTAAACTTGTGGGAGCTTTTGATATTAAACACGTTTTGCTGTGAAGTTTCCCTGTGGTCTTTACCTGTCACACTGACCCACCCGCTGCAGTACAAAGGGCTATATGTGGGTGTAACTATGACGAAGGGGAGAAGTTGACCAAGATGGTGAAGGACTATTTAAGTGACCATACAAGCGTCCTTCCTTATTGTTCAGTGCCCGTTAACTGCTTGCCAAGCTCCACATTTGACCCGACCTTTCCTTGTATGCCTTGGAGGTGCTACCATGCCCTGCCGCAAGTGTGTTGTCTGATCGGGTTTTTATTTTGGCTGGTGCAATGATAACGGATAGGCGCATATGCCTGTCAAAACAAAATACAGACAGGCTGACTCTTCTAAAATTGAACAAGGGCTAGATTTCCTTAGCCTTTGTAAGCCCTATGGATGACAGCAACCTAATGTAAAAGCAGCTCAAATGTTTATTTGGGAAGTTGTCTTAACATCCATCCCTTACTCTCCAAAACCATGCAGGAAATCACCTCAAAACACGTTGACTATTAACCTGTTTGAAATAAAGCTTTAAAGAATATCGTCCGCCATCCATCTTTATGAGCAGCATAGATTTGGACACATACACTTGGTTTCACCATTATCCTCGATCTTTGGACCAGTGTCCTGCAGCAGCTGATCCATGCTTTTTACATGTTCCTTAGTTGCAACAAAACAAGATGAGCATACCTCTCCCCATTGCACCCCATGTTTTTAACCTGTTAAGACCATATTTGCGCTTTTTTTGCTCTCCAGATTTTCTACTTCTCTGCTGCAGATGTAGCAGAGCTCATTTGTTGAACTGTGTGGTGGACAAGTCACTAAAAAGGGGATATACACCTTTCTTTCACAAAGGTATTGTAAAATGAAAAAAAACAGTCACAGTGGTGGATAAGTTATTAGTAGAGAAGATAGGGCATTAACGTATGGAGACAAATATCATTATAACATAGTTTCAAATGGAAAAAAAAAGGAAATCTCTCACCCAATATGTGTCGTTCCTAGGGTGAAGTGAAAGATACAGTCCTGCTCATCGTTAATGGCACCCTTTCATTTTTTCATAAACTATACAATATCTTCAGAAAAAAATAGAAATGTATCAAAGTTATTATTATTATATTTATTTATTTATATAGCACCATTAATTCCATGGTGCTGTACATGAGAAGGGGTTACATACAAAGTTATAGATATCGTTTACAGTAAACAAATTTACAATGACATACTGGTACAGAGGGGAGAGGGCACTGTCCTTGCGGACTTACATTCTACGGGATAATGGGAAGAAACAGAAGGTTGGGGGTGCGGAAGCTTTGGTGGTGGTGAGGCGGCAGAATGGTTATTGCAGGCTGTAGGCTTTCCTGAAGAGATGGTTTTCAGGTTCCGTCTGAAGGATCCAAGGGTGGTGGATAATCGGACATGTTGAGGCGTGGAATTCCAGAGGATGGGGGATATTGGGGAGAAATCTTGGAGGCAGTTGTGTGAGAAACGAATAAGTGTGGAGGATAGTAGGAGATCTTGGAGGATCGAAGATTACGTGAAGGAAGATATTGGGAGGGGACAGGTTGTGGACGGCTTTGTAGGTCAGTGTTAGTAGTTTGAACTGGATTCGTTGGGGAATTGGGAGCCAGTGGAGGAATTTGCAGAGGGAGAAGCAGGGGAGTAGCGAGGAGAAAGGTGGATTAGTCGGGCAGCAGAGTTGAGGACAGACTGGAGTGGTGCAAGAGAGTTGACGGGGAGGCCACAGAGGAGGGTGTTGCAGTAATCAAGGCAGGAGATGATGAGGGCATGCACAAGAGTTTTAGTAGATTGAGGGCTGAGAAAGGGACGGATTCTGGAAATGTTTTTAAGTTGGAGGCGACAGGAGGAGGCAAGAGTTTGGATGTGTGGTTTGAAGGACAGGGCAGAGTGGAGAGTTACTCCAAGGCAACGGATTTCAGTTGCGGGAGAGAGCGTGATGCCATTTACCATAATAGATAGATCGGGTAGGGAAGATAAGTGAGATGGAGGAAAAATGATGAGTTCGGTTTTGTCTACATTGAGTTTTAGGAAGATAGAGGTGAAGAAGGGAGATATGGCTGATAGACACTCCGGGATTCTGGACAGCAGAGAGGTGACATCTGGGCCAGAGAGGTAGATCTGAGTGTCTTCTGCATACAGGTGGTACTGGAAGCCATGGGACTTTATGAGTTGTCTTAGGCCAAGGGTATAGATGGAAAAAAGTAGGGGCCCCAGGACAGAGCCTTGAGGGACTCCAACAGAGAGAGGGCAGGATGAGGAGGTAGACGCTAAATGTGCGGTCAGAAAGGTAAGTGGCGATCCAGGACAGGGCAAAGTCTTTGATGCCAAGGGAAGAAAGAATCTGTAGCAGTAGGCAGTGGTCGACTGTGTCGAAGGCAGAGGACAGGTCAAGGAGGAGGAGGATGGAGAACTGTCTGTTAGCTTTGGCTGTGAGAAAGTCATTAGTAATTTTGGTCAGGGCAGTTTCAGTGGAGTGGTGGAGGCGGAAGCCAGATTGAAGGTTGTCAAGGAGAAAGTTAGATGAGAGGTGGGTGGAAAGTTTAGCGTGGACATGCTGCTCAAGGAGTTTGGAAGCAAACGGGAGCAATGATATTGGGCGATAGCTGGGCATAGCAGTTGGGTCAAGGTTTGTTTTTTTGAGGATGGGTGTTATGGTGGCATGTTTGAAGGCAGAGGGAAAGGTACCAGAAGATAGCGATAGGTTGAAGAGATGGGTTAGGGCTGGAATGAGCGTGTTAGTGAGGTTAGGGAGCAGGTGGGAAGGCATGGGGTCAAGTGCACAGGTGGTGTTAGGTGTGATTTGGAAAGGATGTGAGTAAGCTCTCCTTCAGTGATGTTGGAGAGGGAGGTTATTGGGGAAAGGCAGAGGTCTGGTATATGGAGAGGTTGGGGTGGTGGAACAGTAAAGGTTTGCCTTGTTTGTTCGATCTTATTTTTGAAGTAGGGGGCAAAGTCCTCGGCAGAGATGAGGGGAGTTGGAGGTGGCAGTGGTGGGCAGAGGAGAGAGTTGAATGTGCTGAACAGTTGTTTTGGGTTGTAGGATAATGAAGGTGCAAGGTTTGTGAAACAGGTCTGTTTAGCTGAGGTGAGGGCTATTTTGAAGGCAAATGTAGCTTGTTTGAAAGCAGTGAAGTCGTCTGGCAGGTGTGTTTTCTTCCAATGCCGCTCCATGACCCTGGATGATTGTCGAAGTATTTTGGTGAGATTGTTGTGCCAGGGTTGCCTATTGATTCGTCACACTTTGCCATGCCTGAGAGGGGCGACTGAGTCTATGGCCGATGTGAGGGTGGTGTTATAGAAAGCGGTGGCGCTGTCTGTGTCGTGGAGTGAAGATATGGAGAACAGAGGTAGAAGAGAGTCTGAGAGGTCTGTGAATGTCCATGTGTGCGAGGTTTCTGCAAGGATGAGCCAGTGGCTGGACATAGGGGACAGGTGAGGAGGACAGGGATGAGAAGGTGAGTAGGTGGTGGTCGGATAGGGGGAGGGGAGAGGTTGTGAGATTAGATAGGGAACAGAGGCGGGTGAAGATGAGGTCTAATGTATGTCCGTCTGTGTGGGTGGCTGTGGAGGACCACTGAGTAAGTCCAAAGTTTTATCTTCAGGATTTTTTAATTAGTGATCTAAAGTAATACAACAACATAACATTGTTTTTCAACTTAAAATTTCAAAGAAGAAACAGAAAAAACAGCATGTGCAGCAATGAAGGCATCCCTAATTAATACTTGGTTGCACACCCTTTCTACATTTCTTGTAGCCATCTATAAGCTTCTTGCACTTCTTAGCTGGCATTTTCTTCCATTCTTCCTTTGTAGTTTGTTCAAGCTCTTGAATGTTTGCAGAGTTTTTTTTCCCAATGGCAGATTTCAGCTCACCACAAAGATTTTCAATGGGTTTGAGGTCAGGATTCATTGCTGGCCATTTTAAAAGTCTATTTTTTCTTTTTCAACCTTCCTGTGTACTTTTGGATGGGTGCTTTGGGTCATTGTCTTGCTGGAGGACCCATGATCTTTGACTCAAACCAAGTATTCTTAAACTCGGTAGGACATTTCACTCTAAAATCTCTTGATAATTCTCTGTTTCAAAATTCCTGTGATAAAGTCAAGGCCTCCAGTACAAGACACAGCAAAGCAACCCCACAGCATTATGGATCCTCCACCAAGATTAACTATTGGTGGGGTGTTTTTTCCTTATAAGTACATTGCTCCATCTGTAAACAAACTGTTGCTTTGCATTGCCAAAAAGCTGTATTTTTGTTTCATCTGTCCACAGAACATTTTCCCTGAAGTATTGTTGTTTTTCAAGGTACTCTTTGGCAAAGATGTCATTCCTTTTTATGTCTTTTCTTCAGCAATGGTTTCTTCCTTGGCCCTTGCCCATAAATCTCTGATTTAGTTTGCGGCTTATGGTACTTGTTGAAACCATGACCCCGGACTGTTCCAGGTTGGCCTTCAGTTCTTTTTATGTTTGACATGGTGCTTTTCCACCATTTGCACCAACCTTCGAAGACATCTCTTGTCAAATTTTCTCTTTCTCCCACGTCCAAGGAGGTTCTTAATGGTTCCATGCTTGGCAAACTTCTTAATTACATTGGGCGCTGTTGAAACTGGGATACTAATGTCTTTGGAGATGGCCTTATACCCTTTGGAAGTCTTGTGTTTGTGAATAATAGCGGTTCTGATGTCCTCAGACAGCTCCTTTGTCTTTACCATTGTGACAAAAGAACAGTGCCTACCTGTTGCTTTTTAAAACACTGAAGTCATCATTCATTGTATAATTCATGTAACATGGGCACCCACAATTAATCACAGGTGTCACGTATAGACCAACACACACGGACTGGGGTTGCGCCTGCAAGGGTTAATCTATCCCCTCTCACTCAGTCCAGCATTCAACCTCTGTCCTATGCTGCAATGGGAGCATAAATCACACCCCGACACAGACCACACACCCCGCTCATACACGCTGCCATCACTCACCGAACACACGGGCGATGAGTCCCGGAAATATTACTACTATGTGCCAATCACCAGGAGCACACACTCTAAGGCTATGGATTCTTTAGAGCATCAAGGTTTAGACTTATTAAAGTTTAAAGCTTTAATATAAAAAGGTACAGTGCTTACAATAAAAGGAATATAAAAAGGGAAATAACAAGGGACATACAAATATGCAAAACAGTATAAAAACAGGGAGAAAAACTTACAGAAATATCGAACTTTGCATTCTGGTACTCTGTCCCCGAGGGAGGGGGGGAATATGAGATGATCACATCAGCTTGGCTGCCCTCATATATGACAAGGTTCTTTTGTGTGGAAGTCTAAATTATCGGTATGACTTGGGAATCCAATTTCTAGACCAGCCTTTCATTATAATGTTTTAATTGCTGGTTTGTGAGTGGACCATGCCATGCTACCAATGAATACATTATTTTCTCTCTGAACCTCTGGTGCAAACTTTCCCATAGATAGCTAGCCTTTGACATCCAACTTCAAAAGAGCCAGAAGGTGTGAAATGCTCCAATTCTATGTGCTCTCAGGAAGGCACCCTGGAGAGATTGGAGACTAGGAGACTGCCAGTCAGGCTAACATGAGGTCATGACCTGTGTGGAGAGCTGCAGCCTAAAGGTACTGCCACACTAAACGCTCCCGCTAACGATCACGATAACGACGCATACTAATGCGATCATTTTTGTGATCGTTTTAATGTCGCTAGTAGCTGCCACACTTAGCGATCTCGTTAACGACGCATAAGCGGTTAGCGATCTCCTTAACGACTTTGGCGGTCATTGCGATGTAAAAAACAGCGCACATCGTTCACAAAAGGTGCCAGACACAGCGATATAGGCTCACCAGCGGGACGCCAACGATCAAATTACGGTCCAGAACTCTAGTGAACGATCAGCGAGATCACAGCAGGGGCCACGTCGTTGCTACATGCCACACACAACAGCGTCACTAACGAGATCGCTAAATAGTGACGTATTTTAGCAATCTCGTTAGCGATCTTGTTTAGTGTGGCATACCCTTAAGACAAACGTCACTCACTGCTGGTCATATATACATATTTCGCTACACATACATATACATATTTCACTACAAATTGTCACGTATAGACCAACACACACGGTATGGGGGTGCACCTGCAAGGGTTAATCTATCTCCTCTCACTCAGTCCAGCATTCAACCTCTGTCCTATGCTGCAATGGGAGCATAAATCACTCACCGAACACACAAGCGATGAGTCCCAGAAATATTACTACTATGTGCCAATCACCAGGAGCACACACTCTAAGGCTATGGATTCTTTAGAGCAACAAGGTTCAGACTTATTAAAGTTTAAAGCTTTACTATAAAAAGGTACAGTGCTTACAATAAAAGGAATATAAAAAGGAAATAACAATGGACATACAAATATGCAAAACAGTATAAAAAACAGGGAGAAAAACTTACAGAAATATCGAACTTTGCATTCTGGTACTCTGTCCCCGAGGGAGAGGGGGGAATATGAGATGATCACATCAGCTTGGCTGCCCTCATATATAACAAGGCTCTTTTGTGTGGAAGTCTAA
>JARQOD010000005.1:339176797-339239057 GCA_033576555.1 Oophaga sylvatica
ATGTTTCAGGCTGTCTAGCAGCCGCAAATCATGCAGCTGTGGGGACAAAAACTAATTCTCCGAGCACGCCAAAATACCCTGAGGACACCCAAGCATGCTCGGGAAAACCCGAGCAACAAGTATACTCGCTCATCACTAGTTTTAACATGACAAAGACAAAGGTAAATGTATCACCCGGTGTCAGGAAGCTTATTATTCTGAGAGTGAAGTCAGACAAAAGCAAAAAGAGGTAGCTATGGAATTCAACTGTTCTCAGAGTCAAGTGTCATGCATAATAAAGAAAGAAAAAGAAGGTTATGGAACAGCTGACAAACCCAGAAGTGGACGACCATGAAAAACTTCTTCCAAAGTTGATCACATTAGTAAGTGAAAGTCAGTATCTGTACAGATTTCACACAAAATGTACGAAGAATATGGGGCCAAAGTTAGTCGCCAAACTATGGTCCGATGGCTAATAGCAGTAGGGTTGAATGCCTGAGTTCCAGAGTTCCTTTCATCTCTGCAAAGAACTGGAAGGTCCCACATGAGTTTGCCAAAGATCACAGCCAATAGAAAGAGTCAAATTGGTCTATGGTGTTGTTGTCACATGAATCCAAGTTCAATCTGTTTGGTAATGATGGCAAGCACTATATATACTGCCCATTTAGAAAACGTAATGATGTAAGGTACCAAACACCTACAATGAAACATGGTGGGAGCAATGTCATGGTTTGGGGCTGTTTTTCTGCATTTGCCTTTGGCCCTCTGCATAGAATTGATGGAAATATGAATCATACCACGTACAAGGATATACAGGAGAATGTAATGCTGCAACTTGGTAAAATCAAAGTAGGCAGAGGCTGGAAGTTCCAGCAAAACAATGATCCTAAGCACATATCCAATTTAATAAAAAAATTGGTTAGCAAAAAAAAAATGTTCGCCTGTTGCAATGGTCAAGCCAATCACCTGATTTAAACCCTGTAGAGCACCTTTGGGGTGGGTGAGGGTGACCAGTATGAGCCCATACCCATAGCAATAAAAATGAATAGTTTGCAGATTTGCTAATGGAATGGAGCAAGATCCTTCAGGAAGTCTTGATGGCTTCAATGCGCCGTCGGTGTGGTGGCAGCAATTACAGCAAGAGGTTATGCTACAAAATACTAAGTTATGACATTTAAACAATGAATCACTCTCTATGTTGTGATCAATAAATACTATATGCAAAACTTGTGGCAGTCAGTTTTCTTTAATTAAATGACCATACCCATATTGTAAAGCATTTTGGTTAAAATTAAGGTCTTGCATGATGACAACTTCATGGACTTTCAATTCAGAACGAGGAAGATGGCACCACAACAACCAGACAGAAGTAATCACACTTTTAATAAAAAAGCACTGGTGGGTGGTGCTTGCATAGATTGAGAGCATCGCTTTGCTGATAGATGCTACTGTACATGTGCCACCGCAGCAAATTTGTGGGGGCAAGAAAAAAAGTGCCCCCAGCAAAATGGCAGCAGCGCATGTGCCGATAGATGCCACTGCACATGTGCCACTGCCAAAGCCATTTTGCTGGAGTTAACATTTTTTTTAAAGATCATAATATTAACTGTGCAAGCACAGTATTTAAAATAGGTGACAGGTCACTGAGGGTTTAGTGACCTGTCATTTAAGCCAGAATGATGACAATGAAGCCAGAGCTCAAAAAAATGCCCCCCTACAGGCCCGCCCTGAAGCACGAACATCTCATAAACTGAAAACTTCTAACACAGATTAAACAACAACCACAAGATGGATTTCTTCAACCCAGATATCATTTTAATCAGTGTTACAGCACCAACCTGACAATGCCTGTAGATTATTTAGCAAAATCCTGATTAAAGGTTCACTTTAAGATAATCTTAATGCTATTTTTTCTTGTTGCTAAAGTAACTATTTTTAATTCTACTTGGGTGGGTAATGATTGCTGGAACCTTCATTCTGCACAATTTAATTATTGTTATTTTTATAAATACTTCTTAATTATTGTTATTTTTCTAAATACTTCTTTTTGCTAGCTCTGTGGTTTCCACATCACTACCCAGATCATTATTGTAGGGATTTGTTATACCTCACTGGCTTAAGCTATCAGTGTCAAGGAGTAGTGAAAGTGATATAACTGTAACGGAATCTGCATAATAAAATAGTGAAGGGTATTTAGGAAAGATTTACAAAGTGAGTGGTTAAACTGTGCTTGTGTATCTAAAGAAGCATATCTCTCCAATGTTCAATTTCATCTGTAAGCAAAAAGAAGATGCCACAAGGTCAGAGATTAGGGCGATAAGATATTTCACTAAGGTCAAAAGGATATTCCCGTCTCAGACATATGCCATAAATGTCTGATAGATGCTGGTCTCACCACAGTATTGGTGAATACCGTTAACGCTACATTGGTTGGTGCACAAGTAAGATCCCAAACCATAATGTGATATAAAGTAAACTTGGCACACACCAGATGATGAAGTGAAATAAATTTAATGCAGTCCACATAAAGTAGTAGAGAAAATACATTCAAACGTTTCGGTCTCAATGACCTTCGTCAGTGTGCCGACTGCTGTGTGTTTAAGGTATAGATAGAAGTGCGCTTCTCCAAGGGGACAGGCCACCGTAGCATTAGAGATGGGTTGCCTAAACCGGACTTACAGCATGCAGCCAGGTAGGGTTGTTGTAGTAACTAGTGTTGAGCATTCCGATACCGCAAGTATCGGGTATCGGCCGATATTCGCGTTATCGGAATTCCGATACTTAGTTCCGATATTTTTCCTATATCGTATACCGGAATCGGAAGTTCCCATAATTCTTTGAGAGGCAATGTGATTTTTGTCAGCCAATGAGGAATCTTATGAAGTGTGGGCACATCCTGTAATGCTGCGGTCATCTTAACTAATGGCATGGCTGTGATTGGCTGCTGAAATGATGTCAGAATGCACTATAAAAGGCGCCGCCTCCATTTTAGCGTCACTGTGCTGTGAACTCAGTTAGGGACAGAACGCTGCTCTGCTGACTCTGAGGGACAGTTAGATATTGCGATTTTGTGTACTGGGCTTTAGGCAGGCTAGTTTACCAACCGCTGTGTAAAGCTTCCTTTTGCCAGTGTTGTTTTAACAGCTCTGTGCAAGGTGTGTGTGAGTGCAGGTGACGCTGCAGTTTGCTCTGCATGCAACGCTGTCTGTAGGCATCTGCACATGTCACTCACAGACTCTTTTTTTTTTCTTCAGTGTAATTCTTGCTGCTCCATGCAATTAAACTATTAGTGTGACGCGCTTCCATCCGTATACAATACATTGGTTGCAAACACTATAGAAGTAGACAAAGGAGTAGCCTTTCACAGATTGTGGACAGTTGTGTTTCAGTGTTCACTTCAGTCTGTGTTTTTTATTTTTTGAGTGCATATCACGCTCCAGTTACTTGTTCAAGCACTGCTGCTTGTACTCTGCTGAGCGTGTCTCAGTGGCTCATCCTTTTCATTTATCTCCAATTGGTTCTGCTCCATTCCATTTAAAATCTAATCTATTAGTGTGACGCGCTTCCATCCGTATACAATACATTGGTTGCAAACACTATAGAAGTAGACAAAGGAGTAGCCTTTCCCAGATTGTGGACAGTTGTGTTTCAGTGTTCACTTCAGTCTGTGTTTTTTATTTTTTGAGTGCATATCACGCTCCAGTTACTTGTTCAAGCACTGCTGCTTGTACTCTGCTGAGCGTGTCTCAGTGGCTCATCCTTTTCATTTATCTCCAATTGGTTCTGCTCCATTCCATTTAAAATCTAATCTATTAGTGTGACGCGCTTCCATCCGTATACAATACATTGGTTGCAAACACTATAGAAGTAGACAAAGGAGTAGCCTTTCACAGATTGTGGACAGTTGTGTTTCAGTGTTCACTTCAGTCTGTGTTTTTTATTTTTTGAGTGCACATCATGCTCCAGTTACTTGTTCAAGCACTGCTGCTTGTACTCTGCTGAGCGTGTCTCAGTGCCTCATCCTTTTCATTTCTCTCCAATTGGTGCTGCTCCATTATATTTGAAAAAAAACTAATCTATTAGTGTGACGCGCTTCCATCCGTATCCAATACACTGGTTGCAAACACTATAGAAGTACAGAAAGGAGTAGCCTTTCCCAGATTGTGAACAGTTGTGTTTCAGTGTTCACTGCAGTTTCTGAGGAATAACCACACTTAGACCTTATAACTTTTCTGACTTTCTTTATCAATCTACCAAGATGAAGAAGGCAGGGAGTAAGGCACGTGGTCGTGGCCGTGGAGTTTCAGCAGGGAGAGGACGTGGGGATTCTGTGGCTGCTGCCGCACCCAGTGACACAGCATCCACCAGTTTTCCCCGTGAGCGTTCCTTTATGCGCACTTTTGTAGGAGCTCAGCGTACCCCCCTGCTGCGGGAAGAACAAGTTGAAGCCGTTGTTGGTTGGATGGCAGCCAATGCATCGACTTCAATTCCTTCCACCTCCTCTCAGGACCACAGCACTGTTGAACAACCATCTGTCTCTTCACCGCCTGCCAAATTGCCCAGGCAGTCAGAGAGTTCTGAACTGGAGCCAGCTGAGTCTCTGCTTCTGTTCTCAGAATCTGTTGGCTTGCAAACAGGGGCCCAGCCAAGCAGCATTCTGGAATGTGAAGAAGAGGCAGTATGCAGTGATGCGCAACAGCTGTGTCTCTCTGAATGTGAAGAAGCGGGTGAGCCAGTGCCGATGGTCAGCACACCGCAGAACGCATCTGATGATGATGAGACTCAGGTGCCATTTTCTGTTGAGCATGGTGCTGGCCAGACCACCCAACAGCAGCAGGTGTTGGAAGAGGGTAGTGGAGATGATGAGGTCCAAGACCCAACATGGCGTGAGGAACAGGAAGGTGGTGGTAGCAGCTCTGAGGAAGAGATTGCCCCAGCGGTCCAAACAGTAGGGAGAGTTAGGCTGCAGACTCGGTTGCCTGTAGCCTCCAGTTTGGCACCCGTTCGTAGCAGTTCTCTTCCAACAGCAAAAACGGGCGCTCCCAGGACTTGCACTGCGTGGTCCTTTTTTGACACACTTGCAGATGATATTTGCTATGTCAAATGCAAGCTGTGTAATCAAAAAGTAAAAAGAGGTAAAAATGTCAGTAACCTTAATACCACAAATATGTGGAAACATGTGCGGTCAAAGCACGTGGTTGAGTTCCAAAGACACACTGGAGATGTAGGCCAACCTACAGCAGCACCTACATCTTCAGCTCGTGTTGGAGCCTCTTCCTCCAGCTCACACACAGCTGGTTCTGCTTCCTCACAGGATCGCCATGGAAGAACCTCTGTCACTGTTGTCCAGAGACCCAGTGTTATTCCACCCACAGCTGCAAGTTCCCTGTCATCCTCACACTCCCAGGCCACAAAACAGCCATCGGTAGCACAGGCATGGGATAAAAGACGGCCATACTCGGCAAACCATCCACGAGCACAGGCTCTGAATGCTGGCATTGCAAAACTCCTGTCCCTTGAAATGCTGTCATTCAGGCTGGTGGAGACTGACAGTTTCCGTAACTTAATGGCATTGGCAGTCCCACAATACAATGTGCCCAGCCGATTTTATTTCAGCAGGCAAGCCGTCCCTGCTCTGCAAAAGCATGTTGAGGGAAAAATTAAACATGCGCTGCTAAACGCCGTCAGTAGCAAGGTCCACCTGACCACCGATGCGTGGACCAGTACCCATGGCCAGGGACGATACCTTTCCCTCACTGCCCATTGGGTCAATGTTGTGGAGCCGGGTACAGATCTTGCGAGTGGCGCTGTACGTGTTCTGCCAACTCCAAGGATTGCAGGAATCAAGTCTGTCCACATTGACTCCTCCTCCTACTCCAGTTCCTCAGAATCATCGCTGCAGGAGCCGTCACGGTCTACCTCCACATGGACCCGTGAACGCTTACCTGATGCGACCGATATGAGCACAGCCATGGCCAAACGTCAACAGGCCGTCCTGAAATTAATTTCCATGGGGAATCGATGCCACACAGCGCAGGAGCTCTGGAATGCCATCAAGCAGGAGAGCGACGTGTGGTTTTTGCCAGCGAATCTCCAGCCAGGCTTGGTAGTGTGTGACAATGGCCGAAATCTGGTGGCAGCTCTGGGCCTTGGCAACCTCACTCACATACCATGTCTGGCACATGTGCTCAACTTGGTCGTGCAGAGTTTTTTGAGGGACTATCCGGATCTTGATGCACTGCTGCACAAGGTCCGCCTAGAGTGCGCTCACTTGCGACGTTCCAGCATGGCCAGATCGCGCATTGCAGCTCTGCAACGCAGATTTCGCCTTCCTGAACATCGCATCAATGTGACGTACCCACCAGGTGGAATTCCACGTTACATATGTTGGAGCGGTTGTGTGAGCAGCAGTCAGCAGTAATGGAGTATCAGCTGCATCAGGCACAATCAACTCGCAATTTGCGCCGTTCACACTTCACCACTACTGAGTGGGCCTCTATGAAGGACATCTGCCACGTTTTGCGTCCGTTTGATGAGTCAACGCGGATGGCGAGTGCAGATGATGCACTAGTCAGCCTGGCTGTCCCCCTTATCTGCCTGCTTCAAAAAAAAATTCAAACACTAAGGGATGAGGTTTTGGAAGAGGTGGAGGATGAGGAGTCACTAATTCCATCACCTTCTGGACAGTCAGCGCAACGTGGTTCCTCACAAAGGACTGGGCAGGGCTCACTTTGTGAGGAGGATGATGAGGAGGAGGAGTCAATGGAGGAGGAAGACATCGCTCCAGAGGGAGGTACACAACGCTCTAGTCAGTATGTAGAGCGAGGGTGGGGTGATGCAGAGCAGGCAGAGATGACGCCTCTTGCAGGGGACAGCGTTTGTTGGCCAGTTGGGAGTCTGCAGCACATGGTTGATTTCATGCTGCAGTGCCTGAGAAACGACCGCCGCATCGCCCACATTCTCACCACGTCTGATTATTGGGTGTACACCCTCCTAGACCCTCGCTACCGGGACAACTTACAAAGCCTCATCACACCGTTGAACCGGGAGCGTAAAATGCGGGAGTACCAAGACACACTGGTGCAATCCATAATGTTCTCCATTCCAGCCGAGAGCACTGCTGCTGCTACTGCTTTACAAAGCAGCTCTGTGCATCGAGGCAGTGGAGACAGCTCTGCAACAAGAGGGAGCACAAGCAGCGCCTCTGCACAGGGCAAGACCAGTATGTTCCAAATGTTGCGAAGTTTTTCGGCAGTGCCACAAATGTCTACACCATCTGAGACGGCTCCAGTCAGCAGGAGGCAACGTTTCCGTAAGATGGTGACAGACTACATGTCTTTCCCTCTCAGTGTACTCCCAGATGGCTCTTCCCCATTCAAGTTTTGGGTCTCTAAGCTGGATACATGGCCAGAGCTTAGCCAGTATGCATTGGAGGTGCTGGCTTGCCCTGCTGCCAGTGTATTATCAGAGCGCGTCTTTAGTGCTGCAGGTGGTGTACTAACAGACCGTCGCATGCGACTATCCTCCGATAATGTAGACCGGCTTACTTTTCTGAAAATGAACAAGGCATGGATCTCGCCAGAATTTGTCTGTCCGTTTTCAGATTAAATAACTGGTTCGCAACGTTATCCATGTCTCCTGTTATGTTCATCTTTCTACCACCTGAACTCTACTCCCTGGGCTACAACACTGGCAGTTGCTGCTCAGAAGTGTCGTGTCCACAGACCAATACACAAGCTATAGTGTTACTGGCGTTCAGTAATGTCAGCTGTTCCCCTGCTGTGTGAACGGCAAAAAGTCATGCTGCCTCCACCCTGTTGTCTTCTCATCCCTGGGCTTCAACACCGCCAGTTGTTGCTCGGAAGTGTCATTGGCACGGGTACTCACTCCTGCCCAGACTGGTTACAGCACGCCATCTGTTTCCTGTCAGTGTAAACGTCACTTAGCCTCCAATAAGTTGTCCTGTCGTGTTGCGGTCGGGTTAGCCGACTCTATGGTGCTTGGAGTTTAGGTGCTTCCTATGTGTGCTGCGGGATATGCAAATAAAGGCTGTTTCCGTTGTGACAATAGGACAATCACCCACTGTAGTACTGTGGGATTCGGTAACTGCGGCCGGCTCGCGGCCTGTCAACTTAAATTTCCATGGGTACCTTCTGCTACCCGTCCGGGTTCCAGTACCGTCAGCTGGTTCTCCGCAGTGCCTTTGCCCTAGGTGCCTCCATCTCGGTATCCGAGTTCCAGCAACGTCTGCTGGTCCTTGGTAGTGCTTTGGAGCACAGGTACCTCCTGCTTAGTAACCGTGTCCCAGTAACGTCAGCTGGTCCTCGGTTGTGCCATTGGCTCTTTTCCTTCTGCTGCCCCTCCGGGTTCCAGCACAGTCAGCTGGTCCTCGTTACTTGCATTGGCTCTTGTACCTTCTGCTACCCGTCCGGGTTCCAGTACCGTCAACTGGTTCTCCGCAGTGCCTTTGGCCTAGGTGCCTCCATCTCGGTATCCGAGTTCCTGCAACGTCTGCTGGTCCTTGGTAGTGCTTTGGAGCACAGGTACCTCCTGCTTAGTAACCGTGTCCCAGTAACATCAGCTGGTACAAGGTTGTGCTACAAATACAAGATACAGAACAAGAGACACAAGAACAATAAGCAGAAGATCTAAAAATATATGCTCTAAATTATAAGCAGAAGAAGACTAAGCAGTGTATGGGGGTGAGTCCGTTCCTCCTCGTGGTGCCCCTGGAAAATGCCTGCTGCTGCTGCAGGCTAAACTGAACACGGACAAATACTGTTGTAATTTAAATCTTTTGTGACAGCAAGAACGGAAGAATGAAAAATTCATACTTTGACAGATTACAAGTACAGGATTCTCTGTCACAAATAAGAATATGATGAAGAAGATGAAGTAGAATATGAATAAGAATAATAGTTTAATAAGAAGAATATGAGTAATGTTAACAAAAAGATGAATAGCAAGAAGTTTAAGAAGAAGATAAAGAAGGTGAAGATGAAGAATAATTTGATGAAAAAGATGCTGCTGCTGAAGATTATGAAGGAGAAAGTGTGTCAAAAGTTAAAAAGGTGAAGAGCATGGAAGTTGTGAAATATACATATTTGCCAAAATAGAAAAAACGTGAACAACATTGTCAATTTCTTCGTCAATCCGAACATCTTTAAAAAAAAAATATTTATGCTATTCCATTTGATTGGGTTAAACATCTATGCCTTTAATGTCTCCTCAACCTTCCCCAATACATTCTACATTACTCTTTGTTGTTTTCCTTCATGTACAATTAACCAACAAGGCAAGAATGGGTTTTTTTTAATTCCGATATTTTGTTCCCATAGACTTACATTGGATTTCCGGTATCGGTATCGGGTATCGCCGATATTTTTTGGGTATCGGCGATACCATTCCGATTCCGATACTTTTGGATATCGGAAAGTATCGCTCAACTCTAGTAGTAACCCGTATATCGGATGAAGTGAGGACTCGGCAGGACGCGGCATCCACCGCTAGTCATCACAATGTGGTGGTCTCACCACAGTGATCCACATTTACCTCAAGAACCAGGCCCTGTCTCATGCTCCTGTGAATGAAGGGGTGGCTTTGCATGCGCAGCTTTTTTCATTCATTTTTATAGGTATTTTAAAAATAGGCAGGCATCCTATGACCCATATCTATTATGTATTGTGGGATATCCTGTGTTTATGCCATAAATGTCTGATATTGAAATAATAGTTTATTTCTAACATCCAATCAAGTACAGGTAAGACAGAACCACTTGCCCTGAGCATTATATAGGTTAAAATACAATTGGTAATTTTAACTTGATGCTGACCTAGTGCTGTAAATTTACTGTGCTTCGTTCTGAGCTTTGACTCCATGTTATTCTATACTTTGCACCCAGGGTAAAAGAAGTTGTCCACTACTTGAACAACTTCTTGTCATGCCCCTTGCTTGGCCGCAATAAAATAATAAAACTTTTACTCACCTCCAGTGCTGGCGCCATTCCCCATGGTGTCAGCACTTGCTCTCCCAGGGATCCCATGCTGTTGTTATGACATATGACACTGGCGCCCAATCAGCATTTGTGTCACTGTCCCCACCTCCTGTCGAATTGAGCAATAAGAGAAAATCTGAGATCAGATGCAGCCCGGACTTCATCTTCATGTTCAATTTGTCCAAAGGTGGAGACAGTGACGCTAACGCTGATTGGGCGCCGGCGTCACGTGTTAAAACAACTACTTGGGAGCCCAGGGTCCATGAGTGCTGACACCACTGGAACGGAGTGGGCACAGAAGGTGAGTATAGACTTTATTATTTTATGGGGGTCTAACTTTTTTATGAAGAGGCTTAAAGCACTTGCTCCTACAACATAACATGAACAGGTCCCGTCCCTTGGTGTCAGATACGGGGACCCTGGTGAAAGGACATATGTGGATTACTACTTCTTCTGTCTTCTATTTCTCCGGATACATAATTGTCGAAGAGTGCTATATGTTGAACAGAAACATCTGCATTGCTGACGCTTCTAAAGGACATGACGAAGATATGATCACCGAGTCTCTGGGTAGCATAGCAGAGTTGCTGGATCTTAGCAAGTCAGATCAGGCCTGCTAATGGCGTGTGGCAAAGTAGGGGAAAATGTACAATAAAGAAAATTAAATATGATCCCTAGAAATCTTTTATGATCTCTCTTAAGGGACAAAGTTATGTAAAAAAAAAACACACAGGGCTTTTTCACATGCCAGTATTTGGTCAGTATTTTGCATCAGTGTTTGTATGCCAAAACTAAGAGTGGAATTTACAGAGAAAAGGTATAATAATTGAAAAACTGACACTTGTTATGTGCTGTGGAGACACGTCTGGTTTTGGCATGCAAATAATGATGAAATACTGATCAAAAATACTGATGTGTGAATAAAGCCATATACAGTGCCTTAAAAAAGAATAAATATTAGAGATGAGTGAGCACTAAAATACTCGTTGCTTGAAGAGAGCAATTCTAATACTCAAATGCTCATTTCGAGTAACAGAGTCAGTGGGAAATCCGAGCTTTTTTCCGGCAGACCCTACAAAGAAGTCTGGGGGGGCACTAAAATACTCAAATGCTCATTGCTCGAAGAGAGCAATTCTAATACTCAAATGCTCCTTGCCTGGATATCCGGGAACTCAATACGATCACTGTCTGTGATCCGTGTCGGCTACCTCTCATCTCTGACCTCTTTAATCAAATTGTAGGGGCAAAATGGTTGTTCAAGATGGACCTCAGGGGGGCGTATTATCTCATCCGCATTAAAGAGGGGGATGAGTGGAAGACTGCGTTCAATACACCTGAGGGACACTATAAGAATCTGGTGATGCCTTTTGGGTTGACAAACGCATCCGCCGTCTTTCAATACTTATAAATGACATCTTTAGTCACTTGGTAGGCAGATTCATTGTGATCTATCTGGATGATATACTAACCTGACCTAGAGTCACACTAGGTACATGTCAGGCAGGTCTTATATATACTCTGAGACAATAAATTATATGTCAAACCTGAAAAGTGTATGTTCTTGGTTGAGGAGATCCCTTTCCTAGGATATGTGTTATCTTCCACCGGTTTTCTCATGGATCTGGTTGTAAGGTTCTATGTATATATTCCTGAAACTCAGTTTGTTCGTCAGCCATTTTACTTTCTGTCTTGCTGCAGCTATCTTGCCCTCAGTCAAAATGGAGTTTCCAGCTTGCATGTTCCCGCCCTGATTCTCTCCTTTGCTTCTTAAGCAGCCACAGCTGAGCAATCAGTGCTTCAGAATCTAGCCTGCAGTGAACCTGTGACTTGACTCCTGTAAGCCTTGGACCTTGTACTCCAGCTATTCCTACTGAGGAACTCTGAAGCACTTGTGGACTCTGAACCCTGCTCTTTGAAAGACCCACGTTTGCATGGACTTACGGTAACAGAGAAGAAGATCCTGAATCTGTATTGGAGAGTGATTGCTGAGCTTGGATTACTCTGGCCTGCTGTGTCTCCTGTTTCTGTGTCTGCAAACTGTGTGACTATTTCTGCCAACTTGTATGAAGTAATACAGGACTTTTCTATATCAAACCTGTGACTCCTGTGTTTTCATCGCACCCAAGCACAAGACGCTATATGAACTGTACTACATACATTACAAGATTCTGAAGCCAAAACGTTAGTGTCTGCTGGGTCTGGAAGGCTGTGTCTGCTGTACTGTGGATATCAGACGTCCGGTTGTACTTTCTGTGATGACAGTGGTTGTGACTTCTCACAACCATTCCAGGTGAGCAATTCCCTTAAGTTTTTTCTTTTTGCAGTGTTACCACAGGTAAACACTATTGTTTTTTTTTTTTTTTTTTTCCTTTCTTTTCTCTTTTTTGTCTGCTGTAACTCTGGATATCCGATGTCTGGTTGAAACTTTCTGTGATGATAGTGGTTGTGACTTCTCACAACCATTCCAGGTGAGCAGTTCCCTTAATTTTTTTTTCTCTCTGCAGTGTTGCCACAGGTGAACACTATTGTTTTTTTTTTCTCTCCTCTTCTTCCAGTAATCCTGTCTTAAAAGATCTGGAAAATGGAGGCCCGCATAAAGGAACTTTGCGGAGTGACTGATAATATCCTTGCAGATTTGCAGAATATAAAGACCCGTTTTACAAATCTACAGGACCTCAATAATCACAATTTGCAAGTGGTTGGACAGACTACCCAGGATTTGCGAGCCAGGATTGAGGTTCTAGAGGGGCGAGTCCAGGCTCCTGCCGTAGCCCCGAGTGCTGGGATTCCCAAGTTGCCCCCTTTTCGTTTTGGCGGTGAACGTGAGAAATTCAGGGGATTTATTAATCAATGCAATCTTTTTTTTTCTGCACATGCTTCACAATTTCCCACTGAACGATCTAAGGTGCTTACTATAATTATGTTGCTTACCAACAAGGCTTTAATGTGGGCAAACCCTCTGATTGAGACTGAGGATGATTGTTTGAATCACCTTGATGATTTTATTTCAGCCATGGGGCAGGTGTTTGATGACCCCAATCGAGGTGCAACAGCTGAAGCAGCCATGTTAGCTTTGCGCCAAGGTAAGCACTCGGTAGCTGAATATGCCTTGGATTTCAGGAGATGGGCCCTTGATACCACCTGGGACAGTTCCGCCAAAAAATCTATTTTTCGAAAGGGGTTATCTCCACTGATTAAGGATGAACTTGCTCGTGCCGACCCTCCCACTGCGTTAGGTGACTTTATTAACTACTGCATCCGTATTGATACTCGTCTGACTGAACGCAGGCAAGAGAGATGGTTCGAAAGCAATCGTGCTAACCTTTTCCTACCTTCCTCTCCAGCTAAGGAACCTTTGAGTAGGATTACACGGGAACCTGAACCTGAACCCAGGCAGGTAGACTCTTTACAACGACGGGTTAGTGATGCACGCAAGGAACATCGTTTTAAGGAGAATCTATGTTTCTATTGTGGTAAGTCAGGGCACTTCATTATAAACTGCCCCAGCCGTTCTCGTAAGACTACTGCAGCACTCATTCATTGTGAGTGTTGCGAGAGGGGATCTGTCAGGTCCGAGCCTCAGGCTCCAGAGAGATCTGAAGCAACAGATCTTGATTTCTCGGACTTAAACTCCGTTACCTCTGAGGACGTTGACTGTGTAAACGCTGCCATTTTTCAAGTTTCCTCAGCGGTGTCCCAGCTGAGTTGTAAGAAAAACAATTCTCATTGCTTTCTTTCCATCAAACTCTGGGTTGACTCAGCTTGGGTGTCTAGCTCTGCTATGATCGACTCAGGGGCAAGTGGAAATTTTATGGATGTCTCCTTTGCTCTGAAACAGGGAATACGTTCAGTGAAGAAGGCTACTCCAGTACAGATGGAAACTGTGGATGGCTCCCTGCTGACCTCTGGACCAGTGGATCAGGAAACAGAGCCTTTGAGGGTTCTTATGGGTAAAGATCATCAAGAGAAACTGTCCTTTATGCTTATCTCTTCTCCCCACTTTCCCATTATTCTAGGGCTACCATGGCTGCAGGCTCAGAATCCTACCATTAACTGGGAGACCAAGGAATTACACTTTCCAGAGAAACAGATGAGTCCAAAAGTTTCAGCTTGCTCTGTTCCTAAAGGAATCATGTCAGTCCCTGAACTACCAGCTGTATACCAGGACTATGTGGATTTATGTGACAAGAAGAACGCTGACCAGCTTCCTCCTCACCGTCCATATGATTGTCCAATTGAATTATTGCCTGGAGCAGAGATACCTTTTGGTAAGATCTACCCCCTGGCGGGGCCCGAGCTAAAGGCTTTAAAGGATTACATAGATGAAAATCTAGCCAAGGGCTTCATACGCCCCCTTCATCTCCTGCAGGTGCACCCATCTTCTTTGTAAAGAAGAAATATGGATCTCTGAGACCATGCGTAGACTATAGGGAACTCAATAAGGTTACTATTAGAAACCGTTATCCATTGCCTTTAATCCCTGAGTTATTGGAGAGAGTGCGACATGCCAAAATTTTTTCTAAACTAGATCTTCGTGGGGCCTATAACTTAGTCCGTATTAGACCTGGGGATGAATGGAAGACTGCATTCAGGTCACGCTATGGACACTTTGAATATCTAGTTATGCCTTTTGGTCTGAGTACCGCCCCAGCCACTTTCCAACACTTGGTGAATGACATCTTCAGGGATCTCCTAGATACATTCGTGGTAATTTATTTGGATGATATTCTAATTTTTTCTAACTCCACAGAGGAACATCATGGACATGTGAGAATGGTCTTGGAACGTCTAAGACAAAATCATCTTTACATCAAACTTGAAAAGTGTGAATTCCATAGGACCGAAATTCAATTTCTGGGGTATGTACTGTCTACACAAGGAATTAGTATGGATGGAAGCAAAACCCAAGCCATCAAGGATTGGCCAAGTCCTAGAAATGTGAAGGAGGTACAGCGCTTCATCGGGTTTGCCAACTTCTATAGACGTTTCATTAGAAATTTCTCTGAGGTAGTGTCACCTATCACTCAACTTACCCGGAAAGAGTCTAGGTTTTCCTGGACTCCCCAAGCCCAGGAAGCATTTTCCCGTCTAAAAGATAAATTTACCACTGCACCTATCCTAGTACATCCCAACCCCGAGCTTGCCTTCATAATAGAGGTGGATGCTTCAGACTGTGCCGTTGGAGCTATACTCTCTCAGAGAACAGGTGAGAAGAATGTCTTGCATCCCTGTGCCTTCTTTTCCCAGCAGTTGTCTTCGGCTGAGAGGAACTACGATGTGGGCAATAGAGAGTTGTTGGCCATTATTGCCGCCTTCAAAGAATGGAGACACCTTCTTCAGGGAGCTGCACAGCAAATAGTCGTCCTGACAGACCATCGTAACCTTGAGTTTATCAGGTCGGCTAAGTGCCTGACTCGTCGCCAGGCTCGCTGGAATCTTTTCTTAAACCAATTTAATTTTATCATCTCTTATAGACCAGGATCGCGCAATGGAAAGGCTGATGCACTCTCTAGGATTTACTCAGCAGAGACACATCCAATTACTCCTCCTAAGACTATTCTTCCTGACTCTAGATTCCTAGGAGTAATTCATAATCAAGACCTACTTAAGGACATCAAGGAAGCATACCATGCGGATTCCTTTTTGGCACAACCCCCAAGGGACGTAAGTCTTGTCTTTAAGAATGGTGTGTGGATTCAGGGACAACGTCTGTATATTCCTGAAACAGTCAGATTAAGAGTATTGCAACTCATTCACGATTCCAAGATAGCTGGGCATAGAGGAATTCTAAAGACACAGGAATTTCTTTCTCGTTTCTTTTGGTGGCCCACTTGCAGGAAGGATGTTTTGAATTATGTCACTTCATGTGAGGTCTGTGCAAGATGCAAAACACCTCGCTCCTCACCAACTGGTCTGTTACAGCCTCTTCCCACCCCGTCCCGCCCGTGGGGATCCATTTCTATGGACTTCATTGTGGAGTTACCAACCTCTCAGGGGAAGAACACCATTCTAGTGGTGGTTGACCGTCTAACAAAGGCAGCTCATTTTATCCCTTGTGTCGGCTTACCCACTGCAAAACAGACATCAGATTTGATGATTAAAGATGTGTTTCGCTTACATGGAGTACCGGATGAGGTTATTTCGGATCGAGGGGTGCAATTCACTTCTAGGTTTTGGCAAAATTTCTGTGCAGCATTGGACATTAAAGTAAACCTTTCTTCTGCTTTTCATCCCCAGACTAATGGACAGACCGAACGAACCAATCAAACCCTGGAGCAGTATCTCCACTGCTTTATCTGCCACCTACAGGATGATTGGGTGGATCTACTTCCATTAGCTGAGTTCTCGTATAACAACTCTCAGAGTGCCTCCACTAAACAGTCTCCTTTTTACTCTAATCTAGGTTATCATCCTAACATTCTACAACGATTTCCCATAGAAACGCCTTTACCAGCAGTGGCTGAAAGAATCACGTCTTTACAGAAGAATATGGATCTTCTAAAGGAAAATCTGGAATCGGCTCAAGAAAGGTACAAGAAAGCAGCAGATAAATTTCGTAAACCTGCACCAGCTTTCAAGGTAGGAGACTTGGTCTGGCTGTCAACCAGAAATCTTAAGTTAAGGATTCCATCGTCTAAGTTGGGACATAAGTACATTGGACCCTATAAGATCAGTAAAATTATAAGTGCCGTTGCTTGTCGTCTTCAACTGCCCAGAACTATGAGAATCCACCCTGTCTTTCATGTATCCCTACTAAAGGCTGCGACACCCAATACGTTTCCTGGACGTTCCTCTCCTTGCCCTGACCCAGTGCTAGTCGATGGTCAGGAAGAATTTGTGGTGGAAAGGATTTTAGATTCCAGGTTGTATAGAAATCAGTTACAATATCTGATTAAATGGCAGGGCTACCCAGTGGAGGACAACTCATGGGAACCGGTCAATAACGTTAATGCTCCTCGCTTGCTCCGTCAGTTTCATCAGAGGTACCCACACAAGCCTGGTCTGAGGTCATCCGGAGGTTGTCCTTAAGGGGGGAGTAATGTAAGGTTCTATGTATATATTCCTGAAACTCAGTTTGTTCGTCAGCCATTTTACTTTCTGTCTTGCTGCAGCTATCTTGCCCTCAGTCAAAATGGAGTTTCCAGCTTGCATGTTCCCGCCCTGATTCTCTCCTTTGCTTCTTAAGCAGCCACAGCTGAGCAATCAGTGCTTCAGAATCTAGCCTGCAGTGAACCTGTGACTTGACTCCTGTAAGCCTTGGACCTTGTACTCCAGCTATTCCTACTGAGGAACTCTGAAGCACTTGTGGACTCTGAACCCTGCTCTTTGAAAGACCCACGTTTGCATGGACTTACGGTAACAGAGAAGAAGATCCTGAATCTGTATTGGAGAGTGATTGCTGAGCTTGGATTACTCTGGCCTGCTGTGTCTCCTGTTTCTGTGTCTGCAAACTGTGTGACTATTTCTGCCAACTTGTATGAAGTAATACAGGACTTTTCTATATCAAACCTGTGACTCCTGTGTTTTCATCGCACCCAAGCACAAGACGCTATATGAACTGTACTACATACATTACACTGGTGAAAGTTTGTGCGGTAATGGATTGGGATCATCCAGAGGATTTGAAGGCATTATAAAGATTTTTAGGTTTCGCCAACTACTACCGTAAGTTCATAAAAAACTTTTCTGTAGTAGCCAAACCTCTTAAACATATGACCAGTAAGGGGATGGACTTCTCCAAGTGGTCCAGTCCTGCCAGGGAGGCATTTGATTCATTGAAAAGGAGTTTTGTTTCTGCATCAATTCTTATTCAGTCTGACTTCTCTCAGCCTTTGATCATTGAGGTCGATGCATCTGAGGTGGGAGTGGGGGCTGTATTATCACAGGTGCGTCTACTGGTAAATGGCAACCATGTGCTTATTTTTTGAAGAAACTGTCCCCGGCTGAGAGAAATTATGACAATGGTAACAGGGAACTCTTAGCAATCAAATGGGCTTTTGAGGAGTGGTGTCGTTTTCTGGAGGGAGCGGTTCACCAGTGATGGTAATCATGAATCGTAAGAATCGGCTAAATACTTGGAATCGGCTAAATGTCTAACACATCTACAGGCAAGATGGGCATTGTTCTTTATCAGGTTTAACTTTTTTGTCACTTATAGACCGGGGAACAAAAACATTAAAGCGGATGCCTTATCCCGTTGCTGTCCTGTGGGAGGAAATAAGTGTGAACTGCTACCTATTCTTCAAAAAGGAGTGGTTATAGCGTCTATGTGCTCCAATGGGAAAAGAGAGGCTGTTGGCGCTCAGAGGGACACCTACTGCCTGTCCACTTGGTAAACTGTTTGTGCCTGTTAATCTTCGTCTTAGAGTCCTTAGAGAACATCACGATTTAGTGTTGACCGGACATCCTTGTAATAAATCCACCGTGGATCTGCATAATCGGCGTTTTTGGTGGCCAGGTGCTCATAAGGATGTCAGGGAGTATGTAGCCGCCTGCAGTGTTTGCACGCATTCTAAGACCTCTCATACTCGTTTGTCAGGGGCTCTCCAACCATTGGAGATTCTCAGCAGACCTTGGACTCACTTGTCGGGCAATTTTATCACGGACCCACTCGTGTTGGCGGGGAACACTGTAATTCTGGTGGTGGTGGATAGATTCAGTAAAATGTCTCATTTTATTGCTTTATCGGGGGTGCAGTTTGTCGCCAAGTTTTGGAGGGCATTTTGCACCTGTCTGTGGATCCATTTGTCATTTTTACCCGCTTTTCAACCGCAGTCGAATGGGCAGGCTGAACTGGTTAACCAAAATCTAGAGACATATCTCAGATACTTTGTTTCTGAAAATCAGGAGGACTGGGTTACCTATTTACCGTTGGCCGAATTCGCTGTAAATAATCGTCAGGAATCAACTAGAAAGTCCCCGTTTTTCAGGGCATATGGGTTTCTGTGAAGATCAACCCCCGTCCTTCCACATCACCAATGTGACGTAACTCCACAGGCACAGCTCTCTGGCGCCCCCTTTGTCTCTCAGGTCAGTAAATGAACTGCACCTAGAGCAAATGGCCGCCGGGGAGGGTGTCCTGTTACCCACTGGGTATTCTAAGATTCGTGATCAGAGTAAAAGCATCAGCCCAAGATTAATTTTATGGCTTAATTGCCTTAAGGGCACACTAAATAATTACAGAAATATACAGTAAGCTATACAACGGAATTAGAATGGATTTGCAGTCAGAGTAAAATACAACAATAATGTACAAGGCTTAGAGGTATTAGCTAGAGGTCAATATTACCAGGTTGTAGGGACATGTGGAGGCAAAGAGCTCTGCGATCCCCAGGTGAAAGTCATAGTTGCTGGACAGTCCCCCAAAACGTGTGCCGCTGCTCCCTTGGAAGATCTGTCCCTTTGGTCCTTAGTTTTCCATGGTCTTGCTGCTGTGAGAATGGATGTGGTCTGCCCATAGCTCACAGTTCTTAAACCTGCTAGGTCCCTCCCCTCGGTGTCCGAGGGTGGGATGATAATCTCCACCCTTAGACCCCTGCAGAATTTATTTCCAATACCTAGCAAGGGGTTAACTTACTCCAAGATGATCGGATCAGGACACGAGAGGTACCAGCGGATGCAGTATGTTTTGCCTGTCGCATGGAGATCAAACCTGGCCCGATTGGGTCTCTGTGGAGAGCCAATCTCTATATCTCAGACCCCCGAGCCATCACCGACTCGTGAGTTGCACCGTCAAATGCCCGAGGTCCGCCGGGTCACACAGATATTTTTATGAGAATGTACCTACAAAGATGTGCTCATAATTCATAATCCTAGAACGGAGTCTTCGTGTCTGGAAACATACAATGGATGCGTTTTCAGTGTCTAGCTAAAAGGTATAGTCTAACTGAAGCCCCCAGGCCTCTCATTACCATGCTAGCAAACCTTACTATTCACCATGCTGGCTTGGCTCCGTACTGAAGCTTTGAAGCTCTGTTTTGGGTCTTAACTCGTTACCACACTAAAGACCTTGCCATTCAAACATGGACCTGAATTACTTAGCATACTAAAAGCCCTTTTTATTCACAGTGGACATTAAACCCTGTCGTATTGGATATGGCAACAGGCCCTGGGACCAGGTGCAGTTAGCAGCCTGTGGCTCTGTGAACAGACAAAATGGAGGCTGGAGCAGGCCAATATCCAAGATGGTGGCTGTTCCTTCCTCACACCTCCCTGCTTTTGAGGGCACTAGGGGGTATCACATTCCTGTGTTCCCCATGCGCCCTTCCGCACCCTCTCCTTGGCTAGGGTGGCAGATCCAGGGGGGTTTCTGCCTCTCCTTCCTCGGGAAGGTTGCACACTGGGTGGGCATAAGACTCCCGCTCTTTATGGGCCTTCATCATGTTCACGTGGAAGGCCTTCCTCCTTTCATGGGCGTGGTCCCGGGTGACCAGGTAGGTGACGGCGTTGAGCTGCTCATGCACGAAGTATAGACCCTCCCAGGCCGCCTGAAGCTTGTTTTGAGGTACGGGGACCAGTACCCACACCTTTTGACCCACCTGGTAGGTCCGCTCACAATCATTCTGGTCGTTCCACCGCTTCTGGTCAGCCTGGGCTTGGGCCATATTGTCATGCACCAGCCGTGTCAAGGCCATCATTTGGTCCCGGAAGCGCACAACATACTCAATGACTGACACTCCAGGGGTGGCTAAATCCCCTTCCCATGCTTCCTTCACCAGAGCAAGGGGCCCCTGTACACATTGTCCGTACAGGAGCTCAAAGGGGGAGAACCCCGTTGAGGCCTGTGGGACCTCCCTGTAAGCAAACAGAAGGTGTGGTAGATACCGCTCCCAGTCTCTCCCGTGGGAGTCGACCAACATCTTCAGCATCTGTTTTAAGGTGCTATTGAACTGCTCACACAGGCCATTGGTCTGTGGGTGATACGGGCTGGCTACCAGATGTTGCACCTGTACCTGCTTACAGAGAGACTCCATCAGCTGCGACATGAACTGGGTCCCTCGGTCGGTGAGCATTTCCTGGCGAAACCCCACTCTGGAGAAAATCTACAGTAGGGCAGTGGCCACTTTGTTGGCCCGAATGGACGACAAAGCTACCGCCTCTGGATACCGGGTGGCATAGTCCACTACCGTTAGTATGAAGCATTTCCCAGAGTGGCTGGGAGTGGACAGAGGTCCAATGAGATCCACAGCCACCCTCGAGAAAGGCTCTTCGATGATGGGCAGAGTTAACAGTGGGGCTTTGGGGCGCCGCCCCGCCTTCCCCACCCTCTGACAGGTGTCACACGAATGGCAGTAGGCTATCACCTCGGTCCTCATTCCAGGCCAGTAGAAATGCTGAGCTAGCCTGGCCCTGGTTTTCGCGATCCCTAGGTGTCCGGCCATGGGAATCTCGTGTGCGATCCACAACAATTCCGCCCTGAACAGATAGGGCACCACTAACTGTCGGTACCTGTGCCATGCCTCCGGTGAACCCTGCTGGACCGTTACCCGGTACAGCCGTCCCTGGTCCCAGACCACTCACTCGCGGACGGACTCCAGGGGAGGCTGTTCCGCCTGCTCTTTGAGAGTTTTCAGGCTAGCGTCAGCTTCCAACGCTGCCTCAAATCCCTGACTTGATGTGGCAAGAATTGATGAAACTGCCATGTCCTCTGTCAGTTCCCTGGGATCTGTCTCCTGGCCGCTGTCTGACTCGGCAGCCACTTGGTCGGAAAGGGGGAAACCGTCGGACCTCCGCGAGGCTCTTTGGGCTTTGGCGCTCCCACTCCTGGTAACAGCGGCCACGACCACGGGTAGCGCCTGCTTCCCCTCGTCCCTGACCAAGTCGCCGGGTCAGGCAGACTTCCCTGGCCTCTTGACATCCCGGATGTGGGGAACTCCTGCCCTGGGGTCTTACTTGGTGGCTCCTCTCCCGGCACGCCCCCTCCCCCCATGGCCTGTTCCTCCTTCTGCAGAGGCCCTAGACTCAGCAGGCTGGATTCAGTTAGGGGCCCTATACTGCCCATAGCAGCCCCTCCCTCCACCTCTGAGCTCTCCCCCGCAGTCTCCTCACCTGTCCTCACTGTGAGCCCTGTGTGTGTAGTGTCAGTGCATGGCTTACCATCAGGTTTCACTCCCTCCTCCACTGTTGGAGGCACATTCAATACATTAACATTAGCATTCACAGTAGAGTCATGACATTCTTGGGGAGCCGAACTTGGGGGTTCAGTGGCCACATACCGGGACACTAGCTGCCCCAAATCGGTCCCAAGCAACACATTGGCTGGAATATTTGGCGTTACTCCCACCTCCCGCATCCCCCTCCCGGCGCCCCAGTCCAAATACAACTTGGCGACTGGCAGCGCCAGTTCAACGCCTCCAATTCCGGAGATGGAAAGGGTTTTCCCAGGCACCAAGTCTTGAGGGGACACCACCTCAGGACGTACCAGGGTTCGTTCAGCGCCTGTGTCCTGCAGTCCCATGACCGCTGAGCGGCCGATGGTGACGGGTTGGTAATTGTCCAGGGACCTCCCACCACCCCCTCCCACACACAAAACAGTGGACGGTTTCTGGGACAGGGATGGGGCCTTATGGCGCTGGGGACATGCAGCCTTAAAGTGTCCTTGCTGGTTGCAATGATGACAACACCTGGGTTCTGTTCCTGGCCTGGAGAGTTCAGCAGAGGGTACACACCTTGCACTCTGGGGGCTGGATATAGGGCCGGGGCAGGATTGGGCTTACCCACTCTCCAGGTGCTGCTGGCAGGCTTCTTCGGCTCAGGCGCCCTGTTGTTGGCATGCTCGTCTGCCAGGGCGGCTGTAGCAGAAGCCCCCTTTGGTTTCCAGTAACCGGAGGAACTCCTGGAGGTCCTCTGGGCAGTTCCACAAGAACTGCTCTGTGACGAACAGTTCCTGGACCTCCTGGCGGGTGGTGAGCTCTAGACCCGAGGTCCAGTGCTCCGCAGCTCTCAGCAGGGCCCGCATGTGGTCGGACCAGGTGTCCTTTGAGCCCCACTGCAGGCTCCTGAACTTCCTGCGGTACGACTCCGGGGTGAGGTTGTAGTGCTGGATCAGGGCGCGCTTGATGCTGTTGTAGTCCTGCTCCTCCCCGGCAGGTAAGTCCCCCAAAACTTCCAGGGACTTACCCCTCAAACGGGGGGTCAGGTACCTTGCCCACTGGTCCAGGGCCAGATGATGTTGAAGGCAGGTCCTCTCAAAGGCCAGCAGAAAGGAAACCAGTTCTCCATCCTTTTCAAGCAAGAGAAAGTCCTCCGCCCGGACCTTGGAAGCCTTGGTTTCCGGTGGGGCTAGAGCGTCCAGCGGGGGCCCGTGCCGAGCCATCTCCAGTCGGTACCGATGCTCTGCAGCTTCACGGCATTCTGTATGCTCACGCTCTGCCGCTGCTTGCTCACGCTCTGCTGCTTTATCTGCCGCCACCAAGAGTCTGTCATGGGCGGCGTCATTACCAGCCTCAAGCTGTGCCATAGCCGCTTGGAAAAGGGCCTCCGATCTGGACAGGCTGGGGTGGACAGTCCACTATGGGATTGAGCAAGGGGGTCTGGCTCCTTGCAGAGCCCTGGCTGAGCTCCCCCTCGCCTTCATCGGTATTGCACCCCTCATAGACCATAGCATTGGCCTCCCCCTTTGCCTTACTCCTGGTGCCTTCCGCCATCTTGGGAACCTTTGGTTACTGACACAGCTGCAACCCTGACCTTGCACACAACTTATTATATTTATACTCTGACCGTCTAGTGCCGGGATGACCTTAAGACCCCAGCAGTGAAAGTTACCTCTGGTAGTCTTTAGTGTCTGGGAGTAGGGGTCCCACGCACACTATTACTCTGATCCCACTACTGCCACCAAATGTGAGGGACAACCCCGTCCTTCCAATTCACCAATGTGACGTAACTCCACAGGTACAGCTCTCTGGCGCCCCTTTGTCTCTCAGGTCAGTAAGGGAACTGCACCTAGAGCAAATGGCCGCCGGGAGGGTGTCCTGTTACCCACTGGGTATTCTAAGATTCGTGATCAGAGTAAAAGCATCAGCCCAAGATTAATTTTATGGTTTAATTGCCTTAAGGGCGCACTAGATAATTACAGAAATATACAGCAAGCTATACAACGGAATTACAATGGATTTGCAGTCAGAGTAAAATACAACAATAATGTACAAGGCTTAGAGGTATTAGCTAGAGGTCAATATTACCAGGTTGTAGGGACATGTGGAGGCAGGGAGCTCTGCGTTCCACAGGTGAAAGTCTTAGTTGCTGGACAGTCCCCCAAAACGTGTGCCGCTGATCCCTTGGCAGATCTGTCCCTTTGGTCCTTAGTTTTCCATGGTCTTGCTGCTGTGAGAATGGATGTGGTCTGCCCATAACTCACAGTTCTTAAACCTGCTAGGTCCCTCCCCTCGGTGTCCGAGGGTGGCATGATAATCTCCACCCTTAGCCCCCTGCAGAATTTATTTCCAATACCTAGCAAAGGGTTAACTATCTCCAGGACGAACGGATCAGGACACGAGAGGTACCAGCGGATGCAGTATGTTTTGCCTGTCGCATGGAGATCAAACCTGGCCCGATTGGGTCTCTGTAGAGAGCCAATCTCTATATCTCAGACCCCTGAGCCATCACTGACTCGGGAGTTGCACTGTCAAATGCCCGAGGTCCGCCGGGTCACACAGATATTTTTATGAGAATGTACCTACAAAGATATGCTCATAATTCATAATCCTAGAACGGAGCCTTCGTGTCTGGAAACATACAATGGATGCGTTTTCAGTGTCTAGCTAAAAGGTTTAGTCTAATTGAAGCCCCCAGGCCTCTCATTACCATGCTAACAAACCTTACTATTCACCATGCTGGCTCGGCTCCGTACTGAAGCTTTGAAGCTCTGTTTTGGGCCTTAACTCGTTACCACACTAAAGACCTTGCCATTCAAACATGGGCCTGAATTACTTAGCATACTAAAAGCCCTTTTTATTCACAGTGGACATCAAACCCTGTCGTACTGAATATGCCAACTGGCCCTGGGGACAGGTGCAGTTAGCAGCCTGTGGCTCTGTGAACAGACAAAATGGAGGCTGGAGCAGGCCAATATCCAAGATGGTGGCTATTCCTTCCACACAGGTTCCATCCTCAGTTTAGTTATTTTAATGGTATTCGCCATTCTGTATTACCAGAGGAAGAACGGTTTTCATCTTCAATTTCTACCATATGGCAGGGGGTTACGAATTATTTGAGGAAGATGGGATCCAAACTTAAGGGTGTGGCTGATCAGAGACGTTTGGTTGGTCTGGACCTGTGTGTTGGTGACTTGGTGTGGCTGTCCTCTAGGAACATTAAGCTGAAGGTTCCGTCTTGGAAACTGGGTCCCAGGTTTATCGGTCCTTTAAACTGTAAAGCGCTGCGGAATATGTTGGCGCTATATAAATAAAGATTATTATTATTATTATTATCATAGCCATCGTCAATACCATGGCATTCCGCCTTGCTTTACCATCTACATTTAGGATCCATATTGTATTTCATCGTTTAATAATTAATTATTAATAACAGCTCAGAGCAGTTTGCTTAGCCTTTCCTTGTGAATTTATGAGGGACCCCAGAAAAAAATGTTGTAGGGTCCCCCTATAAATTCAAAGCAGCAAAGGCTAAACAGACAGCTATGAATTGATATTAATAGCCTTGGAAGGCTTCAAAGATATTGCCCCCTCAGGCTACCAACATCAGTCCTCAGCATCCCCAGAATTAGCACATCCATAAGATACGCCAAATCTGGCTCTTAGCCTCGCTATTCCCACTTGCCCTGTGGTGGTGGCAAGTGAGATAATAGGGTTGGGGTGTTGATGTCAGCTTTGTATTGTCAGGTGACATCAAGCTCAGGGGTTTTTAATGGAGAGGCTTCTATAAGATTTCCCATTACTAACTCCATAGTAAGTATTGAAATAAGCACACAGCAAGAATAAAGTGATTTATTTGAAATATTACAAAACACCCTGTTTAACACATTTATTTAAAAATAGAAAAAACACAGTAATACTCAACTTACACCCATTATATTGAAGGCCATGTCCCCTGTAAAAAAAGATAATAATTGTCAATAATATACTCATCTTATGCCCATTCCATTGATGTCCATGTCCCCTGTAAAAAAACAAAAAAAATAAACAACCATATCCCACACCAACCCAACATACTGTCCCACGCCGTAATCTGTCTCAGCAATAAAAACTGGACAGTGCGACCGTCCAGGTTGAAAAGCATGATACAATGTGGTGCTGTGAGTACAGCTACACTGACAAGTGGTGATGTCATAGAGGTCACCGGCAGTCATTGAAGATGCGTTTCCACACTTCACTGTGAGCGACCCAATGAACAGCGGTGACCTCAAGGAGATCACCGCGAGCACCAAATTTTCTCATAATATTTCAGATTTTTTTATGGATTCAATGACTCATCCATTCAGTTTAACCCCTTAGTGACAGAGCCAATTTGCAGCTTAATGACCGGGCCAATTTTTACAATTCTGACCACTGTCACTTTATGAGGTTATAACTCTGGAACGCTTTAACGAATCCCGCTGATTCTGAGATTGTTTTTTCATGACATATTGTACTTCACGATAGTGGTAAAAATTTTTTATATGACTTGCGTTTATTTATGAAAAAAAACAGATATATGGCGAAAATTTTGAAAATTTAGCAATTTTCAAACTTTAAATTTTTATGCCCTTAAATCAGAGAGATATGTCACACAAATTTCTTAATAAATAACATTTCCCACATGTCTACTTTACATCAGCACAATTTTGGAAGCAACATTTTTTTTTGTTACGAAGTTATAGGGGTAAAAAGTTGACCAGTGATTTCTCAGTTTTACAACACCATTTTTTTAGGGACCACATCACATTTGAAGTCACTTTGAGGGGTCTATATGATAGAAAATACCCAAAAGTGACACCATTCTAAAAACTGCACCCCTCACGGTGCTCAAAATCACATTCAAGAAGTTTATTTACCCTTTACTTGCTTCACAGGAACTGAAGCAATGTGGAAGGAAAAAATTAGCATTTAACTTTTTTTGAAAAAAATTTACTTCAGAACCAATTTTTTTTTATTTTCACAAGTGTTAAAAGAGAAAATGAACCACTAAATTTGTTGTCCAATTTCTCCTGAATACGCCGATACCCCATATGTGGGGGTAAACCACTTTTTGGGCGCACTGCAGAGGTCGCAAGGGAAGGAGCGCCGTTTGACTTTTTCAACACACAATTGGCTGGATGGCATGTCGCATTTGGAGAGCCCCTGATGTGCCTAAACAGTGGAAACCCCCAACAAGTGAACCCATTTTGGAAACTAGACCACCCAAAGAGCTTATCTAGGTGTGTGGTGAGCACTTTTAACCTCCAAGTGCTTCACAGAAGTTTATAACGTAGAGCCATGAAAATAAAAAATCATTTTTTTCCTCAAAAATTATTTTTTAGCCAGCTATTTTTTTTCCAAGGGTAGCAGGAGAAATAAGATCCCCAAAATTTGTTTGCAATTTGTCCTGAGTACGCTGATATGCCATATGTTGGGGTAAACCACTGTTTGGGCGCACGGCAGGGCTCGGAAGGGAGGGAGCACGATTTGACTTTTTGAATGCCATGTCGTGTTTGGAGACCCCCGGATGTGCCTAAATAGTGGAAACCCCTCAATTAAAGCTCCAACCCTAACAACAACACACCCCTAACCCTAATCTCAACCCTAACCCTAATCCTAACCCTAATTCCAACCCTAATTCCAACCCTAATTGTAACCCTAACCCTAATTGTAACCCTAGCCCTAATCCTAACTCTAATCCTAACCCAAATCCTAATCCTATCCCTAATTGTAATCCTAACCCTAACCCTTTTGGAAAAATGAAAATAAATATATTTTCTTTATTTTATTATATGTCCATAACTAAGGGGTGATAAAGGGGTTTTTTATTTACTATTTTTTTTATCTTGATCACTGTGATAGCGTTTATCACAGTGATCAAAATGTCCTACACTGAATGAATGAATCTGCCGGTCAGCAGATTCGGCGGGCGCCCGCCATTTTCTTTGCAAGATGAAGACCGTGAACTGCAGGAGCCATGGGAGGACATGGGGGACACCGGGAGGTACTGGGGGGATCAGGGGTCCCGTTATATGGTTAATAATGGTGATCGCAAAAGCGGGGGACTGCGGGGGACCCGAATTATGTTCTCTGGGGTCTTGGCTACCCCCTGGTAGCCGAGACCCCGGAGAAAATCCGAATCAGCGGGCGCACTGTGCATGCACCCGCAATTTTCTTTGCAGGGAGAAGAGCGGGCAGCTCCGGGAGCAATCGGAGGACAGGGGGGACACCGGGAGGCACGGGGGACTGATAGGGGGTCCCGGGGACCCCATTTATCTCTCCTCTGATGTGCGATCACATCAGAGGAGAGAGAAATTAAATGCAGGATCTTGGCTTTTTTTTGCAGTCACCGTTATATGGTTAATAACGGTGATAGCAAAAGCGGGGTCGGTAAAAACCGACCCGAATCATGTTCTCTGGGGTTTCGGCTACCCCTGGTAGCCAAGACCCCGGAGAAAATCCAACTCTGGGGGCGCTATAAACTTTCTCCACATCTCCGTGAATTAATGGCGCTGTGGTTTATGTACCCTTAACTACCGCCGTTAAAAGGCATATCGGCGGTCGTTAAGGGTTTAACATGGTTATTGTTGCATTACAGAGATATGTAAAACTTACAAAAATTGTAGAAAAATATTTCAGGATTAGATTACTCATCCATTCAGGATTATTTGATTTCTGTCACATTTTCATGGTATATAATACTACATAAAAGCATTTTAAAATTTTGCTTGTTTGTTAACATAACCCTCAAAAACTTGTTAAAAATGTTATCATTATTATATTGATCACACATAGCCTATTCTATGGTCTGGAGTATATTTAATTGGTATATAAGCTTCAAAAAACTTGATCAAAATTTTTCAGTGTTATATTGCACACCCGTAGGGTATTACATCTTCTTAGGTACATTTCGTTGCTATAAAAGCCTCAAGAAACTTGTTAAAAAATTTATTGGTATTATATTGCTCACCTATAGACTATTCCATGGTCTAGAGTACATTTCCTCAGGATATAACCCTCAAAAACTTGCTCAAAATGTATCAGTATTATATTGCTCACCCACAGGGTATTACAACTTCTTGGATACATTTCGTTGCTATATAACCCTCAAAAAAATTGTTTAAAATTTATCAGCATTATATTGCTCACCTATTGACTTTTACATGTTCTGGAGTTATTTAGTTAATATAAAAGCCTCAAAAAAATTGTTCAAAATGTTATCGTTATTATATTGATCACCCATAGACTATTCTGGGGTATATTTTGTTGCTATACAAGCCTAAATAATTTAGGCTGTGTGCACACATTGCAGATTTGTTGCGTTTTTGTTACTTTCTTTCTGCACGGATTTGTGATAAAAACCTGAAGGAAAACCTGATGTCATCAAAGTGAATAAGAAACCTGAAGTGTCATGCACACGTTGAGTATTTTTGACTTGCAGATTTAGTGCAAAAAATAATCTGCAGCATGTCAATTCTCTGTGTGTTTTTGCCCTGCGTTTTTCATCATTGACTTCACTCAAATCAATCAAAAACGCATGCAAAAATGCAGGCAAAAACAACCCAAAAACGCAGCAAAAACGCTTGTTTTTGCAGCTGCGTTTTTCCTGCTAAGAGATGCAGAAATGGTGCAGAAATTTTACTCAACATGTGCACATACCCGTATCGGTATTATATTGCTCACCCATAGATTATTCCTTCGACTGAAGTACATTTCCTTTGTACATAACCCTCAAAGGGTGCATAGCCTTTATGAGTCTAGGAGTAACAATACATAACAATTTGAACAGGATGTGTCTGAGGCTCCTTTATGTCTAATACAGGGTGTATCTGAGTCCCTAATTTTTGGCAGTTCCTTCATAAATTCAACTTAAATTTCCTATTTTTAATAAAAAAATCAATTTTTGTTTACTTAAATTATATATATTTTTAAATCCTTTTAAAATTTTGCCTTATATACAAGTCATTATAAGGGAAAAAGATTTCTTATCATTTTTTTTCCTGTAAAATGCAATTTCTCATTGGTTTTGAATGTTTTATTGTCATTCCATTTGAACATTTTCATTGCCCCTCAGAGCTCTTTATAGGGTCTGCCAGAAAAATGCTCAGCTTTCCCATTGACTCCCATTATACTTGTTACTCGAAACGAGCATGCGATTATTAGAAATTGCTTGGTGCAAGCAACGAGCACCTGAGCATTTTAGCGCTCGCTCATCTCTAATAAATACTAATAAATGCTAAGTTTTAGATTCCCATTTCTGCTATAGCTTATTTGACATTAAAAGTAGAAAAAGTTCTGAAATTATTTTTCTTGGTATGATTTTTTTACATTACAAAAACCTGGGATTTTAACAGGGGTTAAAAAGTGTCCATTTGTTATCCAGTATCCACTACATATTGCTGATATAGTTTCTCTTGGCTACTTTAGGATGGTCTTTCCTTTGGTTTTTCTAAATTCATAGCGTTTTGCATAAAGATGGTTCAGTTTTATCCAGGGCTTTATCCAGGGTTTACAGCCAAGCCATCAGATACAAGAGATGAACACCTTGGTCACCTCAGAAAGACCTTTTTGAACCAGGGCTACCATCCAAGAACAATTGAAAACCAAATTACAAGAGCCACCAGAATATCAAGGAATCACCTGCTACAGTACAAAACTAAAGATGAAAATAACCCGGTGCCTCTAGTGGTCACCTACAATCCAAATCTGGAGGTGCTAAGGGGAGCTGCACGGAAATTACAACCTTTACTACAAAAAGATGCCCGATTACAATCCACATTTCCAGACCCCCCCACTACTGTGTTTTAGGCAGCCCCCAAATCTAAGAAGCATCATTGTCAGAAGCTCCCTGTCCTCCCCAACAGCTGCAGGAACCTTTCCTTGCAACAAGAATAAATGTAAAACCTGTCCATCTATGATGACCATGGACAAGATAAAGATCCCCAACTCCCATCAGGACTATAAGATCCCAGGTACTTTCAGCTGCATCACATCTAATGTGGTATACTTAATTATTTATACAAAATGTCCAACTGGGGGTCTGTATGTGGGGGAGACAGGGCAAAAACTGAGAACAAGGATGAATTCCCATCGCCACACAATAAGAGAAAAAAGAATGGATCTACATGTGGCAAAACACTTTTGTATCCCGGTCATAGCATGATGAACATGAATTAACTTGTATTAAAATATAACTTTAAATCTGAGAGAGATAGAAAGGTTTGGGAATATAAGTTCATGACGACCTTTGACACTCTCAGTGCTGGAATGAATATATCCCATGGATTTATGTCTTTTTACATCAATTAAGGAATCTACTTCTCTGACCTGGGGGCATCAAAACACAATACCAGACCCCAATCAGAGGGCAATAAAACTTTCACTCCTTATCTATGAACTGTTCCAATATTTATGTTCATCCCTCTCACATAATGACAGTTCTGCTTCACATCACTTGTCTTACCTATTGCATTATTTCTGTGCTGTGTTGTGTATAAATATGTGATTCTTCAGTTTTTGTTTTAGTCTTGCCTGATGAAGAGACCTGAGTAGTCTCGAAAGCTTGGAATTTGTTACCATCTTTTCAGTTAGCCATTAAACGGTATCAACCACTGAGGACTCTCAATTCTAAATATTTTTCTAGCATTTTGCATACATTTTTACACAGAATGGAGCCCTATTTCCCCTAGTTTGGTACTGTGTTTGAATTCCTACAGTGAAATATACAAGAATATATTCTACCTTGTAGAATTTTAGGAGGTACCAAACAATGTTATCATTTCAACAGATTTGAGGACTGAAGGATCATGACATTTAATGAAAATTGGCAAATTGTTTTTGATATTCATATATATATAAGTAAATATTTTTGTAGCTTATATTTTAACAAGCTCAGAATAGCTTTTATGGTATATTACCTTACTTATAATGTAATTATAATGCAACCTAAGCAAGACTGAGCTTTATGTCTTGCTATGCCACCAGATAATGACCTTTTTCCTCATTCTACATTCAGTTCTTCTCTGACTAGCCAGGAAGGTAAATAAAGTATATCACTGAGTTTCCTGAGATCCGTCCAAAGTGATGACACAGAATTCCCTGTGGAGTGTGAGTGCTCTTCATTTACTTCTCTTGTGAACAGCATCATATTCCAAGTCAATTACATTTGTTCTTCTTTTACATTGCTCAATTTTAGCTTTTTTTCCTTTCTTCAGTTTTTCTTTTAGTTTTATGCTTCATTTAATTATAATAAATGATAACCTTGTATAAAATGTCATTAATTTACAGGTCATTTATTGAAGTTTTCTTACTAAAGATACCCAAACCATGATCAAGGGCTCAAACACTGTGCCATTTAGCAAGTGGAAATTGAGTATGAAGTACTTTATCTCTTTAAAAACAGGTGCACATTACATTTTTAGCTCCTCATCCATTAAACTCTTCTCTCACTTAGCTAGATGTAGGGTCAAGTAAAAGGATGACAAAAGATTTAATCCCTTGGAGACATGCCCATTATTTATTTTTTATTCTTTATTTTTTTATTCCTCCAATTCAAAGAGCCATAATTTTTTATTTTTCCTTTGACATAGCCATATATAAGGGCATGTTTCATTGTGAAAAGAGGTGAAGTTTTGAATGACACCACTCATTCTACTATACAATTCACTAAATAGATTAATATAGGAAAGATGTGTATCTTCGTACCGTGTTAGCCAGTAGATAGAAAAATATTTAGACTTGAGAGTCCTCAGTGGTTGATACCTTTTAATGGCTAACTGAAAAGATGGTAACAAATTGCAAGCTTTCGAGACTACTCCGGTCTCTTCATCAGGCAAAGACTAAAACAAAAACTGAAGAATCACATATATGATTCATCTATGATCTGTTCCAATATTTATGTTCATTCCTCTGCCATAATGACAGTTCTGCTTCACATCACTTGTCTTACCTATTGCACTATTCCTGTGTCCTCTTGTGTATATATATATATATGTGATTCTTCAGTTTTTGTTTTAGTCTTTGCCTGATGAAGAGACCGGGAGTAGTCTCGAAAGCTTGCAATTTGTTACCATCTTTTCAGTTAGCCATTAAAAGGTATCAACCACTGAGGACTCTCAAGTCTAAATATTTTTCTAAATAGATTAAAGAATTTTCGAACTTAGTAAGAGTGAATAACCCCTCTGCAATTCTAGCTTTTCATTTTGAGTTTTTCTTTCTAAAATGGATTAACATTTACTTGGTAACTTTGTTCTATGGGTCAGTACATGTATTTTTGTTTTACTGGTTATAAAAATAAGAAAAAAACTTCCAAAAATGTTTGCTTTAGTCACACTATTCTGAGAACCATAACCTTTATATTTTTCTGTTGCTTTTGTTACACAAGGGCTTATTTTTTGTGGGATGAGTTGTAGTTTGTATTGGTTCTTTTTTAAGGCCCATACAAGTTTCTAATCTCTTTTTGTTTTCAATTTTTTTTGGAGATATCAGAAGAGAAATTTCCATCCCTAACCTTTTTGTGTCTCAGAGGTACATGTAGAAGTGCCATACAAGCACATTACTGTGAAAAAGTTTAGGCAGGTATGAAAAAAATGCACAAAGGTTAGAATTCTTTCAAAAATCAAAGTTTTACATATTAAACCACAATTTACAGGCTTTGTCATCACTGTCCCCATTGTGACTCACAATCTATATTCCCTATTAGTATGTCTTTAGTTCTTAATAATATTGACTGTATGTTTGAGGTTATTGTCCTGGTACAGAATTAACTTCCAGCCAGTCAATGCCTTCCTCTTGACATTGCATAATTGATTAGGAGCTGTCTGATTTCTCAGTAATGAGGACACTAATGATACTGACCAAATCCCAAATTCTGTTTATGGAAATGCAGCCCCAGACCTGCAAAGAACCTCCATTATGCTTCACTGTTGCCTGCAGACACTCTTGATTGTACCGCTCTCCAGTCTTTCGGTGAACAAACTGCATTCTGTTAGTGCCAAATATTAAATCTAATTATTCAGTCCACACTAGTTTCTATGCTTTTATCCATAGCTGAGCCTCTTGGCCTTGTTTACATATGGTTTGGCATTTTTGGTGCAGTTCTTTTATGAACACTACTTCTGGCCAGATGTCGCCAAACAGCAGATAGGTTTAGCTGGATCCCACTGATTGCTGCCAGGTCTGGATTTATGGCACTGATGAACATCTTCTGATTTTGAAGAGTAATGTATAATTAATTAGTGTATAATTAACTTAGGTAAACCTAAGATGAAAACTGAAAAATCTTAGTGAAATATTAGAAAGTCTTTAAAAGTAAACCTTCCTTTTTTGTGGCCTCTCCCTTATTGTAATAAATATGGATGTTCGGCTTCATAAAGTCAGGAAAGAAAGCTATTAGTTGAGCAAAGAGATCTAATTTACATGGCCTCATGAGACAGTGACTGATAAGCATACAAGTATGTAAGTACTCTTAACCCTTTGCCCCGCAGCCTGTTTTCAACTTCCTGACAAGGCCAATTTTTTTCAATTCTGACCAGTTTCACTTTATGAGGTAATAACTCTGGAATTCTTCAATGTATTCAAGTGATTCTGAGACTTTTTTCTCGTGACATATTGTAATTCCCCATAGTAGTAAAATTTGTTCGATATGACTTGCTTTTATTTGTGAAAATATTGGAAATTTGGCAAAAATGTTGAACATTTTGAAATTTTCATACTTTTAATTTTAATGCCCTTAAACCAGTTATGTCACGCAAAATAGTTAATAAATAACATTTACCACATATCTACTTTACATTAACACAATTTTTCAAACTTTTTTTTAAGCTAGAAGGGTTAAAAGTTTATCAGCGATTTCTCATTTTTCCAACAAAATTTATAAAACCATATTTTTATAGGACCACATCACATTTGAAGTGACTTTGAGGGGCCTATATAATAAAAAAACACTCAAAAGTGAAACCATTCTAAAAACTGCACCCTTCAAACTGCTCAAAACCACATCCAAGAAGTTGTTAACTCTTCAGGTGCTTCACAGGAACTAAAGCAATGTGGAAGGAAAAATGAAAATGTTATTGTTTACCACAAAAATGTTACTTTATCCCAAATTTTGCATTTTCACAAGGGTAATAGAAGAAAATGGACCATAAAATTTGTTGTGCAATTTCTCCTGAGTATGATGATAACCTATATGTGGTGGAAAACTACTATTTAGGCGCATGGCAGGGCTCAGAAGGTAAGGAGTACGATTTGACTTTTAGACGACAAAATTGTCTGGAATTGATAGCGGATGCCATGTCATGCATGGAGGGCAAGTAACACCATTTTGGAAATTAGACTGCTCAAGGATGTGTGGTGAGCACTTTGAACACCCAGGTGCTTCACAGAATTTTATTACATTGAGCTGTGAAAAAAAAAATCAAATTTTTCCCACAAAAATGTTCAAGGATAGCAGGAGAAATTACACCACCCAATTTTTTGTGCAATTTCTCCTGAGTACACTGATACCCAATATGTAGTCAAAAGCTACTTTTGAAGTACAGTGCAAAGCTCAGAAGAGAAGAAGCGCCATATTGGACTTTGGATTTTGTTGAAATGGTTTGAGAGTGCCATATCACATTGGCAGAGCCCAGCAGACAGAACAGCAGAAGTCCCCAAGTGACCTCATTTGACAAACTACACCACCCAATGAATTCAACAAGGGGTGCAGTGAGCATGTTGCCACTGCATGTGCCTCACATAATTTTATACCATTGGGCGGTGAAGATAGAATAATTACATTTTTTCCACTATGATTTTGTTTTAGCCCCAAATTTTTAATTTTTGTAAGGGATAGTAGGGAAAAATGGATCTCTCAGTTTGTTGTGCAATTTCTCCTGAGGGCGCTCATACCCTACATGTAATCGGGAACTACTTTTGAGGCACAGTCGAAATATTAGAAAAGAAGGAGTGCCATATTATAGTGCAGATTTTACTGCTATGGTTTGCGGGTGCCATGACCTATTGGAAAAAACTCTGAGGTGCCAGAACAGCAGACCTCCCTCACATAAGTGATCCCATTTTACAAACTACACCTCTCATTGAATTCATCTAGAGATGCAGTGATCTTATTGATACCATGGGTGTGTCACTGAATTTTTATACCATTGTTGGTGAAGAAAAAAATTATATTTTTACCACATTTTCTTTTTGGCCCATATTTTACATTTTTACACAGGGAAATAAGTAAAAAGGCACCAAAATTTATCATACAATTTCTGCTGAACATGGAATTACCCCATATGTGGCTGTACAGTACTGCTTAGTCACACAGTGAGACTCGGGAGGGAAAGAGCAATGTTTTCCTCAAGGAGCACAGATTTTCCTAGAATAGTTTGTGGACTCCATATGCAGAGCTACTAGTGGTAGAAGACCAGAATACCTCCCCTCAAGTGACCCCATTTTGGAAATTATACCCCTTTGGGAATTTATCTACAGGTGTGATGATTTGACACCATGGGTGTTTTCCAGAAACAAGCAGCTGTGGATGTTGCTGAATGAAAACTGCAAATCTGCTATTGTAGTGCCCAGTACATTATGCCCAGCTCATGCTTCTGGAGACATGCACCCGTAAAGTAGGTGGGATCTCATTGCTTCAGAAATCGAAACATATGGACGCTAAATGTGGCTTAGGCACATGATGAAAAAGCATTGTTTTTTGCCTCGTTTTAATTAATTTTTTATGGTGTTCAATGAAGGAGTTAACTAATCTGAACATGTTATATGTCAGGTCATTCTGGACACAGCGATACCAAATATGTGTACTTTTTTGTTTATTTTTAATTTTTTTAAAAAAATATGTATTTATGCGTATAATGTATATTTTATAACTTTATGATTTTTTATTAAATATATTTTTACAATTTTTTTTTAAAACATTTTTACTTAGTTCCTCTGTGGTACTTTGACTTTTAGCATTCTGATCGGTGGTGTAATGCATTACAATGTACCAGCATTGCAATACTTAATATCTGTCAGTGCTGCACTGACAAAAGCCTTTTAAACAATGTTCTGAGCATGGTTTCATAGGTTGGTGATCTGGATGTCATAATGATGACCTCGGGTCACCATGGCAAAGACGATGGGGGCACCGATCTGATGGGAGAAGTTAACCACTCCCTCTCCCAGCCTCCTTTAATGTTTCAATTGATATGAATCGCAGCATTTAGGGGGTTAAGCAGCCAGGAACACTCCTGGCTGTGAGAGCGGGTGTCAGCTGTCACGTAAGCTGACATGCGGCGATCACATGTGCACAGCTCCCGTGACCACATGATCGCCAGGCTGTATCCATATGTCCAAGGTCGGGGACCACTTTCCAACCTGGATGTATGAATATGTCCAAGGTTGTAAAGAGGTTAAAGTTCATTTACACTGCCTGATTCTCATGAATGAGAGTTCCTGGGTGAACAGGACTTGCACGGTTGAGAACAGAGACTGCTGAAGCCGTGTTGGCCTGTGTAAACAGGCTAATAAATGACTGCTGATCAGCAAGTTTCTGGTGTGGCAGTAAAACTCCAAGAGGAACATATAATGTTGATCCCATTGATTACTATAGTTACAAATATCTGTCACATCAGTTGTAGCGTCGGACTGGGCTTAGATGCCAGATAATAAAACTTTTCATACTGTGTTTATTGATCCGTCTGTGGATGATGGACAAAGTTCAAAACTTTGTGTCTGATGTGTCCAGTTAAGGCATAAAACAACTGAGTGGACACAACTGGTATATGGAAACAAAGCCTTATCATTATTAAGTGGTATAAAAAATGAATGCAATATAGTACCCTCATAATAACACCTCCATATTGTGACTAAATAACCGTGCTATGTGATACCAAAATTACAGTGATCTGGTCCTGCATTTTCAAGGTAAGCCAGAAAATCTAAGAATTGTGAAACTGCCAAGTCATTTGCCGTTTTTGCCCTTCATATCATCCCTCTTTCAGCTATTACTGAACAGCTGTGCACAGGATGGGGAAATATCAGACTATGACATCTTGTAATTGCAAAGTTTTATAGAAAGGTCACGTTCACACATTCAGTATTTGTTCAGTATTTTACATCAGTATTTGGAAGCCAAAACTAGGAGTGCAACAATAAGAGGAAAAGTACAATAGGAAAACGTCACCTCACCACTTCTGTATTTATCACCCACTCCTGGTTTTGGCTTACAAATACTGATGCAAATTGCCATTACCGATCTCAGTCCCTTACCTAACAAGTTTACAAACCCGCACCAATAACTTTATATGGGGCAATAGAAAGGCGAGGATTGCCACCAATATCCTTTATAATAACAAAAGATTTGGTGGTGCAGGCTTGCCTAACATCTCGGCATATTACCAGTCCTTTCTAATCAAACAGAGTCTATTCTGGTGGCCCCTTCCAGATCCCCAGCTTGGTGTGAGCTGGAACGATTTCTTAATAAAAATATCCCACCTTATCACCTAATCCTAGATGCAATCCTACTTAAAAAAACACCCTCTCTTTCCCACCCATATTTAGTGCTACGTTGGACGCCTGGAAATTACTTTCCAAACAAAAACGGGGCTCAAACAAATTTACTTTCCTTAAAAATCTCCACTCCAATTAATTTGCACCCTTTACAATCAAGATATTGATTCCATTTGGGCAACACATGGCGTTAGAAGAGTTAAAGACCTTTATAATGAAAACATCCACATCCCTTTCACCCTAATAAAAGAGAGATTCAATGTCTCATCTTCTTCATTCTGTCAGTACATTATACTTAAAGACCTAATTGAAAAATTTCTTTCAACCAAGCCAAACTTATCAGAACCCGCAGCTAACCTCATAATCAACATAAACCATAATATTTTTTGGAGCACCTCATATATATACATGTGGTTAAATAAAAGCCAAGTGTTTGTCAGATCCCATAATCTGGCTGAGATGGGAGAAAGAACTTCATATAGCCCCAGAGTCAGCAGATTGGGAACAGGCTTGCTCCATTTCCTATGCCGCCACTATCTCCATGTCTCTTCAGGAGGCCCATCACAAAATGTTGACTAGATGGTACTATACTCCAGCTAGACTTTCCAAGATAAATCCGGAAAATCTGTCAACTTGCTGGAGGGGATGCGGCCAATATGGTAACTTACTTCATATATTCTGGAACTGCCCTCTAATCAAACACCTTTGGAATGACATATCAGCCTTAATCAATTCACTACTTCCCAAACCCATTACTCTGTCACCTCAACTAGCCCTCTTATCATTAAACTCAGACGACATTGAGCATTTCTCTATTCCTTTAGTGATCCACATCTTACTAGTCACTAAAAACTCTATTGCCTTTAATTGGAAAAGACCAGATTCTCCCAAAATCCAAGACATTATCGAAAAAATTACCCTCCATAAAGCTTTCGAACAAAAAATAGCTCAGGTGAATAATAAGTTTGACAAATATACCAGAAAATGGTCCAGATGGATTACTCTATTTCCTTAATGCTTACCAAAGGTATTATACAGCATTACCTTACTCTGTTCTTTTTTTTAATTTTTTTTTTTTTTATCTATTTGTATTCAATGCCTTTGTTGATATTGAGTTATTGAGATGTTTGTAAAAGTTAACTTGTTGCTTTCTACCCTATGGGTTTCAAGGACCACATGGTCCCTTTTTCCCTTTCTGTCTTTCCCCTCCCTGCCCCTTCCCTTCTTTATCTTCCCTTCCCATTGTTATATAAAACCCTAATAAAAGTTTTTGGAAAACAAATACTGATGCAAAATACTGACCAAATACTGAACTTGTGAACATGGCCTAAGGCTATATAGTAATTCCCCATCTATCATACTTTAGAAACTAGAACTAATTAAAAGAGTTACTAGAAAGTAAAGCAAACACTTGCATTGACTTTGTAACGCTCGCGCCATCCAGTCAGAGGATGTGCCCCACTGTGCCACAAACCAGACTACCTTGGAGAGCCGTGACTAAGCAGCTACCTTGGTGTTCACTGGAGCCTCTAGTGGTGAGGCCAGGCTTGTGTGGCAGGTAGCTGCCAGGTACCACTCCAGGGCAGTGCCTGGCAGTAGAAGCTGATCCCACTGGGGGACAGAAAACTAATGACAGGGGCAGGCAAGTACTGATGGGCACGACTGGCACTCTGGCAGGCAGGCGGACACAGCTGGCACTCTGGCAGGCAGGCGGGCATAGCTGGCAAAACAGGAACTAATTCGGGAAGGACAGAAACATGGACAGGTACGAGTGTGTAAGGTTCTTTGTCTCTGTTGACATGTTCCTTGAAACTCAGTTTTCCGTCGGCCATTTTGCTTTCTGTCTTTCTGCAGCTCTTGCCCTCAGTTAATATGGAGTTTCCAGTTTTCATGTTCCCGCCCTGATTCTTCCCTCTTGCTTCTTAAGCAGCCTCAGCTGAACAATCAGTGCTCCTGAATCAAGCCTCAGTCAGTCTGTGACCTGACTCCTGGAAGCCTTGGACTTGTACTCCAGCTATTCCCTACTGAGGAACCTTGGAACACTTTTGGACTCTGGAAACCTGCTGTTTGGTGAATCCATGTTTGCAGAGGAATTACGGTACAGAGAAGAGATCCTGAACCTGCTTTGGAGATTTACTGTAGTGCTTGAAGTTACTCTGGCCTGCTGTGTCTCCTGTCGCTGTTCCTGCAAACTGTGTGAACTTTTCAGCATGCTTGTATGAAGTAATACAAGTCATTTCATTTCAACCTATGTCTCCTGTGTTTTCCTCGCACCCAAGCACAAGACGCTATAGGAACTGTACACTATACATGACAAGATTCAGGAGCCAATGTTTAGTGTCTGCTGGGTCTGGGAAAGCCGTGTCTGCTGTGACTGTGGATATCAGATGTCCATTTAATACCTTATGTGATGACAGTGGTTGTGACTTCTCACAACCATTCCAGGTGAGCGCATTCCCTTAAAATTTTACTCTGGAGTGTTACCACAGGTAAACACTATTGTTTTTTTTTTTTTCCTTTCCTCTTCTCCTTCCAGCACCTCTGCCTTAAAAGATCTGGAAGATGGAGGCCCGCATAAAGGAACTTTGCGGAGTGACTGATACAATCCTTTCAGATGTACAGACTTTAAAAACCCATTTTGCAAGCCTACAGGACCTCACTAATCATAATTTGCAAGTGTTTGGACAGACGACCCAGGAATTGCGAGCCAGGATTGAGGCTCTAGAGGAACGAGCCCAGGCTCCTGCCATAACCCCAAGTTCTGGGATCCCCAAATTACCTCCTTTTCGTTTTGGCGATGAGCGTGAGAAATTCAGGGGATTTATTAATCAATGCAATTTATTTTTCTCTGCACATGCTTCACAATTTCCCACTGAACGATCCAAAGTGCTTACTATAATCATGTTGCTTACCAATAAGGCTTTGATGTGGGCAAACCCTCTGATTGAGACTGAGGATGATTGTTTGAATCACCTTGATGCTTTTATTTCAGCCATGGTGCAGGTGTTTGATGACCCCAATCGAGGTGCAACAGCTGAAGCAGCCATGTTAACTTTGCGCCAAGGTAAGCGTTCAGTAGCCGAATATGCCCTGGATTTCAGGAGATGGGCTCTTGATACCACATGGGACACTTCCGCTAAAAAATCTATTTTTCGGAAAGGGTTGTCTCCACTGATTAAGGATGAACTTGCTCGTGCCGACCCTCCCACTGCGTTAGGTGACTTTATTAACTATTGTATCCGTATTGATGCTCGTCTGACTGAACGCAGACAAGAGAGATGGTTCGAAAATAATCGCACTAACCTTTTACTACCTCCCTCCTCAGCTAAGGAACCTTTGAGTAGGATCACAAGGGAACCAGAACCTGAACCCATGCAGGTGGACTCTTTGCAAAGACGGGTTAGTGATGCACGCAAAGAACATCGTATAAAGGAAAATCTATGTTTCTACTGTGGTAAGACAGGGCACTTCATTATAAACTGCCCCAGCCGTTCTCGTAAGACTACTGCAGCAGTCATTCACTGTGAGTGTTGCGAGAGGAGCTCTGTCATGTCCGAGCCTCAGGCTCCAGAGAGATCTGCTGCAAGAGATCTTGATTTCTCGGACTTAAACTCTGTTAGTTCTGGGGACGATGACGGTATAAACGCTGCAATTTTTCAAGTTTCCTCAGCGGTGTCCCAGCTGAGTTGTAAAAGAAACAATTCTCATTGCTTCCTTTCCATCAAACTCTGGGTTGACTCAGTCTGGGTGTCTAGCTCTGCTATGATCGACTCAGGAGCAAGTGGAAATTTTATGGATATCTCCTTTGCTCTGAAACAGGGGATACGTTCAGTGAAGAAGGCTACTCCAGTACAGATGGAGACTGTGGATGGCTCTCTACTGACTTCTGGACCAGTGGATCAAGAAACAGAGCCTTTGAGGGTCCTTATGGGTAAAGATCATCAGGAGAAAATGTCTTTTTTGCTTATCTCTTCTCCCACTTTCCCATCATTCTAGGGCTACCATGGCTGCAGGCGCAGAATCCTACGATTAACTGGGAGACCAAGGAATTACACTTTCCGGAGAAAACAGATGAGTCAAGGAGTTTCAGCTTGCTCTGTTCCTAAAGGAACCATGTCAGTCCCTGAACTACCAGCTGTATACCAGGACTATGTGGATTTATGTGACAAGAAGAACGCTGATCAGCTTCCTCCTCACCGTCCATATGATTGTCCAATTGAATTATTGCCCGGAGCCGAGATACCTTTTGGTAAGATCTACCCCTAGCGGGGCCCGAGCTAAAAGCTTTGAAGGATTATATAGACGAAAATTTAGCCAAGGGCTTCATACGCCCCTCTTCATCTCCCGCAGGTGCACCCATCTTCTTTGTGAAGAAGAAAGATGGATCTCTGAGACCCTGCATAGACTATAGGGAACTCAATAAGGTTACTATTAGAAACCGTTATCCATTGCCTTTAATCCCTGAGTTGTTGGAGAGAGTGCGGCATGCCAAAATTTTCTCTAAACTGGATCTCTGTGGGGCCTATAACTTGGTCCGTATTAGACCTGGGGATGAATGGAAGACTGCTTTCAGGTCACGCTATGGACACTTTGAATATCTAGTTATGCCTTTTGGTCTGAGTACCGCCCCAGCCACTTTCCAACACTTCGTGAATGATATCTTCAGGGATCTCCTAGATACATTTGTGGTGATTTATCTGGATGATATTCTAATTTTTTCTAACTCCACAGAGGAACATCATGGACATGTGAGAATGGTCTTAGAACGCCTGAGACAAAACCATCTCTACATCAAACTTGAAAAATGTGAATTCCATAGGACCGAAATTCAATTTCTGGGGTATGTACTATCTTCGCAAGGGATTAGTATGGATGGAAGCAAGACCCAAGCCATCAAGGATTGGCCAATTCCTAGAAATGTGAAGGAGGTGCAGCGTTTCATCGGGTTTGCCAACTTCTATAGACGTTTCATTAAGAATTTTTCTGAGGTAGTGTCACCTATCACCCAACTTACCCGGAAACAGTCTAGGTTCTCCTGGACCCCGCAAGCTCAGGAAGCATTTTCCTGTTTAAAGGATAAATTTACCACCGCACCTATCTTAGTACATCCCAACCCCGAGCTTGCCTTCATAATAGAGGTGGATGCTTCAGACTGTGCCGTTGGAGCTATACTCTCTCAGAGAACAGGTGAGAAGAATGTCTTGCATCCCTGTGCCTTCTTTTCCCAGCAGTTGTCTTCGGCTGAGAGGAACTACGATGTGGGCAATAGAGAATTGTTGGCCATTATTGCCGCCTTCAAGGAATGGAGACACCTTCTTCAGGGAGCTGCACAGCAAATAGTCGTCCTGACAGACCATCGCAACCTTGAATTTATCAGGTCGGCTAAGTGCCTGACTCCTCGCCAGGCTCGGTGGAATCTTTTCCTAAACCAATTTAATTTTGTCATTTCTTATAGACCAGGATCGCGCAATGGAAAGGCTGATGCACTCTCTAGGATTCATTCAGCAGAGACACGTCCACTTACTCCTCCTAAGACTATTCTTCCTGACTCTAGATTCCTGGGAGTGATTCATAATCAAGACCTACTTAAGGACATCAAGGAAGCATACCATGCGGATTCTTTGTTGGCTCAACCCCAAGGGACGTAAGTCTTGTCTTTAAGAATGGTGTGTGGATTCAGGGACAACGTCTGTATATACCTGAAACAGTCAGATTGAGAGTATTGCAACTCATCCACGATTCCAAGATAGCCGGGCATAGGGGAATTCTAAAGACACAAGAATTTCTTTCTCGTTTCTTTTGGTGGCCCACTTACAGGAAAGATGTCTTAAACTATGTCACTTCATGTGAAGTCTGTGCAAGATGCAAAACACCTCGCTCCTCACCAACTGGTCTGTTGCAACCTCTTCCCACCCCGTCCCGCCCGTGGGGATCCATTTCTATGGACTTCATTGTGGAGTTACCAACCTCTCAAGGGAAGAACACCATTCTAGTGGTGGTTGACCGTCTAACAAAGGCAGCTCATTTTATCCCTTGTGTCGGCTTACCCACTGCAAAACAGACATCAGACTTGATGATTAAGAATGTGTTTCGCTTACATGGAGTACCGGATGAGGTCATTTCGGATCGAGGGGTGCAATTCACTTCAAGGTTTTGGCAAAATTTCTTGCAGCATTGGACATTAAAGTAAACCTTTCTTCTGCTTTTCATCCCCAGACTAATGGACAGACAGAACGAACCAATCAGACCCTGGAGCAGTATCTCCGCTGTTTTATCTGCCACCTACAGGATGATTGGGTGGATCTACTTCCACTGGCTGAGTTCTCTTATAACAACTCTCAGAGCGCCTCCACTAAGCAGTCTCCTTTTTACTCCAATCTAGGTTATCATCCTAACATTCTTCCTCGATTTCCCATAGATACGCCCTTGCCGGCAGTGGCTGAAAGAATCACTTCTTTACAAAAGAATATGGATCTTCTAAAGGAAAATCTAGAATTGGCTCAGGAAAGGTACAAGAAAGCAGCAGATAAATTTCGTAAACCTGCACCAGCTTTCAAGGTAGGAGATTTGGTCTGGCTGTCAACCAGAAATCTTAAATTAAAGATTCCATCGTCTAAATTGGGACATAAGTACATTGGACCTTATAAGATCAATAAGATTATAAGTGCTGTTGCTTGTCGTCTTCAACTGCCCAGAACTATGAGAATCCACCCTGTCTTTCATGTATCCCTACTAAAGGCTGCAACACCCAATACGTTTCCTGGACGTTCTTCTCCTTGCCCTGACCCAGTGCTGGTCGATGGTCAGGAAGAATTTATGGTGGAAAGGATTCTAGATTCCAGGTTGTACAGAAATCAGTTGCAATATTTGATTAAATGGCAGGGCTACCCAGTGGAGGACAACTCATGGGAACCAGTCAATAATGTAAATGCTCCTTGCCTGCTCCGCCAGTTTCATCAGAGGTACCCTGACAAGCCTGGTCTGAGGTCATCCGGAGGTTGTCCCTAAGGGGGGAGTAATGTAAGGTTCTTTGTCTCTGTTGACATGTTCCTTGAAACTCAGTTTTCCGTCGGCCATTTTGCTTTCTGTCTTTCTGCAGCTCTTGCCCTCAGTTAATATGGAGTTTCCAGTTTTCATGTTCCCGCCCTGATTCTTCCCTCTTGCTTCTTAAGCAGCCTCAGCTGAACAATCAGTGCTCCTGAATCAAGCCTCAGTCAGTCTGTGACCTGACTCCTGGAAGCCTTGGACTTGTACTCCAGCTATTCCCTACTGAGGAAACTTGGAACACTTTTGGACTCTGGAAACCTGCTGTTTGGTGAATCCATGTTTGCAGAGGAATTACGGTACAGAGAAGAGATCCTGAACCTGCTTTGGAGATTTACTGTAGTGCTTGAAGTTACTCTGGCCTGCTGTGTCTCCTGTCGCTGTTCCTGCAAACTGTGTGAACTTTTCAGCATGCTTGTATGAAGTAATACAAGTCATTTCATTTCAACCTATGTCTCCTGTGTTTTCCTCGCACCCAAGCACAAGACGCTATAGGAACTGTACACTATACATGACAGAGTGGAATACGGGAACAGGTAGAAACCTGTTCAAACTAGAGGGATAAATAACCGCAGGGTGCAGGGCGAGAGCAGAGCCGCAGGGTGCGGCGCGAGAGCACAGGAGAGCCGCAGGGTGCGGCGCAAGAGCAGAGCGGAGCCGCAGGGGGTGGCGCGAGAGCAGAGCAGAGCCACATAGTGCGGTGCGAGAGCAGAGCAGAAGGAGTGGTCACAAGGATACACACAGCTGAATGGGGAAGGCAACGGACAAGGATGCAAACAGGTACAGGAAAGGACTTAGTTCAGACAAGGTCAGACATGGGAACAAGTTCAGGATGAAAGATTCAGGCCTGGGTATACAGCCCCCTGGGTGGCAGGAGCGTGACACACAGGAAACAGGAACAGGCCTGGGTATACAGCCCCCAAGGTGGCAGGAACTAGACAGAAACAGAATAGGACCTGGCAACTCAGTAGCAGAACACAGACTGAGAGTTTTTTATCAGGCATCTCCCTATGGGTGGAGATGCCTCAAGTACCCGATACCTCTTTACAATAGGCTGGGGACACATTAGGAGTCTGCACACTGTCTCTATAAGACTCAGGAAGTGCAGATGCCACTGCCCTAAGCATACAGCCAGGAAATATGCACACAGCCAGCAGAGGACATGAGGTTCACAGCATGGAGCAGGCAGAGGGCAGAACTCACAGCATGGCCTGGAGTGGGGAATAAGATGGTGTATCAGCCTGATGGGATATGGGAAGCAGTGATGCCGGCAGGGATGTTACAGACTTCAAGTGCCTGGCTAGGGCTAGATAAGTCATAATAGACATCAATACTTCTAGCACAGTCGAATTCGGCATTTCTCATACAAAAATGTCACAAATAGCATAATATGACATAATAGATGAACATAATGGATAGTCATTGCAGAGACTTGTTAGTTTTGTGGTCAGTCCTCCAATGTCCTCATTCATATATAGTTGTAGTAATATATTATAAAATAATTTGTAATTTTAATTAACTTGTTACATTCTACCTGACAGTTTCATTCAAGTGAACGATAATTAATAACACTGTGAGGAGATCGATTTCTGATTAGGCATGGAGCACTATGTAAGCCACTTTAATAAGATGTTCCAATTATGAGATGATTTTAAACATCAGTCAGATCATCCAAGGCTTATCTCATTCCCATTTTCTAAAACTCTAAGCCTATAATACTGTTAATATCTCATAAGTACAAGGTATTTTATAGTAGTGAATAAACATTGGATTATATTCAGAAACTTACTAATGATGTGCAACTAGGCCATGCGTTCCATTTTCTGAAGGCTGTTTCATCCTTGGTCCCAATTGCTTTGCTCTCAATCCTGAACTCTACGCAGTCAAGTCCCCCTTTCAGAGGACCCAAACCTATATATTTGAACCTTGAGGGATGTTTTTTACACAAATATGTTGCCATAGCCAATGATGGACTACTAGAAAATGGTTGTGGGCCTCTTTTTCCTTTTATTTTTTTAGGAGAGCACTTGCGATAGACCACATATGTGCACTCTTTTGTGAGTTACAAAAGTCTTTTGCCCCTGGGATGAAAGCATAATTTTACACTTTCAATTACAATAAGATTTTCAATTGAACTTTTATAGTAAAACTTTCGGAGGCTCTCTAACCCCTTAGTGACAGAGCCAATTTGGTACTTAATTACCAAGCCAATTTTTACAATTCTGACTACTGTCAATTTATGAGGTTACAACTCTGGAACGCTTCAACGTATCCCAATAATTCTGAGAGTGTTTTTTCATGACGTATTGTACTTCATGTTAGTGGGAAATTTCTTCAATATAACTTGCTTTTATTTATTAAAAAAATGGAAGCTTGGCAAAAATTTTGCAATTTTCAAACTTTTAATTTTTGTACCCTTAAATCAGAGAGTGGTGTCACACAAAATAGTTAATAAATAACAATTCCTACATGTCAACTTTACATCAGCACAATTTTGGAAATATATATTTTTGTTAGCACGTTATAAGGGTTAAAAGTTGACCAGCAATTTCTCATTTTTCCAACAAAATTTACAAAAAGATTGTTTTTTAGGGACCACCTCACATTTGAAGTGAGTTTGTGGGGTGAATATAACAGAAAATACCCAAAAGTGACACCATTCTAAAAACTGCACCCCTCAAGGTGCACAAAACCACATTCAAGAAGTTTATTAACCCTTCAGGTGCTTCACGAGAACTAAAGCAATGTGGAAGAAAAAAATTAACATTTTACTTTTTTCACCAAAAAATTACTTTGGAACCAAATTTTTTATTTTCACGAGGTTATCAGGAGAAAATGAACCACAAAATTTGTTGTGCGATTTCTCCTGAGTATGCCGATACCCCGTATGTGGGGGAAAGCCACTGTTTGGGCACATGGCAGGGCTTAGAAGGGAGGGAGAAACGTTTGACTTTTTGAACTCAAAATCGGCTGCAATCAATGGTGGGCGCCATGTCGCATTTGGAGACCCCCTGATGTACCTAAACAGTGGAAAACCCCAAATTATAACTCCAACCCTAACCTCAACAGACCCCTAACCCTAATCCCAACCCTAACCGCAACCTTTTACGATCGAGAATGCAACGTGGCTTACCAAGCCAATGCTCCTATATCGTCAAACCATAACGATGGTGTATGTGTGTCAGGTGATCGTGGAATGTGGACCCACTAGACCACAGGGGGGACCTGGGCCTACCCGTACTAGGGAAAGGTAGCGACCGGGGTCTGTGGCAGCTGAGCTTGTGGACAAGATGGCCATATGCAGGACTAAAAGACACCGCACAACTTCAGGTATGAAGAAACATAAATTTTACTTAAATAAAGCAAATGACATCAAAACACCAGGTTCTGGATTATGCACATCAGGAAGGAAACACATCTCATGTTGACAGGTGAAGCAAGAGGTCATCACGGGTTGACGCAGTCCAGAGTCGTCTGGCACAGGCATACTAGGATGGCCTCTCTCTCAGGCCTCAGGCGTAGCACAGGCACAGCAGGAGAACGTCAGACACCGACCTCAGACTAGCTTCAGACGATAACAAGAGGGCATCTCGGGTTGATGCAGTCTAGGGTTATCTGGCAGGGCATACTTGGTTGGCCTCTCAGGCCTCGGGCGTAGCACAGGCTCAGCAGGAGAACATCAGACACCGACCTCAGGCAGACTTCAGATAATGGCTAGGATCGTACTAGGATGGCCTCTCTCTCAGGGCTCATGCGCAGCACAGGAGAACATCAGACACTGACCTCAGGCAGCCTTCAGACAATGGCAGAAGCCATCACGGGTAAGACATCAGAACATTGACTGGACATCGGAACATGGACTGGACATCGGAACATGAACTGGACATCGGAACACAGACTGGACATCGGAACACGGATTGGACATCGGAAAACGGACTTGACATCTGAACACTGACTGGACATCGGAACACGGACTGGACATCAGGACATCAGGGCACAAGCCGGACACCAGGACATCAGGTAGGACATCAGGACATCGGGTCATCAGGATTCAGATCTCAGGTAGAACGTCAGAACACTAAACATCGGACATATGGCAACGATCGACAGGTACCGGACATCAGACTGCGGACATCAGGCTCCGGACATCTGGCAGCGATCGGCAGGCTCCGGGCATCGGGCAGGAAAGGATAAGATCGGGACATCTGGAAGTGGTCATCAGACAACGGAAATCAAGCCGCGGTCATCAGGCTCCGGACAAGAGGCCACGGTCATCGATCTCCGGACATCTGGCGGCGACCTAAAAAGGAACCCAAGTGGTCTGGTGCAAGCCCTGTTGGGTTGAACTGGAGCCGGCCAGGGATTGCACCAAATAACAAGCTGAGCACTGAGTAGCAGAAACTCAGCAGACACACCGGACTCCTACTTCCAAGATGAACCCAGTTTAGATCACAGAAAGTCAGTTAGCAAAGAGTCACAGTCACTGGGCACAGGGTTCAGGACACAGAAGGACTTTAGGAACATAACACAGCAGATACAGTTCAGACAGAGTCAGGTACAGGAACAGATCCAGGATCAAGGATTCAGGAAAACAAGACACAACAGGAACAGGCTTGGATATGCAGCCTCCAGGAAAGGCAATCTGGGTATTCTGCCCCAAGAGCAGAGGAAAAACAGGACACAAACGGATCTGGGTATTCTGCCCCCAGAGCAGGAGAAAAACACAAGACAGGACAAAGAGCATCAGCTTTCCCAGAACTGATCACAATCAGAGCAGGGGCTGAACATACAAACACACATGGCAAGGTTCAGGAACTCAATGCGAAGCTCTGGCAACACCCCACATGGCAGGGGAACTTTATATAAGGCCTGCCTCACAGCGATAGGCTGGAGCAGCAATTCTAGCACACACCCATTCCTCATAAAAGCAGGGGAGGTGTGGCCCGCGCACCCTATGCACAGCCAGACACAAATCAGCATAGCAAAGGACACCTGGCAACGGCTGCAAACCTGAACACACGTGGTAAGCCATGCGCAACTGCAGAGGACCTTGCAACCCGTGGGTAGCTTTCATAGTGGTAGCCAGGGACCGCACATGCGGGTGGTCATGCAGCGCAGTGGAGACACGCATGTAAGGCTATGCAGTGGAGCCGGGAACTGAGCAGCATCCATACAGGTAACTGACAACAGCATTCCAACTCATTAGAGGGAAAGGAGTGAAGGGTTAAAGCAGAGATATGAAGAGTAACGCCTGGTAAACTGAGTGCAAACACAGTGGCGTTACACAACCCTAACCACAATCCTAACCTCAACACACCTCTAACCCTAATCCCAACCCTAATCATAACCCTAACCACAACCTTAACCCTAGCCAGCTAAACCCTATCCCCAACCATAACTTTAGCCCTAACCCTAGCCCAACCCTAACCCTAGCTCAACCCTAATCCTAGCCCTAACACTAGCCCACCCCTAACCCTAGCTCAACCCTAATCCTAGCTTTAGCCTCAACCCAAGCCCAACCCTAACCCTAGCCCAACCATAACCATAGCCCCAACCCTAACTCTAGCCCAACCCTAACATTAGCTTTAGCCCCAACCCTAACCCTAACGGAAAAATTTAAATAAATACATTTTTTTATTTTATTATTTTTACCTAACTAAGGGGGTGATAAAGGGGGGTTTGAGTTACTATTTTTTTCTTTTGATCACTGTGATAGGATCTATCACAGTGATCAAAATAAACCAATAGGAAAAATTTCCTATTGTTGCCAGGTGCCGGATGGCAGATATCGGTGGGAGCATTGCGCATGCGCCCGCCATTTTCTTCTCGAAAGAAGACGCCGTTCGGGGGACATCACAGGGGGTTGCAGGAGTGTATAGGGACACCGGAGGCACAGGTGGTGGATCGGAGAACCCCATTTCTCTCTCCTCTGATGTGATCGCACATCAGAGGAGAGAGAAATTAAATAGGAAATCAGACCTTTTTTTGCGGTTGCCTTTATTCTGTCAATAACACTGGGGTCTGTAAAAAACGACCCGAATCATGTTCTCTGGGGCCTCAGCTACCCCCGGTAGCCGAGACTCCAGAGAATTTCCAACGCTGGGGGGCGCTATCCATTTATTTTTCAGCGCCATTAAAAAGCGGCGCTGTGGTTTAAGTACCCTTAACTGCCGCCGTTAAAAGGCGTATCGGCAGTCATTAAGAGGTTAGGCTCCAGTTTACTCATAAGTGATTAATTAGTGTTAGCATGAAAAAAGTATTCTGTTATATAACCGCATAAGTCAAATAGTTTTCTAGTATAGAACTAGTATTTTCAAAAGCAATTTTGCCCACAAAAAATATATATTTTTTGAGGATGTGTTCAGGAGGATGAGACTGGGCAGTGATGAATTAGTTGGCCACAGGAACTGTTTTTGTTCTTTGCTAAGACAGATCACACCTTATCTACCAGTGATTTCTAGAAAGATAGATAGCTGGCAAGCAAAACCTTCAGACTAGTATAAGCTGAGCAATAAGGCTGGAGTCACACACAATGTATAAAAATATGGTTCGTTTTTCACGGACCAGAATCGCACAAATGTTTCATGAACAGTGATTCGTATGTCATCCGATTGCAATGCAAGGAAGCGATTTTCTCGCATCTAAGCATCCATGTGACATCCGTTTTGCATCCTTAGGGCTCATACCCATTTGTGGAAAAAAAAACGGTCCGTTTTTCTGGATGGAAAAAACGGTCCGAATATATGCAATTGTCATGCGATTGTCATGCGATTTGTATGCGATTTTTAATTGCTCCATCCGTTTTCCATCAGTTTTCCATCTGTATGCAATGCGATTTTAACATGACGTTTTACATAGAGCAGTTATCTCTATGTAAAAAGTCATGTAAAAATCACATTGTAAAAAAAAATTTACACAAAAAGCAAATAATTATATATATATATATATATATATATATATATATAGGTCATACACTTCTAAATAGTATAATAGCCTCTAATTCATCCCCGACTATACAGTAAAATCACACTGACAGCTTTAATAAAGAATAGAAACAATACACATACACACATAGAATACATATATATATATATCATTGTGACATATATATATATATATACATATATTTATAGTTGATATACTTCTACATACTGTAATAGTCGCTAATTCAATTGCCTGCTTTTGTGAAATGACAGAACCCGACATGAAATGACACATGGTTTACATACAGTTAACCATGTAATTTCATGTATTTTGATATATGGTTTTCACTAACAATTACATGAGTGTATGTGTGTGAAATTTCACACATGTAGGGGTTAATTAAAGGTGTAAATTTAAATTCGTTGAAAAAAAATGCGTGGGCTCCCGCTGTATTTTCTCCACCAGACAGACAAAGCAAGCAAGTGGGGGCAAATAATAATAGCCCAGGAAGGGTGCATTTATTTTGTGCTGCCCCCCTGGCTACTAACATCTGCCCCCAGACACCCCAGAAAAGGCAAATCTATAATTAGATTAGCCCTTTCTGGCACTTTGCCTGTCTATTCCCATTGCCCTGTAGTGGTGGCGAATGGGTTAATAAGGGGTTAAAGCCACCTTGCAATTGAAAGGTGACTTTAAGCCAGGTTAATAATTGAGAGCTGTCAATTAGACAACTATCAATTAATTATCCTATTGTATGAAAGAAAAATCAAACACACACAGTTTAATAAAAAATCATTTTAATGAAATAATCAGTTTTTGACCATCTTTTATTTTCCTGCTAAAACCATTTCCTGTAATAAAAATAAAATAAAAAAGCAAAATGATTCTTACCTATCCGATGCACAGTCAGGTCCCACGCTGTAATCCATCCGAAAGGGTTAACAGGTTACAGCTAGCAGGCAGCTAATGCTGCCTGCTGAGCTGTTACCCCCTGAATGAATCAGTTCCTCTCCCGGCGAAATGAGAGGAAGTGATTAGTGTGTGAAGCTTAATTGATTTATTCCCACTTTCACTTCAGGTAAGGTCAAATTATTACAGAACCCAACATGAAATGACACATGGTTTACATACAGTAAACCATTTTATTTCATCTAGTTTTTTATATGTTTTTGACTAATAATTAGATTTGTGTATGTGTGAAAAATTTGGGACATGTATGTGTTAAATTAACGGGTAAATTCGTTGTAAAAAAATGTGTGTGCTCTCGCGGTATTTTCTCCACCCGAGAGGGAAAGCCAGTGACTGAGGACAGATATTAATAGCCTAGAGAGGGACCATGGTTTTTGGGCCCCCCCCGGCTACAAACATCTAGCCCCAGCCATCCCAGAAAAGGCACATCTATGAAATGCGCCTTTTCTGGTACTTAACCTCTCTATTCCCATTGCCTTTAGCGGTGGCTCATGGGTTAAAAAGGGGTTAAAGTCACCTTGCTATTGAAAGGGGACATTAATCTGGGTTAATAATGGAGAATGAATGAAATCATGTCTGCAAGGCTCCCCATCTGATTGGGGAGGAACTGATTAGCATGGGAAAGTTTCTGAATGTAAGTAAAAGAGCCACCTTCAGCAGCACTAAGGCTGCATTCTGTGAAGGTGTCTCTTAGGTTTCTGATCACTAGGATCGCTTAAATACAGTTTTATAATTTGTCTGACATACCGCTATTGTGTCAGGGAGGTATGTCTTCTCGCCCTGTGTCAACGGCCTCAGAGGTGTCAATTGTCTCCCTCTTGCGTCTGTGCACCGCCTCTTGTGTTCGAATTACATGCCCGGCGCCTGCGCTCTGCCTAAATGTCTCGGATAGGCACCTGCGCCGCTTCACTTTCATCCCCGCGAGATTTTAAAGGCAGAGAAGGGCGGGCCGGACAGGTGAAAGAGAAGGAGCAGCTTCACTTCCATCCTCTGGAGACTTGAGATGCAGAGAAGGGCGGGCCGCACAGGTGAATTAAGGAGGTAATAGTATACAAGGGCGGGCTTGATTCACTTACTCCTTCCCGGTGAAGCACCTCGTCATCGGGACAGCTCCCTGCACTATATGCGGTGACCGCAGAGCTCCGCACATGCCATATAAGACGACACCTGGTGTATAAGACGACACCCGACTTTTGAGAAGATTTTCAGGGGTTAAAAAGTCGTCTTATACGCCGGAAAATACGGTACTTAGTTAACATTGTTTTGATCAAAAAAGCGTAAAAGCCATCACACCACATCAAGGTGACCCTACTTGGGACAGTCCTAACCACTAGTATTAAAATCTTTTTATGTATGGTTTAGGTTTCAATAGGTAAGGACCATCCCAATTTGAGTATAGCTTGACGTGGTGGGACGGCTTTTATTTTTTTTGTTAATCAAAACAATGTTCCCTATGTTATTTTCATTTACTATTTATTTACTTATTGCAAAGTATTTGCTCATTTTGGATTTATCTCAGGTTTTGTCTGTTTAGTGGCCAGTGTGAACATGCATCTACACTCTTCCAACTTAAATACAGTGATCATGGTAAAAAAGCACTGAAGAAAAAGGAATTGTGATGTCACAGTATGTTGAACAATGTTAAATAATGATGTGTTAGCACCGAACTGGGACAATAAACAAGGATGTCACAGCTGAAGGCTACCGACAACTGTGATGTAACGATTAGGGATAACAAACAAATCAGAAGAGCAGAAGACCATTTGTATTACGTTCCATTAGATATTATATACAGTGGGTTTGGAAAGTATTCAGACCCATTTAAATTTTTCATTCTTTCTTTCATTGAACCTTTGGCCAAGTCAGAGGTTTAGAGCACTCTGGAAGAGGTTTTCATCCAGGATATATCTGTATTTGGCTGCATTCATGTTTCCTTCAATTGCAACCAGTCATCCTGTCCCTGCAGCTGAAAAACACCCCCATAGCATGATGCTGCCACCACCATGTTTCACTGTTGGGACTGTATTGGGTGGTTTTCTCCAGACATACCGCTTAGAATTATCACCAAAAAGTTCTATCTTCATCTCATCAGACCAGAGAATCTTATTTCTCATAGTCTGGGAGTCCTTCGAGTGTTTTAAAGCAAACTCTTTGGTTTTCATGTTTTGCACTAAAGAGAGGCTTCCTCAGGCCACTCTGCCATAAAGGCCCAATTGGTGGAGGGCTGCAGTGACAGTTGACTTTGTGGAACTTTCTCCCATCTCACTACGCTTCTGTGGAGCCCAGCCACAGTGATCTTCGGGTTCTTCTTTACCTCTCTCACCAAGACTCTTCTCCCACGATTGCTCAGATTGGCTGGACGGCCAGGTCTAGGAAGACTTCTGGTGGTCCCAAACTTCTTCCATTTAAGGATTATGGAGGCCAATGTGCTCTTAGGAACCTTGAGTACTTCAGAAATTCTCTTGGAACCCTGGCTAGATGTGTGCCTTGCCACAATTCTGTCTCTGAGCTCCTTGGCCAGCTCCTTTGACCTCATAATTCTCATTTGGTCTGACATGCACTGTGATCTGTGAGGTCTTATATAGACAGGTGTTTACCTTTACAAATCAAGTCCTATCAGTTTAACTAAATACAGCTGGGCTCCAATGAAGTAGTAGAACCATCTCAAGGAGGATCACAATGAAATGGACAGCAAGTGACGTAGATATGAGTGTTTGAGCAAAGGGCCCATGTGATATTTCAGTTTTTCTTTTTAATAAATTTGCAAAAATTTCCAATTTCTGTTTTTTCAGTCAAGATGGGATGCAGAGTGTACATTAATGGGGAAAAAATGAACTTTTTTTGCATTTACCAAATGGCTGAAATGAAACAGAGTGAAAATTTACAGGGGTCTGAATACTTTCCGTACCACTGTACATTGGTACCTAAGTCTCTACATCACAGACATATGTTGCTTTGCGCGCTGGAGTTTGGGTTCAAATCCACCAAATACAACATCTATGAGGAGTTTGTATGTTTTCTATGGTTATGTATGGTTCTATGGTTTTCTTCCACACTCCAAAGACAGACATACTGATAGGGAATCTAGATTGTGAGCCTCAAAGGGGGGACAGTGATGATGTCTGTAAAATGCTGCAGCCTATGACAGCGCTATATAAGCAAAGCATAATAAATAATTACAAGCCCATTTACCAATAAACTAGAAATCAAGTACTTGTCTGTCACATTTGGCATAATTTTTTACCAATCACCTTAAGTGTATAACTGTATTGAGTAGACTATAGAATGAGATGAGATACATAATCAAGCAGAAAAGGTCATATTTTACACTTCTTATGGATGTGAGCTTTATAACTTACAGTACTAGTCTAACAACACTTGCTTGATATATAGACATGCAATTCAGTTTATCTTTCATTGGACTGGACATCTAAAATACTATTTATGGCTCCTTGGTTGAAACTTGATGCACCAGGGAATATGAGCAAATTAAAAAGATTACAAGATTCGTTTTGGGATTTAGACCTTACTTAAGACACCTAACTAAAATAACATACATAGTGTAGGGCCAGAGTGGAAGTCCTGCCCATGTTCTAGTGTAAATTACTCAATTACTCTGACCATGAGAGTTAAGGAAATGTTATAGTGATTTATTATAATCATTACCACTTTCTCTCACAGTTTCTATAAGGTTCCAGTTAAACAAGTTCACTTGACTCCAGTATTAGTAATGCATAGTGCATCCTCCAGAATGGAGGTTAGCAGCTTGTCCTCTCTACGCACTGACCTGACGATTCAGCACTATGTCAGGAAGGCTGATAATAAATAGCTGTCAGAAAGAACCTTTATTCCTCCCAATGCAAATAAATATAGTCACTTTTACGCAGCTACTCATTTTGCCAGTTCTGCTTGGAACGAATGAACTGTCAGACCTCCAATGAAGACGTAGTAAACTCAGAGCTCAAGACATCATTGTGTCTGCCTAGTAAACTTTAAGGCCCCCATTAAAGTTGTTGGTAGTTGAACAATTGTTTAACAAGTGATCATAAGACCAACATGGCTATACACATATTAGTCCATATTGCCGTTATAGTCGTTCAACCTGGCCATAAATAATCCATGATTCCGAGGACCAGAGAAAATAGGGATAAAACATAACCTTTATTATATCTTAAAAAAATAACATGGTGAAATACAATGAGGTAGACGAGGGGAAGCAATGTTTTGGCCCAAAAGGGTCTTTTCAAACCAGATATACAATAAAAATTGCAGCCAAAAATTACATTTTGGGCCAAAATGTTGCTTCACTCATTACCACGATGTATTTCACCATGTGATTTTTTAGAATATAATAAAGGATATATTTTAATCTTATTTTCTCTGGTGCCTCAAAATCTTGGATTTTCTATGGCTTTGGACCTTGTGAGGGGGGTCTAACTGAGTCAGCATGAAGCCACCTGTGGTGTATGAGAATCACACTTGGAACAACCTGGCCATAAGTGTTCATTATGAGAAGAAACAAATGATCTTTCAAGGAATATTTTTTATTTATGTTTATGCATTAAAGTCCTATTTACATGCTACCATATTGTCATGTTTTTTTCTGAGCTGAAACAATTGATAGCAGAATCTTTAACAGGGGTCTTATTGGTTTGACTATGTTTTAATTTTATTTAATTTGTTACATGTAAAGTCCTAGTTATTTGGCCAATAAATCATTATGTGCTTGTTTACAGTTAATCCTCGTAATGGTTGCACAGAAAAACGTCAGTATGAAACAATTTTGACACCTATAAAAATCACCACTATCAACTGTTTAATTGGTAAAAAACAGGCATTGGGTTTCAAAGCTCACCCAAAGGGCCAAGGACAACAAATCCCCAAGGACAACATTCTGACAGGTACATGGAAAGTTTTTCCCGTGTACCTTTCAGTTGTTGTCCTTGGTGGGATTCTAAGTGGGGTGTAACAAGATGAGGTTTGATGTTCCCCCCCCACCATCAGTAGTTTTCCATTACCTTGCTGAGTTGTGCTATTTAGGTGCATTTTGTATGTTTGCAATGTGCAATCCACATGCTGGTACAGCGGTTTATCCATCTGATAAAACTCACTTTTCCTGGCGTATGCAGTAGCACTTGGATCCAATGGAAAATAAATTAAAAAAGGGCACCACCAGCTCAAAGAAGTGTAGATTTATTGATGACATGTTTCCACGAGTTCTACGGGAAGTGTTGTCAATAAAGCTACCCCTCTTTAAATCTGGTGGTGCCCCTTTTTAATGTGTTCGCCCTGTGTTTGTGGGGGTTTGCTCCACATACTCTGGTTTCATTGTACACTACTAAAAAAAATATTTGATGGTAATACTAGATTATGAGCCCCAATGGGGAAAGTCATGACAATATTTATAAACCACTGCAGAATATGATGGACTATATGAGCAAGCATATAGAATTAAATATTAACATTTACAGAAGCATTGTTCTTGCATAAGCGACACCAGGCTAACCAGGTCATTGTTGGAGTCAGTAAATCCATGTGGTCAATTTAGGATATCATAATCTTCAAATCGATCACAGCAAAATCACTACCAAATTCCTTGTATTTACATCCCTGTCATTAGAGAGTTATTACAGAACCAGATTATTTTTCACAAAGCACAGTAAATTTCAAACTTATTGTTAATATATAGATTAAGCCCAACATAAAGTTTCTGTCTTGTACCTTTGTGTTTTTTTTCTATCTACCCCCCTATACATCCAGCTTTAAATAGCTTAATGGATTGTCCTATTTTTATCTAAAACTACATTTCCCAGCTCCACTTGCTTTACTCAATACTGCAGACCCCTTCCTTAGTTTCCTATCTGCTCCTGACTAGTCTTCTTTCTCTGAGGTAGCATTAAATTAAATAAGTGTAATTATTCCCTTAAGTTCTGTACACTCTTTCTCCTGCACAATAGCCTACTTACCGATTTTTATATTTTACCATCTACATCAGTATAGCTGCAGTGTGGGTTTTACATCATTTTCTGGTTCGAGCAGAGCTAAACTCCCCTACACTTTTCCACAAACAGAAGTACAAATCATTTGCAGTTTCACATTTCTGGTCTCTCAGCTGTAGGCAGCAACACAGCTACACCAATCTCAGCCACTATACATACAGTAGCCACATCCTGCAGTATATCACTCCTTTTAGCCTCTTATATTGAGCCATATCTGCGTATATCGCTCTTCTCAGCACTCCAGCACTTACATACAACCCCATCTTCCAGAACATTGCTCTTCTTAGCTACCAGCAGTCAGGCACACTGCCACTTCCTTGGTTAAACTCTTCACGATGACTAAGGAGGGTCCACTCCTCACTGCGACACCATCCCTCTCAGTAGAAGCTTTGTTCAGACCCATCCCAAAGAACTGCTATGCTGGCAGGCTGCAAGCTGAGGGGGACTGCATGCGCAAGATCGACATAAGCACTGGAATTATTATACAGTAGGATGGTTCCATTTTCGACTGAGGACAAATTTTGCCATGTTTTAGAAGGGTCTTTTTTAGGGGGTGATATGTGAAAATTTGAGCAAATTTAACGGCTTATATTGCATGAATGAATAAATATTTGTATACATTATTATAGACTAAAATATATGTTTGGGCATCAAATCAGCAAAATGTAGTATAATATACAGTGTTAGGGTGCAGTAAGACAGCCGTATAACACTGATGACGATCGCATTGCAGTGCACGGACTGGTGGTGGCTCTCCTGACCTGAGCGTGACAACTGCATAAAATTACATGGTGTCACGCCTGGGTATGAGAGCTACTGGCCAGACCAAGCATTGCAATGCGATCGTCGTCAGTGTTATAATGCTGTTGACTGTGCCCTTATAGAGACAGGTAAAGGGGTTATCCAGCCTTTTAAAATTGAAGCTTATCCCCTCTGATCAGTTGTTAGAAATGCCTATGTAAGCACCAAAGCTCTTCAATGTATACAGCAATGTTGTTGGTTCATACTTGTCTATGCATACATTTTTTTGCGACAGTGCAAGCTATTGCAGTGTTGTTCCACTGAGTAAGTAGGACGGTGCTCCAATAATTTACAACATGCTGTGAAAAGTATAGCAGAGGCAAGTACGAACCAGCCTGCAAGCTGCTGAAGAGACTGTGGACTTGCATCAGTGCCACAGCCTACTTAAAGTAAATCTGTCACCAGGTTTTTGCTACTTCATATGAGAGCTGCACGAGGGCAGTGACCCTGATTCCAGCAATGTATTAATTACTTTACTAGGTGCTACAATTTTGATTAAAAATGGTTTATCTGCAACAGATCTTCCAGTTTTCCAAATGCTTTTTAAAACTCTGCCTTACCACTGATTGGCAGCTTTCGGCCTATAAACAGTGTACATAGAAAGCTGCTATCAGTGGTGGGGCAGGGCTAGACTTCCTGGCAGCAGAATAATAGTCCTCTACTGATAATCTCCTGCTGATAAAACAGTAATTTTATAAAAATGACACCAAGCAGCCCGGAAAGTGATATGTCGCCTCTTGAATCAGGGTCCACTTTAAGCAGTTGATTAGAGGGAGAGCTGAAGTTAACTACCATGATCTAACATTGTGTCCTATCCTAGGAATTGCCTTCTTTTCATATGAAGCATAGGCCTATAATGACACAGTGACATTTGGTCACAAGCAAATTGCGGAAAAATCAAAGAATGATTACAGCGAAACTTCATTGTTTTGTCTAAAATATCATAGTCAAAGACAAAACTTCTAACTATGCATAAAAGTATTCAATATTGCAAGATGGCCCTAGACCTTCTTACACATATCAAAACATGAAACATTGTGGAAACATTCAGAACATTCAATTACTTAGTGCGATTCATGTAACCAAATGTCGCCATCTCCCCAACCTATTAGCCGATTTTCTCTTCGCAGCAGCTTATTCAGTGATGTATACAGAGAGTGCCCTCAATGTTGGCCCTCCGATGGGAACACATATTTGATAATAATCAATAAATACGATAACATAACTCTGATAGTTATGTTTTAATAGAAAATAATGTATTGATGAGAATTGTAAAAAGTAACCTTTGTATTTGTCTGATTTTTCTCAAAACAATGAGAGAATTCTAAAATGTTGATTTATAAACATCACTTCTCATTATACATGAAACCACAGTCGCAGCCGCAAACTTCCGTGAAGGGCATGCTGGAGGTGAAACAGCTTTTGCTGTGTGTTTAGATGAAATGCCTTGAATCCTCCAAACTTTCAAATGGAAATTTCCCCTTTGGGATTATGGGGGGAACTTTGTAGATTACCTGCTGGGCCAGAAGGGATCTTGGTTTAATAGACACCCATTTGAAGAGTAGTATTTTTTCTTTACTCACTTCCCCATCCTTATTAAACCTGACTTGGGCCCAAACATAACATGGAGGGCGTGAGGTGCTAAGTGGCAGCACAGGAGATGGGAGGAATGTAATGGGCTTTTGATTGCTATGTTGTGATGGTTGAGCTGTTGCAATAGATAACCAAGTGAGGGCCCTGTTAAAGGGCCTGTAGGAAGAAGACAAATCCATATCATGTTATTTTCATTTCCCTCTATCACTACTCAAAATACTTGAAAACTTACTATCCATTTTGTTTGTTTTTGATAGTATAAATTGTAAAGAATGGACCTTCAGAGATATGTATATATTAAGTATAAATTGATCACAGCAAACATTTGCCATTTTTTTTTTTTATAACGAAAAATT
>JARQOD010000005.1:339239157-339303194 GCA_033576555.1 Oophaga sylvatica
GTAAGTGAAACATCACTGCAATCAGGGTCTCTTTATCTTTATTATGTTGCTCTCAGAATAGGGGGCAAAAGCCTGGTGACAAATTCCCTTTAATACAGTAGATACTAAGATTTCCCTATTATAAAATTTCTTAATAGGCAAATGACTAGTGGTTCTCCACAGTAAACAATCTATTATCGTTTTTACTTAATAACTAATTACTAATAGTAACCAGAGACATTTATATATGTGTAAACCTTGTTCATTATAGCACTTGTAGCTATAAATTAATAAAAATTGCCAGAAAGTGCAGGACAGAAAAATTAGCTTTCGGGCTCATACTCACTGGCGAGAAATACGGACTAGTGCAATCTGATAAAAAATCGGATTGCACTCGGACCAATGTTATTCAATAGGTGACATCTCATTTGCAATTTTTTTCCCAGCCGAAATCGGACTGAGGGCTCCTTTCCACTTGCGAGAAATACGTCCGATTCTCGCATGTGAAATCCCAGCTCTGGCGCTGGCATTCGGGAGTGGAGCGAGCAGCTGCATAGAAATACATGCAGCCGCACACTCCACTCCCGAGTGTCGGGGCCAGAGCTTGGATTTCACATGCGAGAATCGGACGTATTTCTCGCAAGTGGAAAGGAGCCCTGAGAAAAAAATCGCTGCATGCTGCGATTTGCTGCGATTCTTGGATGAGACTCGTCAATGCAAGTCAATGGGTGTGAGAGAGAAAATCGGACAGCACTCGCACCATGCGAGTGCTGTCTGATTTTTACATACCGATGTCCTTTGAAAAACCGGTAATTCATCCCTGGCTGTACAGTAAAATCACACTGACATGTTCAATAAAGAATGGAAAGAATATATATGTACACATAGAATACATTATTATATAACATATATATATACATGTCATTGTGACACATATATATATATATATTTATAGTTCATACACTTCTACATAGCATAATAGCTGCTAATTCAATTGCCGACTTCTGTAAAATCATTACAGAACCTGACATGAAATGACACATGGTTTGCATACAGTAAACTATTTCATTTAATTTAGTTTAATGTATGGTTTTGACAATTATTTGATGAGTGTATGTGTGCAAAATTTTGGACATGTAGGTGTTAATTTAATGTGTGAATTCGTTGTAAAAAATGCGTGGGCTCCCGCGGTGTTTTATCCACCAGAGAGGGAAAGCCAGTGAGTGAGGACAGATATTAATAGCCTTGAGAGGGACCATTGTTTTTGGGCCCCCCTGGCTACTAACATCTGCCCCAGAAAAGGCACATCTGTTATTAGATGTGCATTTTCTGGCACTTAGCCCCTCTATTCCCATTGCCATTAGTGGTGGCTCATGAGATAATTAGGGGTTAATGTCACCTTGCTGTTGAAAGGTGACATTAATCTGGGTTAATAATGGAGAGTTGTCAATTAGACAACTCTCCATTTTAATCCAATAGTATTAAAGGGTTAAAAAACACATACACACATTGTTAAGGTCCTGCGGAACGCACCTAATAGATATTATGGAGAGGTGCGTTCGCAGCCCGGGGTCCACCGTGCAGGAGGAGCCTGCTGCTAGTAAAATGGCGCAGAAGCGAACTCGGTTATCCCGAAATAAAATGCCAAAAAAATGCCGTAACCCGCTGTGGCAATATGTGCGAACTCTGTTATTCCACAGAGCCGCTAGAAGGAGTGCCGCAGCGCTATATGGCGAAGTGTGCGAACTCACTTAACACCACTGAGTCGCAAAATAAACACACTAGGGCGCTGTCTAGCGTTGAAAGCAAATCCTGTTACATCACAGACCGCTGAGAAAAACTTCTGTGTCCTGTCAGGCACCCAGGTACACAGTTGACTGCTAAGCGAACATAGAACGTGATCATGCGCTAATGTCCTCGCGGGAGACACCCGCAATCTATGGCGTCTGAACGCCAGGCCCTGAATACGGCAATCAAACTCCTCACCGGTTATGCCAGTAATCTAGGGCATCTAGGACACCGACCCTGACCAGCCAGCATACCAAACTCCTCACCGATTAAGTCGGTATTCTAGGGGCTTATTTCAGCCGGGCCCTAACCACACACACGCATGACCACACTGGCGCAAAGCATATGACAATTGATATTAGCGCATGGCAGCCCAGCCATGCCACCCTTTTATAGCAACAGCTACAGGACCTGCCAGAAACAAGGACCAATGAGAAACTGTTCCAAAACACATGCAGTTTCAGGACCTTCCTGGCGGGCCAATAGGAGCTGCTGCAGTACCTGAGCATGTGACCCCTGATCTCCAATGAGAGATCTTACCCTGGGCATGCTCAGAAGGGGAACGCAGGACTTCGTCCCAAAGACGTCTGCTCCAGCACTGGCTATAATAGCAGATCCAGGAGAGGCAGCAGTAAGTACTCTGCACAGTACTGGAATGGGCAAGGCGCTGGGACGATGTCTCTGCTGAGCAGGCTCCACTGTGGCCGGAGATGAATGGGGGAATGCAGCGGGACTGGTTCGAGACTCCCCATGTGCAGCAGCGGGAACTCAAACCCTAACACACATTAAGTCAAAATTATTTTAATAAAATAATTACCCATAGTTTTTGACCAAATTATATTATAATTTATTAGAATGAATGAGTTCATCTCTGCGCAGCCTCCCGGCTGACCGGAGATGAACTGATTAGCGTGGGAAACTTAATTTTTTACCACGCTATCGAGTACACCTCAGGTCAGCAAGGGACTCTGCACATCCTCACTGATGTCAGCGGTAGTTAGTGAGGCTGCACGGAGTCCCTGGCTGACCTGAAGTGAACTCGATAGCATGGGAAAAAATTAATTAAGCTTCCCACGCTAATCAGTTCATCTCCAGTCAGCCGGGGAGGCTGCGCAGAGATGAACTCATTCATTCTGCAGCAGGGCTGATAGCATTAGCACCGATCCCTGCTGTAAACCTATTAACCCATTGTGATGGATTACATCGGGGGACCTGACTGAATGGCGGAGAGTTATGGATATTGTTGCTTTATTATTTTATTTTTATTACAGGAGAACAAGGGATTCAGATGGATTGGCAGTATAATAAAATTTGGTCAAAAACATGTTAGGGCAGGTTAGGATAGGATATGGGTTGAACTAGATGGACTTAAAGTCTTCCTTCAACCTTAATAACTATGTTACTATGTTACTATGTCAAATATTTCTTATTAATTTTGTGTTTTTGTGTGTGTGTGTGTGTGTATTTTTTAACCCTTTAATACTATAGGATTAATAATGGATAGTTGTCTAATTCACAACTCTCCATTATTAACCCAGATTAATGTCACCTTTCAACAGCAAGGTGACATTAACCCCTGATTAACCCATGAGCCACGCTAAAGGCAATGGGAATAGAGGGGCTAAGTGCCAGAAAAGGCACATCTAATAATAGATGTGCCTTTTCTGGGGTGGCTGGGGGCAGATGTTAGTAGCCAGGGGGGGCCAAAACAATGGTCCCTCTCAAGGCTATTAATATCTGTCCTCACTCACTGGCTTTCCCTCTCTGCAGAGAAAATACCGTGGGAGCCCACGATTTTTTTTACAAGGAATTTACACTTAAATTAACACATACATGTCCAAAATTTTGCACACATACACTAATCTAATTATTTGTCTAAAACATATATTAAACTAAATGAAATGAAATGGTTTACTGTATGTAAACCATGTGTCATTTCATGTCGGGTTCAAATCGCATGATAATTGCATAGATTTGGACTGTTTTTTCCATCCAAAAAACGGACCGTTTTTTTTTCGCAAATGGGTATGAACCCTTAAGGGTGAATCTTTCAAAGTGAATAAATTGGTTAATAAAAGTCAGCAAGACTAACCTTGTATAGTCCTGCTAACTTGTATAGTCCTGCTAACCTTGTATAGTCCTGCTGACAAGGCACAACTTTTAGAATTGCATGGATTGTTAGATATGGGGTGTGCTCGGTTCCAAATATTCTGTGTTACCCAATAGGAGGCTGTCGTTAACGCTATATTTTCCTACTTCATACAATATTGTCTGTTTGCAAATTACATTTGCAAAATCAAAATCGCTGGAGTCTCATAATGCAGTGTAATGCAGTAGATATGTAGATTGAATGTAAATGGACCTTTTAGTGTGAAATATATAATTTATTATTCATCGTAATTCCCTATAGTAGGGAATTCTGGTGATTTTTATAAGCTGAGTGCAACCTTTGTAGAGTATGCATATAGATTTTGGTTAAAGTGCTGTTCTAAATTTCCATCTTCAACAGTGGGCTGCTCCATATGGCCCTCCATCTTCCTGCGGTTCAGACTAGTGGTTTGATTCACCACAGAGAACACCATAGCGAAACGTGTGTCGGGTATATATGTGGTAGAGTACCTTTCATATGTAGCTCAGGCAATTACTATATGTTCTGTCTACCTTGCTGTGAGTCTTCTATGCCTGGTTTGTTGTCAAACATGGTCCATATGTAGAGATTTATTGCTAAACGTTTGTTCTGGCACATATATCCCTGTATTCCTTGCATCTTTTGTATGGGTTTCTATATATGTAAGCACGTGCACCAATATATCTTGCAGCAGTGGCGACCGCAGGGATCTGTGCTAGGACTGATTCTTTTCAACCTCTTTATTAATAATCTTGTGGATAGGATTGAGAGTAAAGTCTCAATCTTTGCTGACAACACCAAACTATGTAGGATATTAAAATCTGACCTTGATATTACGATATTGCAAAATGATCTGAATAAGATGACTGAATGGGCAAACACTTGGCAAATGAGATTTAATGTAGATAAATGTAGTGTAACGCACCTTGAACGGAGTAATCCTATTGCTGCATATACCTTTAGGTTATGTGCACACGTTGCGCTTTTTAAGCGTTTTTAAATAAGCAGCAAGTCCATTCTTTTGGCGCCATAGGATTGCAGTGAAACTCTCACAATACGCATGTGGCTATGCCCATCATGCGTGAAGTGAGCGGTTCATGTGTGCCTGTTACCCAGGGTCTGGAGAAAAGGAGACTCTCCTCCAGGCCCTGGGTACCATATTCCAGTCAAAAATAGAATTAAAATAAAAAATAATGATATACTCACCCTCTGTCGGCCCCCGGAGTGTTCCAGCTCCTCAGCGAACTTGCCGCCAAGGAATCACCCCAGATGACATAGCGGTCGAGTGACCATGACGTCGCAAAGGTCATTCTCGCAATGCATCCCTGGGAATGGAACTTGCCGGCAGCGTCGCTGAGGAGCGGGAAGACTCTGGGGGCCGACGGAGGGTAAGTATATCAATATTTTTTATTTTTTTATTATTTTTAACATTCCTCATTAGTAAACAGTTGGTCACACTTGTGAAGCTGTATGCTTGACAAGTGTGACCAACCTGTCAATCACTTTTCCAAGCGATGCTTCAAATCGCTTGGAAAAGCGCAGCTTTCTACAAGCTAAAAATGCCTGCAAAATGCTTGTGTTTTGCGGGAAAATGCATGCTAATTACGTATGCGTTTTACCCGCTGTGGGGATTTTCGCAAATGCTCCGCAAAATTACAGAGCATTTGCGCAACGTGTGCACATAGCCTAAATGGAAGTATACTCCAGAACAGGAGAAGAACTTGGGTATTCTAGTTACAAGTAAGCTAAGCAGCAGTACTCAATGTCAAGCAGCAGCCACAAAAGCAAACAAGATTTTAGGTTTTATAAAACAGAGATAAAATCCCACAATCCAAAGATATTATTACCCCTTTATAAATCACTGGTGAGGCCACATCTAAAGTATTGGATCCAGTTTTGGACTCTACATTTTAAAAAGGATATTCAGAAGTTAGAATCAGTTCAAAGACGGGCAGCTAGATTATTACAAGGGATGGAAGGCCTCTCCTATGAGGAGAGGTTAGAAAAGTTGGGTTTGTTTAGCTTAGAAAAAAGTCACCTCAGAGGGATCTCATTTATATGTATAAATATATGTGTTGTCAGTACAAAACACTGTCACATAACTTATTCCTTCCAAAGACTGTACTAGGGACCAGTGGGCACTTATTACAGGTGGAAGAAAAAAGATCCAACAACTAAACAGGAAAAGGGTTCTTTACAGTTAGAGCAGTCAGAATGTGGAATCCCTTACCACAGGAGGTAGTAATGGCAGACACTGTAACAGCTTTTAAAAAAGGGCTGGATGATTTCCTTGATACACATAACATTGTGGGTTATAGTTAAATTAGTGATGAAATCTACAATTGGTGGAGAAAGGCATGAACTTGATGGATCTAGGTCTTTTTTTAACTATGTAACTTACTATGTAACATGTTTTTCAGCTAAGTAAGCGGCCACTTTGAGGGTATGTGCACACGTTCCGGATTTGGCTGTGGAATTTCCTCAGCGGGTTCTGCCTCTCTTGGCAGAAAATGCATGTAAAAATCTGTGCGTTTTTTATGCAGAATTTTTGTGGATTTTATGCAGATTGTCATGCTTTTTTTCCCAGCAGCTTTCACTAATTCAATGGGTGTAAGAACGCAACGGATCAGCAAAAAGAATTGACATGCTGTGGAAAATAAACAGCTGCAGATTCAGTGCGGAATTTTCCACAGCATGTGCACAGCAATTTTTTTTCCATTGCTTAACATTGCTTGCTCAAACACTTGCGGATCTGTGGCAATTTCACACTGAAAATCCGCTGTGGATCCGCAACAAATCCGCAACGTGTGCACATAGCCTTAGACTACAGGATGTCCGCAAAACAAGGTAATGAACTATTCATTATAGGGCTAATACATCAACGTGTTTTCCGCTAGAAAACTAGCATAAAACATTTTGAATAGTCACAACGTTTTGCGCAACATGGAGTTGAGCTAAAAATGTAGTACTTTTTGTACTTTCTCGCCAGTTTCAAGCAGCGTTGCCAAAATACGCGGAGCTAGGCAGAAGCTGGGATGGAATGGCCATGCCCACCTGTCATTTTCATGGATAGTGGTAGCTTTTTTATGCCAATGTTACTGAAGTGTTTTTGATAAAACAAGCTTTTATTAATTTGTTGCATCTAGAATTTCTGAAAGTAACATATTCACTGCTTCCTTGCTCCAGAGTCAGGAAAGTCAGGAATTTAGCTATTGTGAGGCAGTGACTGGTATCATATGTTAGGGTTGCTATGTGTCCCCCCAGGATGCACACAGAAGCGTATTGAGGCCTCGGGAGTGCATTGCAGTCAACTGTGATTGCAATGCAAAATAAAAGTAAGTGTTGGTCTTGTGCAATCTATTTGTCCAAGGCAGATTTAGGAAAACTTGGCATGGGCTTTTATTTTTAAAATGGACTACAGGATGGTAGTGGGGCGGTCCGTTTCTTCCCTGGCCGGATTTTCCATGTGGCTTACGGCCACGTCCTCGGTTTCGTCCGGAGGCATCGAAACCGAGGATGGTGAAACGTGCGTTGGGGCTTCTCACCTGTCCCATTTGGCTCTGCTACATCTGACCACACCATGTCACAAGGTAATTAGTAATCTTCCTATTATGGATGTTTGACATATACCATATACCATATGTTAGACGTACTATTGCCTTATTCATTAGTTCTCCTAAGGGCCAGATTTTTTTAATATCTTGTTATTAGACTATGCTTTTTCTGACTTGACTTTACATCAGAACCATTATCTATGTCTGGCTCTTGGAATTGATTGGAGACCTAGGGAGTGTCCTGATATTAGCTTGTTAAATTTTACCTTCCGGATCTTTATCTTTTCTTTATAAAATTCATGAATCTCATGATTTTCTTTGGCTTTTGAACTATTTGTGGCCTGGTGTAGCATACCTATGGGACTTATTTTTCTGTCTGTTTGGCATCATATTTAACATCTTCATATTTTTGCCAATATCTCTATGCTGCTTGTATTATCTACCTCATGTTTATACCTTGTCTTTTTTTGTCTTATATAAATGCAATAAATTATTATATTTCTAAAAAATCCTTCCATCTTTTTTTGCTGTCGCGTTATTTGACTATATTTTGATATTCGTCCCCGCTATTTTCTCTTTTTTGGTTCATGTCAGTGAGTAAGCCTGCAACACTACAGTTCAAGTCTGCTGACAAAATAGAAGAGCTTTTGAAACAGTTGGTCCTCACTTAGCAATGGAAGCAGGAGCAGCAGCAGTTACAGTTTCAGCGGCAGCAGCAAGAGGCGCTGCAGTTACAGCGGCAGCAGCAGGAGCTTTATAATCAGCAACAGCAGCAGAAAAATAACCTGTTGATGCAGCAGATTGTGGCTATGTGAGAGGTGGCCCCACCAGCAACCACGTTTCGATCAGAGGCTCGGTATAAATGCGGTCAGCGTTGAGGAAGATTAGTCCTGAGGATGATTTGGAGGCATTCCTCACCGTGTTTGAATGCACAGCAGAGTGGGAGAGCTTGCCGGTGACCCAGTGGGCTGAAGTGGTGGCCCCTTCCTAACGGGAGATGCCCAGAAGGCTTACCTGGACCTCAGTCAAAACTATGCACTGGATTATGAGAGATGAGATCCTTGCCCGACTGGGTTTAATACCTATGTGCGGGCTCAGCAGGTTTACCTGTGATCCTTTGTGGAGTCTCATCCCGCCACTTCTCATGCCTTTGACTTACTGCAGCTGGTAAAAAAATGGCTCCAGCCTGAGACCTTGACCCTCTCCAGATGGAAGAAAGGGTGGTGATCGACTGGCTGGTGAGGGCTCTGCCAGCAGCCATACAGAGTTGGGTGAGGCAAGGGGACACGGGCTCTCTGGACCAGGTGGTGGGACTGATTGAGCGGTGTACAGCCACTCAGGACTTTATACGGGACACTGCTCCACTTCGGCTGTCATGTCGGGCACCACCAGCTCAGGAGCCGGGGAAAAGTTTAGGACCCTCCACTGGGGCCAGTCAAGACTGAGCCCGTACTGAGGGGGTATCCCTCAAGAGTAACAACAGACCTGTTTTCTCTAAATCGGCCCCAAGGTCTAGTTGTGCTGCAGCTATCAACTGTTGCCCGTGTTCTGGTTCCTGTGGGAGGCCAGGGTTAACCCTCCCAAGGTGAATGTTATTCCAAGTGCGGAACCTTAAGATCTCGAGTCAGGGATACTTGCTGTAGGGGTCGCCAACCTAGGGACAGAGTGTAACCCCGATAGGTTTCCCCTAGAGGTATTGGCAGGAGAGGTGGAGGAAACCCCACGATCCCTGAGCTGAAAGTGTCCCTGGTAAGCTAAGCTCCAGGATCCCACTCTGGCCAGCCCAAGAAAGGGTAATATAGGTAAATGAAGTGGCTCGGCAACCGGCTGCTGAGACAGTTTTTTCCTGCATGGCTATACACGAGGGTTTGTTATACATGGTGGATAAAATGAGATGGTGGAACAGCTGGTGGTGCCCCAATCCTACTTTCGGGTGGTGTTCGACATGGCTCACACCCACATGCTCGGAGGGCACTTAGGGGCCAAAAAGACACAGGAGTGCATACTGCAGTGGTTTTTTTTGGCCGGAGGTCTACGCAAAGGTCCAGAGGTGCTGTGACACGTGTCAGGAGTGCCAACTAACCTCACCCACTGCGAACTACCCGAGTCAATTGGTACCTCTGCCCATCATAGAGGTACCATTTGAGCGGATAGCAATGGATCTGGTAGGACCCATAGTGAAATCCACCCGTGGCCATCAACATATTTTTGTCACAGTGGACAACACTATGCGGTACCCAGAGCCGATGCCTCCCCACCACACCTCGGCAAAACTAATAGCCTGCGAGCTATTTGCCCTGTTTTGTCGCCTTGGGCTACCAAAGGAGATCCTTACAGATCAGGGGACTCCTTTTTATGTCCAAAGTGACAAAGGAGAGATACAAGCTGCTCCGGGTCAAACAGCTACGCACGTCGGTGTACTACCCACAAATGGATGAGTTAGTTGAGAGGTTTTGCAAGACCCTCAAAGCCATGCTCACAAAGGTGGTCACTCACCAAGGATGGGAGGGATTGGGACATGTTATTGCCCTATCTAATGTTCGCTATCTGGGAGGTATCCCAGGTGTCCACAGGTTTTTCCCCGTTTGAGCTGTTGGATGGCAGGCATCCGAGGGAGCTGCTCAAAGTAGCTAAGGAGACAAGGGAACAGGAGCCAACTCCGCATTGGAGTGTGGTTGAGCACGTGGCGAGCATGCAGGACCAGATTGCGGCCATCAGGCCCATAGTCAAGGAGCATCTATTGGATGCTCAGGCAGCGCAGAACCGCGCATATAATAAGAGAGCCATGGTCAGGATCTTTGAAGAAGGGTTATGGGTGTTGGTACTAGTGCCCACCCCAGAGAGTAAGCTCATGGCCAAGTGGCAAGGGCCATATGAGATACAGGGGAAGGTGGGAGAACTGAATTATAAGTTGTACCAAACAATAAAAGGGAAACCCGAGCAACTGTATCATGTTCACCTGCTAAAGCCTGGATGGACCGGGAATGTTTGGTCACGGAGGCGACTCTGGTTGTACCACCGGGGATCCCTCTGGTACCAGCCCAGGAAAAGAGCAAGGGGACAGGTTAAAATTAATGACGCTCTCACCAAACAGCAGTGATGGGAGGCTCGGATTCTAGTGCAGCAGAATACGAATGTATTCTCAGAGCTGCTGGGGCGGGCCTCGGTGATCCACCATGACATAGTCACCGAGCCCCGGTTAAGGGTACGGATGAAACCGTACCGAGTGCCAGAAGCCCGGAGGCACGCCATCGCAGCTGAAGTGAAGCAAATGCTTCAGTTGGGAGTCATCGATGAATCACGGAGTGAGTGGGCTAGGCCCATTGTACTGATACCCAAGCCAGGCGGGTCAGTATGCTTTTGTAACGACTTCAGAAAGTTAAATGAGGTATCAAAATTTGACCTCTATCCAATGCCCCAGGTGGACGAGCTAATTGAGAGACTGGAGGAGGCCCAGTACTTCACCACACGTGATCTCACAAAATGTCCCATTGACAGAGTCGGCGAAAGAAAAGACTACTTTTGTAAAGCCAGAGGGTCTCTATCAATATTCGTCCTGCCTTTCAGATTACATGGCGCTCCTGCCAAGTTCCAAAGGCTGATGGACGTAGTGTTAGACCCACTTCGGAAATACGCATCAGCGTATTTAGATGACATAGTCATCTTCAGTGGGGATGGAAATGCCCACCTGTCCTAAGTACAAGCAGTGCTAGAGTCTCTCAGAATCACGGGGTTAACTGCGAACCCAAAGAAATGCGCGCTAGGACTTACGGAAGCCCAGTACTTAGGTTACATGATCGGCCGCAGGGTTATCAAACCCCAAGTAAAAAAGGTTGAGGCCATTCAGAACTGGTCCAAACCATTAAGTACCAAACAGGTGGCATCATTGGGCACTACCACCGGTTTATAACCAATTTTGCTGGAAGGTCGACACCCTTAACTGACCTGTTAAAAGGTAGAAAGTCGGTGATGGTACGGTGGAATCCTCAAGCGGAGGAAGCATTCCAATCCCTGAAGTTGGCGTTGTTTGGACAACCAGTCCTCATCAGCCCCAACTTCAAGGAAACCTTTATCGTGCAGACAGATGCCTCAGAGGTAGGTCTAGAAGCAGTGCTGTCGCAAGAGGTGAACGGGGATGAGCATCCAATCACCTACTTGAGCAGGAAACTGACCCCGGCAGAGAAAATATAGTGTAGTGGAGGAGTGCTTGGAGATTAAGTGGGCCTTGGAGTTCCGATGCTACTATTTACTCAGGAGTCAGTTTTGTTTAATAACAGACAATTCACCCCTCGTCTGGATGAGCAATGCAAAAGAGAGGAATGCTCAAGTCACCACATGGTTCCTGTCCCTGCAAAACTTTATTTTCTCAGTGGAACATTGGACGGGGAAATCATGGAAATGCTGATGCCCTGTCACGGGCCCCCTGTATGGTGACAAATATTCAACCCCACAAGTTTGAACAGAGGCAGGGTATGTGAGGCAATGACCGATGTCATATGCGAGGATTGCTATGTGTCTCCCAGGATACGCACAGAAGCGTATTGAGGCCGTGGGAGTGCATTGCAGTCACAGGCATAGCTGTGATTGCAATGCAAAATAAAAGTAAGTGTTGGTCTTGGCCAAGCTATTTATCCAAGGCAGATTTAGGAAAACCTGCCATGGGCTTTTATTTTTGAAACGGACTACAGGATGGTGGTGGGGAGGTTTGTTTCCTTCCCGGCTGGGTTTTCCATTTTACAGGTTGCTTGTGAAAACACCTGCAGCAGAGGGTTGGGTGTGTCAGTTTGGTTTTACAAGCGTGCAGAGCAGAAAGCCTGTGTGAAGCAACACGGAGCCAAGTGGAGCCTAAAGGTCTGGCACCCCTCAGGATACACGGAGGTGCAGTCACCTGTGGCAACCGGTCCCGGTTACAGACTATTTTATTTCCCAGCTGCGATCCGGAGGATACCCTTTTGTGGTCACTGCCTGTCTGTCACACTGCACCAACCACGCTACACTACACTATTGATAGTTAAAAGGATTCTCCAGGAATAGAAAAACATAAAAATTGAAATGTTATAAATAAATAAATATCTAGATTACATTTAATTAGAATATCATGATTATTTTATCTAAGAAGGTAATCACTATAGAATTAAAATGTCCGTCACCTTGTTACACTGACATAATCTTGCGCTAGAATGTTTGGACAGGAGCTTGTGGGTATCTACAGTAGGAAGCCCTGCCGCTGTGACCTGGAGACACTTATTGTTATTCAGAGAGACAGGGCACACAGCAGTGTGAGTGACCTCTTCTTACCTCAGCACTACTGGAATCTGAAGTAATATTAGTGGAGCACATCTTCCTCAATAGAATTATTTGGTAAGGAAACAAAGAGGTCTCAAAATAGTAGCTCACATATGTAAACCCCTAATTAAAAACATTACCTTTATTAGTCAATAAATGAATAAAAATAGGACTAACATATAAGACACACAGTTTAACAATATAAACATGATGTGAATAATCCTGGATCCTTAAGCTTACCCTAATTGATACCCTTTCTTGAAATCCTGCCTAAACAGCGGAGGCTGGCACCCTGATAATGCGACAATGGTGCCCCTGCTCCTCGGCGGCTCTACCTTACGTCTCTAGTAGAGATGAGCGACTTTGCCTCCGGGAGGGTCGAGTCTGGTTTCGGACCATCCGACTTTACCAAAAGTTGAGTCGAACAAAATCGGCCGACTAACTAACGGCAAAAGTCAGAGTTTCGACAAAAAACGAAACCCGACCCCAATGCAAGTCAATGGGGAATAAAAGTCGCCAGTGAGTGGAGGATAGTAAACACACCAACAGTGCACATTTCAATGCCAATGACATCAATTCTTATTACTTAAGCTTGTCAACCTTAATTTACTTTATAATAATAACGCATTGAAAACTGGGGGTTATTTGGCTAAAGTTGTGGAGGGGGCACAGCCCAGTTAGGGAGGTGGAAAAACTGGCATATGTTGAGGTGTAGGCTGGATGCTCAGCAGCTGCAAATGGAGGAATTGGAGAAGTCGGAGGAAGAGGAGGACAAAGCGAGCCATTTTGCTGGCAACCTATGTGTCATCAGGGGAAGGTGGTACAAAATCCTTTGAAACCCAGGCATGGTTCATTTTAATGAAGGTGAGATCACCTACATTTTGGGTCAACAGACGGGTCCTTCTTTCTGTCAGGATTGATCCACCAGCACTGAAGACTCTTTCTGATAGCACACTACCAGCAGGGCAAGCGAGCTCCTGTAAGGCATATTGTGCCAATTCAGGCCAGGTGTCCAGTTTACAGGCCCAGTAGTCAAAGGGGAATGAACTGTGAGGGAGAACATCGATAGGGGAGGAGAGGTAATTTTGAACCATAGTTGACAACTGCTGTCTCCTGTCTGTTGCAATAGATTCAGTATTACCCGTCATGTGAGCGGTACTCGAGAAATCAGTCCATAACATGGTCATGAAACCCCTGTCTCCAATGCCAATTCTGCTGTGTGCACCATGAACACCTCTTCCATGTTGCCCAGTATGTCTCGTGGTAGAACCTGCGCAGCTGCGGTGTGCTGGGAATGCCTCTAACAAACGGTTTACCAGAGTAGCTTGTTTGTTTGCCAATATTAGCTCTAGGTTCCCTGTGGCATGATGTTCTGTAATTTGCCTTTATAGCGTGGATCGAGGATGCTGGCCAACCAGTAGTCTTCATCCTTCATAATTTTGGCAATGCGGGGGTCCCTTTTTAGGATCCGCAAGAGAAAATCACACATGTGGGCCAATGTTCCAGGTGTCAATGATGCACTGCCAGTGGTGGGTGAAGGAGCACTTTCTGACACATTCCTCCAGTCACACACAAACCCTGTACCTGACCTTGGCAAGCCAACATTTTCTCTTGCCCCCTGAGAAGCATCCTCCTCCCAAAATAATCATCACCCTCATCCTCCTCCTTCTCCTCTTCCTCTTCTTCCTCCACCTAGTCCAGGACAGTTCCCTGAGCAGACAATGCCTGACTGTCATCAAGGCTTCCCTCCTCCTTCGCTGCAGATGCCTGATCCTTAATGTGCGTCAAAGTTTGCATGAGCAGACGCATAGGTGGGATGCTCATGCTTAAGATGGCGTTGTCTGCGCTTACCAGCCATGTGCATTCCTCAAAACACTGAAGGACTTTACAGAGGTCTTTCAACTTTGACCACTGCACACCCGACAACTCCATGTCTGCCCTCAAACTGCCTGCCTGTGTATCCTCCCACAAATGCAATACAGCCTGCCTCTGTTCGCACAGCCTCTCAACCATGTGCATGGTGGAGTTCCACCTTGTTGCAACGTCTTTGATTAGGCGGTGCTTGAGGAGGTGGAGCGATCGCTGCAGCCTCTGCATACGACTGGAGTATACGGGCGAGCGACGGATGTGCGAGCACAGTCTTCGCACCTTATCTGAGCAGGGCTGGTAACTCCGGATAATTATTTATGAAGCACTACACCACTAGGTTCAAGGTGTGAGCCAGGCAAGGTATGTGTCTGAGTTTTACCAGTGCTATGGCCGCCACAAAATTACATCCGTTATCACTGGCTACCTTGACTGGCTCAAGATGTAGACTGCCCAGCCATGACTCAGTTTTTTCGCTGCAAGTAGTCGGCCAGTACCTCCACGGTGTGTCTGTTGTCGCCCAAAGACATCATCTTTAAAACAGCCTTCTGACGCTTACCACTAGCTGTTTGATAGTGGGACACCTCGTGTGCAACACTGGCATCTGCGGATGGAGTGCTCGTGCGACTGGGCTCTGTCAACGAGCTTTCGCTTCTGGAGTAGGAGGAGGAGGAGGAGGGTCGAACGCCTACAGCCAACTGTTGCCTATACCGTGGGCTAATCAGCACTGTCCCACGGCCACTGTCCCCTGTGGACCCTGCATCCACCACATTTACCCAGTGCGCAGTGATGGACACGTAACGGCCCTGGCCATGCCTACTGGCCCATGCATCTGTTGTGAGGTGCACCTTTACACTCACTGATTGTTTGAGTGCATGGACAATGCGGTCTTTCACATGCAGGTGGAGGGCAGGGGTGGCTTTCTAGAAAATAAAGTGCCGACTGTGAAGGTCATAGCGTGGGACAGCGTAGGCCATGAGCTCTCTTGACGCTGCGCTTTCAACCAAACGGAAGGGCATCATCTCTAATGAGATCAGTTTGGCAATGTAGGCATTCAAAACCAGTGATGTTTTGTAGTCCGTCCATGCTTGCAAGTGCATGTTGTTTACGTGTGTAAGCATGCAACTGGTATTCAAATGTCCAAGATTTTTCCCTCGGCTAAAGGTCCTTCTGCACTTCTTACAGATAACCTTTGCCTTATCAATAGGATTTTGGTCAAAAAAGTGCCACAATGCACTCTTCCTTCTATGGGAAATCTTTTCAGGGCTTGCATGCTGTGCTAATTTGACCGTCTGGCCAAGCTGTTCTGCAACTATTTTTGTTTTTTTAACACGTTTTTGGACTGCTACGGGCCTGCCAGATAACCGCAGCTGCGATGTCGATGCCTGCTGCGGATCCTCCTCCTCTTCTGAGCTATTGCCAGCGGCACCCTCTTTCCTCAATGGATGCCAATTCGGGTCAACAACTGGGTCATCCATCACCTCCTCTTCAATTTCATCTGCACCTTCCTCTGTGTCACCGTGTAAGGTGGTATAGTATGCGGGAAGGGGCACCTGAGTTTCATCAGGGTCAGATTCTGGCTCAGTAGACTGCGAGGGCAATGTAGTGCTCTGGGTGAATGTACCAGCAGAATCATATAGCATTGGCTGTGCATCAGTGCACTCCATGTCATATTCATCTTGGACTGGGGAATTCAGGATTTGACTTGATGAGTTAGGCATGGTACGTGAAAAGAGCTCCAGGGAGAAATCTGAAGTGTAGCCTGCCGCATCCTTCACTTTTGGTGGGGGTGAAGGACACAAGGAAAGGTGTGGTTCCTGACCAGTAGCCTGCACTGACGACTCAGTGCTTGCAGTTTTTGAAACTTCAGAAGAGGAGGCGATAGAGCTGGAGGCTGTTAAGCCAAAACCTGTTCCTGATGCTCCGGCTTTAAAAGCGGTTTACCTACTCCCAGAAAAGGGAGCCTTCCAGGCCTTCTTGAGCCAGACGATGATGCAGGCTCATCACCTCCTTAGGTTCTATTGTGCTTTTGGCACTACCAGCAGATGCACCACCACTACCATCAGTACAAGCTGGCTCACCTCACCCACGTCTGCGGCCTCTTCCACCATACTTCCTCATGTTTGGGAAAATGTACCAAAAATACCAGCAGATATATGGTACTTTATGAGGAGCGTACAGCTGTATACGATGTAGGGGAAAATTTAAATCTCCGTATATATTTCCGGAGTCAGACATAGACGCTCACTAGTATGGATTTGACCGTAATACAAAAAGCAGAAAAACGGTACTGTATCACAAGCGGACAGCTGTATACGGTGTAGGGGAAAATTTAAATCTCCGTATATATTTCCGGAGTCACACACAGATGCTCACTCAGTATGGATTTGACCATAATACAAAGAGCAGATATATGGTACTGTATCAAAAGTGGACAGCTGCATACGGTGTAGAGGAAAATTTAAATCTCCGTATATATTTCCGGAGAGACACACAGACGCTCACTCAGCATGGATTTGACCGTAATACAAAGAGCAGATATACGGTACTGTATTAGAAGCGGACAGCTGTATACGGTGTAGGGGAAAATTTAAATCTCCGTTTATATTACCAGAGTCACACACAGACGCTCACTCAGTATGGATTTGACCGTAATACAAAAAGCAGAAAAACGGTACTGTATCAGAAGCGTTCAGCTGTATACGGTGTAGGGGAAAATTTAAATCTCTGTATATATTTCCGTAGTCTCACACGAACGCTCACTCAGTATGGATTTGACCATAATACAAAAAGCAGAAAAACTGTACTGTATCAGAAGCGTACAGCTGTTTGGGAAAAATTTAAATCTTGTATTTATTTCCGGAGTCACACACAGATAGTCAGCATGTATTTGTCCGTGATACCAGCCGATATACGGTAGTGTGTGAGGAGCGTATAGCTCTATACGGTGTGTGAAAAAATGAACGCTCGGTAAGTGTGCAGAAAAAAAGAATAAAAGTGTTAGTGCTGTGTAAAAAGCAGTCTGTACAGCAGTGTACACACAGCAATACAGCTATCAGGCAGCCTAATAACCAGCGCTGCTGCACACAAGAAAATCCTCCCCTGTCACTACACACTTACTATACAGCACAATTGCTATCAGCACAAGCACAGAAGAACTTATCTTTCCAGCCCTAACTCTCTCCCTACTGATAAATAGTCAGCAACCGCTCCCAACTGTTAAGATCGCCAGAAGTAAAATGGAGGTCGGCGGTCAGGGCTTTTATAGACAATATGACGCCCCCCAAAGCAAGCCAATCACTGCAATGCCCTTCTCTAAGATGGTGGTAGATGCTGCACATGTCATCTCGTTGCTCACAGTGTAATTCCTTGCTCATTGGCTGAAAAAAGGCGCCTGAAAGCATTCTGGGAAAACCGACTTTGGCGCTCGTTTTGCCGACCGCATGGCCGACTTCACGCTGTGGTCGGGTTTTCGGTCAACGAAACCTGACTTTGGTGAAAGTCGGCGACTTATGAATCTGACCGACCTATTTCGCTCAACTCTAGTTTCTATCAGTGCTAACATAGATAGCCAACGTGTTATAGCCACAAAAAACTACCACTGTCTCATATTATGAACATTGGTCTGATCTAACAAATACACCAGCAAAGTAGAAGACAAAGGGGAAAATAAATAAAAAATGGAGAAGGATAATCAATCCAGGTATGTTACTGTGCAAAAATAGATAGGATATATAGTTGGAAAGTATTAACTGCACCCTATTAATTTTCCTAGTTGCTGGACCTCTGTCTAATGAGCAGAGGTTGGCACCCTATGTAGGTGAAAATGGTGTCCCTAGGATGCCCTACACTGCCCTACGTAGGTATGGGTATACGATATATGAAGATTATACACACAACAAATTATGTAACCAGACTGGATATGTCCTTAGTTGCAGACAAATTCATATGGCAGTGTCATAACATAAATTAAACATGATATCAAAGCATGAAGTTAGTTTGGGTGAAGAAATGGTGCTTATCCTTACACGTCTAGAGTCATCTGCCTCGTTGCATTTCGCCTGAACGGCTTATCAGGAGACCCGATAAATTGATACTAAATCATAATGTCCAGTTTTTTGTCTGAATTTCCTAACGCACATGCTCACAGTCTCCTGTCCTAACATTCTAGTATAGGTTTCTCTCAGTGAAACAACTTGACGGCCATTTTAGTTCTATAGTCATTACCTCCCTAGACAAAATGATTGTGATTTACTAATTAAATGCTTTTAGGAATTTATTTCTAATGACACTTCCTTTAGTTTTTCTATTCCTGGAGAACACTTTTAAGCTGGTTATGGACACAATTTATCTCCTGTTGCTCATTTATTCTGGCAAGATCTACAGCTGTCGTTACTTGCATCAGCCTCTGTTCACAACAGAATAGTTGATATATGTATTTAGTGTGACAACTCTTTTAAAATTGACTATGGTTGTTTTCAGCTGCTTGCATTGGTTTAACAGAAACAGCTATCCCATAAATGAACTATGACTGAAAAAATCGAATATGCAATGTCCAACATAATCACCATTCCACTGATACCCACCTCTGCTTGGTGTATATCATGCCCTATGATACAAAATTGTGGCATGAAATTATCTAGATCGGCCATGTTAAACTTGGCCTTGTTGTCAAAGACAACCAATTCTAGAACTGTTTGTTTTTTCACACCAGCTTAAGTAAAAAAATGTTGAGCTTTGATTGGTTCTATAGGCAACAAAGAGAGTTTTCTTTATTTGGATGTACTTATATCACATTGCTTTTCAGTTATGACTTTTTAATATTGATTAAACTTGATAAAAGGCACAGTTAGTGTTCAGTCTCTGATCAGCTAACTCAATATGGATTTAATTTCCATGTTTTTTCTTTTTAGATTTTATTTATTTTTTATAAATGGCCGCCACAGCTGGATATAAAGGTGTCATTTCCTCTGTAACACAATAAAATCTAAGAAACAAGAGTGTCTACTCTAATTTCTGATCTATACAGTACAGACCAAAAGTTTGGACACACCTTCTCATTCAAAGATTTTTCTGTATTTTCATGACTATGAAAATTGTAGAATCACACTGAAGGCAACAAAACTATGAATTAACACATGTGGAATTATTACATACATTTTGAATAAATCCCCAACAGTGTCACCAGCAAAGCACCCCCACACCATCACACCACCTCCTCCATGCTTCACGGTGGGAACTAGGCAGGTAGAATCCATCCGTTCACCTTTTCTGCGTGCAAAGCAGTAATCAAAGCAAAAGGTGGCTACTTTGAAGAACCAAGAATATAAGACATATTTTCAGTTGTTTCACACTTTTTTGTAAAGTGTAATGTATAATTCCACATGTGTTAATTCATAGTTTTGATGCCTTCAGTGTGATTCTACAATTTTCATAGTCATGAAAATACAGAAAAATCACTGAATGAGGTGTGTCCAAACTTTTGGTCTGTACTGTATGTTTCTGATCGAAGTCCCCTTTAAGGTACTGCCACACTGAACAATCCCGCTAGCGATCACGATAACGACGCATACTAATGCGATCGCTAGCGGGATTGTTTCTATATCGCTAAGTGCGGCTACATTTAGCGATATAGTTAACGACGCTATCGCCGTTAGCGATCTTCTTAACGACTTTAGCGGTACAAAAGTACCACTAAATCGCTAAGAAAAGGTGCCACACTAGCGATTCCAGCGACGAGCGAGATCACAGCAGGAAGCTCGTCGCTGGAAGCTGCCGCACTGAACAACATCGCTAACGGGATCGCTAAATAGTGACGTTTTTTAGCGATCCCGTTAGCGATATTGTTCAGTGTGGCATACCCTTTAGAGCTAGAATTAAACAGAGGGCTATTTTCTATGATAAAAACAGTTATGAGGATGATAAGAATAATTAGTCTTGTTCTTAATTTCTACCCTTTTAATGTGACCAAAAGAAAAAATAAAGTGAGTTTCATATTCTTTGTTTACTCTTTCAAGTGTTCCACACTTTCATCTAACCCTTTAATTCACTTTACAAATGAATTGATAATGTAGTGTGCCCAAGTTTCAAAGAAATCCTATCAACACCTTTCAAACATATTTGACTATTCAAACAAAACGTAGTTCAGTCAGTGTTTCCCACAAAGCCTGGATTCTGGGTTTGTTTTTGCAGGCGACATCAATTCCGAGATGAACTTTTTTCTTAGAAGTGGTAACCGTAGAATGGAGCCCCATATAAATAAATAAAAAGGGGTGAGGAGGAGTATTACCATAACTCAAGGTAGACATGACAGTGCCAAATCTCTGAACACATGAACGTTGTATATTTATCAAAATGTTTCTCTTCATATTCGGAACATTGAAAACGAGTAATAGATTTATCATGTGAAACACCTCATTTTATTTAGTCAAGGAAATGCCGCTATAAGTGATTGTAATTCTTTTAGCAAGAAACTTGAGATACACTTCCATAAATTATTTTACAAAAAAAAACTATAGAAGTGCTATAATCTTAAGTGCCAGAAACAGCTACGTTATTTGAAATGCTAAACATTTTTAATATAACTATAGCTGTCATTGTAATTTTTTTGTCAAATCAAGTATATATTTAGATTTAGTTTAATCTTTTCTAAATCTAGCGCTCCCTCCTAACGAATCATGGGTCTTAGTGGGAAGTACTAGCAAAATGTACTGCTTTTTAGCAAATTTGGTTGTTTTGAGAAACTTCTGCCTATATCCTGCAGATGACAAAACAGATGCCAAGTTTTCGGGAATTGTGTATGACTCAAGTCATCAGATTTCCAACACTTCCTAGTCTTATTGAATTGCCATTGTGGACATATCGAACATCGTGGTGCCCTCTCTCTAAAATCATTGTGTGATTGAATGCAATTTTTTAATAATAAATTGTAAAACTAATTACATTTCATTGGCCATTAGAGATGAGTAAATATTTTGAAATTTAATTGATTGACCATGAACTGAAAGTACTGCAAAGTCTCCGATTGCCCTAAAAAGACGTATATAATAGTGATGAGTGAGTATGCTCGTTGCTCCGGTTTCCCGAGCATGCTCGGGTAGTCTCCGAGTATTTGGAAGTGCTCGGAGATTTAGTTTCTTTTGCCGTAGCTGCATGATTTGTGGCTATTTGACAGCCTGAATACATGTGGGAATTCCCTAACAAACAGGCAATCCCCACATGTATTCAGGCTGTCAAGTAGCCGCAAATCATGCAGCTGCGGCAACAGAAACTAAATCTCCGAGCACTTCCAAATACTCGGAGACCACCCTAGCATGCTCGGGAAAACCGGAGCAACGAGCATACTCACTCATCGCTAGTGTATAACACTCTGAGGTCTCCTAGGACTATATCCAATTATTTCAAGCTCTTTATTGTAAATGCAGCTTTATTAGTGTTAAACTGATTTCAACATATATGGCTATTGGTACATGGATGGTAATTGGTAACACATTCACTCTCGTGTTTCTCTTTCCCTATCTATTAAATCCATATTTTTTATTTTTCTCACATACTAATCCTCACTGCTGTGCGGTCACAAAAGTATGTGTACAATTTGCTTAGTGTTTTATGGATTTCTTTACTTAGCTCTACGGCTAGGCTATAAGCAGTAATGTTCTCTCACTATCCAGATTCATCACAAACTGGATGTTGCGTTTCCTGCTTTTGCTTTTATATGGCTTGATTGTCCCTTCTGATTGGCTGTTCTATACAATGTGATGCGATAGCTGCAAGGAATAATGGGAATGCCAACCCCACCAGTCTCTGATTGATGCAATATTTTACAATGCGTAAATGGGCAGTGTGAGGTCGGGACCGCCACCATCTTAGATAGGCCCTGTACCAGCCTCCATTTTGTCAGTTCACAGAGCCACAGACTGCTAACTACACAGTGCCTATTAGCATATCCAGTACGACCGGTTTTGATGTCCACTATGAATCAAAAGGGCTTTAACATGCTAATTAGTTTAGGCCAGTGTCTGAATAAGATGGTCAGTTGTATGCTAAATAGCTCAAACTCAAGTCAGTATTTCCTGCTCCATATGAATTGCAGGCCAGTTAATATGCGTGCTTCAAAGCAAAGGGGAAGGGCCTAGCAGGTTTAAGAACTGTAGCCATGAACAGGCTGCTGGCAATCCATTTTTCACACAGCAGCAATAAGCACAAGGGACAGATCTGATTTGCCTTGCCAAGGGTGCAGCAACACATGCTTTGGGGACTATCCAGCAACTGAAGACTGTTACCTGGGGACGGCAGAGCCTTCTGCCTTCCCATGACCATACTACCCGGTAATATTGACCTATAGCTTATACCTTTAAGCCTTGTACATTATCGTTGTATTTCTACTCTGACTGCAATTCCATTGTAATTACGTTGTATAGCTTTACTGTATATTTCTGTAATTATCTAGTGTGCCCTTAAGGCAATTAAACCATAAAATTAATCTTGGGCTGATGCTTTTACTCTGATCACGAATCTTAGAATACCCAGTGGGTAACAGGACACCCTCCCCGGCGGCCATTTGCTCTAGGTGCAGTTCCCTTACTGACCTGAGAGACAAAGGGGGCGCCAGAGAGCTGTACCTGTGGAGTTACGTCCCATTGGTGACGTGGGAGGAAAGGGGTCGTCCTTCACATTTGGTAGCGGCGGTGGGATCAGAAGCTGTGATACCCGGGCTACCGTGTGGCGGTCGGCTTAGTTCTTCACAGGCAGCAGCTATTTTTAGCAAATTGTTTGAAGTTGATCACAAATTGTGCAGCACATTGGCTCAGTGGTTAGCACTGTAGTCTTACAGCAATGGGGTCCTGGGTCCTTCTCACTCAAGGAAAAAATTTGCAAGGAGTTTGTATATTCTCCCAATGTTCTTGCAGGTTACCTTCAAGTACTCCAGTTTCTTCTCATGCTCCAAAGAAATACTGATGAAGAATATAGATTGTAAGCCCCAATGGGGAAAGCACTATGGAATTAATGGTGCTATATAAGTAAGCATAACAAATAATGATACAATTATTTGTTAAAATTTGGTGGCATAAGCAAATTCCTAAATTTCTTATCAGCCATCAATACTAGAAAGAAATGACTGTAAGTGTACGCTAACACTGGCGTCAAATCTCTCATGAAAGAGGATGAAGCCAATTATGATAATGACACTCTGCTCAAACTGAGTCAGAGTTTGATCCGAGTGTCATCAGAGTGTGATCCAATTCCTTCGCATGAGAGACACGCAGCACAGGTGTGAAGAAGACAGAGAGCTTAATTTCTCCATCATCTCTGTGTACGTACATCGGACTGCAGTCGGATGACATCTGAGTGCAGTCCGATGTTTCACATGCACCCATAGATTTGTATTGGTGCGCGTGATCCGAATACCAGAGCCACTCCAGCATCCTGCTATTGTTTTCGCATGTAAAATCGGCATGAGAAAATAATCACAGATCTGCATTTCTCTATAATATAACACTGGGCCGAGTGCTCTGTGATAAAACATCAGATAGCATTCGGCCGCGTTATACTCCAGTGTGAGTGAGCCCTTTGCCCTATCATCCCAAAGAGATGTACAAGAGATGTCAATATGTGACAACTTCCATGCAAAGTTTTCATTGCCGTGGAAGCCATAGTGTGAAGGTTGCAATACATATCAGACAGCTGTCGGCTAAATAAGCTTTCAACCAACAGCTGTCTGTCCTGACCCTATCTTATACATGCATACTCATCTCAGCCACAACTACTTGTATTTTCCCAAAAGAAAAAAAGACATTTATTTAGGCACACTAAATCACAGGCATTGAGTGAAGTAAAATGGTTCTTTATTGAGAAGAAATTATAAAATCTGAAACATGGCGCATTACGAAGTTAATCAGCTTTTTTCTCAGATGATAAGATTTATTTGCGTGCGAAAAGAGCTTATAGCTTAGAAATTAGTCATGTTTTAAATGTTATAATTTCTTATCAATAAAGGATCATTTTTCTACAATTATTGCTTGAAATTGTGAAATTGATCATCTATTTCTTCAGACATCTAAAGAAATCTGACTGCTCATTATACATTCAATAGTGTTGTGCCAATTGCAGGACAGCTAAGTAATATATAAGTCTTTTTTAATTCATTTGTTGAATACTGCAATTATTTGTACATACTTACCCTATGATCACCTCTCCTATTGCTATACTCCACATTGACTGGCTACTCAGATGACTCTTCCTTAAAAAAACATTCAATGAAACTATACAACTATGTGTCAGACTTTATGATACAAATACATTGCATACGTGAAAAAGAAAAGCTACAGTATTTGTGGCTAAGAAAGCATTGACTTTGATCTGTATCTTGAGATTCTCATTACTAATGAGAAAGCCAACAAGTTTATTGGAATTTAAAATCATAATCTAATCTAAAGCCTGGGTCTCACATAGCGATACACCAGCGATCCCGACAATGATATGCACTTGTCAGGATCGCTGGTGTATCGCTACATGATCGCTGCTGAGCTGCCAAACAGGCAGATCTCAGCAGCGATCAGCACAGCGACACTGCGGGTAACATCGCTTAGTTACCCGCAGTGAACCTTGGATACCAGCGCCCTGATGCAGGGAGCTGGTAACCAAGGTACACATCGGGTTTCCAGGCGCTGCGCGGTGCCTGGAAACCCGCTGTGTACCTTGGTTACCAGCTCCCTGCATCAGGGCGCTGGTATCCAAGGTACACAGCGGGTTTCTAGGCACAGCCCCGCGCCTGGAAACCCGCTGTGTACCTTGGTTACCAGCGGATCGCTGGTCTCCCGCCTGTCACACGCAGCGATGCGTGGTGGCCAGCGGGAGACCAGCGATCAAAAAAAAGTCCAGGACATTCAGCGACGATCAGCGATACCCAGCAGGGGGGCTGATCGTCGCTGAATGTCACACACAGCGATATCGCTGGTGAGATCGCTGCTGTGTCACAAAACTAGTGACTCAGCACCGATCTCGCTAGCGATATCGATATGTGAGACGGGGGCTTAAGTCAAAACTGATGTATTATTCAACAATTCTGAAGAGCTTCTAGAATCTGAAGTACATGAAAAATTCCACTATGGGTAGAACTGGAATAATAAAACAGTCAAATTCTAACTATCATTTACATTTCTATACAGAAAGGAGAGAAATAAAGAAAAATTAGATAAAAAAGAAAAAAACAGCTCCGATGAAAAATAGTGAAATGACAAGGAATTTATTTTCCATAATCTAAGAGTCAGTATATTAAAAAAGTGCTGGGACATATGAGAGAGTAATACCAACACATTTAGATTGGCAAAAGATTTCTCATTTCTGAGGTCACTGAAGGGGAGAATGGATAGGAAAACTAACACAAGCCTACTATTTTCACCAGTTTATAAACAACTACCTGACTGTAGGCTAGAATCACATTAAGGCCGGCGTCACACTTGCGAGTGTGATGCGAGTAAGTCGCACGACTTTCTCGCATCAACACCCGGCACGGCCGCCCGCTCTCGGACCCGAGTGTACGGCTGCATGTATTTCTATGCAGCCATACACTCGGGTCCGAGAGCGGGAGGCCGTGCCGGGTGTTGATGCGAGAAAGTCGTGCGACTTACTCGCATCAGACTCACAAGTGTGACGCCGGCCTAATACTGTTTTATCTGCTCAGCAGTACGTTGCAGTTTATGTCAGAATCCCCTAAAAACTGTATTTTGGCGAGAACCCCTACAGCGCCCCAATAGAACCATCCATTTCAATGAAGCCATCAGAGTTACTGTGGACAATCTGACTCCCATCCTGACTGTAGTCACTTTTTCAGATGTGACAAACCATGTTTTTGTGCATGTCTGAAAAAGATGAATACTGCCAGGACAGAGGTCAGACAGTGGTCTTAGTGACTGCATAGGCTTAATTCAAGTGAATGGTTGCATTCGGAGTCTGTTGGGGTTCCTATCAGAATACAGATTTTTTGGGGATTCTGATAAAACCATGACAGTGCTTGGTTGAGAGCAGTGTATTACTGTGAACCTAGCCTTAGAAGAATTAACCAGCATTCATAGTAACCATTTTAAAAAAACAGTTCTTATAGCTTACAAAGTTAACCTTTTAGATGTCATTTCTAGCTTATTACTTGCATCTAGTTTTACAACTTTACTTATACAGCTTTTCCTGTGGCTTATTCTTTTAGCTGTGGAATTTCACATTAATTCTATAACTTCTAGTGCATTATACAGTGGGTAAAATAAGTATTGAACACTTCACCAATTTTCTAAGTAAATATATTTCTAAAGGTGCTGGTGACATGAAATTATCACCAGATGTTGATAACTGAAATTTAATTAATACTTTTTACAAAAAGTCTTTGTTGGTGATGACAGCTAAAAGATACCTCCTATATGCAGAAACTAGTCACATGCATTACTCAGGTGTGTTTTTTAGTGCATTCTTCCACACAAACATTCTTTAAATCCTGAAGGTTCCATGGACTCCTATGAACTCTGAGCTTTAGTTACTTCCATACATTTCTATTATATTCAGGTCAGGTGATTGGCTGGGCCATTCTAGCAGCTTTATTTTCTTTCTCTGACACCAATTGAGAATTTCCTTGGCTGTTTGTTTGGGATCATTGTCTTGCTGAATTGTCTACCCTCATTTCATCTTCATCATCCTGGTAGATAGCAGCAGATTATCATCAAGAATGTCTCAGTACACTTGTCCATTCATCCTACCTTCAAGTATACTGTATTAAGTTTGCCAGTACCGTATGTTGAAAATTAGCCCCACACCATGATGTCCCCACCTCCAAACTTCACTGTTGGTTCTTTTTTGGGTGATATGCAGGGCCTTTTGTCCTCCAAACATGATGTGTACAGTCATAGCCAAAAGTTTTGAGAATGACACAAATATTATATTTTCACATGATCTGCTGCCCTCTGGTTTTTATGTGTGTTTGACAGATGTTTTTATCACAGACAGAAATATAATTGCAAACATATGAGTAACAAAAGCTTATATTGACAGTTAGAATGAGTTAATGCAGCAAGTCAATATTTGCAGTGTTGACCCTTCTTCTTCAGGACCTCTACAATTCTCCCTGGCATGCTCTCAATCAACTTCTGGACCAAATCCTGACTGATAGCAGTCCATTCTTGCACAATCAATGCTTTCATTTTGTCAGAATTTTTAGGTTTTTGTTTGTCCACCCGTCTCTTGATGATTGACCACAAGTTCTCAATGGGATTAAGATCTGGGGAGTTTCCAGGCCATGGACCCAAAATCTCTATGTTTTGTTCCCTGAGCCATTTAGTTATCAACTTTGCTTTATGGCAAGGTGCTCCATCATGCTGGAAAAGGCATTGTTGATCGCCAAACTGCTCTTGGAGGGTTGGGAGAAGTTGCTCTTGGAGGACATTCTGGTACCATTCTTTATTCATAGCTGTGTTTTTAGGCAAGACTGTGAGAGAGCTGATTCCCTTGGCTGAGAAGCAACCCCACACATGAATGGTTTCAGGATGCTCAACAGTTGGCATGAGACAAGACTGGTGGTAGCGCTCACCTTGTCTTCTCCGAATGAGGCGTTTTCCTGATGTCCCAAACAATCGAAAAGGGGATTCATCAGAGAAAATAACTTTACCCCAGTCCTCAGCAGTCCACTGCCTGTACCTTTTGCAGAATATCAGTCTGTCCATGATGTTTTTTCTGGAGAGAAGTGGCTTCTTTGCTGCCCTCCTTGAGACCATGCCTTGCTCCAAGAGTCTCCGCCTCACAGTGCGTGCAGATGCACTCACACCTGCCTGCTGCCATTCCTGAGCAAGCTCTGCACTGCTGGTAGCCCGATCCCGCAGCTGAAACACTTTTAAGAGACGGTCCTGGCGCTTGCTGGTCTTTCTTGGGTGCCCTGGAGCCTTTTTGGCAACAATGGAACCTCTCTCCTTGACGTTCTTGATGATGCGATAGATTGTTGACTGAGGTGCAATCTTTCTAGCTGCGATACTCTTCCCTGTTAGGCCATTTTTGTGCATTGCAATGATGACTGCACGTGTTTCTTTAGAGATAACCATGGTTAACAGAAGAGAAACAATGATGCCAAGCACCAGCCTCCTTTTAAAGTGTCCAGTGGTGTCATTCTTACTTAATCATGACAGATTGATCTCCAGCCATGTCCTCATCAACACCCACACCTGTGTTAATGGAGCAATCACTGAAAAGAGGTTAGCTGGTCCTTTTAAGGCAGGGCTTCAATGATGTTGAAATGTGTTTTGGGGGATAAAGTTCATTTTCTAGCCAAATATTGACTTTGCAAGTAATTGCTGTTAAGCTGATCACTCTTTTAACGTTCTGGAGTATATGCAAATTGCCATTAGAAAAAGTGTAGCAGTAGACTTTGTAAAAATTAATATTTGTGTCATTCTCAAAACTTTTGTCCATGACTGTATTATGGCATCTAAAAGAGATCAAATTTGGTCTCATCTGACAAGACTATATTCTTCCAGTATTCGCAGGCTTGTCTAAATGTTGGTGCGCAAACTTTAAATGCGCTTGAACATGCTTTTGTTCAGCAATGGGGTATTTCGTGGTGAGCATGCATACAGGCCATGGAGGTTGAGTGCATTACTTAATGTTTTCTTTGAGACAATTGTACTTGCAAATTACAGGTCTTTCTGAAGTTCTCCACATGTGGTCATTAGCTCTTGGACAACTCTTCTGATAATTCTTTTCACTTGTCTGTCTGAAACCTTGTGGTGAGCACCTGGTCATAGCTAGTTTACGGTTAAATGATGTTCTTTCCACTTCTGGTTTATGGTCCCAACAGTGCTCACTGTAACCTTTTTCTGTAGCCAATGCCGTCAATATGTTTTGCAACAATAAAGTTTCAAAGGTCTTGAGACAGCTCACCGGTTTTATCCATCATGAGATGTTTCTTATGTGGCACCTTGGAAATGAGACACCTTTTCATAGGCTATCAGTTGAACCAGCTAATATTATTTTTCACCAAGTGGCACAATTGCTTTCTAATTACTGATAGATTTTAGCTGATGTCATGACTTTCCATATATTTTTGCACCTCTCTTTCTTCTTCAATACTTTTTTCTTTGGGTCATTTCTCATTATTACACATAACTTAATTTATGGACATTTCTGGTCTGATTTCTTTGCCTGCATGAATTGGATGGGTTGTTACCAGCATCTGGTGATAATTTCATGTCAATAGCACCTTTAGAAATATATTTACTTAGAATATTGATGACTTGTTCAAAACTTATTTCACCCGCTATATTTGAGCTACTAAATATAGCCTCTTTTATTTAGATTTTTTGAGATGCAAGGCCAACTAATCTGAAATGTATGTTATCCCTTAGGTATTGTTCCAGGCTATTTTGCATTGTAAAAAAATATAGTAACTTTTAAACTTTTATATTTATATTATATTTAACCCCTTTCTGACATCGGGCGTAATAGTACACCGATGTCAGACTCCTCCTATTTGGAGTTACGGGCTCAGTGCCGGAGCCCGCACCTTTCCGGGCACATGACAGCTGATATATACAGCTGACATGTGCCCATAACAGCCGCAGGTAGAATCTCTAACAGTGGCATTTAACTTGCGCTTCCGGCAAGTGCGCCAGAAATCCCGCCCATCGGTGACCCCGTCATGTGATCGCGGGTCACTGATGGGTTGGCATGACAACCAGAGGTCTCCAGCAGACCTCTATGGTGGTCACTGCTGGATTGCTATAAGCGTTGCTCGGTGGTCCGCACTCATAGCAAGTGAGCATTTCTGCTACATACAAGCGATCTGATCATCTCCTGTATGTAGCAGAGGTGATCAAAGTACTGCAGCTTCTAGTCACCCGTAGAGACTACAAAAAGTAAAGAAAAATGTTTTTAAAAATATTAAAAAAATAGCAAGTTATAAAAGTTCAAATCACACCCCTTTTGCCTCATTCAAAATAAAGCAATAATAAAAAAATCACACATACACATATTTGGTTTCGCCACATTCAGAATCGCCCGATCTATCAATATAAAAAAGAATTAACCCGAGCGTTAAACGGTGTAACGAGAAAAATGTAAAAACGCCAGAATTAAGTTTTTTTTTGTGGCCGCAACATTGAATGAAAATGCAATAACGGTCGATCAAAAGTTCGCATTGCACCAAAATGGTATCATTAAAAACGTCAGCTCGGCACGCAAAAAAATAAGCCCTCACCTAACCCGAGATCACGAAAAATAGAGATGCTACGGGTATCGGAAAATTGCGCATCTCTTTTAACAAACTTTGGAGTTTTTTTTCACTACTTAAGTAAAAAAGAATCTATACATGTTTAGTGTCTATGAACTCATAATGACCTGGAGAATCATAATTGCAGGTCAGTTTTAGCATTTAGTGAACGTGGTAAAAAAAAACAAAAAAAACAACTGTGGGATTGCACTTTTTTGCAATTTTCCTTGTACTTGGATTTTTTTCCAGTACACGATATGTTAAAACCAATGGTGTCTTTCAAAAGTACAACTCGTCCTGCAAAAAACAAGCCCTATCATGGTGTAAGGTTCTTTGTACATGTTTCTTGAAACTCAGTTTTTCCGTCAGCCATTTTGCTTTCTGTCTTGCTGCAGCTATCTTGCCCTCAGTCAATATGGAGTTTCCAGCTTTCATGTTCCCGCCCTGATTCTCTCCCTCTTGCTTCTTAAGCAGCCTCAGCTGAGCAATCAGTGCTTCAGAATCAAGCCTGCAGTGAGCCTGTGACCTGACTCCTGGAAAACCTTGGACTTTGTACTCCAGCTATTTCCTACTGAGGAACTTTGGAACACTTGTGGACTCTGGAAACCTGCTATTTGATAAATCCACGTTTGCATGGAATTACGGTAACAGAGAAGAGATCCTGAACCTGTTGTGGAGAGTTATTGCTGAGCTTAAGTTACTCTGGCCTGCTGTGTCTCCTGCTTCTGTACCTGCAAACTGTGTGACTATTTTTGCCACTTGTATGAAGTAATACAAGTCCTTCTATATCAAACCTGTGTCTCATGTGTTTTCCTCGCACCCAAGCACAAGACGCTATATGAACTGCACACCATACATTACAAGATTCTGAAGCCAAACGTTAGTGTCTGCTGGGTCTGGGAAGGCTGTGTCTGCTGTGACTGTGGATATCAGATGTCCAGTTATACTTTCTGTGATGACAGTGGTTGTGACTTCTCACAACCATTCCAGGTGAGCAATTCCCTTAATTTTACTCTGCAGTGTTACCACAGGTAAACACTATTTTTTTTTTTTCTCTTCTCCTTCCAGTACTCCTGTCTTAAAAGATCTGGAAGATGGAGGCTCGCATAAAGGAGCTTTGCGGAGTGACTGATACAATCCTTGCAGATATACAGACTATAAAGACCCGTTTTGCAAACCTACAGGACCTCACTAATCACAATTTGCAAGTGTTTGGACAAACTACCCAGGATTTACGAGCCAGGATTGAGGTTCTAGAGGAACGAGTCCAGGCTCCTGCCATAACCCCGAGTTCTGGGATTCCCAAGTTACCCCCTTTTCGTTTTGGCGGTGAACGTGAGAAATTCAGGGATTTATTAATCAATGCAATCTTTTTTTTTCTGCACATGCTTCACAATTTCCCACTGAACGATCTAAAGTGCTTACTATAATCATGTTGCTTACCAACAAGGCTTTGATGTGGGCAAACCCTCTGATTGAGACTGAGGATGAATGTTTGGATCATCTTGATGCTTTCATTTCAGCCATGGGGCAGGTGTTTGATGACCCCAATCGAGGTGCAACAGCTGAAGCAGCCATGTTAACTTTGCGCCAAGGTAAGCGCTCAGTAGCCGAATATGCCTTGGATTTCAGGAGATGGGCCCTCGATACCACTTGGGACAGTTCCGCCAAAAAATCTATTTTTCGAAAAGGGTTGTCTCCACTGATTAAGGATGAACTTGCTCGTGCCGACCCTCCCACTGCGTTAGGTGACTTTATTAACTACTGTATCCGTATTGATGCTCGTCTGACTGAACGCAGGCAAGAGAGATGGTTCGAAAGCAATCGCACTAACCTTTTCCTACCTTCCTCCCCAGCTAAGGAACCTTTGAGTAGGATCACACGGGAACCTGAACCTGAACCCATGCAGGTGGACTCTTTACAAAGACGGGTTAGTGATGCACGCAAAGAACATCGTTTAAAGGAAAATCTATGTTTCTACTGTGGTAAGTCAGGGCACTTCATTATAAACTGCCCCAGCCGTTCTCGTAAGACTACTGCAGCAGTCATTCACTGTGAGTGTTGCGAGAGGAGATCTGTCAGGTCCGAGCCTCAGGCTCCAGAGAGATCTGCAGCAACAGATATTGATTTCTCGGACTTAAACTCCGTCACTTCTGAGGACGATGACTGTGTAAACGCTGCAATTTTTCAACTTTCCTCAGCGGTGTCCCAGCTGAGTTGTAAGAAAAACAATTCTCATTGCTTCCTTTCCATCAAACTCTGGGTTGACTCAGTCTGGGTGTCTAGCTCTGCTATGATCGACTCAGGGGCAAGTGGAAATTTTATGGATATCTCCTTTGCTCTGAAACAGGGGATACGTTCAGTGAAGAAGGCTACTCCAGTACAGATGGAGACTGTGGATGGCTCCCTGCTGACCTCTGGACCAGTGGATCAGGAAACGGAGCCTTTGAGGGTCCTTATGGGTAAAGATCATCAAGAGAAACTGTCCTTTATGCTTATCTCTTCTCCCCACTTTCCCATTATTCTAGGGCTCACATGGCTGCAGGCTCAGAACCCTACCATTAACTGGGAGACCAAGGAATTACACTTTCCAGAGAAACAGACGAGTCCAGAAGTTTCAGCTTGCTCTGTTCCTAAAGGAACCATGTCAGTCCCTGAACTACCAGCTGTACACCAGGACTATGTGGATTTATGTGACAAGAAGAACGCTGACCAGCTTCCCCCTCACCGTCCATATGATTGTCCAATTGAATTATTGCCTGGAGCAGAGATACGTTTTGGTAAGATCTACCCCCTGGCGGGGCCCGAGCTAAAGGCTTTAAAGGATTACATAGACGAAAATCTAGCCAAGGGCTTCATACGCCCCTCTTCATCTCCTGCAGGTGCACCCATCTTCTTTGTGAAGAAGAAAGATGGATCTCTGAGACCCTGCGTAGACTATAGGAATTCAATAAGGTTACTATTAGAAACCGTTATCCATTGCCTTTAATCCCTGAGTTATTGGAGAGAGTGCGGCATGCCAAAATTTTCTCTAAACTGGATCTCCGTGGGGCCTATAACTTGGTCCGTATTAGACCTGGGGATGAATGGAAGACTGCATTCAGGTCACGCTATAGACACTTTGAATATCTAGTTATGCCTTTTGGTCTGAGTACCTCCCCAGCCACTTTCCAACACTTGGTGAATGACATCTTCAGGGATCTCCTAGATACATTCGTGGTGATTTATTTGGATGATATTCTAATTTTTTCTAACTCCACAGAGGAACATCATGGACATGTGAGAATGGTCTTAGAACGTCTAAGACAAAACCATCTTTACATCAAACTTGAAAAGTGTGAATTCCATAGGACCGAAATTCAATTTCTGGGGTATGTACTGTCTACACAAGGAATTAGTATGGATGGAAGCAAGACCCAAGCCATCAAGGATTGGCCAATTCCTAGAAATGTGAAGGAGGTGCAGCGCTTCATCGGGTTTGCCAACTTCTATAGACGTTTCATTAGGAATTTCTCTGAGGTAGTGTCACCTATCACCCAACTTACCCGGAAAGAGTCTAGGTTCTCCTGGACCCCCCAAGCCCAGGAAGCATTTTCCCGTCTAAAGGATAAATTTACCACCGCACCTATCTTAGTACATCCCAACCCGAACTTGCCTTCATAATAGAGGTGGATGCTTCAGACTGTGCCGTTGGAGCTATACTCTCTCAGAGAACAGGTGAGAAGAATGTCTTGCATCCCTGTGCCTTCTTTTCCCAGCAGTTGTCTTCGGCTGAGAGGAACTACGATGTGGGCAATAGAGAGTTGTTGGCCATTATTGCCGCCTTCAAAGAATGGAGACACCTTCTTCAGGGTGCTGCACAGCAAATAGTCGTCCTGACAGACCATCGTAACCTTGAATTTATCAGGTCGGCTAAGTGCCTGACTCCTCGCCAGGCTCGCTGGAATCTTTTCTTAAACCAATTTAATTTTGTCATTTCTTATAGACCAGGATCGCGCAATGGAAAGGCTGATGCACTCTCTAGGATTCATTCAGCAGAGACCCGTCCACTTACTCCTCCTAAGACTATTCTTCCTGACTCTAGATTCCTGGGAGTGATTCATAATCAAGACCTACTTAAGGACATCAAGGAAGCATACCATGCGGATTCCTTGTTGGCACAACCCCCAAGGGACGTAAGTCTTGTCTTTAAGAATGGTGTGTGGATTCAGGGACAACGTCTGTATATACCTGAAACAATCAGATTGAGAGTATTGCAACTCATCCACGATTCCAAGATAGCTGGGTATAGAGGAATTCTAAAGACACAGGAATTTCTTTCTCGTTTCTTTTGGTGGCCCACTTACAGGAAAGATGTTTTAAACTATGTCACTTCATGTGAAGTCTGTGCAAGATGCAAAACACCTCGCTCCTCACCAACTGGTCTGTTGCAACCCCTTCCCACCCCGTCCCGCCCGTGGGGATCCATTTCTATGGACTTCATTGTGGAGTTACCAACCTCTCAAGGAAGAACACCATTCTAGTGGTGGTTGATCGTTTAACAAAGGCAGCTCATTTTATCCCTTGTGTTGGCTTACCCACTGCAAAACAGACATCAGATTTGATGATTAAGAATGTGTTTCGCTTACATGGAGTACCGGATGAGGTTATTTCGGATCGAGGGGTGCAATTCACTTCAAGGTTTTGGCAAAATTTCTGTGCCGCATTGGACATTAAAGTAAACCTTTCTTCTGCTTTTCATCCCCAGACTAATGGACAGACAGAACGAACCAATCAGACCCTGGAGCAGTATCTCCGCTGCTTTATCTGCCACCTACAGGATGATTGGGTGGATCTACTTCCACTGGCTGAGTTCTCTTATAACAACTCTCAGAGCGCCTCCACTAAGCAGTCTCCTTTTTACTCCAATCTAGGTTATCATCCTAACATTCTTCCTCGATTTCCCATAGAAACGCCCTTGCCAGCAGTGGCTGAAAGAATCACGTCTTTACAAAAGAATATGGATCTTCTAAAGGAAAATCTGAATTGGCTCAGGAAAGGTACAAGAAAGCAGCAGATAAATTTCGTAAACCTGCACCAGCTTTCAAGGTAGGAGAGTTGGTCTGGCTGTCAACCAGAAATCTTAAGTTAAGGATTCCATCGTCTAAGTTGGGACATAAGTACATTGGACCCTATAAAATCAGTAAAATTATAAGTGCCGTTGCTTGTCGTCTTCAACTGCCCAGAACTATGAGAATCCACCCTGTCTTTCATGTATCCCTACTAAAGGCTGCAACACCCAATACGTTTCCTGGACGTTCTTCTCCTTGCCCTGACCCAGTGCTAGTCGATGGTCAGGAAGAATTTGTGGTGGAAAGGATTCTAGATTCCAGGTTGTACAGAAATCAGTTACAATATTTGATTAAATGGCAGGGCTACCCAGTGGAGGACAACTCATGGGAACCAGTCAATAACGTTAATGCTCCTCGCTTGCTCCGCCAGTTTCATCAGAGGTACCCAGACAAGCCTGGTCTGAGGTCATCCGGAGGTTGTCCCTAAGGGGGGAGTAATGTAAGGTTCTTTGTACATGTTTCTTGAAACTCAGTTTTTCCGTCAGCCATTTTGCTTTCTGTCTTGCTGCAGCTATCTTGCCCTCAGTCAATATGGAGTTTCCAGCTTTCATGTTCCCTGCCCTGATTCTCTCCCTCTTGCTTCTTAAGCAGCCTCAGCTGAGCAATCAGTGCTTCAGAATCTAGCCTGCAGTGAACCTGTGACCTGACTCCTGGAAAACCTTGGACTTTGTACTCCAGCTATTTCCTACTGAGGAACTTTGGAACACTTGTGGACTCTGGAAACCTGCTATTTGATAAATCCACGTTTGCATGGACTTACGGTAACAGAGAATAAGATCCTGAACCAGTTGTGGAGAGTGATTGCTGAGCTTAAGTTACTCTGGCCTGCTGTGTCTCCTGCTTCTGTACCTGCAAACTGTGTGACTATTTTTGCCACTTGTATGAAATAATACAAGTCCTTCTATATCAAACCTGTGTCTCATGTGTTTTCCTCGCACCCAAGCACAAGACGCTATATGAACTGTACACCATACATTACACATGGCCATTTTGACCAAAAAAATAAAAAGTTATGGCTCTGGGAATAAGGGGAGCATAACATGGAAATGCAAAAATAAAAATGCCTCTGGTCGCTAAGGGTTTAGCAAGATCAGAGTTAACTTTGTCTAAGGATTTATCCAAATTTTATTATAGGATTAAGGTGGCCATGCACACTAAATAGCTATTGGGCGAACAATTGTTTGGCTGACAGCTATCTTTTCTCTGCCTCACTATATATATTTAATATGCAAATTGCCTCTTCAAACAAAGAGGACTTGTACTCTATAGCGCCACCTATTGGAAGTAGCGATCCTACAAGTCACAATCAACCCTTTAACGAGTCTTGTAATATGACTTAGGATAAAAGCCAAATCAGAATCTCCATTTGCAGACACGGTGTTTCGGACTGTTGGTCCTCGTCAGTGCAAAGTAGGAGAGATCTGATTTGGCTAGATGAGAGGCTCTGGACTGGGGTCTGGGGGTAAGGTTACTCCTTGTGGAGAGTGACATACCAGCTCTGGCGTGTCAAGGTAAGGAGGCTTATTCGCCGTGCAATGCTCCTCTGGGAAATTTTAATATGCAAATTGCCTCTTCAAACAAAGAGGACTTGTACTCTATAGCGCCACCTATTGGAAGTAGCGATCCTACAAGTCACAATCAACCCTTTAACGAGTCTTGTAATATGACTTAGGATAAAAGCCAAATCAGAATCTCCATTTGCAGACACGGTGTTTCGGACTGTTGGTCCTCGTCATAGTCTGTTAAGAATGCTGTGTGCCCCTGTGTCCCTATACACCTTGGATTGTCAGCCATCCCCCACTGAAATCACCAGATTTAGACAATTCTAGTCTTAACTATAGGGGTATCCAGTATTTTGTATTAATCCTATGAACCAAAGTCTTAGATTTTTGAAATATTTGAATTAAAATGCTGTTTGGACTTTTTCCAATTTTAAAACCTATTATTAACCCAATAAAATGTATTTTGCTTTGGGATCATTAATGGGAAAATACATGTAAGTGCATCATCTATTGCATAGCGGTTATTCATATGACAGTAGTATTATTTGCTGTAACATTGCATTTGGGAATGGTTTGTCATGCATTATCTGCAATGTTTTCCCAGTTTAAAGGTTGAACAGATGTGATGACATAATGCAGCCCTGTGGAAAGTGCTTGTTTAAAAAGAAAATACCATAACATCTTTTTCATAGCTGGCTTGGACTAGGCATTGGAAGAGCTTTTATGCGGAACATTAATCCAAAAAGCTAATTCAGCTGTGATCAGTTTTCCCAAATAGTAAAGTGTAAAAGCTGTGTAGACAGACAAGATGTTATAAAGTAATGACTGTTTAAACCACATTATTTTAGACTCTCATGGATAAACTGAACTGCAAACAGCAATCCTCAACTGAACCTTTCAATCGGAGACTTCAAATCTTTGATTATGTACGTTCAAAAGGGACCTAGCTTCACGTACCAATCATTTTAATCCCCACTCCACAAACATAAATATTGCTGTATATAGCCCAAGTGGTCACACAAATGCAAGTTCAAGTCCAGTGAGGGAATTAACAAATACAATTTAAAAAAAAGTTTAAAAAATATTAGAAAATGCAAAATTTAACTCATCCACCTTTTCCCTCACTAAAATTAAAAGTATAAAAAATGCACAAACTTGGCATCCTACATCCATAAAAGACCTATTTATAAAAAAAATTAAATTAATGAACCAATTCACCCAATCTCTCCATACTATAAACAGAAAAAAAATTAAAAACAGCAAAATTGCTGTTTTTGGTCCCTGCAATGCCGTAAAAAAAGAAATAAAAAACGATTCAAATATCTACTTTCCCCAGAAAAAAAAGATCTGATACAATTGTATCAGTTGAGAAATGAAAATGCGATGGGTCTTGAAAAAATAGAGAAAAAAAATAGAAAAAAATTTTTTTTTCTCAAATTTCAGATTTCATATTCACCACTAAAATAATAAAAAAATCTGGAAATGTTTGGTATGTCCATAATTGTAAGAACCTCTACTATAGAATCATGGTAGATGTCATTTTTAATACACAAGGAATGTTGTAAAAAACAAAACTCAAAAAGTATGTCAGAATTGCATTTTTTTTTCCAAAAATTCACAGCACTTTTAATTTTTTTCCCCATTTCCAGTATATTATGTGGAAAAATGAGTAGTCATTTAAAAGTAAAACTTGTCCTGCCAAATATAAGCCTTGAAACTGCTATGTCAACAAAACAATAAAAAAGTTATGGCTCTTGGAAGAAAGGGAGGAACAAACAAAAACATAAAAGCAAAAATTGGTCTTGGTGCTATCAGAGATTGCAGGAAATTTGCAGAGGGGCATGATAACATGCTGAGAGGACGACAAGTCTGTAGAAACAATGCCCCATCGACTAGTCAAAGGTCTATTTGCATATGATAATTAGACTTTAGAAATACTTTTTGTAAAGATCTGTTGTAATTAAGGGAATGTTAGGCAGGGATTTTAAACAGGAACATACTGGTGGTTTGGGTGACATTGGGGACCTGTTCATGTATGAAAGAGCCTTAAATAATGAAATTTGTGCAATCAATTTGAATGAAACAGATACTAAGCAGTTTACGCTATTGTGACCATGGCCTTATAATGGTAGAGTACGGACGAATTCTATGCGAGGAAAACATTGCATAGCACTCGAATCAGTGTTAATCAATGGGGAAGCTCACATCACCGTTTTTTTTCTTGGGCGTATTCAGCGTGCCTATAAAATTGCAGCATGTTGCGATTGGTACTGAGACTCTGCCGAGTCTTCGCTCACTCGCACCCATATATGTCTATTGAAGCAATTGAGGAAATGGAGAAATTAGTTTCTCTGCCTCCTCCGCAGATGGGTTCCGATTTTCTCTGTGCGAGAGGCTCGGAGCACAGTAGCTTGACACTCGGCTCCCGCACGCAGCAGAGCAGGAGCCGAGGGTCATTAGGCTATCATATCCAATGCTCTCGCATCGGATCACATATGCTAGTGTGCCCCTACCTAAGGCTTAGACTGTCAAAGATTGAGCACTAAATTCTATTAAATTAATCACAAATAATACACCAGCACACATAAGCAGCAAAACCTACCAGATGAAAAGAAAGTCACTGATACAATACAAAAATGTTTAGAATTGAGAGTCCTCAGTGGTTGATACCTTTTAATGGCTAAGGCTGGAGTCACACTGGCGACTAAATCGTACCACTAGAAAGCGATGAAATATCGCTTTGCAGTCGACCCAATATTAATCAATGTAGTAGCTCCCAGCATCCGATTTTTCGTGGTCCGATTTAAACGTGCGAGTGCAATCGCAGCATGCTGCGATTGTCACCGATTGTGGGTCGACTATCGCCAATGCAAGTCTATGGGTGCAATGAAAAGTGGGATTACAAACGGACCGCACGTGTGAGTTGCGATGAAATCGCACAACTTTTCCAGGTGACAGGAAACTGCCTTTGAAATTCTCAGGAAGCCTTTACATGCTAATTAGCTAAGCGCATCTTAAAAAAAAACAGGAAGAACGCCTACACGGAGTCCAGAAACATGGCATCTAGCCACATCAATGTGGAACTCCTCATCGTATTGGTGCAGGAGAGGCCTGAATTGTGGGACCAGCGCGATCCCAACTACAGTAATCGGACGCGCAAAGAGGCGGCATGGCAAACGATATGTGAACACATTTTTCCAGACTATCATCAGAGATCCAGGGAGGACCAAGAGCGTCTTAGTAAGTACCACATGTAACGTTTTTTTTTTTTTTTTAAAAATGTTATTAAGAAAATAATAATGTATGCTTATGTGTTTAAATGATATTGAAAAAGCAGCATTATCGAACTCTTCCTATTTATAGCTACACATTGATGTGTGTGTTCACCAACAATATCCATGTCTTTTAACATATCATCGATGCTTTGTCATTTATTCACTATAACATTTTGTACTCCCCTTCACCTCAGATGTAGTTTGTAGGTACTAAAATGCTAAATGATTGAGGCGTTTTGTTAAGGGCCAAGCATTTTTTGAAATGTATGTTACTGTTTATAACATGTATAGTTCTGGTTGTATGTTTATGTGTTTTAATATTGTAAATCACATCACACATGAACACTATTTAAATGTTCATTGTTGCATAATGTAATTTTTTGATGAATAAATAGATATCAGTCATTATAACCGTTATGGTGTTCTTACATTTGTAGTGACTGATGTGACAAGGCGGTGGCGCAGCTGTCGGGACTGCTACCGGAGGGAGAGGCAGATTAGGGATCGGAGTGGGGCTTCTGCCTCAAGAAGAGGAAGTACCTCTATTTTGATAGACTAAACTTCCTTGCGCCAGTGATGGATGTGCGGCCGTAAGTGCATGTGTTTTCAAACACTTTAATGTCAAACTTTGTAATTTTCTGGGTTTTAATTGTCAAAAATTATTTCATTTCTAGGACGGAGTCAAACCTAACTGAGAGGGAGACGGGATCTGACTCAGAAGTGCTTATCGACCCCAGTTGGTGATGGGGCAGAGGAGGCAGGCCCTTCCTCTGCAGCATGTGGGTCCACCCAAGCAGCACCAACAGCAGCTGCAGGAGCTGAGGATTCACAAAGCCAGCATCAGGAACATGAGGACCTACCTCAGAGCAGCAGCCCTAATAAGGGTCAGGATGTGTCTCCTCCTCATTCCCAACGCACAAGGCGAGGTAGGTGGCGACGAGAAGGAGTGGGTTCTGTGACAAGGAGGCAGGTGGACCGAGGAGTTCTGGACTATTTGTCCAGTGTAGCTAATGATGATGGTGAGGAGGGATTTTGCCGCAGTCTGGCCCGTTACCTCCGGGCTATTCCAAGACAGCACAGACTGCGGATCAGAAGCGGACTGCAGATTGTTTTGGATGCTGGAACAGCGCCTAATGATCCAAGCAACCTACTAGATTATCTAGATAGATGGGTGGTTGGTCCTGAAAATGTGTTGAGGTTGTTTGGACCAAATCCATCACAATCTGCTTCTGCCTCTGATCCTCCTCCTCATCATCATCATCCTCCTCCTCCACCTCCTCCTTGTGTCCAACAGAACCCAACTCCTCCTCCTCCTCATCCTACTGCAGCTCCTTCTTTCTTTGGAGCTACCCAGCTCCAAGCCATGGGACAGAGTGGCCATGCACAATATGCCCACTCTAACATACCCAATGTTGTTGGCTGGCTCCCTGCGCGCCCCCCTGAGACCCTCAGACCAGCGCGTTGTGATCGCGCTGTTCTGAGGGCTTCCTCCCTCCCAGGACCCGGATCCTGGAGGGAGGCGGCTTCCTCAGTGCCTGCTGAGAGCAGGCACTGAGAAGCCTGCTGCACTGCCTGAGCGATCGCTGGTGTGACAGTGTGCTGTGCACACTGTCACACCAGCGATTTGATAAAATACAGTGATGTCCCACCCTGGGACAAAGTAAAAAAGTTAAAAATATAAAAATAAACATGTTATAAAAAAAAATCCAAAAAAAAAAAAAAATATTCCCCAATAAATTCATTTCTTCCTGTAAATAAAAAAAAAAAAACAATAAAAGTACACATATTTGGTATCGCCGCATCCGTAACGACCCCCCTATAAAACTGTCCCACTAGTTAACCCCTTTAGTGAACCCCTTAAAAAAAAAAAAACGAAGCAAAAAATCAATGCTTTATCATCATACCGCCGAACAAAAAGTGGAATAACGCGCGATCAAAAAGACCGATATAAATAAACATGGTACCACTGAAAACGTCATCTTGTCCCGCAAAAAACGAGCCGCCAAACAGCATCATCAGCAAAAAAATAAAAAAGTTATAGCTCGCAGAATAAAGCGATGCAAAAATAATTATTTTTTATATAAAATTGTTTTTATTCTATAAAAGCGCCAAAACATAAAAAAATGATATAAATGAGGTATCGCCATAATCGTACTGACCCGAAGAATAAAACTGCTTTATCAATTTTATCCCACGCGGAACAATAAAAACGCCTCCCCCAAAAGAAATTCATGAATTGCTGATTTTTGTTCATTCTAACCTCCCAAAAATCGAAATAAAAAGCGATCAAAAAATGTCACCTGCTCAAAATTGGTACAAATAAAAACGTCAACTCGTACCGCAAAAAATAAGACCTCACATGACTCTGTGGGCCAAAATATGCAAAAATTATAGCTCTCAAAATGTGGCGATGCAAAAAACTATTTTTGCAATAAAAAGCGTCTTTTAGCGTGACAGCTGCCAATCATAAAAACCCGCTATAAATTGTAAATCAAACCCCCCTTTATCACCCCATTAGTTAGGGAAAAATAATAAAATTAAAAAAATGTATTTATTTCCATTTTCCCATTAGGGTTAGGGTTAGGGTTGAGGCTAAAGTTAGGGTTAGGGTTGGCGCTAAAGTTAGGATTAGGGTTAGGGTTGGGATTAGGGTTAGGGGTGTGTTGGGTTAGGGTTGGAGTTAGAATTGGGGGGTTTCCGCTGTTTAGGCACATCAGGGGCTCTCCAAATGTGACATGGCGTCTGATCTCAATTCCAGCCAATTCTGCGTTGAAAAAGTCAAACGGTGCTCCTTCACTTCTGAGCTCTTCCATGCGTCCAAACAGTAGTTTATCCCCACATATGGGGTATCAGCTACTCTGGACCCCAAGAGTTATTGTGCAATTTGTCCTATTTCTTCTGTTACCCTTGGGAAAATAAAAAATGGGGGCGAAAATATCATTTTTGTACAAAAAAAAATATTTTTTTGTTTTTACGGCTGTACATTATAAACTTCTGTGAAGCACTTGGGGCTTCATAGCGCTCACCACACACCTAGATAAGTTCCTTGTGGGTCTATTTTCCAAAATGGGGTCACTTGTTGGGGATTTCCACTGTTTAGGCGCATCAGGGGCTCTCCAAATGCGACATGACGCCCCCAGACCATTCCATCAAAGTCTGCAATCCAAAACGTCACTACTTCCCTTCCGAGCCCCAACGTGTACCCATACAGTAGTTTTCTCCCACATATTGGGTATCAGCGTACTCAGGACAAATTGGGCAACAACTTTTGGGGTCCAATTTCTCCTGTTACCCTTGTAAAAATAAAATATTGGGGCGAAAAAATCATGTTTGCAAAAAAAAAAAAAGATTTTTTATTTTTACGGCTGTGCGTTATAAACTTCTGTGAAGCACTTCGGGGTTCAAAGTGCTCACCACACATCTAGATAAGTTCCTTGTGGGGTCTATTTTCCAAAATGGGGTCACTTGTGGGGGGTTTCCACTGTTTAGGCGCATCAGGGGCTCTCCAAATGCGACATGACGCCCCCAGACCATTCCATCAAAGTCTGCAATCCAAAACGTCACTACTTCCCTTCCGAGCCCCAACGTGTACCCATACAGTAGTTTTCTCCCACATATTGGGTATCAGCGTACTCAGGACAAATTGGACAACAACTTTTGGGGTCCAATTTCTCCTGTTACCCTTGTGAAAATAAAATATTGGGGGCGAAAAAATTATTTTTGTAAAAAAAAAAGGATTTTTTATTTTTACGGCTGTGCGTTATAAACTTCTGTAAAGCACTTTGGGGTTCAAAGTGCTCACCACACATCTAGATAAGTTCCTTGTGGGGTCTATTTTCCAAAATGGGGTCACTTGTGGGGGTTTCCACTGTTTAGGTGCATCAGGGGCTCTCCAAATGTGACATGACGCCCCCAGACCATTCCATCAAAGTCTGCAATCCAAAACGTCACTACTTCCCTTCCGAGCCCCGACGTGTGCCCATACAGTAGTTTTCGCCCACATATTGGGTATCAGTGTACTCAGGACAAATTGGACAACAACTTTTGGGTTCCAATTTCTTCTGTTACCCTTGTGAAAATAAAATATTGGGGGCGAAAAAATCATTTTTGTAAAAAAAAAAAAAGATTTTTTATTTTACGGCTGTACGTTATAAACTTTAGTGAAACACCTGGGGTTCAAAGTTCTCACCACACATCTAGATAAGTTCCTTGAGGGGTCTAGTTTCCAAAATGGTGTAATTTATGGGGTTTCCACTGTTTAGGCAGATCAGGAGCTCTCCAAACACGACATGGCGTCCAGCCAATTCTGTGTTGAAAAAGTTAGACGGCGCTCCTTCCCTTCCAAACTCTGCCATGCACCCAAACAGTGGTTTACCCCCACATATGGGGTATCAGCGCACTCAGGACAAATTGCACAATAACTTTTGGAGTCTTGTTACCCTTGGAAAAATAAAAATTGGGGTGAAAAGATCATTTTTGTGGAAAAAATATGATTTTTAAATTTTACGGCTCTACGTTATAAACTTGTGTGAAGCACTTGGGGGTTCAAATTGCTCATCAAAAATCTAGATAAGTTCCTTAGGGGTCTAGTTTCCCAAATGGGGTCATTTGTGGGGGGTTTCCACTGTTTAGGCACATCAGGGCTCTCCAAATGCAACATGGCATCCAAACTCAATTCCAGCCAATTTTGGTTGGAAAAAGTCAAATGGTGCTCCTTCCATTCTGAGCTCTGCCGTGCGCCCAAACAGTGGTTCCCCCCCACATATGGGGTATCAGCGTACTCAGGACAAATTGTACAACAACTTATGTTGGTCCAATTTCTCCTGTTACCCTTGGGAAAATAAAAAATTAGTGACTAAAAGATAATTTTTGTGGGAAAAAAATAGGATTTTTTATTTTCATGCCCGGCATTATAAACTTGTGTGAAGCACTTGGGGTTCAAAGTGCTCACCAAAGATCTAGATAAGTTCCTTAGGGGGTCTAGTTTCCAAAATGGGGTCACTTGTGGGGGGTTTCCACTGTTTAGGCTCATCTGGGGCACTGCAAACGGAACATGACCCCCATTAACGTCTGCATCCCAAAACGTTACTACTTCCTTTCCAAGCCCTGCCGTGCGCCCAAACAGTTCCCCCCCCCACATATGGGGTATCAGCGTACTCAGGACAAATTGGACAACAACTTTTAGGGTCCAATTTCCTTGGGGAGATTCAAAAATTTGGGACTAAAAAATCATTTTTGTGGAAAATTGATTTTTTTTTTTTCACACCCAGGCTTTATAAACTTTTGTGAAACACTTGAGGGTTCAAAGTGCTCACAACAGATCTAGATAAGTACCTTAGGGGGTCTAGTTTCCAAAATGGTGTCACTTGTGGGGGTTTCCACTGTTTAGGCGCATCAGGGGCTCTCCAAACGCGACATGGCATCCAATCTAAATTCCAGCCAATTTTAGTTTGAAAAAGTCAAACGTCGCTCCTTCCCTTACGAGCTCTGCTGTGTACCCAAACAGTGGTTTTCCCCCACATATGGGGTATTGGCGTACTCAGGAGAAATTGCATAACAACCTTATCTGTCCATTTTCTCCTTTTACCCTTGTGAAAATAAAAAAAAAGTTTGTAAAAGATAATTTTTGTGGCTAAAAAGTAAAATATTCATTTTTTCCTTCCACGTTGCTTTAGTTACTGTGAGGCACCTGAAGGGTTAATAAACTTCTTGAATGTGGTTTTGAGTACCTTGAGGGGTGCAGTTTTTAGAATGGTGTCACTTTTGGGTATTTTCTGCCATATAGACCCCTCAAAGTGACTTCAAATGTGAGGTGGTCCCTAAAAAAAATGGCTTTGTAAATTTTGCTGTAAAAATGAGAAATCGCTGGTCAACTTTTAACCCTTATAATTTCCTAACAAAAAAAAATTTTGGTTCCAAAATTGTGCTGATGTAAAGTAGACATGTGGGAAATGTTATTTCTTAACTATTTTGTGTGATATATTTCTCTGTTTTAAGGGAATAAAAATTCAAAGTTTGAAAATTGCAAAATTTTAAAAATTTTCGCCATATTTGCGTTTTTTTTCAAAAATAAACGCAAGTTATATCGAAGAAATTTTACCACTAACATGAAGTACAATATGTCACGAGAAAACAATCTCAGAATCGCGAAGATCCGTTGAAGCGTTCCAGAGTTATAACCTCATAAAGAGACAGTGGTCAGAATTGTAAAAATTGGCCCGGTCATTAACGTGCAAACCACCCTTGGGGGTGAAGGGTTAAATATGGGTCTGGCTCATTATTCAAATGATTTGCAGGCCTCAAAACCGTTAAATGTCCATTTTGCTATGATGCCACTAAAAAACGGTAGTCGCTGGGTAATCGGATGTGAAACTGTAGCGTACATGCTACAAAATCGCATCAAATACTAAAAATCGGATGCCAGTCACAGCAATGTTCATGAAATTTTAATCCGATTATCGACCGACTAAAATGCTCCGATTTTTTAGACGTTGTGTGTGATTCCAGCCTAACTGAAAAGATTGTAACAAATTGCAAGCTTTCGAGACTACTCAGGTCTCAGGCAAAGACTAAAACAAAATCTGAAGAATCACATATTTATACACAACACAGCACAGAAACAATGCAATAGATAAGACAAGTGACGTGAAACAGAACTGTCATTATGGGAGATAGAGATGAACATAAATATTGGAACAGTTCATAGATAAGGAGTGTGAAAGTTTTATTGCCCTCTGATTGGGGTCTGGTATTGTGTTGTTTTCCCCCCAGAAGGTCTGAAGTGCAAATTCCTTAATTGATGTAAAAAGACATAAATCCATGCGATACATTCATTCCAGCACTGAGTGTATCAAAGGTCATCATGAGTTTATATTCCCAAACTTTTCTAGCTCTCTCAGACTTAAAGTAAGCTTTTAATACAAGTAATTTCATGTCCATCATACTATGACTGGGGATACAAAAGTGTTTGGCCACAGGTAGTTCCATTCTTTTTTCTCTTATTGTGTGTCAATGAGAATTCATCCTTGTTCTCAGTTTTTGCCCTGTCTCCCCCACATACAGACCCCCAGTTGGACATTTCGTACAAATAATTAGGTACACCACATTAGATGTGATGCAGCTAGAAGTACCTGGGATCTTGTAGTCCTGATGGGAGTTGGGGATCTTTATCTTGTCAGTGGTCATTATAAATGGACAGGTTTTACATTTTATCTTGTTGCAAGGAAAGGTTCCCGCAGCTGTTGTGGAGGACAGGGAGCTTCTGACAATGATGCTTCTTAGATTTGGGGTTGCCTAAAACACAGTAGCGGGGGTCTGGAAATATGGATTGTAATCGGGCATCTTTTAGTAGTAAAGGTTGTAATTTCCGTGCAGCTCCCCTTAGCATCTCCAGATTGGATTGTAGGTGACCACTAGAGGCACCCGGTTATTTTCTTCTTTAGCTTTGTAATACAATACATTTTGATACTTTGATACAATACATTCATTGCATAAATCTTATCTGTGCAAAAAAGAAGAGAGGAAAAGAAAAACAAAATTTCAACTGGAAAGTTCTTGATAGCCCTAATTTTCTGTGAGTGAGTCATCATAGTCACTGAAATAATGTTTATCGCCATACTGTTGAAACATTACAAAGTGAGATAGGCAGGATTTTTAGAAAACAATTTGATTATTATTGGTTATACTTAGCACATATGGAAACTGGCAATAAGTTACCTATGAATCCTTCCCTGGCATGACTTTTAGTTGTTTACCTGAATTTTCACTGTGTATGCACATGCATATGTACAGTTGAAACTAGAAGTATACATACACTATATAAAAAGACACATATGTATGTTTTTCCCAATATCTGACATGAAATCAGAATAAACCTTTCCTGTTTTAGGTCAATTAGGATTAGAATAATGATTAATATTTGCTAAATGCCAGAATAATGAGAGAGAGAGAATGTTTTAAGGAATTTTTATTACTTACTGCAAAGTCAAACATTTACATACATTTCATTAGTATTTGGTACCATTGCCCTTAAAGGGAATCTGTCACCAGTTTTGGCCAATACGAGTTACAGCTACCACCTTTCTGGACTCATACACAGCATTCTATAATGCTGTATATCTGCCCCCAACCTGACCTGGAAGAACTGAAAAATAACTTTTATTATATTCACCTGCAGGGTGGTCCAGTCCGAGGGGTGTCGCAGGTCTTGGTCTCACATCTTCTTGTGATGCCGTCCTGCTGCTTGTGTCATGTGGATGAAGCGTCCCTGCATCATCCACACAATCTCCATGGCTTCTCGCTCCTGGCAGGCATACTTCTCTGCCCTGACTAGGGCAGAGTAAAGTACTGCAGTGCACATGTGCCGGGGTTCTTTGCCCTTTCCCAGTGCCTGTGCACTGCAGTACTTTGCTCTGCCCTCAACAGGGCAGAGAAGTACGCCTATGCAGGAGCGCGATGCTGGGTAGATTGTGTGGATGATGCAGGGAAGCGTCATCCACACGAATCAAGCAGGAGGACAGCATCGCAAAAAGATGGGAGGCGCCACACCAAGATCTAACACACCCCTCTGACCATACTGCTTTGCAGGTGAGTATAATAAAAGTTATTTTTCTTCTCTTACAGGTCGGGTTAGGAGCAAATATACAGCATTGTAGAAAGCTGTATATCAGCCCCGAAAGTTGATGGCCTTACTTCACATCGGCCAAAACAGGTGACAGATTCCCTTTAAACTGAATGACTTGGGTCAAACGTTTGAGATATCCTTCCACAAGCTTCTCACAATAGTTGTTCGGAATTTAGGCCTATTCCTCTTGACAGAACTGGTGTAACTAATCCAGGTTTATAAGTCGCCTTGCTCGCAACTGCCTTTTCAGCTTTGCCCATAAATTTTCAATAGGATTGAGATCAGGGCTTTGTGATGGCCACTCCTAAACAGTGAATTTGTTATCATTAAGCCACTTTGTTACCATTTTGTCAGTAAGCTTCGAGTCATTGTCATTTGGAAGCTTTAACTTCCTGGCTGACGTCTTGAGATGTTGCTTCAGTATTGCCACATAATCTTCATTTCTCATGATGCCATCTATTTTGTGAAGTACACCAGTCCCTTCTGCAGCAAAACAACCCCACATCAATATGCTGCCACCCCTGTGTTTCACAGTTGGGATGGTGTTCTTAGGCTTCAAAGCTTCTCCCTTTTTCCTCCAAACATAACGATGGTCATTATGCCCAAAAAGTTAAATTTTGTCTTCATCAGACCCGAAGACATGTCTCCAAAAATTAAGGTCTGTGTTCCTGTGTGCAATTGCAAACATTAATCTGGCATTTTATGTTTCTTTTGGAGTAATGGCTTCTTCCTGGCAGTGTAGCCTTTCAGTCCATGTTGATACAGTACTTGTTTCACTGTGGATATTAACACAATCTTACTAGGTTCCGTCATCATCTTCACATGGTCTTTTGCTTTTGTCCTTTGGTTGATATGCAAATGTTGGACCAAAGCACATTCATCTCTGGGACAAAGGACCTGTCTCCTTCCTAAGCGGTGAGATGGCTGGACATTCCCATCTTGTTTGTACTTGCGTATAATTGTTTGTACAGATGAGCGATGCACTTTCAGGCATCTTGAAATTGTACCCAAGGAAGAGCCAGACATGTTCAAGTCCACAATTCTCTTACGGATATCTTTGCTGATTTCTTTAGACTTTCCCATGATGCTACACAAAGAAGCAGTGTGTTTCAGGTGTGCATTAAAATACATCCACAGGTCTGTCTCTAATTAACTCAGATTTTGCCAAAAAAACTATCAAAAGCTTCCAAACACATGACATCATCATATGGGCAGTGTATGTAAACTTTTGACGTTGCAGTAAGTTATAAAAATGCCTTAAAACATTCTCTCGCACTCGTTATTCTGGCATTTGCCAAATATTAATAATTATGGTAATCCTAATTAACTTAAAACGGGAAAGGTTTCTTTTGATTTCATGTCAGATATTGCAAAAAACATGCATATATTTTATATACAGTGGGTACGAAAAGTACTCAGACCCTTTTAAATTTTTCACTCTTTGTTTCATTCCAGCCATTTGGTAAATTCAAAAAAGGTCTTTTTTTCTCATTAATGTACACTGTGCACCCCATCTTGACTGAATAAAAGCAGAAATATTGAACTTTTGCAAATTTATTGAAAAAGAAAAACTGAAATATCACATGGTCATAAGTATTCAGACCCTTTGCTCAGTATTAAGTAGAAGCACCCTTTTGAGCTAGTACAGCCATGAGTCTTTTTGGGAATGATGCAAAAAGTTCTTCATACCTGTATTTGGGGATCCTCTGCCATTCTTCCTTGCAGGTCTCCAGGTCTGTCAGGTTGGATGGTGAACGTTGGTGGACAGCCATGTTCAGGTCTCTCCAGAGATGCTCAATTGGGTTTAAGTTAGGACTCTGGCTGGGCCAGTCAAGAGTGGTCACAGAGTTGTTCTGAAGCCACTCCTTTGTTATTTTAGCTGTGTGATTAGGGTCATTGTCTTGTTGGAAGGTGAACCTTCGGCCAAGTCGTCTGAGGTCCAGAGCACTCTGGAAGAGGTTTTCATCCAGGTTATCTCTGTACTTGGCCGCATTCATGGTCCCTTCAATTGCAACCAGTCGTCCTGTCCCTGCAGCTGAAAAACATCGTCATAGCATGATGCTTCCACCACCATGTTTCACCGTTGGTATTGTATTCGGCAGGTAATGAGAAGTACCTGGTTTTCTCTACACATACCGCTTAGAATTATCACCAAAAAGTTCTATCTTCATCTCATCAGACGAGAGAATCTTATTTCTCATAGTCTGGGAGTCCTTCATTTGTTTTTTAGCAATCCCTATGCGGGCTTTCATATGTCTTGCACTGATGAGAGGCTTCTATTGGGCCACTCTGCCATAAAGGCCCGACTGGTGGAGGACTGCAGTGATAGTTGACTTTGTGGAACTTTCTCCCATCTCCCTACTGCATCTGTGGAGCTCAGCCACAGTGATCTTGGGGTTATTCTTTACCTCTCTCACCAAGGCTATTATCCCACGATTGCTCAGTTTGGCTGGACGGCCAAGTCTAGGAAGACTTCAGATGGTCCCAAACTTCTTCCATTTAAGGATTATGGAGGCCACTGTGCTCTTAGGAACCTTGAGTACTGCAGAAATTCTTTTGTAACCCTGGCCATATCTGTGCCTTGCCACAATTCTGTCTCTGAGCTCCTTGGCCAGTTCCTTTGACCTCATAATTCTCATTTGTTCTGACATGCACTGTGAGCTGTGAGGTCTTATATAGACAGGTGTGTGCCTTGTACATATCAAGACCTATCAGTTAAATTAAACACAGCTCGACTCCAATGAAGGAGCAGAAACATCTCAAGGAGGATCACAAGGAAATGGACAGCATTTAACTTGAATATGAATGTCTGAGCAAAGAGTATGAATACTTATGACTAGAGATGAGCGACTTTGGCTCCGGAAGGGTTGAGTCGGGTTTCGGACCACCTGACTTTCCCAAAAGTCGAGTTGAACGAAGTCAGCCGACTAACGGAAAAGGTCGAGCTGGAGTCGAAAATCCGACCCCAATGCAAGTCAATGGGGAATAAAAGTCGGCAGGGAGTGGAGGACAGTAAACACACCTACAGTGCCCATTTCAATGGCAACGACATCAATTCTTATTACTTAAGCTTGTCAACCTTAATTTACTTTATAATAATAGTAACGCATTGAAAACTGGGGGTTATTTGGCTAAAGTTGTGGGGGGGCAGTAATGGCTCCAGGTTTTCGTGGGCCCCGGGCGAAAGAGTCTCAGTGGGCCCTTTTAATATATACCACAATTCATGATGCTCCGATATGTCAGAGAAATATAGGTATAGTACAATGCCAAATACTTCACTTCTTACATTACATAAGTGATATCTATTGTAAATTCTACAATAGCTCAAAAAACGGACAGTATAGTCCTCCATACAGTATTATGGGCACCACATAGTGTGCCATACAGAATAATGAGCCCCATATATTGCTCCATACATAATTGGTCCCATATAATGTTCCATACAGTATATGATGAGCTCCACATAATGCTCCAGTATATGATGGACCCCATCGATGATGCTCCAGTGTATGATGGGCCTATATTATAATGCTCCAGTGTATGATGGGCCCCATATGTAATTCTCCAGTGTATAATGCTCCCCATATATTGCTCTAAACATTTAAAAAATTTGAAATACCTCTCCTCGCTGGGCACTGCTGTACTCTGGACTCCTCAGCGTCGCCATCTTCCAGTTCTCTGCACTGTGACTGTTCAGGCAGAGGGCGCACAGACGTGACGTCATCACGCTCTCTGACCTGAATGTCACTGTCAGGAAACGCGTAAGACGTCACAGCGGTGGATCAGGGAGAGGTAAGTATTGCAAGTGTTGGGGCCCTGAACAAGCAGGGGAGGCCCACTAGTGGGTGACGGCACAGGCATGGGGCCCCTCATAGTACGCCGGTGTCTCTGATGGCGAGTGGGCCCCCCACCATCAGAGACACCGGCGTACTATGAGGGGCACTGTGCCAGTGCCGTCGCCCACGAGTGGGCCCCCCCACCTGCTCAGGGTCCCGGCACTTGCCCGGGTGCACCAGGTACTGACGCCGGCCCTGGGTGGGGAACAGCCCAGTTAGGGAGGTGGAAAAACTGGCATATGTTGAGGTGTAGGCTGGACATTCAGCAGCTGCAAATGGAGAAATTGGAGAAGTCGGAGGAAGAGGAGGACAAAACGAGCCATTTTGCTGGCAACCTATGTGTCATCAGGGGAAGGTGGTACAAAATCCTTTGAAACCCAGGCATGGTTCATTATAATAAAGGTGAGAACAACAACATTTTGGGTCGACAGACAGGTCCTTCTTTCTGTCAGGATTGATCCAGCAGCACTGAAGACTCTTTCTGATAGCACACTACCAGCAGGGCAAGCGAGCTCCTGTAAGGCATATTGTGCCAATTCAGGGAGGCTCATGCTTATGATGGCGTCGTCTGCGCTTACCAGCCGTGTGCATTCCTCAAAACACTGAAGGACTTTACAGAGGTCTTTCAGCTTTGACCACTGCACACCCGACAACTCGATGTCTGCCCTCAAACTGCCTGCCGTGTATCCTCCCACAAATGCATTACAGCCTGCCTCTGTTCGCACAGCCTCTCAACCATGTGCATGGTGGAGTTCCACCTTGTTGCACTGTCTATGATTAGGCGGTGCTTGGGGAGGTGGAGCGATCGCTGCACCCTCTGCACATGACTGGAGTCTGCGGGCGAGCCATGGATGTGCGAGCACAGTCTTCGCACCTTATGGAGCAGGGCTGGTAACTCCGGATAATTATATATGAAGCACTGCACCACCAGATTCAAGGTATGTGTCCGAGTTTTGCCAGGGCTATGGCCGCCAAAAAATTACATCCGTTATCACTGACTACCTTGCCTGGCTCAAGATGTAGACTGCCCAGCCATGACTCAGTTTCTCGCTGCAAGTAGTCGGCCAGAACCTCCGCGGTGTGTCTGTTGTTGCCCAAAGACATCATCTTTAAAACAGCCTGCTGACGCTTACCACTAGCTGTTCGATAGTGGGACACCTCGTGTGCAACACTGGCAGCTGCGGATGGAGTGCTCGTGTGACTGCACTCTGTGAACGAGCTTTCGCTTCTGGAGTAGGAGGAGGAGGGTCGAATGCCTACAGCCAACTGTTGCCTATACCGTGGGCTAGGCAGCACTGTCCCACCGCCACTGTCCCCTGTGGACCCTGCATCCACCACATTAAACCAGTGCACAGTGATGGACACATAACGGCCCTGGCCATGCCTACTGGCCCATGCATCTGTTGTGAGGTGCACCTTTCCACTCACTGATTGTTTGAGTGCATAGACAATGCGGTCTTTCACATGCAGGTGGAGGGCAGGGATGGCTTTTCTAGAAAAGAAGTGCCGACTTGGTAGGTCATAGTGTGGGACAGCATAGGCCATGAGCTTTCAGAAAGCTGCACTTTCAACCAAATGGAAGGGCATCATCTCTAATGAGATCAGTTTGGCTGTGTAGACGTTCAAAGCCAGTGAGGTTTTGTAGTCCATCCACGCTTGCAAGTGCATGGTGTTTAAATGTCTAAGCATGCAACTGGTATTCAATTTTCGGAGATTTTTCCCTCGGCTAATGGTCCTTCCGCACTTCTTACAGATAACCTTTGCCTCATCAATGGGATTTTGGTCAAATAAGTGCCACACTGCACTCTTCCTACTATGGGATAAATTTTCAGGCCTTGCACGCTGTGCTAATTTGACCGTCTGGCCAAGCTGTCCTGTAACTCCTTTTGTTTTTTTAACACGTTTTTGGACTGCTGCGGGCCTGCCAGATAACCCCAGCTGCGATGTCGATGCCTGCTGCGGATCCTCCTCCTCTTCTGAGCTATTGCCAGCAGCACCCTCTTCCACCAATGGATGCCAATCCGGGTGAACAACTGGGTCATCCATCACCTACTCTTCAATTTCATCTGCACCTTCCTCTGTGTCACCGTGTAAGGTGGTAAAGTATGCGGGAAGGGGCACCTGAGTTTCATCAGGGTCAGAATCTGGCTCAGTAGACTGCGAGGGCAATGCAGTGCTCTGGGTGAATGTACCAGCAGAATCAGATAGCACTGGCTGTGCATCAGTGCACTCCATGTCAAATTCATCTTGGACTGGGGTATTCAAGATTTCACTTGATAACACAGGCATGGTATGTGAAAAGAGCTCCAGGGAGTAATCTGAAGTGTGGCCTGCCGCATCCTTCACTTGTGGTGGGGTTAAGGACACAAGGAAAGGTGTCGTTCCTGACCCGGAGCCTGCACTGACGACTCAGTGCTTGCATTTTTTGAAGAGGAGGCGATAGAGCTGAAGGCTGTTTCGGCAATGTAAGCCAAAACCTGTTCCTGAAGCTCCGACTTTAAAACCGGTGTACCTACTCCCAGAAAAGGGAGCCTTCCAGGCCTTCTGGAGCCAGACGATGACGCAGGCTCAACAACTTCTGCCTTAGGTGCTATTGTGCTTTTGGCACTACCAGCAGATGCACCACCACCACCATCAGTACCAGCTGACCCCCCCAGCCCACGTCCGTGACCTCTTCCACCATACTTCCTCATGTTTGGGAAAATGTACCAAAAATACCAGCAGATATATGGTTCTGTATCAGAAGCGTACAGCTGTATACAGTGTAGGGGAAAATTTCAATCTCCGAATATATTTCCGGAGTCACACACAGACGATCTCTCAGTATGCATTTACCGTAATACAAAGAGCAGATGTACGGTACTGTATCAGAAGCGTACAGCTGTAAACAGTGTAGGGGAAGATTTCAATCTCCATATATACAGTATTTCCGGAGTCACACACAGACGCGGTCTCAGTATGGAGTTGACCGTAATACAAAGAGCAGATATACGGTACTGTATGAGGAGCGTACAGCTGTATACGGTGTAGGGGAAAATTTAAATCTCCGTATTTATTTCCAGAGTCACACACAGATAGTCAGCATGTATTTGTCCGTGATACTAGCCGGTACACAGTAGTATGTGAGGAGCATACAGCACTATACGGTGTGGGAAAAAATGAACGCTCGGTAATTGTGCAGAAAAAAAGTATTATTGCTATGTAAAAAGCAGTCTACACAGCAGTGTTCACACAGCAATACAGCTATCAGGCTGCCTAATAACCAGCACTGCTGCACACAAGAAAATCCTCCCCTGTCACTGCACACTAGCTGTACAGCACAATTGCTTTCAGCACAAGCACAGAAGAACTTCTCTTTCCAGCCCTAACTCTCTCCCTACTGATAAACAGCGTCAGCAACCTCTCCCTACTGTTAAGATCGGCAGAAGTAAAATGGTGGTTGGCGGTCAGGGCTTTTATAGACACTGTGACGCCCCCCAAAGCAAGCCAATCACTGCAATGCCCTTCTGTAAGATGGTGGTGGACGCTGCCCATGTCATCTCGTTGCCCACAGTGTACGTCTTTGCTCATTGGCTGAAAAAAGGCACCTGAAAGCATTCTGGGAAATTCGACTTTGGCGCTCGTTTTGCCGACCGCATGGCCGACTGCACGCTATGGTCGGGTTTCGGCCAACGAAACCCGACTTTGGCGAAAGTCGTCGACTTTTGAATCTGACCGACCTGTTTCGCTCAACTCTACTTATGACCATGTGATATTTCAGTTTTTCTTTTTTAATAAATTTGCAAAAATTTCTACATTTCTGTTTGTTTTCAGTCAAGATGGGGTGCAGAGTGTACATTAATGAGAAAAAAAATGAGCTTTTTTTTAATTTACCAAATGGCTGCAATGAAAAAAAGTGGAAAATTTAAAGGGGACTGAATACTTTCCGTACCCACTGTAGTGTATGTAAACTGTATATGCATGCTGCTAGCAAAACAGCAAGTACATGTTGTATTTAAACATAGGAAATATTTAAGCTTTTTAATGTTTTCTCTTAATCCCTCTCTGACATTAGACGTACTATCCCGTCCATAAAACCCATGCCATTCTGCCCATGGACGGGATAGTACGTCATAGGCGATCAGCTGCGCTCCTGATTATCACAGCTGACACCCGTGACTGTGTGTCAGGAGCAGTCACGGACCGCTCCCGGCACATTAACCCCTAGCACACCGCGATCAAACATGATCGCGGTGTACTGGGGGCTCAGGGGAGGATCGCGCAGGGTGGGGGCTCCCTGTTCGCCCCCCTGAGACCCTCAGACCAGCGCGATGTGATCGCGCTGTTCTGAGGGCTTCCTCCCTCCCAGGACCCGGATCCAAGATGGCGCCGGGGTCCTGGAGGGAGGCGGCTTCCTCAGTGCTGCTGAGAGCAGGCACTGAGAAGCCTGCTGCACTGCCTGAGCCATCGCTGGTGTGACAGTGTGCTGTGCACACTGTCACACCAGCGATTTGATAAAATACAGTGATGTCCCACCCTGGGACAAAGTAAAAAAGTTAAAAATATAAAAATAAACATGTTATAAAAAAAAATCCAAAATAAATAAAAAAAAATATATATATTCCCCAATAAATTCATTTCTTCCTGTAAATAAAAAAAACAAAACAATAAAAGTACACATATTTGGTATCGCCGCGTCCGTAATGACCCCCCCTATAAAACTGTCCCACTAGTTAACCCCTTTAGTGAACCCCTTAAAAAAAAAAAAAAAAACGAAGCAAAAAATCAATGCTTTATCATCATACCGCCGAACAAAAAGTGGAAAACGCGCGATCAAAAAGACCGATATAAATAAACATGGTACAGCTGAAAACGTCATTTTGTCCCGCAAAAAAACGAGCCGCCATACAGCATCATCAGCGAAAAAATAAAAAAGTTATAGCTCGTAGAATAAAGCGATGCAAAAATAATTATTTTTTATATAAAATTGTTTTTATTCTATAAAAGCGCCAAAACATAAAAAAATGATATAAATGAGGTATCGCCATAATCGTACTGACCCGAAGAATAAAACTGCTTTATCAATTTTACCACACGCGGAACAATAAAAACGCCTCCCCCAAAAGAAATTCATGAATTGCTGATTTTTGTTCATTCTAACCTCCCAAAAAACGAAATAAAAAGCGATCAAAAAATGTCACCTGCTCAAAAATGGTACAAATAAAAACGTCAACTCGTACCACAAAAAATAAGACCTCACATGACTCTGTGGGCCAAAATATGCAAAAATTATAGCTCTCAAAATGTGGCGATGCAAAAAACTATTTTTGCAATAAAAAGCGTCTTTTAGCGTGACAGCTGCCAATCATAAAAACCCGCTATAAATTGTAAATCAAACCCCCTTTATCACCCCCTTAGTTAGGGAAAAATAATAAAATTAAAAAAAATGTATTTATTTCCATTTTCCCATTAGGGTTAGGGTTAGGGTTGCGGCTAAAGTTAGGGTTAGGGTTGGCACTAAAGTTAGGATTAGGGTTAGGGTTGGGATTAGGGGTGTGTTAGGGTTAGGTTTGTGGTTAGGGTTGGGACTAGGGTTAGGGGTGTGTTGGGGTTAGGGTTGGAGTTAGAATTGGGGGGTTTCCGCTGTTTAGGCACATCAGGGGCTCTCCAAATGTGACATGGCGTCTGATCTCAATTCCAGCCAATTCTGCGTTGAAAAAGTCAAACGGTGCTCCTTCACTTCTGAGCTCTGCCATGCGTCCAAACAGTAGTTTATCCCCACATATGGGGTATCAGCGTACTCTGGACCCCAAGAGTTATTGTGCAATTTATCCTATTTCTTCTGTTACCCTTGGGAAAATAAAAAACTGGGGCGAAAATATCATTTTTGTACAAAAAAAAATATTTTTTTGTTTTTACGGCTGTACATTATAAACTTCTGTGAAGCACTTGGGGCTTCATAGCGCTCACCACACACCTAGATAAGTTCCCTGTGGGGTCTATTTTCCAAAATGGGGTCACTTGTTGGGGATTTCCACTGTTTAGGCGCATCAGGGGCTCTCCAAATGCGACATGACGCCCCCAGACCATTCCATCAAAGTCTGCAATCCAAAACGTCACTACTTCCCTTCCGAGCCCCAACGTGTACCCATACAGTAGTTTTGTCCCACATATTGGGTATCAGCGTACTCAGGACAAATTGGGCAACAACTTTTGGGGTCCAATTTCTCCTGTTACCCTTGTAAAAATAAAATATTGGGGCGAAAAAATCATTTTTGCAAAAAAAAAAAAAAAGATTTTATATTTTTATGGCTGTGCGTTATAAACTTCTGTGAAGCACTTCGGGGTTCAAAGTGCTCACCACACATCTAGATAAGTTCCTTGTGGGGTCTATTTTCCAAAATGGGGTCACTTGTGGGGGGTTTCCACTGTTTAGGCGCATCAGGGGCTCTCCAAATGCGACATGACGCACCCAGACCATTCCATCAAAGTCTGCAATCCAAAACGTCACTACTTCCCTTCCGAGCCCTGACGTGCGCCCATATAGTAGTTTTCTCCCACATATTGGGTATCAGCGTACTCAGGACAAATTGGACAACAACTTTTGGGGTCCAATTTCTCCTGTTACCCTTGTGAAAATAAAATATTGGGGGCGAAAAAATCATTTTTGTAAAAAAAAAAAGGATTTTTTATTTTTACGGCTGTCGTTATAAACTTTAGTGAACACTGGGGGTTCAAAGTTCTCACCACACATCTAGATAAGTTCCTTGAGGGGTCTAGTTTCCAAAATGGGTCACTTTATGGGGGGTTTCCACTGTTTAGGCAGATCAGGAGCTCTCCAAACACGACATGGCGTCCAGCCAATTCTGCGTTGAAAAAGTCAGACGGCGCTCCTTCCCTTCCAAACTCTGCCATGCACCCAAACAATGGTTTACCCCCACATATGGGGTATCAGCGCACTCAGGACAAATTGCACAATAACTTTTGGAGTCTTGTTACCCTTGGAAAAATAAAAATTGGGGTGAAAAGATCATTTTTGTGGAAAAAATATGATTTTTAAATTTTACGGCTCTACGTTATAAACTTGTGTGAAGCACTTGGGGGTTCAAATTGCTCATCAAAAATCTAGATAAGTTCCTTAGGGGGTCTAGTTTCCCAAATGGGGTCATTTGTGGGGGGTTTCCACTGTTTAGGCACATCAGGGGCTCTCCAAATGCAACATGGCATCCAAACTCAATTCCAGCCAATTTTGGTTGGAAAAAGTCAAATGGTGCTCCTTCCATTCCGAGCTCTGCCGTGCGCCCAAACAGTGGTTCCCCCCCACATATGGGGTATCAGCGTACTCAGGACAAATTGTACAACAACTTATGTGGTCCAATTTCTCCTGTTACCCTTGGGAAAATAAAAATTAGTGACTAAAAGATAATTTTTGTGGGAAAAAAATAGGATTTTTTATTTTCATGCCCGGGCATTATAAACTTGTGTGAAGCACTTGGGGGTTCAAAGTGCTCACCAAAGATCTAGATAAGTTCCTTAGGGGGTCTAGTTTCCAAAATGGGGTCACTTGTGGGAGGTTTCCACTGTTTAGGCTCATCTGGAGCACTGCAAACGGAACAAGACCCCCATTAACGTCTGAATTCCAAAACGTTACTACTTCCTTTCCAAGCCCTGCCGTGCGCCCAAACAGTTTCCCCCCCCAATATGGGGTATCAGCGTACTCAGGACAAATTGGACAACAACTTTTGGGGTCCAATTTCCTTGGGAAAATTCAAAAATTTGGGACTAAAAAATCATTTTTGTGGAAAATTGATTTTTTTTTTTTCACACCCAGGCTTTATAAACTTTTGTGAAACACTTGAGGGTTCAAAGTGCTCACAACAGATCTAGATAAGTACCTTAGGGGGTCTAGTTTCCAAAATGGTGTCACTTGTGGGGGTTTCCACTGTTTAGGCGCATCAGGGGCTCTCCAAACGCGACATGGCATCCAATCTAAATTCCAGCCAATTTTAGTTTGAAAAAGTCAAACGTCGCTCCTTCCCTTACGAGCTCTGCCGTGTGCCCAAACAGTGGTTTTCCCCCACATATGGGGTATTGGAGTACTCAGGAGAAATTGCATAACAACCTTATCTGTCCATTTTCTCCTTTTACCCTTGTGAAAATAAAAAAAAAGTTTGTAAAAGATAATTTTTGTGGCTAAAAAGTAAAATATTCATTTTTTCCTTCCACGTTGCTTTAGTTACTGTGAAGCACCTGAAGGGTTAATAAACTTCTTGAATGTGGTTTTGAGTAACTTGAGGGTGCAGTTTTTAGAATGGTGTCACTTTTGGGTATTTTCTGCCATATAGACCCCTCAAAGTGACTTCAAATGTGAGGTGGTCCCTAAAAAAATGGCTTTGTAAATTTTGCTGTAAAAATGAGAAATCGCTGGTCAACTTTTAACCCTTATAACTTCCTAACAAAAAAAAAATTTTGGTTCCAAAATTGTGCTGATGTAAAGTAGACATTGGGAAATGTTATTTCTTAACTATTTTGTGTGATAATATTTCTCTGTTTTAAGGAATAAAAATTCAAAGTTTGAAAATTGCAAAATTTTAAAAATTTTCGCCATATTTGCGTTTTTTCAAAAATAAACGCAAGTTATATCGAAGAAATTTTACCACTAACATGAAGTACAATATGTCACGAGAAAACAGTCTCAGAATCGCGAAGATCCGTTGAAGCGTTCCAGAGTTATAACCTCATAAAGAGACAGTGGTCAGAATTGTAAAAATTGGCCCGTCATTAACGTGCAAACCACCCTTGGGGTGAAGGGGTTAATATAAATACTTTTTATTTGATTATGATATATTATTATTTATTTATTTTTCTATATCTAGTTAGGCTTTACTTTTATAGTAACACTAGAGTGAGCATTTTCAAATCCATCAGCACCAAACAAAGCTCACTGAATTTATATAAGGGAGGTTATATGCTTTCTCACTAGGAATGCGCTGACATTCTATTAGGTGAGTGTGTGGGGCAATGTAGGATGTTAACTAAACAAGTAATCTGAAAGTCCCTGTCCAATATTAATTAAATGATGTAGGATGTTATTATGTATTACCCTTTCTATGGGTAATAATTAGCAGTGAGAAATAACGTGCAATGAAGATAGGCAAAATGCGGGCACAGTTGAAGCTGGCTTCCTCGCCAAGAGGTATGTCAGATATTAGGGGAACAGAGCCCAGCTGCTCTTGGATTAGAGTCTTTTTACAAGCACTGTAACGGTCTTTAGTAGGACAGGGCATTTACAGCCTCAGCAATTTAGCAATTAAGATTCATGTTACATGCAAGAACAATAGTATAAGAAAAAGGATACCTCTTGTAGCCATCCCAGTATTCTGTTAATTCACTTTCACCCATGTAACTAAAATTACAAGCACTATTATCCACTGACAACAGGACTGAGCTTCGCTGGACCGGATTAAAAATTGTCAGTTTTGAACTATTCTGAACCATTATTTTTATTTGTATGTTACAAAATGGATCAGATTTCTGATATGTATTGTAGGGTAGAATTTAATAGACAACAACACTATAAAATATTTCCCTAAATACCAAATGTTTTCAATTAAATGGATTCATCCAATTATAAAGGTTTTTATAGTTCTTATTCACATGGTTTATTTCAGTGGAAGCATAACGGAACAAGTACAACTTATAGAAAAACATAAACTTAGATTTATGTAAAAAACATGCATAAGATCAGATTACTCTTAGGTTACTTTAATAGCACCAACATATTTTGTAGCGCTGTACAAAAATTGTCATAACTCCTATTGCCCTTTACCCCAATTTCACATTGTAACAGACATTGTAGACTACTTTCAGTACAGATACTTGATTGCTCACCACTAGTGATGAGTGAGTATGCTCGTTGCTCGGTGTGGTCTCCGAGTATTTGGAAGTGCCGAGATTTAAGTTTCTGTCGCTGCAGTTGTATGATTTGTGACTGCTAGATAGCCTGAATACATGTGGGGACTCCCTAACAAACAGGCAATCCCCACATGTATTCAGGCTGTCTAAGTAGCCGCAAATCTTGCAGCTGCGGCGACAGAAACTAAATCTCCGAGCACTTCCAAATACTCGGAGACCACCTGTGCATGTTCGGGAAAACCCAAGCAACGAGCATACTCGCTCATCACTTCTCATCATGTAAGATACCATCAATAGAGTTACAAGCTGTGACGTGTAGGTTGGTTTGTGTTTGAACTCTCTCTTACAACCTCTGCCACTAGATGGTGCTGCCTTCACTGCCTATACCATTGGCGCTGGGGATGCAGATGCAGTCCTGTTTTGTAATAGTCTGCTAGATTTGAGCTCGGGCTCAGACAGGGAGTCAACATCTCACTCATGGTATTGATTATGTGTTATAATCAGATCTCTGCTGTGAGCCTTTGGTTATGACATTCCTTACTTAAACCCTCAGCAGCTAACTTCTAGTTTTAAATTATTCTTACCCTACTTCATATTCCTGCAACTCAGTTCACATTCTGTCTATTTGATTTACTTTCCTGACCTAGACTTATATTGGACTATACAAATTATCCTTGATTTTGTCCCTGACTTAGCTTGATGACCCTTCTTTCTGCCACTGGCTCCACCATCTGCAGCCACTCTATAGAAGTAACCTAGGGAGCCCTGCATGAGTACAGAATTCCCATGTGGTTATTAAAGACTGAAGGCCTGTAGTCTTGGGAGCTGCCAAATGGAGTGGCTTTTGCAAAGCCTGTCTGTTGATTTCCTTATTAGAGTTGACATCCTTACTTGGAAAGTGCACTGGTACACATATTTTTGTCCATGCTTTATGTCACATATTGAAAACTTTATAAAT
>JARQOD010000005.1:339303294-339374193 GCA_033576555.1 Oophaga sylvatica
TTCGAGTAGGGATGGGGTATTTAATGTGTGGGGGATTTGGAGTGGAGACAGGCAGTACTTAATGTTTGGGGATTTGGAGTGGGGATGGGGGTACTTAATGTGTGGGGATTTGCAGTGGGATAGAGGTATTTAATGTGTGTGGGGGATTTGTAGTAGGGATGAGGCGTAGCTTAATGTGTGGGGATTTGGAGTGGTGATGGGGTGCTTAATGTGTGGGGATTTGAGTGGGGATGGGGATTTAATGTGCGTGGGGGATTTGGTATGGGATGGGGTACTTAATGTGGGGGGGATTTGGAGTTGGGATGGGGGCACTTAATGTGTGGGGGATTTGGAGTGGGGATGGGGATTACTGTGCTGTGAGGGATTTGGTAGGGATGGGGTACATGTGTGGGGGATTTGGAGTGGGAGGGGTACTTAATGTTGAGGGATTTGGAGTGGGGATGGAGGATTTAATGTGTGGGGGATTTGGAGTAGGCATGGGGGTACTAATGTGTGGGGAGATTTGACTGTAGGAATGGGGTAGTTAATGTTGGGGAATTTGGAGTAGGGATGGGGTACTTATGTGCAGGGAGGATTTGGGTGGATGGGGGTACTTAATGTGTGAGGGAGATTTGGTAGGAGATGGGGTACGTTAATGTGGGGAATTTGGAGTAGGGATGGGGTACTTATGTGTGGGGAAATTTGGTGTAGGGGATGGGGTACTTAATGTGTGAGGAAGATTTGGAGTTGGGATGGGAGTATTTAATGTGTGGGGGATTTGGAGTTGGGATGGGGGGATTTAAATGTGTTAGGTGGGAGATTTGGAGTTGGGATGGGGATTTAATTGTGTGGGGAGATTTGGATGGGATGGGGATGCAATGTGGTTGGGGATTTGGATTTGGAGATGGGGGATTTAATGCTGTGGGGGAATTTGGAGTGGGGATGGGGATTTAATGTATGTTGAGGCGATTTGGAGTAGGATGGGGATTTAATATGTGTGGGGAATTGTGGAGTGGGGAGGGGGATTTAATGTATGTGGAGGGATTTAGGAGTGGGATAGGGGGATTTAATAGTGTTTGGGAGATTTGGAGTGGGGATGGGGGGATTTAATGTTGTGGGGGATTTGAGTGGGGATGGGGGATTTATGTGTGTGGGAGATTTGGAGTGGGATGGGGGATTTAATGTGTGTGGGAGATTTGGAGTGGGAGAGGGGATTTTGTGTGTGGGGAGATTTGGGTGATAAAGTGTGGGAATTAGGGGGAATTTTGTGTGTGGGGAGATTTGGAGTGGGGATGGGGGATTTAATGTGTTAGAGGAGTGTGGAGTGGAGATGAGGGGATTTGTGTAGAGGTGTGGGGATGAGGGAATATATTTAATGTGTGGCGAGATTTGGATTGGGGATGGGGGATTTAATATGTGTGGGGTGATTTGGAGTGGGGATGAGGGATTTAATGTGTGTGTGGAGATTTGGAGTTGGGATGGGGATTTAATGTGTTTGTGGAGATTTGGATTGGGAATGGGGGGATGTGAGGAAGGAACAGCCACCATCATCTTGGATATTGGCCTGCTCCAGCCTCCATTTTGTCTATTCACAGAGCCATAGTCTGCTAACTGCACCTGTGGGCATATTCAATAGGGTTTTGTGTCTACTGTGAATAAAAAGGTATTTTAGTATGCTAAGTGGTTCAAGCCCAATGTTGAATAGCAAGGTCGTTTAGTATGATAATGAATAGCCAGGCCTATTAATATGCTAAGTAGGCAAGGCCAGAACAGTACTTCAAAGCTAGAGGCTTCAATTAGATTATACCTGCCAGCTAGACACTGAAAACACATCCATTGTATGTTTCCAGACACGAAGGCTCCGTTCTAGGATTATGAATTATGAGCACATCTTTGTAGGTACATTTTCATAAAAATATCTGTGTGACCCGGCGGACCTCGGGCATTTGACGGTGCAACTCCCGAGTTGGTGATGGCTCGGGGGTCTGAGATATAGAGATTGGCCCTCCAACGAGACCCAATCAGGCCAGGTTTGATATCCATGCGACGGGCAAAACATACTGCATCCGCTGGTACCTCTCGTGTCCTAATCCAATCGTCCTGGAGAAAGTTAACCCTTTTTTAGATATTGGGAATAAATTCTGCAGGGAGCAAGGGTGGAGATTATCATCCCACCCTCGGACACCGAGGGGAGGGACCTAGCAGGTTTAAGAACTGTGAGCTATGGGCAGACTGGTTCCATTCTCACAGAAGCAAAGAAGAAACAAGGGACAGATCTGCCAAGGGAGTAGCGGCACACGTTTTGGGGGACTGTCCAGCAACTAAGACTTTCTCCTGTGGATCGCAGAGCTCCCTGCCTCCACATGCCACTACAACCTGGTAATATTGACCTCTAGCTAATACCTCTAAGCCGTGTACCATTATTGTTGTATTTTACTCTGACTGCAAATCCATTGTAATTCCGTTGTATAGCTTACTGTATATTTCTGTAATTATCTAGTGCACCCTTAAGGCAATTAAACCATAAAATTAATCATGGGCTGATGCTTTTACTCTGATCACAAATCTGAGAATACCCAGTGGGTAACAGGACACCCTCCACGGCGGCCATTTGCTCTAGGTGCAGTTCCCTTACTGACCTGAGAGACAAAGGGGGCACCGGAGAGCTGTGTCTGTGGAGTTACGTCACGTTGGTGACGTGGAAGGACGGGGGTTGTCCTTCACAGGGGATTTAATGTGTGTGGGGAGATTTGGAGTGGGGATGGGGGGATTTAATGTGTGTGGGGAGATTTGGAGTGGAGATGGGGGAATTTAATGTGTGTGGGGAGATTTGGAGTGGAGATGGGGGGATTTAATGTGTGGGGAGATTTGGAGTGGGGAAAATGTGTGTAAATGGGTAAGTAACTGGCTTAGTGATAGAAAGCAAAGGGTGGTTATAAATGGTATATTCTCTAACTGGGTCTCTGTGACCAGTGGGGTACTGCAGGGGTCGGTGTTGGGACATATTCTCTTCAACATATTTATTAACGATCTGGTAGAAGGTTTATACAGTAAAATATCGATATTTGCAGATGATACAAAACTATGTAAAGAAGTCAGTACAAGAGAAGATAGTATTCTGCTACAGATGGATCTCGTTAAGTTTGAAACTTGGGCCAAAAGGTGGCAGATGCGGTTTAACAATGATAAATGTAAGGTTATACACATGGGAAGAAGGAATCAATAACACCATTACACACTGAACGGGAAACCACTGGGTAAATCTGACATGGAGAAGGACTTGGGGATCCTAGTTAATGATAAAGTTACCTGGAGCAGCCAGTGCCAGGCAGCGGCTGCCAAGGCAAACAGGATCATGGGGTGCATTAAAAGAGGTCTGGATACACATGATGTGTGCATTATACTGCCTCTGTACAAATTCCTGGTTAGACCGCACATGGCGTACTGTGTACAGTTTTGGGCATCAGTGCTCAAGAAGGATATAATGGAACTAGAGCAAGTACAAAGGAGGGCAGCAAAATTAATTTAGGGGATGGGGGAACTACAATACCCAGAGAGATTAGCAAAATTAGGATTATTTAGTCTAGAAAAAAGACACATGAGGGGCGATCTAATAACCATGTATAAGCATATAAGGGGACAATACAACTATCTCTCCGAGGATCTGTTTATACCAAGGAAGGTGACGGTTACAAGGGGGCATTCTCTACGTCTGGAGGAGAGAAGGTTTTTCCACCAACATAGAAGAGGATTGTTTACTGTTAGGGTAGTGAGAATCTGTAATTCCTTGCCTGAGGAGGCGGTGATGGCGAACTCAGTCGAGGGGTTTAAAGGGGTTTAAGAGAGGCCTGAATGTCTTTCTGGAGCATGGAGCATAACAATATTGTTTCTTACAGTTATTATGTTCTTTAGAAGGACATAGATCTAGATCTGGGAATTTATTTTGACGGACTATAGGCTGAACTGGATGGAGAAATGTCTTTTTTTTGGCCTTGCTAACTATGTTACTATGTTGCTATGAAGAGTGACAGAATCCAGTCTGTAGACAAGGATTAGGTCTGTGCAGTATATAGCTGCAGTTTTTTTGTGGGTGCAGTAAAAATTTAATGTATTTTGATCCATCAAATATTATGTGCTTTGAGGTCCTTTCTTGTGTTATGTAGAAGAGGAGATGGTGACAGCATTGGACAGGGAGTCCGGATTATATTATTTGGCCACTGAATGGGGGCTGTGGGTACATCATATTATATGGGGGTTGTAGAGGACATTATACTGTATAGGGGCTGTAACAGACTAGAGAAAAACAGTCCAATATTCCAACAATTCAATTTTATTAGATATATAACATAACATAAAAACAGCACTGGTGCATAGCACACAGGGGAACTGACAGACACAGTGGTGTCAGCATCAAAACGCGAAAAGGGGATCAGAGTCCATCCACCCACCCAAATATATTATTACTATATAGGAAATGACATGTCTGAAGCAACAGCATTCTTTAAATCACAAGCTAGATAGCAAACAAGTAAATATCCCAGACATGTCAATGCATACACATACCTACAAGGGTGAGGTGAAAGACGGACAGCTGACCCACCCCAACGTACGTTTCGGAGCCACACTCCTTCCTCAGGGGGCCTAGTGTAGTAATGACCAGGTGCCTCTAATATAGGAAGAGGCTGCACGCCCCATCCTATCACATGTGGGATCAAGCAATGAGCGCATATGTGAACAATACTCAATTAGTTCAATATCTCATACCACAAAACGAAAAAAACGCTGACAGCTGATGCATCTAAATACCTGACCGCCATGGACGCCATACCGGAAGTGCGTGGGGCCCCACGTGACCGGAAATGGACATCCAGAGGGCGGGAGTAAGTCAGAATGCCACACAGCCTGGCGCATGCGCAGATTCATTTTAGAAGTAAGATCAGCCATCTTGGTGCAGGGAAACAGACCATACAGATAAGTATAGTACCCACATCGCATATTTTTAAATAACAATCACTCGAAAGCTATCAGCACCAACCTAAACCTGGCTGTTTAGGTGACCATGGACTATCGAGCCAAGGAAAAGACTTGGCTCACGAAGGCTGAGCAGGTGTTCGCTGCAGGGGGAAGCAATGTTCAGCAGATGGGTGATCCGTGTTGGGATGAGAGGTTGGCGCAGATGAAGACACTCCTATTTAAGCGATCTAGACTATGGTGGAACCGGTTGTTCCTTGAAAAATATGTTTCACATAAAATGATTCCGAGAGGACTCAGAGTTAAAGCCATACCCGCATTTCCGGTGGAGGACTTAGAGTTTAGAACTAAATGGGAGGATGCGTGTGACACCTGTTCATTTACCTTTCTCAATCTTCTTATCGGTTATAATTCTAACAATATTGTTGAATTAGATAAAACTATTGATAAGGCTCAAATTGATTTGAGAAAGGACTGTCCAGCCGAGAAAATGCAACGATTTGAGTGTGATCTAGATAAAGAAATGGACCTATTGGTCCAGAAAATTCAGGATAATCAACTCATTAAATATAATCGTGATCTCAAGGACTATCAAAGTAAGAGAGTATATCTATGGCGGAGTGATGGTCCTTCCAATTTGCATAGGACATCATCTTCCATATCCGTCTCTTCATCTGGGGCACAATCAGATATTTCATCGGCTTCCAACAATGCTGTTGATATACATAGACTTCGTGATCACGCATATCACCCATATAGAAGACGTCCACACAATACATCTGAAGTTGGTCGCAGAGATAACAAGGTGATCAACCTAAGTGATTTTGTACTCACAGAGGTGGACCTCTCTCTATTGGGTAAAGGTTTGTCCTTCTCTCCCACACCGGGGTATGACAATTTCATGGCGGTGAAGGATTTACACATTTTCGCCCGATCTTTGTTGTTCAAACGTTATTATTATAATGAGGAATTAACACGGCTTTTTCCCACAGAAGAGGAGCAGGAGGCAGTGAGAGTCCTAGAAGAGTTGTCTATTGAACACAATGAAGGAGGTAAGATTCCTCCATCTATTCGTCCGAGATCCAATAAATTCCCTCCATTCACATCTTGTCCCAGCATTGATATGTTTGTTCGGGTGGTGACCAATGAACTTAATAAAATTCCCAGGTTTGGTAGTGGTGATAATTTGACAAGAAATGAACGAGTTCGTTTAAATGTATTACAAAATCTACCAGATATAGTGATAAAACCAGCGGATAAAGGTGGCAATGTCGTCCTATGGCCCAAGCAAATGTATGAAAGGGAAGCATTTAAGCAATTGAACAACTCTGTATGTTATAAAAAATTAACCTATAATCCCCTTTCTGCATTTAGCTGCCAACTTGAGACCATCATAAAAAAGGCCATAGATGACGGCATTGTTACCAGAGAGCTGGCATCTGCACTTATTGTCAAAGAACCCACTATAGCCACACTTTATCTATTACCTAAGATTCATAAGGACATTGAGTCGCCACCCGGCAGACCTATCGTGTCGGGGAGGGGGAATTATCTCGAAAAAATCAATCAATGGATTGATTACTATTTACAACCACTGGTGCTCAATCTGCCTTCGTTCCTCAAAGACACCAGTGATTTATTGCGGAAGGTCGATGGACTGTGTTTTGATAGTGAGTCTCTTTTTGCTTCAGTTGATGTAGAATCCCTATATACCAACATCCGCCATTCTGATGGTCTTAGGGCGGTCAAATTTTTCCTGGATACATCATCTCTATCTCCAGGACTTAGGGATCTTATCCTGAAGCTTTTGGAGTTCACACTAACACACAACTTTTTTGTGTTTAAGGGGTCCTTCTACCTACAGCTCCAGGGCACGGCTATGGGGGCGGCCTTCGCGCCGTCCTATGCCAACCTGTTCCTGGGGCTGTGGGAGAGGGACCTCTTCCTGTCCGACAGATTGGGGTCAATTGAGCGTGTCCTTCTGAGGAAGGAGTGTGGCTCCGAAACGTACGTTGGGGTGGGTCAGCTGTCCGTCTTTCACCTCACCCTTGTAGGTATGTGTATGCATTGACATGTCTGGGATATTTACTTGTTTGCTATCTAGCTTGTGATTTAAAGAATGCTGTTGCTTCAGACATGTCATTTCCTATATAGTAATAATATATTTGGGTGGGTGGATGGACTCTGATCCCCTTTTCGCGTTTTGATGCTGACACCAGTGCTGTTTTTATGTTATGTTATATATCTAATAAAATTGAATTGTTGGAATATTGGACTGTTTTTCTCTAGTCTGTTGCTTTGCAATACAGTTCTCCTACTAGTTTATCCCACATCCATGTGTATTTCTTATGATTTTTTGTTCAGAGATATTTTATATACACATATGTGATGGTTGGGGTTGTTGCCACTTTTTACATGTATAGGGGCTGTGAGGACATCATACTGTTTAGTGGACTGTGAGAGTCATTATACTGGAGACTGTGATGAACATATTATGTAGGACTTTGTGGGGGACATTATAATGGAGTCTGTGGTGACCATTATGTGTTGAGAGCTGTGGGGGACCTTGCATTGGGGATTGTAATGACCATACTGTTTAGGTAGCTGTGGTGCCCATACTGTATAGTGTGCTGTGGGAGACATTATGCTATGAGCTCTAGGGACCATACTGTATATGAGGCTGTGGTGGACATCATACCATATATTGGGGTGATGGCTGTGGTGGATATAATACTGTGTGTGGTTATCTGGGGACAATATACTCTATAAAAGGGACTGGGGGGCATCCTATTGTATGGGGGACTGTGAGAGACATAATACTTTGTGGGGTGCTGTGCGAGCCATCATACTGTATATTGGGGATCTGTGGTTGACATCATACTATATGGGGGGCTGTGGTGTTGACCATACTATCTAATTTAGGGCTGTGGTGGACATCATACTGTATGGGGATTGTGTGGCCATCATACTGTATGGGGATATTATATTGTGTGTGCCATTTGCTTCATCTGCTTAGCTTAGGACATCAAAATACCTTGTACCGGCCCTGACTCTGGCCATGCATTTATCCGAAAGATTCTTCCTTCTGCAAACTATAATAATTGACTTGTACATACATGTAATAAATAGAGATAAGCAGATGTTTTCAAATTCACCCACTTCTCAGAATTTTCCCTACAACTTTGATTTGCAGCAAATAAATGTGTCTAAATTGAATACTGGAAAGCTTGTAATTGCTCAGAAAACACACATAGAGGAGAGGAGAAGAGAGTAGAGCTAAAGAGAGGACGATGTTGACCATAAGAGTTTACCCTCTGAACTTTGCAGTAATAAAAATACCTTAAAACATTGTCTCTCATTGTTCTGGCATTTGGCAAATATTAATAATTATAGTAATCCTAATTGACCTAAAACGGGAAAGGTTTACTCTGATTTTATGTCAGATATTGAGAAAAACGTGCATATGTGTCTTTTTATATAGTGTATGTAAACTTCAAGTTTCAACTGTAACTAACTATATTTCATAGTTATCAGTTTTTTTAATTCTTTCATCTCACCATGCAGTCATCTTCCTTTTGTGTTCTGTTAGAGTAAAAGAGTAGAACTGAGGTTTACCCACACTTTATGTAATTATGCCAGTTTCTCAGACACTAAAATAAAAAAAATGCTTCTCAATAAATATGTTGCATATTAAACATTTTAGCGAAGGTGAGCTAGGTCACCAGAGGGACACGCTTTGATGTAGCACCTCTCTCCAACACTCGTGATAGAATTCTATTTACTTTGATGCAGGCTTTTTTAACAGTTACTAATCCTTTAAGTTGAAAGTATCTAAAATATTTGTATAATCATGAATTCCATCCAAGTTTTTATTTTTGCTAATAAATGCAGCAGCCTTCCACATCCACATTTACACTGTAATTTATAAGACAATAAAGGAAATCTCACAAGATTGACATACTCCAGAGCTTTCTACCGGTTCAGCACTTCTTATAAACACCTTTCACATCAAATACATGAACAATTGGTAATAACTTTGAATTTGTCTCAACTCAATTTACATTGGAATAGGTAGTATAAAAGCATACTGTAATTTAATCATAATGCTATCAACAGCAATCATTTCTTTTTTTATATATTGTTTTAAATTATTTTCAATACTAATCCAGGCTCATGCTTTTCCACGTTATCGTTCACTTATCTACTGTGTATCAGTTACAGAAAAGAATACACATTCTAAGGTTGTTTCTTACTGCTTAGATAGTGACTATGGAAGAGAGAACATTTTCGGTGATACTTAGCTACCATTTGAGTATCACTGTGCTCTGATCGCTACTCGGCGAGTAATGAACAGTTCTTGATGTAAAACTTGAATCCCGGCCCAGCATCTTTGGTGCCTGTTATGCAGCCAATAAGCATGCAGGGATTGCCTATGAGTCACTGTAATGCCATAGCCATCTTTGTCGTGGCATTACTGTTATTGACTGGCCGTGTGACATCATTAGAGGTTATAAAAGGACAGGAGCTGCCCAGCTCGGCACACTGACGCCATTGCACAGTTCTATGATACTTCGTTTTGGAGGGAGAGAGTGCTTGTCAAGGTCTGTGTGCACAGGATAACAAATAAGAAGCCTGTAGTGTAGCTGTCACGATTAGTGATGAGTGAGCACTAAAATGCTCGGGTGCTCGTTGCTCTGGTCGAGCAAATTGGAATGCTTGGGTGCTTGACCCGAGCAACAAGCCCAATATAAGTCTATGGGAAAACCAAGCTTTTTTTCCGCGACCCCCCATTGAGGTCTTCCTAGGGTACCAAAACTTCGGAAATCTATGGGAACAGTGTACAAATGACATGGGAAAATCATGGGGAAGACCCCTGGAAGCATTTCTGACTCTTAGGTCACTGCTGTGAACAATGTTGTCAGACTGTTACACCACTTTTACAGGCGCAAAATAAAACATACAAAAACGTAACCAAAATGGATTAACCTGTAAAATATGTTAAGGAAAATCCTTTCCAGGGCAATGATTTATATGTAAGGCAAAATAAATAACCCCAAATAAAAATGTACCTCCACGACTTGGGCTATGTACACACTTAGGCTTTTGATGCGTTTTCAACTTTAGCATAGCTTTCAACTAATACAAATGGATTCACAGGGAAATGTAATTTTAACATTTAACAACCTTAGCTGGCCATGTGGTGTGTGACACATCATCAGACACATCCTGTTTCATTTATGAAGGAGGGACTCTGAAAGTCACAAAGCCTATTTTTATAAGGGCATCAGGCGGCATTAATGTTCTTAAAGGGCCATCAGGCAGCTATGCTTTGTTTTTCCCGTTATTAAACAGTACTGTTATTGCCTATGCAGTGAGTGGCTGGGCAGCCAAAAATTAGGACGCACCCCCACACCCCTTTGACAAGACGTACAGGAGGGCCTCATGAAAAAATGTTCCCATTATAAGAAAGTGTGTCTCGTATAGTGTTTGCCTATGCATTGAATGCAAGGTCTGCCTTACCCTAAAGTTACTCGCACCCCAATAACCCTTTCAACCAACGTCCTGGATGGCTACATGAAACCAAAGTTCCCATTATGCTTATTTTTTTGACTCCCATACAGTTTGCCCATGAAGTAAATGTAAGGCTTTCGCTACCACAGACTTACACACACCCTAATAACCCTTTCAACAGATGTATTGGATGGCCACATGAAACCAAAGTTCCCATTTTTTTCATTTGGTACTGCAATACTGGTAGCTTATGCATTGAATGTAAGGCCTTCCCTGCACCAAATTTAGATGCACCCCAATACCCCTTTCAAGAGACATACAGGAGGGTCTCATGAAAAAATGTTTCCATTTGGAGAAAGTGAGTCTCCCATAGTATTTGCCTATGCATTGAATGCAAGGCCTGCCTTGCCCCAAAGTTACACGCACCCCAATAACACTTGGAACAGATGTCCTGGATGGCAACATGAAACCAAAGTTCCCATTATTATGAATTTTGTACTCCCATACAGTCTGCCCATGAAGTGAATGCAAGGCCCACCTTTCCCCAACGTTACACGTACCCCAATAATCTTTTGAAGCAACGTACTGGATGGCCACATGAAAGCAAAGTTCCCATTATTCTTTATTTGGTACTGCCATACTGTTTGCCTATGCATGGGATTCAAGGAATGCCCTGTCCCAAAGTTACACGCACCCCACTAACCCTTTGAACCAACGTCTTGGATGGCTACCTGAAACCAAAGTTCCCATTATTTTTCATTTGGTACTGCCATACTGTTTGACTGTTGCGCCTTGAAGCGCACCTGCTTGTTCAGTTTTGGAGCTGCAGAGGTTGTGTTTGTAAGAAAGGAAGATGCAGTTGGTGCCTACAAAAATACAGATACCTAGATGGACAACCAATGAAATGCAATCTTCCTTTGAATGGTAGTGTGATAACATCAGACCAGCCCATACTTCTAAGATTAAGTGACACCCCATCAAAGAGGGAAGGTGAATCTAGAAGAAGCACAACCTCCTCCTCCTCCAGTGTTGCTTAAAATCTTCCAGCTGAAGTTGATCCTGATACTATGTTAAAAGCATTCTTTAAATCCTCAGGGTCATCAGCAGTCATCCAACCACCTGTATTTAAGATTAAGCTCTGATGACACAACTTGAAGATTGTAATAAGAAAGATTCACAATTCACATATGGGCACAGAGACACCTTTTAAAAAAACCTTAATTTTTCTTCTTGGTTTTTGTTTATCGCTGATGATCACTAGCAGGTAGTTGATGTTTGAAGGAGTCTGGCATCAGACATTGGATAATTAATCCTGGTCCCAGCATTGTAGTACAGTTCACCTTCATTGTGGGGCAGTTGTGTTATTGCATCAAGAATTTCCATTTTCCCCTTGCTCTAGTATTGTGATACAGCACGATTAGTGTTCTACTGTTCTGTCAAGGAAGGCTAAATAAATGTTGAAAATCTTGTTTAAATTTCTTCAATAATCTGTTTCTACTTAAAAAGATAATCTTTGTTGTTTTGTAGTTTTGATATCTGGATTCCTAAAAATGGATCTCAAGACCTTCATATCCAGTAAATGGGGGGAACTTGACCGTTCCTTCATTGTATCTTTTGCTTGTTCCTCCTCTTCTCATCTTCCCCTTACTGTTGGGGTTCCTCAAGGATCAGTCCTAGGCCCTCTCCTCTTCTCTTTCTATACTGCCCCTATTGGACAAACAATCAGTAGATTTAGTTTCCAGTACCATCTCTATGCTGATGACACCCAATTATACACTTCTTCACCCGTTATCACGCCTGCCTTTTTAGAAAACACCAGTGATTGTCTTACCGCTGTCTCTAACATCATGTGCTCCCTCTATCTGAAACTGAACTTGTCAAAAACAGAACTCCTCGTGTTTCCTTTATCTACTAACCTACCTTTGCCTGACATTGCCATCTCCGTGTGTGGTTCCACCATTACTCCCCAGCAACATGCCCGCTGTCTTGGGGTCATACTTGGTTCCAAGCTTTCATTCACCCCCACATCCGATCACTGGCTCGCTCTTGTTATCTCCACCTCAAAAACATCTCTAAAATTCAACCTTTTCTTACTTTCGACTCTGCAAAAATTCTTACTGTGTCTCTTATTTATTCTCGTCTGGACTATTGTAACTCTCTACTAATCGGTCTCCCTCTTACCAAACTCTCCCCTCTCCAATCTGTCTTGAATGCTGCAGCCAGGATCATATTCCTCACCAATCGTTATACCGATGCCTCTACCTTGTGCCAGTCATTACAATGGTTACCCATCCACTACAGAATCCAGTACAAACTTATTACCCTCACTCACAATGCACTCCATGGCTCAGCACCACCCTACATCTCCTCCCTTGTATCAGCCTACCATCCTACTCGTGTCCTCCGTTCTGCTAATTACATGAGGTTAGCATCCTCAATAATCAGAACCTCCCACTCCCGTCTCCAAGACTTTTCACGTGCTGCGCCAATTCTTTGTAATGCACTACCCAGGTTAATACGATTAATCCCCAATCCCCACAGTTTTAAGCGTGCCCTAAAAACGCACTTGTTCAGACTGGCATACCGCCTCAACGCATTAACCTAACTATCCCTGTTGGCCCATTCAAAAAAGTTTCTACCATAATACATGATAAAAACCTTGTATTATGTTCTCACCCGTTTTATGCATTTAATAGCCCTCTGTGTCTGTACTGTTACATACTTTGGCTGTTAACTGGTTCATGCAGAATTACATGAACACCCGATTCTTACACTATGGCTGGTTCGAACAATGAAAGCAAGTGTTACCATCTACCTTTTGTGTCTCCCCTTTTTCCTCATAGATTGTAAGCTTGCTAGCAGGGTCCTCATTCCTCTTGGTATCTACTTTGATCTGTGTTTATTGTTATGGTGTAATGTCTATTGTCTGTACAAGTCCCCTCTATAATGTAAAGTGCTGCGGAATATGTTGGCGCTATAGAAATAAAATTATTATTATTATTATTATTACTAAGTGTCCACCGACTGTGTTCTACACAAATACAGTTTTTATGCCTAATTAATGTTTCACACTGTAAAAAAGTCATTCAGAACTGTTCAATCGAAGGCAATACTTATTGCCCTGCGGCTGAAGCATGTTGTGATATTTGTGATCTGAAGACCAAGAAATGCGGAAGGGAAATAGATCACGCTAATAGTGATTCTCTAGTGTTGCCATACCATGATTATCTATTTGCTCTTCCTGTACAACCCTATAATTTTTTTTAATTGATATTTATTTGGACTCCTCATTGGGAGGAGGAAGACACAATAAACGATAGGTGAACTCTGCTGAGAAAAGAAAGAGGCAAAGTCTTCAGAAGGAATGAGAGGAGAGGTAGGAGGTGCTGGGGACGTAATAGAGAATTGAAAGTTTTGAAAACCTGTTTAGGGTTGTGAGACAGGGAGGATTTGAGAGATGAGAAGTAAGTTTGTTTTGCGGCAGTGAGCATGGGCTTGAAGCTGTCGAGGGACTGCTTGTATGTGATAAAGTGCTCGGCAGAATGGGATCTCTTCCATCTCCGGTCAGTGACCCTGGAAACCTGTCTCAGTTCTTTGGTCAGGCTGATCAGCCAGGGTTGCCTGTTGATTGTACTGTTATGTTCTGCTACAAGCACTAAGGAAGAAAGGGATATCTGTCCCTACGATAAGACTAAGCTAGATCCCTACGATGTAACGGGGAACCTGATCCTGCAATCAGACCCACTAAAGTCCTCAGCTAGTCTGTACGAAGACCTATAGATGCGAGGGAGGGATCCCTACAAGCACTAGGGACTGGGAGAAAATATGGACACCTCCTAACAGAAGTTGTAGCAGTAAAAGAAAAACAAACAACATAGAACATAAAGGTCCGAAGACCAAGCAAAACTATTGGAGTAAGGTAACAAAGCACCTGGCTAGTTTAAGAGTATAAATTACAATGAAGTCCAGCAAAGCTAGAAGGGGGAGCAGGACTAAATAGGCAAAAAAGGTCATGTGACCAGCAAGATAGAAAAAACCTAACAGGAAAGTTCTAACATGTACGAGTTTTGCTGGGCATGAGGGGGGTGGCCGAATCGAGTGCTGCTATTATTGTGGTGTAATATAAAGTGGCAGCAGCCTTTGTGTCATTTAAGGAGACTATGTCTGTAAGAGGGAGAAGGGACTCAGAGAGTGAGTGTAAATTGAGGTGTTTCAGATTTCTTCAAGGGTGAGTGAGTTTGTGGAATGGGGGCTGCGCACTAGGAGAGGAGAGGGAAGAGAATGTCAGTAGGTTGTAGTCAGACAGTGAGAGGGGTGAGTTAGTGAGATTAGTAAGGGAATAGAGGCAGGTGAAAATAAGGTCCAATGTGTGACCATCTTTGTGAGTTGCCGCGGAGGACCATTGAGTGAGGTCGAAGGCAATCTTTGATAAAGGTTTAGAGCAGAGGTCTCAAACACACGGGCCGCATGCGGCCCCTGAGGCAGTCATCTGTGGCCCGCGGTGCACCACATGTCAGGGGGTCAGCGGGGAGAAGGCGCGGGGGTGTCAGATCATGCTGACTCCCCCTGGCGCGTCTCTGCAGCCCCCCTGCTTCTCCCACGATCTCAGGCTCCTTCCTTCAGTGGTCACTAGGTACCGCTCATTAAAGCCATGAATATGCACATATTCATGACTTTAATGAGCGGTACCACATTCCCTAGGAAGATAGTGCAGAGACGCGAGAGCAAGGGCTGAGAGACTCAGAGGGTCAGTATACTCGAATTCACCGAACCGGTCACGGCTGCTGCGCTCTATTCCATTTGTGTCCTCGGGCTGTGAGTTCTAGGTCAGAGGGCGCGATACTCGTTAGTGCGCCCGCGCCTCTGCCTGAACATTACTGACAGAGGAGCTGGACGATGGAGCAGCGCAGCGTGACTGGGACAGGTGAATATCCAAGTGCGGCCCTGACCAGGTGACACGAACCTGTCCCCCATTAGCCGCGGTGTCCCCGTCAGGACACTGGCATGCTCCCAGCGCGGAGGTGATATTCATTTTTTTTTTTATTTGCTCGCAGCTATGGGCAAAAATATATGGAAGCAACTTGGGCTAATCTATGACCCTCTATGGGGCATAAACATATGGACATCTTTGGCATAAGCTATGGAGCATCATATGGGCATAATCTATGAGCATCTTTGGGCCGATTCCATGGACATCTTATGGGGCATATCTATGGAGCATCTTATGGGCATAAAATAAGGAGCATCTATGGGGGCATAATCTATGAGCATCCATGGGACAAAAATATGACATCTTATGGGATAATCTGGAGCATCTTATGGTGCATAATCATGAAGCATCATATGGGCATAATCTATGAGCATTTATGGGGCCATACCTTTGGAGTAGCATATGGAGCAATTATCTCTGGACATCTTATGGGCCATTATTAACCTTGTGCAGCATTATATGGGGCTATTTTGTATGGAGCATCTTATTGGCCATCATGAACTGTATGGAGCGTTCTTTGGGGCTCCTGATTCATATGGATATTCAACATTTAACCTACTGATGTCTCAATTATTTATGTTTTGGTATCTCTTTATTTTTAAAAATTTACCAGTAGCTGTGCATTATCCCCTAGTTATACGCGAGTCATATTTCCCGTTTTTTAGTGCAAATTTAGGGGTGGGCTTATACTCAGTCCTTATACACGATATATACGGTAACTGTACATCGCAGCTGACAACTAATTCGAACGGCCACAGAGAGAGGGGAGAGTCACGTAGGGAGAGAACTTGTTAATAGGGTCAAAAACATTGTTTAACATAATTTTGTCTGTATTAAGTTTAATGGAATGCGGCGCCCAGCTTAAATTTTTTATGTGCGGCAATTACTCTGCCATTTGAGACTCTAGTGAATGTCAATGGGGAATTGAATCACCATGATGATAGGGGGAATTCAGCAAAGAAACAAAGTAGCCAGAATTGTGAAAGTGTCAAGAAAGTTGGAGATGTAGTTCTTGTGACGAAGATGACAGCCAGCTGGAGTTTCGGGGGAATGATGCGGACGAAGTTGCACTCAACGAGTGATAGCGGAGGTGGTATCGAATCGTGTCAAAGGAGATAAGTATCGACATGAGGAGCCAGCCCCTCACCTGTTTGTGTGGGCAAGGTTTGGAGAGATGAAACACCATAGAAAGTGCAGCAGAAGACTGGTTAGGAGGCGTGACAGTTTCGTGATCCAAGAAGGAGAGTTGTTGGTGCTAAGAGGTCATGTATACAAATTGTTGCAACAGTGTAACAATTATGTCGTTTACTACGGTCACTTGATATCCTGGGAAAAACCAGTCTTGACAAACCCAGCAAATATTGACAAATACAAATCAAACAGAACTAACACAGTTATTTCCTGCTAACAGAGGTGCTCAGTCACAATATATAAATCACGAACGAACCGGGAGTGACCGCTTCTAAATCACCGCAGTATGAGAGGAATGCGAGACACTTACGAGGAATCAAAATATTATGTGAATCACACAGAGTTAAACAGGAAGTCAGCAATAATAATAATAATAATAATTTTTATTTTATAGCGAAACATTCCAGCACGTCGCTTTACAGTTTAACAGTTCAAAACTAAGCATAATAACAACGTTAACAATTGTTGCACTCGGTCCCAGCGCTGGCTCTGCACTCCGTTCTGCTCACTCACCTGTTCCTCTAGCTGTCCCTCTGCAGCAGTCTGCGCGCGGGCTGGGGTCTCCTGTCCCATCTGTTCCCCGGCGTCCTGTGTCCTCCTCCACTTCCTGGCACGCTGCTGGCAGGCCTCCAGATAGTCTGCTTAGGACGCGAGGCCGCGCCCACCGTCTCTCTTAAAGGGGCAGCGTGCATTTTTTGAAATAGCTAATTAACCAATGGCTGCGCACTCAGTACTATATCTGGTCACTCCACCATTAGGGGAGTGCCGGAGCAACGTGTTCTATCATTGCTACATCCGGTTCTGTTCCTGATCTGTCTGCGCTGCGTCTGCAGTCTCTGTGCTTCGCTGATACTGTTTGTCTCCTCAGATCATTGCTAACCCGTACCTGGCTAACCTGGACAATCTCGGCTATTACTGGCGAAAGTGTCATCCCGTTCCGCCATCAGCCATCCGTACCCGTGGACCGTGACAAGGTCACTGGAGCCAGCCTACTACCATCCGTTCTGGACCAGGACCTTACCCTTCTCCGTCAAGAACCCTCCACGGACTCTGTAAATACCTGTTACCCTTTTGGTCCCTCTGGGACAGCTGCCACGTGTCCGGGGTCTAACTGGAGGTAGCACCTGTGTCCTCCGGATATTCCATTCTGGTCCTGTTCGAGGGGCCTTACTACGGGTACCCGGGGCTCACTAGTTACGCCCCCTTCGGAGCCCCCCGGACCGCGGTCTCGAGGTTCCACATTAAAAAATAAAAACGAATGTGAACTTCACCACCTCTGCCTCCGCTTCCATTCGTTACAACAATACAATAATTAAAGCAAAATAAGCCGACCCTGCTCGTGAGAGCTTACAATCTACAATGAGGTGGGGGAGATACAAAGTACAGGTGTGTATATACAATGGTGCATTTACAATGATGGTCCAGCCATCTTGAGGGAGTGAGGGATGGATGGAGATAGTGAATGGGCTACACATACACACTTAAACATAGAACGACTTTGATTAGTGAATGTGATAGGCCACTCTGAACAAATGTGTTTTGAGGGAGCGCCTGAAACCATGCAAATTGTGGATAGTCCTAATTTCTTGGGGTAGAGCATTCCAGAGGAATGGCGCAGCGTGGGAGAAGTCTTGGAGTCTGGAGTGGGAGGTACGGATTAGTGCAGAGGTTAGTCGAAAGTTGTTTGCAGAGCGCAGCAGTCGGTTAGGCCGATAGATAGAAATGAGGGAGGAGATGTAGGGGGGTGCTGCACTGTGGAGAGCTTTGTGGGTGAGAACCAGTACTTTGAATTGGATCCTATAATTAATGGGCAGCCAGTGTAAGGACTGGCGAAGAGCGGACGCGTCCGAGTACCGATTAGCCAGATGGATGACCCTGGCTGCTGCATTAAGGATGGACTGGAGAGGGGATAGTCGAGTAATGTGGAGGCCAAGTAATAGAGCGTTGCAGTAGTCCAGGCGGGATTGGATCAATGCTACAGTGAGGGTTTTTGTTGTTTCCATGGTGAGAAAAGGGCGGATTCTAGAGATGTTCTTTAGGTGTAGACGGCAAGAGCGGGCAAGAGATTGTATATGGGAGGTGAAGGAGAGATTGGTGTCAAACATAACACCCAGACAGCGAGCCTGCTGCCGGGGTGTTATTATGGTGCCGCCCACAGAAGGGGGAAATGTCAGATTTAGGGAGGTTAGTAGACGGTGGGATCAGGAGTTCAGTCTTGGAGAGGTTAAGTTTCAGATAGAGAGCGGACATGATGTTGGAGACTGCAGACAGACAGTCGGTGGCGTTCTGTAGAACAGCGGGGGTAAGGTCGGGGGATGACGTGTATAGTTGTGTGTCATCAGCATAAAGATGGTACTGAAAGCCAAATCTGCTGATGGTCTGTCCAATTGGGGCCGTGTAGAGAGAGAAGAGAAGGGGGCCAAGGACTGAGCCCTGGGGTACACCAACAGTGAGAGGAAGAGGAGATGATGTGGAGCCAGAGAACGAAACACTGAAGGAGCGGTCAGAAAGATAGGAAGAGAACCAGGAGAGAACAGTGTCCTTAATACCTAGTGACTGGAGCCTAGACAGTAGGAGACAGTGGTCAACAGTGTCGAAAGCTGCAGAAAGGTCGAGTAGAATGAGCAGAGAGTGGTCGCCGTTACGTTTTGCTGTCAGAAGGTCATTGGTCACTTTGATGAGTGTAGTTTCAGTCGAATGTAGGGGGCGGAAGCCGGACTGTGAAGGGTCTAGGAGGGAGTGAGTGGAGAGGTAACGGGTAAGGCGGGAGTAGACTAGGCGCTCCAAAAGTTTAGAGATGAAGGGGAGATTGGAGACCGGTCTGTAGTTGTTTGTGCAGGAAGGGTCGAGAGCGGGTTTCTTTAGTAGCGGAGTAATGATGGAGTGTTTGAAGGAGGATGGGAAAATGCCAGAGGAGAGTGAGAGATTAAAGATTGTAGTTAGGTGAGTTGTGACAACTGGAGAGAGAGACTGGAGGAGATGTGAGGGGATGGGGTCGGTAGTGCATGTAGTCGGACGAGAGGAAGAGAGGAGTCTGGAGACTTCTTCTTCTGTGATGGGATCAAATGTGGAAAGTGAGCCAGGGGAAATGCAGGGTGGGATGGGAGTCTCAGCAAGGATATTGGTGGTAATACACACAGTACTCAAACGAGGTAGTCCAGCAATAACTTGATCACATGTGCATATGGCATTTATTTGTAGAAGTCCAGTAATACGTAGATGAAGCGTAGACAGGGGAAGGTCACTAAAGGTACCTTTAACCCCTTTCTGACCCTAGACGTACTATTCCATCCATGTGCCCTGGAACTTAATGCCCATGGATGGAATAGTACGTCATACGCGATCAGCCACGCTCACCGGGAGAGCGTGGCCGATTGTGGCCAGGTGTCAGCTGATTCTCACAGCTGACACCCAGCACTAAGTGCGAGGAGCGGTCTCGGACCACTCCCGGCACTTTAACAACCGGAACACTGCGATCAAACATGATCACAGCATTCTGGAGCAGGCAGAGAGGCTGTCAACTATGACAGCCCCTCTGCTTTTGGATCGGAGACCTTGCAGCATGACGCGGGGTCCCAATCACTTCCATGGTAACCCGATGTCGTCATGACGACATCCAGGTTACCAGAGCTCAGAGACAGGAAGTCTCTCATGCGCAGTGCATGTCAGGAAGTCTCTGAGGTTGGTGCCAAATCTATGCAGCGCTGACAGCTTATATGGCATGCAGATCTGCTAAAAGAGTGTCCCACAGTGGGACATAGTGTAAAAGTAAGAATTAAATAAAAAAAAATTCAAAATAATTGTAAAAATATTTAAAAAAAAATAAAAAATAATAAAAAAATCAATATTTATTATATCAATAAATTAATATTTGAATAAAAAAAATCTAAATAAAAGTACACATATTTAGTATCGCCGCATCCGTAATGACCCGACCTATAAAACTGTCCCACTAGTTAACCCCTTTAGTGAACTCTAGAAAAAAATTAGGCAAAAAAACGATGCTTTATCATCATATCGCCGAACAAAACGTGGAATAACACGCGATCAAAATGACGGATATAAACAATCATGATACCTATGAAAACGTCATCTTGTCCAGCAAAAACGAGACAAGCGAAAAAATAAAAAAGTTGTAGCTCTCAGAATAAAGCGATGCTAAAATAATTATTTTTTGTATATAAAATAGTTTTTATTGTATAAAAGCGCCAAGCCATAAAAAATACTAAAAATGAGGTATCGTTGTAATCGTACTAACTCGAAGAATAAAACCACTTTATCAATTTTACCACATGCGGAATGGTATAAAGCCCCCCCAAAGAAATTTATGATTTGCTGGTTTTTGTTAATTCTACCTTCCAAAAATAAAAATAAAAAGCGATCAAAAAATGTCATGTGCCCAAAAATGGTAACAATAAAAACATCAACTCGTTCCGCAAAAAACAAGACCTCACATGACTCTGTGGGCCAAAATATGGAAAAATTAAAGCCCTCAAAATGTGGTGATGCAAAAACTATTTTTTGCAATAAAAAGCGTATTTTAGCGTGACAGCTGTCAAACATAAAAACCTGCTATAAATAGTAAATCAAACCCCCTTTATCACCCCCCTAGTTAGGGAAAAATAATAAAATAAAAAAATGTATTTATTTCCATTTTCCCATTAGGGTTAGGTTTAGGGTTGGGGCTAAAGTTAGGGTTAGGGTTGGGTTTAAAGTTAGAGTTAGGGTTGGGGCTAAATTTAGGGTTAAGGTTGGGGCTAGAGTTGGGGGTTAGGGTTTAGATTAGGTTTAGGGTTTGGATTTGGGTTAGGGTTGGGATTAGGGTTAGGGTTGGGATTAGGTTTGCGATTAGGGTTAGGGTTGGGATTATGGTTAGGGGTGTGTTGAGGATAGGGTTGGAGTTAGAATTGGGGTTTTTCCACTGTTTAGGCACATCAGGGGTTCTCCAAACGCGACATGGTGTCTGATCTCAATTCCAGCCAATTCTGGGTTGAAAAAGTCATGTGGCGCTCCTTTCTTTCTGAGTTATGTTGTGCACCCAAACAGTGGTTTACCCCCACATATAGGGTATTGGCGTACTCAAGACAAATTGCACAACAACTTTTGGGGTCCAATTTCTCCTGCTCCCCTTGTGAAAATAAAAAATTGAGGGTGAAAATATAATTTTTGTGAAAAAAATTTGATGTTTTTATTTTTACGGCTCTTTGTTATAAACTTCTGTGAAACACTTGGGGGTTCAAAGTGCTAACCACTCATCTAGATAAATTACGGGGTCTAGCTTCCAAAATGGTGTCACTTGTGGGGGGTTTCCACTGTTTAGGCACATCAGGGGCTCTCCAAAAGCGACATGGCATCCGATCTCAAATCCAGTCACTTTTGCATTGAAAAGTCAAACGGCACTCCTTCCTTTCCGAGCTCTGCCATGCACCCAAACAGTGGTTCATCCCAACATATGGGATATCAGTGTATTCAGGACAAATTGTACAACAACTTTTGCGGTCCAATTTCTCGTGTTACCCTTGGTAAAATAAAACAAATTGAATCTGAATTTAATTGTGAAAAAAAGTTAAATGTTCCTTTTATTTAAACATTCGAAAAATTCCTGTGAAGCACCTTGAGGGGTGCAGATTTTAGAATGGTGTCACTTTTGGGTATTTTCTATCATATAGACCCCTCAAAGTGACTTCAAATGTGATGTGGTCCCTAAAAAACAATGTGTCACGTCGCCGTTGGATTCAGTGGCTGGTGTTCCTGCCTCGGACTCAGACGTCTGGTGGGCGTAGGCTTCGCTCTGCTGTCAGAGGTGAAATGGTTGGTGTTAGTCATGCATCACCATCTGGCCTGGTTCTGGGGCGTCCAGATGAGTTCATCAGACTGTGAGCCTGTGAGAGGTAGCCATGCCCTTCAAATGCCTTGGAGCCTGGCTTGCAAGCCGCCAGATATCGTCTTGGTTTCCCCAGTGTGCTAGTTTGTTTTGCTATTGTATCTCTGACCTTTGCCTGGATTTCTGACTCTTCTACTGCCTGCCGATTTTGTACCTTTGCTGCCCGCCTGGTTTTGACTTTAACTTTAGCTTGAATTTCTGACCCTTCTTCTGCCTGCCGATTTTGTACCTTTGCCGCCCTCCTGGTTTTGATCTTTGGACTTCTGACTTCGCAATTGGGCTTGCTTTTTATTCCCTTCCTAGCATCCATCCTACTCCGGTCCACTGCTCTCATAGGCAGCTACCCCCTGGGCTTCGCTGTAATTCCAGATCCCTGTATAGGGGTAAAGGGTCTCGGGGTTTCTCGGGGTGCTGTCTTACCTGCAGTTCAGACCTGCCGTGAGTGGACGTCACACAACGGTGTTGTAAAAATGAGAAATCACTGGTCAAATTTTATCCCTTATAACTTCCTAAAAAAAAATTTGGTTCCAAGATTGTGCTGATGTAAAGTAGACATGTGTTAAATGTTACTTATTAAGTATTTTGTGTGACATATCTCTGTGATTTTAGGGCATGAAAATTCAAAGTTGGAAAATTGCGAAATTTTCAAAATTTTCTCCAAATTTCCGTTTTTTTCACAAATAAACGCAAGTTATATCAAAGAAATTTTACCTCTGTCATGAAGTGCAATATGTCACGAGAAAACGTTGTCAGAATCATCAGAATCCATGGAAGCATTCCAGAGTTTTTACCTGATAAATTGACAGTGGTCAGAATTGTAATTATTGGCCTGGTCATTAATGTGCAAACCACCCTTGGAGGTTAAGGGGTTAAGGGCTGACAAGTCCTGCTCAAGTCCCACACCACAGTCCAACAGACACAGTCCAGAAGATATGAGTAAGGTAACACTTCTTACTGACCGCAGCAGTTTCAGAGGCGAGAGGCAGCACCCAACTATTCCGGTCAATAGCCAATCCTGGTCAGGATCCAGGAGCACCCAGAAGATGGAAGGCAGCTGAACGAAGTGAAGGCAGACCACCGAATAATGAGCAGCAGTAGCAGGGAGTTCACCAGTAACAGGCAGAAGCTCAGGAGCCAACAGCATAAAATACTCATGCAAGGAGGAACACACGACCCGGACTTAAATAACAGGACATACAGGAAGTTCCATGACAGGGCGAGATACAAGACTCCATCTTGGATAAGGGCAAACAGGCTTAAAGGGAAATCCAGAATCCTTACACAGAGCGTGCGTTCCATAGTGCTCCAGGTAGGGGTGACCGGGGGAGTGGGGGCTGGATGAATGGGTATGAGATTATCATCATTGCGAAAATGTGTAGAGGATCATGGCAGGGTGTTAGAAATGAGTGTAGGGATGTGTTGAGGAGGGCCAGGATTTGAGGATACGTCGCCAGCAAGGAGGAATAGCAGAAAGAGCGTTAGAAGGTGGGAGTAGGATAGGACATGATGTGGCCGTGGGTGTCTGGAGAAAAAGGATTGTATGTGGATGAACAGTTCTACGGAGCAGGTGGGATGACTGTGGAGGATGGAGGGATAAATGAATACTTCCTTACTAGGTGTAGGGATTACAGGAGACAGGAAGAAAGAAAGTAGTATGAGGGTGAAAGTGAAAAGAAACTGAAACATTAAGTGGTGTTCTATCCCATTACCTTACAGTCAATTCCAGTCCAATTCTATTCTACTAGTGAAGAGCGAACGCGCTCTCCACTACTTGTTACTCACCTGAGTATCACAGTACTCGGTGTACTCGGCGAGCACCGAGCATTTCTGGGATTACTCGGTGGGAACTCGGGTCTCCACCCAGCTTTTTTGGCGGACTTTACACACCCAATCACAATGCAGGGATTGTCCGCCAGTCAATGAAATGCCGCAGCCATCTTTGTTGTGGTTGTGCAGTGATTGACTGGCCACACATCATCATCAGGGGTATAAGAGACAGGATGCAGCCCTGCTTGCCGCATTCAGCTCCATATTTAGATAGTGTAGGGAGAGCTGCTGCCGAGGTAGGGTCAGAATTGGGGATTTATTAGTTAGTGAGGGGTCTACCATCGTAAACTAATCAAATCCAGGGTAGTGTACGTTGCTCTATACACATCAGCGCAAGACCTGCAGGCTCTGTATGTGCGTATATAGATCATTGCATACATCAAGAGGGTTCATTCTCTTCCTGTGTTCTGGTGCTGCAGCTGCTACCTGTAGGAAATATTGGCCGTATATAGCTAGCCCCAGGTGTAATTGGAATCTAGGCCACACATTTTTTGGTGTGGTATCTCTGTGCCAGCTCATATCTGTGCATGCTCAAAGTTTGGCCAGTTTACGGCAGCTTTCTTCTTTTGTCTTGGGTGTCACTGTACTTATATACAGCAGTATTTACCTCAATAAAAAAAGAAAAAAAAACCCACACATTTGTTTTAGTGGTATCTCAGTACCAGCTCATATCTGTGCGTGCTCAAAGTTTGGCCAGTTTACGGCAGTTTTCTTTTTTTGTCCTGGGTGTCACTGTACTTATATACAGCAGTATTTAGCCCCCCCCCAAAAAAAAACAGGCCACACATTTTTTGGTGTGTTATCTCCGTGCCAGCCCATATCTGTGCGTGCTCAAAGTTTGGCCAGTTTATGCCGGTTTTTCCTTTTTTGTACTGGGTATCACAATACTTATATACAGCACTAGTTAGACCAAAAATAATAAAAACAGAGCACACATTTGTCGTAGTGGTATCTCCGTGGCAACTCATATCTATGTGTGCTCAAAGGTTGGCCAGTTTTCGTCGGTTTTCTTTTTTGTGTCCTGGGTGTCACATTTCTGATATACAGCACTAATTAGGACAAAAATAAAAAAAAATCAGGGCACATATTTGTCATAGTGGTATCTCCATGCCATCTAAAATCTGTGCGTGCTCAAAGTTTGGCCAGTTTATGCCAGTTTTCTTTTTTTGGCCTGGGTGTCACTGTACTTACAGTATATACAGCAGTATTTTGCAAATTAAAAAAAACAGGGCACACATTTGTCGAAGTGGTATCTCCGTGCCATCTCTTATCTGTGCGTGCTCAAAGTTTGGCGGTTTTCTTTAATGTGTTCTGGGTGTCACAGTACTTATATACAGTACTAGTTGGCACAAAAATAAAAAAGGGCACACATTTCTAGCAGTGGTATCTCCATGCCAGCTCATATCTGTGCATGCCCAAAGCTTGGCCAGTTTAGGCCTGTTTTCCTTTTTTGGCCTGGGTGTCACAGTACAGATATACAGCACTAGTTAGGCCAAATATAAAAAAAACAGGGGACACATTTGTCATAGTGTTATCTCCGTGGCAGGTCATATCTATGTGTGCTCAAAGTTTGGCCAGTTTACGGCGGTTTTCTTTTTTGTGTCCTTGGAGTCACAGTACTGATATACAGTACAGCACTACTTAGCCCAAAAATAAAAAAACAGGGTACACATTTGTCGTAGTGGTATCTCCGTGCCAGCTCATATCTGTGCGTGCTCAAAGTTTGGCCAATTTACGGCGGTTTTTTTTTTGTCCTGGTTGTCACTGTATTTATATACAGCAGTATTTTGCAAATAAAAAGAAAACAGGGCACACATTTGTCGTAGTGGTATCTCCGTACCAGCTCATATCTGTGCGTGCTCAAAGTTTGGATAGGTTAGGCCAGTTTTCCTTTTTTTACCCTGGGTGTCACAGTACTGATATACAGCACCAGTTAGTCAAAAAATAAAAAAAAAGTAGGCCACACATTTTTCAGTGTGGTATCTCAGTGCCAGCTCATATTTGTGCATGCTCTAAGTTTGGCTAGTTTAAGCCACTTTTCTATTTTTGTCCTGGCTGTCACTGTACTTATATACAAGAGTATTTCGCAATAAAATAAAAAAAATACAAGCCTCACATTTTTCTGTGTGGTATCTCTGTGCCAACTCATATCTGTGCGTGCTCAAAGTTTGGCCAGTTTTCGGCGGTTTTCTTTTTTGTGTCCTGAGTGTCACAGTACTGATATACAGCACTAGTTAGTCCAGAAAAAAAGGGCACACATTTGTAGTAGTGGTATCTCCGTGCCAGCTCATATCTATGCGTGCCCAAAGTTTGGCCAGTTTAGGCCGGTTTTCCTTTTTTTGTCCTGGGTGTCACAGTACTGATAAACAGCACTAGTTAGCCCAAAAATTAACATTTGTCGTAGTGGTATCTTTGTGCCAGCTCATATCTGTGCGTGCTCAAAGTTTGGCCAGTTTAGGCCGGTTTTCCTTTTTTTGTCCTGGGTGTCACAGTACTGATAAACAGCACTAGTTAGCCCAAAAATTAACATTTGTCGTAGTGGTATCTTTGTGCCAGCTCATATCTGTGCGTGCTCAAAGTTTGGCCAGTTTTCGGCGGTTTTCTTTTTTGTGTCCTGAGTGTCACAGTACTGATATACAGCACTAGTTAGTCCAGAAAAAAAGGGCACACATTTGTAGTAGTGGTATCTCCGTGCCAGCTCATATCTATGCGTGCCCAAAGTTTGGCCAGTTTAGGCCGGTTTTCCTTTTTTGTCCTGGGTGTCACAGTACTGATATACTGCACTAGTTAGGCCAAAAATAAAACAAAAAAGTGCACACATTTGTAGTAGTGGTATCTCCGTGCCAGCTCATATCTATGCGTGCCCAAAGTTTGGCCAGTTTAGGCCGGTTTTCCTTTTTTATCCTGGGTGTCACAGTGCTGATATACAGCACTAGTTAGGCCAAAAATAAAACAAAAAAAGTGCACACATTTGTCGTACTGGTATCTCCGTGTCAGCTCATGTCTGTGTGTGCTCAAAGTTTGCCCAGTTTATGGCGGTTTTCTTTTTTGTGTCCTTGGAATCACAGTAATGATATAGCTCAAAGTTTGGCCAGTTTAGGCCGGTTTTCCTTTTTTGAACAATACAGAGAAAATCAGAGCATCAAGCCCAAAATAGACCAAAACATAAAGCAACATATATAAAGAAAAAATTATTTTATTTCAAAAATACGAACACAGTATAGCATACAGTAGATATAGTTGAGGGCATAAAATGGTGAGATAACAAGATATGCACCTGGGACATATTACAACGCACATCTCAGCTCCATATCACTACATGTAGATCAACAAGGGACAATGGGATCAAAAAAGTGATAATGGCATTGTGAAAAAGAGTCCTGAAACCCCTAGTGGGGAACCACTTCGTGGTGTCTAGTAAAGGACAGGACCTAATACCCAGAGTCCCACAAGCTATCCAATATTACAGGCAAGGAGAATCACATAGAATTGCACTACCTTTAGTGCCTCCTATAAAGTGCCACAAAGAGTGCAGAGCAAAGTGCAATAGTGCTTACCCATTCGGGAGAATATGTGACACCAGGTGCGTGCCCCGACGCACGTTTCGCTTGTCAGGCTTCCTCGGGGGCACACATTTGTCGAAGTGGTATCTCCGTGCCATCTCATATCTGTGCATGCTCAAAGTTTGGCCAGTTTACGGCGGTTTTCCTTTTTTGTCCTGGGTGTCACAGTACTGATATACAGCACTAGTTAACCCAAAAATAAAAAAAAAACAGGCCACACATTTTTCGGTGTGGTATCTCCATGCCAGCTCATATCTGTGCGTGCTCTAAGTTTGGCTAGTTTACGCCACTTTTCTATTTTTGTCCTGGGTGTCACTGTACTTATATACAGCAGTATTTCGCCAAAAAAATAAAATACATGCCACACATTTTTCGATGTGGTATTTCTGTGCCAGCTCATATCTGTGCGTGCTCAAAGTTTGGCCAGTTTAGGCCGGTTTTCCTTTTTTTGTCCTGGGTGTCACAGTACTGATATACAGCACTAGTTAGCCAAAAAATAAAAAAACAAGGCACACATTTGTCGTAGTGGTAACTAAGTGCCAGCTCATATCTATGCATGCTCAAAGTTTGGCCAGGTTAGGCCAAATCATTGTATTTTTTTTGCATCTGTTAACGTAATTATTAAATCTGATAAGGCCAAAAACATTTTTACCTAAAGTCAAGATAGGTAAAAGTGTGATTTTCAAGCACACGTATCACTTACTAGTTGTCTCCAAAATCACTCTTTTATAGTGAACGTGTATAATATTCTATTCCATTAACAATGGCAAGGCGCGTGGCAAGGGACTGGGAAGTGGACGTGATGGTGATGATGCAGGCCGAGGCCGTGGGCAAGCTGAAATTGGCCCACTGAAAACACCCACATCTTCTCTCTGGACCTTAGTGTCCGAAGTCCTATGGAACCGCGGCAAGACAGCACTATTGAAGCCCGAACAGTGTGAAAAGGTTGTTGGTTGGATAGAGGATAATACTTTCAGTTAGTTATGCACCACCACCAGCACCATGTTTTCAACTAGCCATGAATCTGGACCGAATATTCCTTACCCTGATCCTCCTTCCTCCCGCCATGCTGAGTGCCCTGAGACAACTGATCCCACACTTGGACACTCCGAAGAGCTGTTCAGTTTTCCATTTGGAAAATTCGTGCCTCTCGCCCGCTCCACTAGAAGCGGGGCAAGATGATATTCCATGTAGCGATGCACAAATCTTTGAGCAGCCACGGTCACAAGAAGTGGACGATGATGAGACACAATAGCCGGAAAGTCAGGAGGATGACCAGGGTGGGGAAGTGGAAGATGAGGTGGTGGATGATGTAGTAACAGGCCCAACCTGGCAGGAAGACAAGCAGAGCGAGGACAGCAGGACACAGGGGAGGTAGGCGTCTCACCACTTCAGGCAGGAAGAAGCAGTTTGGTGGCCGCAGACAGAAGGCGGGCAACTAGTCCCCCTAACACCAACCTCACGGAAGTTGCCAGTCCAACTGTTAGGTCTTCCCGAGTCTGGTTATTTTTTAAAGACTCTGCCGATAACCCAAAACAGGCCATTTGCAACACCTGTCATGCCAGCATCAGCAGGGGTAGCAAAGCTACCAGCCTTACCACCACCATGATCAGGCACATGGCAGCAAAGCACCCGACTTTGTGGGCCCAAACCCAGGCTCCAGGAACAGTGTCTGTGGGTGACACCACTGCTTTTTCCACTGTTGTGCATACAAGCCAATCCCCTGTCCACTGTGCATGTGAAGATGCCTCCTGCCCTGCACCTGCCGTTGCCCAACATTCAAATATCACCATCATCAAGCATGTCCACGTCTATGTCCCAGCGCAGCATTCAGTTGTCCATTCCCCAGTCATTGGAATGTAAGCAGAAATACGCAGCCAATACCCCTGTCATGGAAATATATATGTATTCCATATATTCAAAGTATATTCACATATATGCATTCACAGTTCACAGTTAGATAGATCTCACTTGCTAAAAATCCTGTGCTCACATATATCTAGGCCAGCTATAATCAGTCGTTTTAAACAAGTCTGGCCTTCATAAGGAACAAGTACATAGAGTACATAGAGTCTTATTAGATATCTGTTGTTTACCTTATAGTCATGCAAGAAAACTAGGGCAAAAGAATATAAAACAAATAATTCTGCAACTTCAGCTCTTTTATCATGATTATCATAATTATCATACTTACACTAGAACAGCCAATAATCTAGCAGCTTTTAATTGTATGTTAATTGACTAACCAGCCCCTTTTTGTAAACGTATAAAACCTTGAATGAATAATAAATGTATGTCTTTGACGAACTGTTATACTGACACTTCCATGTGGACAGTTTTCATTTCGTTCTGAGCGCTCAAAAAAGACATTAAATAGAGATTTGGAAAAGCAAGCAGCAAACACGGAAGGATAAATTCATTCTAATTAAATTTCCATAACAGTTGGCGCCTGCACGCGGGGCATTGGACTAAACGCACGAGGACCCGGCCGACCGGAGAGACGGGGGTGTTGGCCCATAAGACTGCAGCTCCATAAGTAAGGTAAGAAAACTCTGTCATCTTACCTGAATGTTCCCTGTGCCTAGTCCTAGCCTTCACTTCCAGCCGGTCGGACGTGGTCATCACCGCATTCCCAGGTAGTGTAAAAAGTCCATACCCTTATCCAAAAGCCCTGGGATATAAGCCGAGTTGTTTGCTGCTGTGCTGTATATGTTTCATGTTTTATGTGAACCGGGAGAAAGTTGGAACGGTGACTGTGTTTTTGCTTGCTGATTTCTGGGGGCTGTATAGCAAAAGACAAATTGCTGGATAAGTTCCCGCAGAAATCTTTCACACATAGGAGGGAGGCCATCCCAGAAAAAAAAAAATCCAGGTGTGAAGGGCGGGAGCTTTGTTTTGGATAAGTCCACGCAGTTATTCTTCACACATTGGAGGGAAGTTATCCCAAAAAAATCCAGTTGTGAGGAGCGAGGGCTTTGAATCGGTTAAGTTTCTGCAGTTAACTTTCACACACAGGAGGGAAGATATCCCAGATCAATCCAGGTGTGAGGGGCAGGAGCTTTGTTTGGATAAGTTCTCACAATAATCGTCCACGCACCGGGAGGCCATCCCAGTCAAATCAGACGTGGATAGTGAGAATTTTGATTAAGGCTATTGCAGATTACTGTGACCGGCGCACCGGCCATGGCGTACGGTACAGAGAGCGATAGACCTTGAGCCTCACCGCGCTCAGTGCAATTGGTGAGTTATCAGTTACCAGAGCAGCTTGTATGTGTCACAGATCATCAAAAGAGGGATTCGTATTCTCCCGGGTGTCTGTCTCATTGTACGTGTCAACTGTCTGTATCAGGTACTGTCGCTTTAAATCACATCTCCGTGCGCTCTGTCAGTATCTCATTCACTGCTGGCTGTAGCAGGGAGAAAACCCCTTTGACCCCCCCTCCTCTGCTAATCACGTTGTTACATCTGTTTCCTGGTTTTGATCTTATTTTAAGCTAGTTTTTTTTTGTTGGCTACAGGTTTTAACGTGAAAATTCTCAGGCATTCAGACTGAACTATATTCATTTTTTGCTATTCTGAGAAATAATAATTTTTTTTTTTTTTTTTGATATGTGATTTCAGTGTCTGGAGAGACACAGCAGCCAGCTGACATTCCAGAGGGCGGTAGGAAAAAAAGCCTACGCTACCAGACAAAAGTTTTAAAGTACTTTTCTTTTTGTTTTTATCATTTTACAATCAGTTTTTCCACCTCTTTTCTGTTTTTTAATTAGCTGTTTTAGTAACAAGGGTTATTTTTCAGAGTTTTATGATTAATATGGTTTTTCTTTTCTCCCCTTTTTGGTGAATTTATTTTTTCTTTTTCTAGAGTTTTTTACTAAATCTAACTTTTGTTTTTAAAGTTTTTCTTTTAAGTACATTTTTAAATAATTTTGGAGAGTTTTTTTTCTAATCAATTTATTTTAGAGTTTTATTCTCCAGCCATTTTTTTTTCTTTCTCCTTTACCAGCCTGCTTTAGACCAAGGTCACTCCATAAATAAGGAAAATTGCAGGCTGAGGGAGAGCGCACACACAAACTGCGCAGCGGTTTGACTAGCCCCTCCCGTCGGGCATTCAGTGAGGACGCACAAGAATCAGAGTGCAGCAGTTTTCAGATTTTTAAATCACCTTTGTTGAATATGTTTTGGAATAGACACAGTACGTAAGAATCGAAGGGCTAGGCATGTGAATAGAAGGTCAGAGTACGTGAGAAGCAAATAGACAGGCAGCCTTTACGCTGCATAATGAAATGTTTTTTTTCTTGTTTTTGGTTATTTGAAAGGTAACGGGAAAGTTTGTTAATAGATTACCATCTGCTATAAAAGAGCAGTGGTGCATCGTGTAGAAGGTACAGCAAGTTAATTTGAACGGACAAGGAAGTGATTTTTTATGTGAATAAGTTTGAAAAGGTGTTAAATCGTCTGTGAGAAAAAGATCACTGACATGTCACAAGAGCAGAATTCAGAGTCACACACATCACATGTCCATCATGTGGAGACATGGGACAGGTGTAGGCTGCACTCATTGAGTAAGGAGCCTTGTACAGGGAAAAACGCTCCCGCCCTCTCTCCACAGGGAGAAGGCATTTTTGTTTCAACCATCCCCTCTCAAGAGTCACAGGGGGACACCCTCTCCTTTTTCTTCTCTCAGTCCCTTTCTCCTTCTTCTTCAGACTTTTCTCCTCTTTTTCCTCGCTGCCATCCCTCTCATTCCTTCTATTCCCCTCCCTCACATCTCTGACACATCCATTTTCTTCATCTTCCTCTTCTTCTATCTCTTCCTCTCCAACTCTCAAATCTTCTTCTTCATCTTCTTCTACTTCTCCCCCTCCATCTTTCTCCTCTCTCTCTCCTCCATCTTTCTCTCTTTTCCCCCTTTCACTCTTCTCTCCCTCCCCTCTTTCCTTTTCCTCCCTTTCTCCTCCCACACCACACCCACCTGCTCATGCTTGCTCTTCTCCTTCCTCCTCCTCTCAGGCACACTCCACCTCTTCTTCACCCTCCCCTCCATCTCTCTCCCCTCCTCTTTCTCTCGCTCCTCCCTCACACCTCCCTTCTCTTCCTCTTTTTTCTACTTCGTTATCAACTGGGTCAACGCCCAATCCAAGCAATATGGTGTCCCTGTATTCAGTGTCTCCAGCACAGGGCACCCTGTCTATCCCAAGCACAGTACAAACATTGACAGTCATTATATCAGGAGAAGAAAGTGCAAATCTCCCTACACAAAACGCTACATGTAGCCCCCAGACACAACAGCCCACAGCTAGGGCTTCACAGGGGGGTGGTATAGCTACAGAGACAAATGAGGAACCTCAGTGCCGAGCAGGGCTGCCAGCATGGAACCATGACACTGATCCACCGCAGCCTCAGCAAGGAAGTGGGAAATCCCCATGCAGCAAGACAACTTTAAAGCCCAAATCTCACCCAGTGTATACACCAAGTACACCATGTCACTTCTTATCTGATGAAGATGAAGATGCAACGTCACACATGCTGCCCAACACTAGGGAAGAAAACACACAAGCACCAATAGAGCAGGGACAGGTAGAGGCACCATCCTATGAGCCCTTCATCCCAAGCCAGGTGATCAGTATGCTGCCAGACCCAGGGATACACCCCATGCTATTTTGCCAAAAAATGCAGCAGATCCAGCAAACGTATACAGCAGCCTGGATTGATCTCTGGACCGAAATGGAAATAAAAGCAGGTGATGCATTCTGGTAATTATGAGAGAACACTTCAAGCTTCCAGCAGAGTTAGATGCGTATGCCTGGGAGACAGGACCAAAGCTAATTGAACAACTCAGAGAATGGGCCAAAAGCAGACTGACAGGACAAACTCTCAGCCTACATGTCACGAGTCAAGACAAGACAGAGTCTGTGGAGAAGTTCCATGACAGAGTAATGCAAGTGTTTCAAGATTTGGGCCTCATTACCCATGATCAGACACACAGACGGATGTTGGCACAGGCTTTTGTGCATGGACTGAGAGAACCAATCAGGAAACCACTGGTAGCAGCCAGGCCTGAGTACACGTCAATAGCAATGGATACCCTGCTCACAGTAGCAAAAAGGATTGAGTCCCACCGGGACAGAAGGGATGTCAAGTGTTACAACTGTGGCGAGTTTGGTCATTTCCGGAACCGTGCAGAACACTGACTTCACCCAGAAAAAGAAGAAACACAGAAAGCAGTGAAGAACCCCGTCCATAGGACAAGAGCTCACCAAGTCCACAGGGAACCCCACCAGTGGGACCAATATCCTGGAAGTGGATGGCGTAGTCAGATCTTTTCTTGTGGAACTCCGCAACCTCACCTATCTATCAGAATCTTCTGCTTCCTGCATGGGAATTGATGGTCAAGTCAGATATTTCCAGATTATGAAGCCCCTGAGCGTGTGGACTCAGCCAGAACACTCCATCATGTCCCAGTTTGTTGTGTCAAAAACCTGCACCCTCAACCTATTGGGAGTGGACCTACTGCAGAAGCTGAAAGCGACCAGAGTGTTCCAGGAAGATGGGACCATGACACTTTCTTCAACCCTGACCCAAGAAGAAACAGGAACCTCAAACAACCACACTGCAGACCTATCACAGGAGGTGCTGGACATAGTACAAGAAAAGCCACTCCATCACCCAGAGTCAAGATGTCTCTGACCAACTGAAGGTCTAAGTGAACTCGCCTAAGAAGACGGCCTGAGAACTTTGACATTGGCCAGGGTATTCAACTCAAGAAGGACCCTACTCGCTTCATGGAATGGCAACACCTCATCCAGCTCCAACGCCAGAGGTTCATATTTTGCAAGCACCAGGAGGTGCCCCCTGCAATCAACCAGTTCACCCAGGCCCTAGACCGGCAAAAGGCCACTCAGCTCTTCAAACTTGTGCACAAATACTGACCTGAGACCGAGCTGGAGAAAAAGAAACTACTGATGGCCCGTGCTGAGAGAAAAGCAGCCGTTTAAGGAGACGTCCCAACAAGAAGACCCCCTGTGACCAGAGCAGGTGCTAACACAGTGACTGTCTTGGTGGAGAACAAGAAAGCCAGCTGATCGTCATCTCTCATGATGTGGATCCTAGCAGATGGCTTGTTTTCCCGCCAGCTCTGCACCAGCAGATGGGAGTTCCCTGCCGCATACTGAAGGACAAGGCCAAACTGGGCTGCCTCGCCCATCGGAATCAATCCCAGCTTTCCACAGTGAAGAAAAAGACTGTAAACCCCACTGAGTTCAGAATAGTGCAAGGCCTGGAGGCCACGAAAGAGGCTACGGTATTTGAAACCCCAACAGTGCTGAACCATCACACTCTGCTCTCAAGAGTCCCAGTCACCGCAACGGTATTCACGGTGATCAACCTGGCCAGTACCTTCTTCAGTGTTTCCCCTCCACCTGGAGGCCTGCTTTCACGCACCAGTGCAGTGCATATGGACAATGTTGCCTCAAGGTGCTCAAAACAAGCCCTTCAAGTTTCACCAAGACAATGTCCTCCATCCTCGTCAACTGGATTGCAGAATATGCAAGAGTCACTCTTCTACAACACGTGGATGACCTTCTCTTTTGTGTGGTTGACATCGACACCTGCACAGTCTATTCCTTGTCTCTCCTACTCTACCTGGAAGAACAGCAACGTAAGGTCTGGAAGAACAAAGTCCAGTGATGCCAGAAGCAAGTTACATCCCTGGGACACTGTATTGCCCACCAGACGAAACACATGTCAAAAGACTGGAAGACCACTGTGGAGAAGATGGCTCCCCCAACAACTCCAAGAATGCTGCAGGCTTTCCCTGGTCTAGTGTCGTATTGCAGAACCTGGATCCCTGATGCCTCAGTCCTAATGCAGCCTCTGTGCGCTTGCATCAACGCAACCCCGCTCCTTCTATCAGACGCAGCCTTCAACCCATTTAGGAGATTGGAAGAACTCCACAGTCTCAGCGCCAATACCAGGCCTACCTGACTATGAAAAGTCTTTCCGTCTACCTGATGGAAGAAAGAATGTCATGCTACTGGAGTCCTGGCACGGATTCACGGGGGAAAACAGAGACTTTTAGGCTGCCTCTCAGCCCGCTTGGATCCAGTTGCAAGAAGAGCACCCTCCTGCCTGATGGTAGTATCTGCAGCACACACCCTCCTGGACAAGGTTGCTGACATCACTCTTGGACAGCCACTGGAAACTCTCACTCCACATGACATCTTGGCAATCTTCAATCAAGCTCAACCAACAGTAATCTCCCCACCGCCAGGCATCTTTGTGGCGCCTCTATTGCCTTTGTCTCATAATGTCAACGTCTCCAGACCTACAGTCCTCAGCCCGGCCACTCTACTCCCACTCCCAAGGGGGGATACTTGGATGGCTCCAGATTTGCAGATGATGAAGAAGTTTCAACACAGGAAGTGCAGTGACCAGCAATCAAGAAATCCTGTGGTCCAGAAGTCTGTCACCTAGCCTGTCAGCCCAGGAAGCAGAACTGATAGCGCTGACGAAGGCCTGCCAGATGGCAGAAGGCAAGACTGCAAACATCTATACGGACTACAGGTACTCGCATGGCATAGCACACGACTTTAGACCCATCTGGGCTACAAGGGACTTCATCACAGCAAACGGGACAACCGTGAAGCATCATGGAGCCTTCAGGGACCTACTGGGTATACTCCAACTTCCAAAATGGTGGCAATTTGAAAAATCAAAGTGCATGGAAAACTGAGAACAGAAGAGGCATGAGGCAATAACATGGCGGACATGGCAGCCAAAGAAGCAGCCAAAGGAAGACAACATGGAGAAGTGGGAGAGGTCGTAGAGCCGGACGGCTACTACATGACGACTGAAGACAAGAAACCTGACAAAGAGACGTCCTGGAATCTGCTCAAGAAGTTACAAGACCAAGCTCCAAAAGGAGAAGAAGAGCTGAATGCGAAAAAAGCAACACGTGAAGAAGGAAGGCTATCAATAATAGACTTCAAACTCTGCCTACCACAAAGTATGCATCCTATGGTGGTCCAATGGGTACATGGACCCACATCCACATATCAAAGACACAGATGAATGATCTGATTGGTGCTTACTGTTTCGCTTCAGGGATCTCCACTCTAACAGCCAAATTCACCAGCAGCTGTCTGACCTGCGGCAAATGCAAGCCTGGACGTATGGAAGAAAGTCCCCCTCACCTCATCTGGAAAGACCACTCTACCAGCTTCAAAGGATCCAGATAGACCACATCCAGATATCGCCAAGTGAAGGATTCAAATACGCCATTGTGGTCAAAAGAAGTATTTTCAAGATGAACAGAAGCCTTCCAAGTCAGCAAAGACTACTGCAACGAAGCTACTTTCAGAAAATAGTGTGCAGATACGGGGTTCCAGAAATTATAGAGAGTGATCAGGGACCCGCATTCACAGCAAATCTGACACACGAGACCCGATTAGCAGTAAGGTCAGACCTAGGCCTACACACTCCTTACCACCCCCAGAGCAGCAGGAAGGTAGAAAAACTGAACGGAACACTTAAGAATAGAATGCTGAAAAAATTGCCCAAGAGACACGCAAACCATGGCATGACACACTCCCAATTGCACTGTTTAGCGTAAGGCACACTCCCAGAGACCCAGAAAAGCTGTCACCATACGAAATTTTGTTTGGGTCTAGTCCCAAGTTAGGTGCATTCTTCCCTCAGCAGCAGAATATGAAAAAATGATATCTTGTTTGCTTATATAAGGGAGGTTCCCTCCCATCAGGGTTGCCAGTGATCAATTGTTCTGGTCTCATCTTTGATTCCTGTTCACTTTGTAGCTTACTGATTCGTGCCTGCATCTTCTGCTAACAGATAAGACATTTTCTTCTTTTAGTTTTTTGGTGCTTGTTTTTTTTGCATTTTGTCCTGCACTTCTGTGGGGGTCTGCCGGGTCCCCTTCGGGGGCTTGTGCTCCTCTCAGTTTAGTTCAGCCACTGTTGTTTTTTTTCATTTGCCTTTTCCAGCTTTTTCAGTGGCTGCTGTTTAGTTTTTGTTACACCAGAGAACTAATTTGGGTGGTAGAGGTCGTGTGATCTCAGGTGTTTTTGTAATTAGTAGAGTTGGTACTTTTCAGGGTTTTTTGGGATTGCAGTAAGTGCCTTTCCTATCCTTTTCTATTTAGGAAGTTTGGGCCCCAACGTTTGCTCATACTATTTTCTGTCTGTGTCAGTATTTCTTCTTGTCTAACCGCCATTACATGTTTGGGGGCTTTCTATGTTCTTTGGGGATCTGCTCCGGGGCAGATAGCTTTCCTTTTTCTATCTTTAGGTGTAGTTAGCTTCTCAGGCTGTGACGAGGCGTCTAGGACCAACGTAGGTACGCTCCACGGCTGCCTTTAGTTGTGGTGGTTAGTCAGGTTACTGCAATCCCATAGATTCCAACCTCTCTGGTGTATTGCCTTTTTTGCCTGCTCTCCTCAGCTACCAAATCATAACACTTATGTAATTGAATTGGTCAAAAACTAATGTCCATTCTCGAGTTTTTCTCTTCACTGCCAGATTTGATGGTCCTGTCCAAGAGCCCCAGATGACACCAACCTCTGTGTAACTAGAGGGAAAGCCTGTTTGGATCCACGTATCGCATTGCAAGGAAGCTCCCGTACCAGGAGAGACACCTAAGCCAAGAAGGATATCGTGGATACTCTGACTGACCAGACAGATGACCTACCTGATGAAGAATACACACGTTTTTTTCTGAACATGCAGTTAAATAAAGAGACTATGATTGCAAACACATAAACCCCCGACAGGGACAGTCCTCCTGACAGCCCATTTGCGAAAAGTCTGTATTCGGTGGGGGAGGCATGTATTAGGGGTGTCTCTACTCGCCGCAGCACAAAAGAGTTGCAGCGCTTTGGGCCAGGAGCAGGTTTTTAGGGCAAGTGGTATCTAAGGGAGACTGTCATGGAAATATATATGTATTCCATATATTCAAAGTATATTCACATATATGCATTCACAGTTCACAGTTAGATAGATCTCACTTGCTAAAAATCCTATGCTCACATATATCTAGGCCAGCTATAATCAGTCGTTTTAAACAAGTCTGGCCTTCATAAGGAACAAGTACATAGAGTACATAGAGTCTTATTAGATATCTGTTGTTTACCTATAGTCATGCAAGAAAACTAGGGCAAAAGAATATAAAACAAATAATTCTGCAACTTCAGCTCTTTTATCATGATTATCATAATTATCATACTTACACTAGAACAGCCAATAATCTAGCAGCTTTTAATTGTATGTTAATTGACTAACCAGCCCCTTTTTGTAAACGTATAAAACCTTGAATGAATAATAAATGTATGTCTTTGACGAACTGTTATACTGACACTTCCGTGTGGACAGTTTTCATTTCGTTCTGAGCGCTCAAAAAAGACATTAAATAGAGATTTGGAAAAGCAAGCAGCAAACACGGAAGGATAAATTCATCCTAATTAAATTTCCATAACACCCCAAAGGCCACAGTACTCAATTCTCATATTTCTTGTCTGCTTGTGGTCGAAATGTTGCCTTTTAGGCTCATGGAGACGGAAGCTTTCCACAACCTGATGGAGGCTGTCATCCCAAGGTACTCTATCCCCAGCAGCCACTATTTCTTCCACTGTGCCATCCCGGCATTACACAAGCACGTGTCCCACAACATTACCCGTGCCCTCAACAATGCAGTTACTGGGAAAGTACATCTAACCACCGACACGGGGGCAAGTGCTTGTGGCTAGGGAAGGTACATCTCGCTGACGGCACACTGGGTTAACAGAGGAAGCCGGGATCCAGTCAGACCTTGGGATGGAACACGTCCTCCCGATGCCAAGGACTGCAGGCCCTATGTCAATCAGGGTTGCCCCCACTGTGTACAGCTCCTGCAACTCCTCCTCCTCTTCAGCCTCTATATCAGAAATGAGCACATCAGTCACAAGCTGGAAGCACTGTAGCACTGCTAAAGCAAAGCGGCAACAGGCTGTGCTGAAGCTAATTTGCTTAAGTGACAAACCGCACAATGCTGAAGGGTTGTTAACAGCTGTGAAAGAACAAGCAGATGTGTGTCTGATACCGCATAATCTCCAGCCAGGCATGGTTGTGTGTGACAGTGGCAGGAACCTGGTGGCGGCTTTGAGGCGAGGCGAACTGACACACGTAATATGCTTGGCCCATGTGCTGAACCTCATTGTTCAACGTTTTCTAAAAAGCTATCCGGAGCTGCCAGATCTGCTGGTTAAAGTACGCCACCTGTGTGCACATTTTAGAAGATCAGCTATAGCTTCAGCCGCCCTTGCCGAGCTTCAGCAGCGATTGCAGATGCCGGCTCACCGACTGGTGTGTGATGTCCCCATGCGTTGGAACTCTACACTGCATATGTTAGAAAGGATTTGTGAGCAGAAGCGGGCAGTTGTTGAATACCAGCATCAACAAGGCCGTCGTTTGTCAGGTTTGACTCCTCACTAGTGTTGAGTAGTGTTGAGCGATACTTTCCAATATTGGAAAATATCGGATCGGATTGGATCAGACCAATACTCAAAAAGTATCGGATATCGCCGATTCTGATATCGGAAACCAATGCAAGTCAATAGGACAAAAATATTGGAATTAAAATAAACCCTTTCTTTCCTTGTAGGTTAATTGTACATGAAGGAAAACAACTAAGAATAATGTAGAATGTATTGGGGGAGGTGTAGGAGACATTAAAGGAATAGAGGTTTAGCCCAATCAAATGGAATAGCAGGAATAATTGTTTTTTTTAAGACGAACGGAGTTACAAAGAAATTGACTATGTAGTTAACCTTTTTTCTATTTTGGCACATATGTATGTTTCACTACTTCCATGCTCTTCACCTTCTTTTTTACTTCTCCCACACTTTCTCCTTCATGATCCTCAGCAGCAGCATCTTTTTCATCAACTTCTTCACCTTATTTATCTTCTTCAACTTCTTCCTATTATTCTTTTTTTTACCTTCTTCATATTCTTCTTATTCAACAATTATTCTTCTTCATATTCTACTTCTTCATCTTCTTCCTATTCATCTTCTTCATCATATTCTTATTTGTGACAGGCATTCCTGTAGTTGTAATCTCTAAAAGTTTGAAGATTACACCTTCCGTTCTTGCTGTCACAAAATGATTTACAACAGTATTTGTCCGCGTCAGTTTGGCCTGCAGCAGCAGGCATTTTCCAGGGGCACCACGAGGAGGAATGGACTCACCCCCATACACTGCTTAGTCTTCTGCTTATAATTTAGAGCATATCTTTTGTTCTGATTTTTTGTCTGATGCTTAATGTTCTTCTGCTTTTTGTTCTTCTGCTTCTTGGTTTTCTGTCTCTTGTTCTGTATCTTGTTGGTTGTCTTCATGTTCTTTGTCCTCTTGGTCATCTTCTTCTGGGTAATCTTTTTGGTCTTCTTTGGGTGGTGTTCAGGCTCGTCGTCTTCATGGTCGTCGTCCTTGGGGTCGTCGTCTTCTTCGGGGTGGTCTTCAGGGTCGTGGTCTTCAGGGTCATCGTCTTCGGGGTCGTCGTCTTCTTCGGGGTGGTCTTCAGGGTCGTCGTCTTCAGGGTCGTCGTCAGGAAGATCTAGAGTGATTACCAAAAAACATTTAAAAAATCTTCAACTTGGAAATGTAGCTGAAGGTACAAGAAGGCAGAGTAACTGCCGAGAACCAGCTGACTGTCTTGGAACCCGGATGGGTAGTAGAAGGAACAAGAGCCAATGGCACAACCGAGGACCAGCAGACGGTACTGGTACACGGTTACTAAGCAGGAGGTACCTGTGCTAGAAAGCACTACCAAGGACCAGCAGACGTTGCTGGAACTCGGATACTGAGATGGAGGCACCTAGGCCAAAGGCACTGCCGAGAACCAGCTGACGGTACTGGAACCCGGACGGGTAGCAGAAGGTACAAGAGCCAATGGAAGTAACGAGGACCAGCTGACTGTGCTGGAACCCGGAGGGGCAGCAGAAGGAACAGAGCCAATGGCACAACTGAGGACCAGCTGACGGTACTGGGACACGGTTACTAAGCAGGAGGTACCTGTGCTAGAAAGCACTACCAAGGACAAGCAGACGTTGCTGGAACTTGGATACCGAGATGGAGGCACCTAGGCCAAAGGCACTGCCGAGAACCAGCTGACAGTACTGGAACCCGGATGGGTAGCAGAAGGTACCCATGAAAAATTAAGTTGCGCGGCCGCGAGCCGGCCGCAGTTACCGAATCCCACAGTCCGACATGGGGTGCTTGTCCAATTTTTCACTACAGAAACAGCCTTTACTTCCATATCCCGCAGCCCACATAGGAAGCACCTAAACTGCAGGCACCATAGAGTCGGGTAACCCGACCGCAACACGACAGGACAACGTATTGGAGGCAAAGTGACGTTGACACTGCCCGGAAACAGCTGGCGTGCTGTAACCTGGCTGGGAAGGAGGGAGTAACTGTGCCAAAGACACCGACGAAGAACCAGCTGACGGTACTGGAACCCGGATGGGTATCAGAAGGTACCCATGAAAACAAAAGTTGCAAGGTCGCGAGCCGGCCGCAGTTACCGAATCCCACAGTCCTACAGGGGTTGCTTGTCCTATTGGCACTACAGAAACAGCCTTTAGTTCCATATCCTGCAGCCTACATAGGAAGCACCTAAACTGCAGGCACCATAGAGTCGGCTAACCCGACCGCAACACGACAGGACAACGTATTGGAGGCAAAGTGACGTTGTGTCATGGTCTGCTGAGTTTCTGGGATTAGGTGGTTTTAGGGTTAACCGGGATGGCCTCACTCTGAGATTCTGGGAGGCTTTTTATAGCCTCATTGTGGGGCCATAATCTGTCGCTTATACTCTGACCCTTGGCCGAGTGTGTTTGACTCTGTTTTGCTTGTGCCAGTGCTTTGTGCCTGTGCTACATTTTGTCTGTCTGGTTCTGATTTGGCTGTGTCCCTGTTTCGAGCTTTGCCTGTCCCTTTTGTACTCTGCTGCCCTCTACGTGTATGACCCTAGGCTACGTTCTGACTCCGCTCTGCCTGCTCCTCTTGTACCTCGTCGCCCTCTATGTGTATGACCCTGCTATCCTGTTCGCCTGCCTCTCTTGACTTCGTCGCTCTATTGTATGCCTTGTACTCCAATGTCCGTTCTGTACATGCCCCTTGGTAACTGTGTCCCGTAGTTACCCTTCTAGGAGTTTTCCCTCACCTCATAGCTCTCTGGAGCTTAGGCCACGCCCACTAGCAGTCACGTGCTGCAGGTCCTCCAGCCTGAAGCTTTCTCTATCTGCTACTGCTGCCTCTGAGAGACGTGTGGCCGGCTCCGGCCCTTAGCAGTCACATTCTGCAGGTCCTAGTCCTCTGAAGCACACGTCTTCCCTGCTGCTGCTCTGCTATACAAGTATCTTTGGGCACAGTTTGTTCACTCAGGACACACGCACTGGCTCAGTGAGCAAATGCAGTGCGGTGTCCCTGACACGTTGACACTGCCCGGAAACAGCTGGCGTGCTGTAACCTGGATGGGCAGGAGGGAGTACCCGTGCCAAAGACACTGCCGAGAACCAGCTGACGGTACTGGAACCCGGATGGGTATCAGAAGGTACCCATGAAAACAAAAGTTGCAAGGCAGCGAGCCGGCCGCAGTTACCGAATCCCACAGTCCTACAGGGGGTGCTTGTCCTTTTGGCACTACGGAAACAGCCTTTAGTTCTATATCCCGCAGCCCACATAGGAAGCACCTAAACTGCAGGCACCATAGAGTCGGCTAACCCGACCGCAACACGACAGGACAACGTATTGGAGGCAAAGTGACGTTGACACTGCCCGGAAACAGCTGGCATGCTGTAACCTGGCTGGACAGGAGGGAGTACCCGTGCCAAAGACACTTCTGAGCAGCAACTGGCGATGTTGGAGCCCAGGGATGAGAGTAGTAACAGAGTGGAGGCAGAGGACAAATTGGAGCAAGTTAAAAATCTGGACTTGTGTGAGTCTGGACAGAGCAGGAGACATTGCCGGCTACACAGCTGGGGATCAGCTGAAATTACAGAACCCCAATAACACAGGAGCATATGTTGACTGTGCAGACGGCACTTCCGAGCAGCAACTGGCGATGTTGGAGCCCAGGGATGAGAGTAGAAACAGAATGGAGGCAGAGGACAAATTGGAGCAAGTTGAAAATCTGGACTTGTGTGAGTGTGGGTAGAGAAGGAAAGATTGCCAGCTACACAGCTGGGGATCAGCTGACATTACTGAACCCCAATAACACAGGAGCATATGTTAACTGTGGAGACGGCACTGCCGAGAAGCAACTGGCAGTGCTGGAGCCCAGGGATGAGAGTAGAAACAGAGTGGAGGCAGAGGACAAATTAGAGCAAGTTGAAAATCTGGACTTGTGTGAGTGTGGACAGAGCAGGAAAGATTGCCAGCTACACAGCTGGGATCAGCTGACATTACTGAACCCCACTAACACAGGAGCTAGTGTTGACTGTGCAGACGGCACTTCCGAGCAGCAATTGGCGATGTTGGAGCCCAGGGATGAGAGTAGAAACAGAGTGGAGGCAGAGGACAAATTGGAGCAAGTTGAAAATCTGGACTTGTGAGCATGTGGACAGAGCAGGAAAGATTGCCAGCTACACAGCTGGGGATCAGCTGACATTACTGAACCCCAATAACACAGGAGCTAGTGTTGACTGTGCAGACGGCACTTCCGAGCAGCAACTGGCGATGTTGGAGCCCAGGGATGAGAGTAAAAACAGAGTGGAGGCACAGGCCTAATTGGAACAAGTTTAAAATCTGTACTTGTGTGAGTGTGGACAGAGCAGGAGACATTGCCGGCTACACAGCTGGGGATCAGCTGACATTACTGAACCCCAATAACAGAGGAGCTAGTGTTGACTGTGCACACGGCACTTCCGAGCAGCAACTGGCGATGTTGGAGCCCAGGGATCAGAGTAGAAACACAGTGGAAGCAGAGGACAAATTGGAGCAAGTTGAAAATCTGGACTTGTGTGAGTGTGGACAGAGCAGGAAAGATTGCCAGCTACACAGCTGGGGATCAGCTGACATTACTGAACCACAATAACAGGCGCATATGTTGACTGTGCAGACGGCACTTCCAGCAGCAACTGGCGGTGTTGGAGTCCAGGGTCAGTCAGGGTGTAGGCTGAGGCCTAATGTGAGCAACTTTCAAATCTGGTGTAACTTGAATTTGGAGGTAGCAGGACTTATTGCCGGACACACATCAGGGGAACAGCTGGCATTACTGAACCCCACAAACACAGGAGCGAGTGTTTTTCTCTGTGCATACCCTGGGCTCCAACACCACCAGTTGCTGCTCAGAAGTGCTGTATGCACAGAGAAAAACACTCACTCCTGTGTTACTGGGGTTCAGTAATGCCAGCTGTTCCCCTGCTGTGTGTCCTGCTACCTCCAGTTTCAAGTTACACCAGATTCCAGGGTCAAGGAAGGTGTAGGCTGAGGCCTAGTATGAGCAACTTTCAAATCTGGTGTAACTTGAAATTGGAGGTAGCATGACACACAGCAGGGGAACAGCTGGCATTACTGAACCCCAGTAACACAGGAGTGAGTGTTTTTCTCTGTGCATACAGCACTTCTGAGCAGCAACTGGCGGTGTTGGAGCCCAGGGTCAGTCAGGGTGTAGGCTGAGGCCTAATGTGAGCAACTTTCTAATGTGGTGTAACTTGAAATTGGAGGTAGCAGGACTTATTGCCGGACACACAGCAGAGGAACAGCTGGCATTACTGAACCCCACAAACACAGGAGCGAGTGTTTTTCTCTGTGCATACAGCACTTCTGAGCAGCAACTGGCGGTGTTGGAGCCCAGGGTCAAGGAGGGTGTAGGCTGAGGCCTACTGTGAGCAAGTTTAATATCTGGTGTAAGTTGAATTAGGAGGTAGCAGGACTTATTGCCGGACACACAGCAGGGGATCAGCTGGCGTCACTAAACCCCACAAACACAGGAGTGAGAGTTTTTCTCTGTTCATACAGCACTTCTGAGCAGCAACTGGCGGTGTTGGAGCCCAGGGTCAGTCTGGGTGTAGGCTGAGGCCTAGTATGAGCAACTTTCAAATCTGGTGTAACTTGAAATTGGAGGCAGCAGGAGTTATTGCCGGACACACAGCAGGGAAAAATCTGGCATTACTGAACCCCACAAACACAGGAGCAAGTGTTTTTCTCTGTGCATACAGCACTTCTGAGCAGCAACTGGCAGTGTTGGAGCCCAGGGTCAATGAGGGTGTAGGCTGAGGCCTAGTATGAGCAACTTTCAAATCTGGTGTAACTTGAAATTGGAGGTAGCAGGAATTATTGCCGGACACACAGCAGGTGAACAACTGACATTACTGTACCCCACAAACACAGGAGCGAGTGTTTTTCTCTGTGCATACAGCACTTCTGAGCAACAACTGGCGGTGTTGGAGCCCAGGGTCAAGGAAGGTGTAGGCTGAGGCCTAGTATGAGCAACTTTCAAATCTGGTGTAACTTGAAATTGGAGGTAGCAGGACTTATTGCCGGACACACAGCAGGGAAATAGCTGGCATTACTGAACCCCAGTAACACAGGAGCGAGTGTTTTTCTTTGTGCATACAGTACTGTTGTGAATGTGCTAAAAATAGTTTCTGTGCAGAGGCTCCCTCTGGTGGTTACTGACAGTACTGAACCTTTCAGCGAGGATTGGCAATCTGGGATCACGGACTGGTCTGAATAAGGGAGGTTCTCTCCCATGATGGTTGCCGGTGATCAATTGTTCTTGTCTCAATTGTGGTTCCTGGTTCATTTGGAAGCTTGCTGAGTCTTGCCTGCATCTTCTGCTATCAGATAAGATATTTTCTGCTTTTGTTTTTGTGCTTGCTTTTTGCATTGTTCCCTGCACTTCTGTGGAGGTCAGTCAGGTCCCCTCCGGGGGGCTTGTGCTCCTCTCAGTTTGTCTGGATCCACTGTTGTTTGTTCATTTGCTTTTTCCTGTTTTTTCAGTGGCTGCGGCTTAGTTTTGTTACACCAGAGAACTGATTTAGGTGGTAGAGGTCATGTGATCTCAGGTGTTTTTGCAATCAGTAAAGCTGGTATTTTTTAGGGTTTTTTTTGGATTGCAGTAAGTATCCTTTCCTGTACTTTTCTGTCTAGACAGATTGGGCCCCAGCGTTTGCTCATTCTATTTTCTGTCTGTGTCCGTGCTTCCTCTTGTCTAACCGCCATTACATGTTTGGGGGCTTCCTATCTTCTTTGGGGATCTGCTCTGGGGCAGATAGCTTTCATCTTTCTGCCTTTAGGTGTAGTTATCTCTCAGGCTGTGACGAGGTGTCTAGGATCACGGCTACCTCTAGTTGTGTGGTTAGTTCAGGTTACTGCAATCCAATAGGTTCCAGCCTCTCTGGTGTATTGCCGTTTTTTGTTTACTCTCCTCAACTACCGAAACATAACAGTATCACTGGCCAAAAACTGAAAATTATATGGTACTCACAGAAGGGAAAAATAGTGTGGGAAAAAAAAAAGTTGTCAGAGTTGTCAGAGATTTTTTTTTTTCCCGTTTGTTGCAATTTTCCCTCCTTCTCTCTGGGTGCTGAGGAGGATGTTTTTTTTCTCTCAATGGAGCTTGCACAGTTGTCTGGCCGTGTGGATCAGATTGCCACTGATGTTCGGAGTATTGCTACCTATCTTGCTAGGTTGCCGGTTGTGGAACCTAGGATTCCCATGCCAGATTTGTTTTTGGGGGGATCGGGCTAAATTTCTGAATTTCAAAAATAACTGTAAGTTGTTTTTTGCCTTGAAGCCTAAGTCCTCAGGGACCGCAGCACAGCAGGTTCAAATTGTCATCTCTCTCCTGCGCGGCGATCCTCAGGATTGGACTTTTTCCCTGACACCTGGGAATCCTGTTTTGAATGATATTGATGCATTTTTTCTGGCTCTGGGGTTATTGTATGATGAACCTAATGTCACTGATCAAGCTGAAAAAACATTGTTGGCATTAAATCAGGGTCTTGAGTTGTACTGTCAGAAATTCCGAAAGTGGGCAGTCCTGACCAAATGGAATGATGATGCTTTGGCAGCCCTTTTTCGGAAGGGGCTGTCAGAGAATGTAAAGGATGTTATGGTGGGATTCCCTGCTCCCTCTGGTCTCAATGATTCTATGTCATTGGCTATTCAAATTGACAGACGTTTGCGTGAGCGTAGAGGTATGCGTGAGATAGTGTTGCCTTGTGAGCCAGCTTCTGAGCCCATGCAGTGTGATGGAGTGACTTCTGGGGCACAGCGTCATGAGTTTCGAAAGCGCAATAGGTTATATTTCTACTGTGGTGACGCCTCTCATGCTATTTCAGTCTGCCCTAAACGGGGAAGACGTTTTGCATGCTCAGTTGTCTTGGGTAGTGTTCAGACTAAATTTCTGTTGACTGTTACCCTGATTTGCTCCCTGTCCACATTTTCTGCTCAGGCTTTTTTTGATTCTGGGGCAGCTATTAACCTGATGGATTTTGACTTTGCCAAATGTTGTGGATTTCCCATGATACCCCTGCGGAAGTCTATTCCTCTACTGGGCATTGATTCTACCCCTTTGGCGGAGAATAAACCCCAGTTTTCTACTCAGGTGATAATGAGGGTCGAACCAGATCATCAGGAGAGTTGCAAATTTCTGGTGCTGTATAATCTGCATGACATTATTGTACTAGGTTTCCCTTGGTTACAGTCTCATAATCCTGTTTTGGATTGGAAATCTGTGTCTGTGACCAGTTGGGGCTGCCAATGTGATGATACTGACACTCCTGTTTTTTCTGCCTCTCCCCAGTCTCAGGATGTTCCTGACTTTTTGACTGATTTTTCGGATGTATTTAGTGAAAGTAAATCTGCATCCTTGCCCCCTCATAGGAGCTATGATTGCGCTATTGAATTAATGCCTGGTGGTAAATTTCCTAAAGGTCGCCTTTTTAACTTGTCTATACCTGAACACGATGCTATACGATCTTATATCAAGGAATCATTGGAGAAGGGTCATATCAGACCATCCTCTTCACCCTTGGGTGCCGTTTTTTTCTTTGTGGCCAAAAAGGATGGTTCATTGAGGCCGTGTATTGATTATCATCTCTTGAATAAGATCACTGTGAAATATCAATATCCGTTACCCTTGATTTCTGACCTGTTTTCCAAGGTGAAAAGTGCTAGTTGGTTTACCAAGCTTGACCTCAGGGGGGCGTATAACCTTATTCGCATTAAGCACGGGGATGAATGGAAGATGGCGTTTAATACCCCAGAGGGGCATTTTGAGTACCTAGTGATGCCCTTTGGGCTCACTAATGCTCCTTCCGTCTTCCAATCCTTCATGAATGATATTTTCAGGGATTTTGTGGATAAATTTCTGATTGTTTATTTGGATGATATCTTGATTTTTTCCAATGACTGGGACTCTCATGTGAAACATGTTCGGACAGTGTTCCAGATTTTGAGAGAGAATGCACTGTATGTGAAGGGATCAAAGTGTCTTTTGGCATACAGAAGGTCTCATTTCTGGGATTCATTTTGTCTCCGTCTGTTATTGAAATGGACCCGGTCAAGGTTCAGGCCATCTGTGATTGGGTCCAAACTACTTCATTAAAGGCTCTTCAGAGATTTTTGGGTTTTGCCAATTTTTATCATAAATTTATTGGTAATTTTTCCGGTATTGTTAAACCATTGACTGATTTGACCAAAAAGGGTTCTGATGTGGTGAATTGGCCTCCTGAGTCAGTCTCTGCGTTTCAGGAACTTAAGCAGAGATTCACTTCTGCTCCTGTTCTACGGCAGCCTGATGTTTCTCTACCGTTTCAGGTGGAGGTTGATGCCTCTGAAATTGGGGCAGGTGCCGTTTTGTCCCAAAGAGATCAAGAGACCTCTAAGAGTAACCCTTGTGCCTTTTTCTTTCGAAAATTTTCTCCAACTGAACGTAATTATGACGTGGGTAATCGGGAGTTATTGGCCATGAAGTGGGCATTTGAAGAGTGGAGACATTGGCTGGAAGGAGCCAAACATCAGGTGGTTGTCCTCACGGACCAAAAGAATCTGGTTTATCTCGAATCAGTCAAGCGACTTAATCCTAGACAGGCCAGGTGGGCCTTGTTTTTCACACGTTTTCATTTTGTGGTTTCTTTTCTTCCTGGTACTAAGAATGTTAAGGCGGATGCCCTCTCGAGGAGTTTCTTTGCGGACTCTCCTGAGTAATCTGATACTACTGTTATTCTGAAAGAGGGTGTAGTTCTTTCCGCCATCTCGCCCAATTTGAGACTGGCTCTGGAAGGGTTTCAGGAGGATAAACCTGAGCGCTGCCCTATTGGGAAATTGTTTGTCCTAGACCAGTGGAAGAAGAGTGTGATGTCTGAGTTTCATTGTTCCGCGTTGGCTGGTCATCCCGGGATTTTTGGTACCAGAGACTTGGTGAGTCGGTCCTTTTGATGGCCTACTTTGTCTCGTGACATCAGGGAATTTGTGCAGTCCTGTGGGACTTGCTCTCGCTCCTAGCCTTGCTCTCGCTCTAGTGGTTTATTAATGCCATTACCTGTGCCCAAGAGGCCATGGACCCATATCTCTATGGATTTTATTTCCGACCTCCCTGTTTCTCAGAGAATGACTGTTATCTAGGTAATCTGTGATAGGTTTTCCAAGATGATACATCTTGTGCCATTACCTAATGTACCTTCCTCCTCCGAATCGGTGCCTTTGTTCCTTCAGCACGTGGTTCGGTTACATGGCATTCCGGAGAACATTGTGTCTGACAGAGGAGTCCAGTTTGTTTCCAGATTTTGGAGGACATTTTGTTCTAAACTTGGTGTTCACTTTTCTTTCTCCTCTGCTTTTCATCCTCAGACCAATGGACAAACCGAGAGAACAAACTAGACCTTGGAGACTTATTTGAGATGTTTTGTGTCTGCTGATCAAGATGACTGGGTCTCTTTTTTGCCTTTGGCTGAGTTTGCTATTAATAATAGGGCTAGCTCTGCTACCTTGATGTCTCCATTTTTCTGCAATTTTGGGTTTCACCCTCGATTTTCTTCGGGACAGGCGGAGGCTTCTTTCTGTCTGGGTGTTGACTCTGTTGTGGAGCGAATGCAGCAGATTTGGGACCAGGTAGTCGAGAGGTTATCTCTCTCTCAGGAGAAGGCCCAACGGTTTGCCAACCGGCATAGGACAGATGGTCCTCGGTTTAAAGTGGGGGACTTGGTTTGATTGTCCTCAAGAAATATCCCTATGAGGGTTGCATCTCCAAAGTTTAAGCCTAGGTTCATTGGACCTTATAAGATCATGGAGATTCTTAATCCTGTTTCCTTCCGTTTGCTTCTTCCAGGGACATTTAAGATCCATAACGTGTTCCACAAGTCCTTATTGAAGAGGTTTGTCGAGCCAGTGGTTCCTGTGGCTGCGCCTCCTGACCCTGTTTTTGTTGAGGGCAATCTGGAGTATGTGGTTGAGAAAATATTGGATTCTCGCTTTTCTAGATGGAAACTCCAGTATTTGGTTAATTGGAGAGGTTATGGTCAGGAGGACAATTCTTGGGTGTTTGCTTCGGACATCCATGCTAGGAGACTGATCTGTGCCTATCACCGAGCTCATCCTGATTGACCTGGTTCCACAAGTGAGGGTTCGGTGACCCCTCCTCAAGGGGGGGGTACTGTTGTGAATGTGCTAAAAATGGTTTCTGAGCAGAGACTCCCTCTGGTGGTTACTGACAGTACTGAACCTTTCAGCGAGGATTGGCAATCTGGTGTAAGGTTCTTTGTCTCTGTTGACATGTTCCTTGAAACTCAGTTTTCCGTCGGCCATTTTGCTTTCTGTCTTTCTGCGGCTCTTGCCCTCAGTTAATATGGAGTTTCCAGTTTTCATGTTCCCGCCCTGATTCTTCCCTCTTGCTTCTTAAGCAGCCTCAGCTGAACAATCAGTGCTCCTGAATCAAGCCTCAGTCAGTCTGTGACCTTACTCCTGGAAACCTTGGACTTGTACTCCAGCTATTCCCTACTGAGGAACCTTGGAACACTTTTGGACTCTGGAAACCTGCTGTTTGGTGAATCCATGTTTGCAGAGGAATTACGGTACAGAGAAGAGATCCTGAACCTGCTTTGGAGATTTATTGTAGTGCTTGGAGTTACTCTGGCCTGCTGTGTCTCCTGTCGCTGTTCCTGCAAACTGTGTGAACTTTTCAGCATGCTTGTATGAAGTAATACAAGTCATTTCATTTCAACCTATGTCTCCTGTGTTTTCCTCGCACCCAAGCACAAGACGCTATAGGAACTGTACACTATACATGACAAGATTCAGGAACCAATGTTTAGTGTCTGCTGGGTCTGGGAAAGCCGTGTCTGCTGTGACTGTGGATATCAGATGTCCGTTTAATACCTTATGTGATGACAGTGGTTGTGACTTCTCACAACCATTCCAGGTGAGCGCATTCCCTTAAAATTTTACTCTGGAGTGTTACCACAGGTAAACACTATTGTTTTTTTTTTTTTTCTTTCCTCTTCCAGCACTTCTGCCTTAAAAGATCTGGAAGATGGAGGCCCGCATAAAGGAACTTTGCGGAGTGACTGATACAATCCTTTCAGATGTACAGACTTTAAAAACCCGTTTTGCAAGCCTACAGGACCTCACTAATCATAATTTGCAAGTGTTTGGACAGACTACCCAGGAATTGCGAGCCAGGATTGAGGCTCTAGAGGAACGAGCCCAGGCTCCTGCCATAACCCCGAGTTCTGGGATCCCCAAATTACCTCCTTTTCGTTTTGGCGGTGAACGTGAGAAATTCAGGGGATTTATTAATCAATGCAATTTATTTTTTTCTGCACATGCTTCACAATTTCCCACTGAACGATCCAAAGTGCTTACTATAATCATGTTGCTTACCAATAAGGCTTTGATGTGGGCAAACCCTCTGATTGAGACGGAGGATGATTGTTTGAATCACCTTGATGCTTTTATTTCAGCCATGGGGCAGGTGTTTGATGACCCCAATCGAGGTGCAACAGCTGAAGCAGCCATGTTAACTTTGCGCCAAGGTAAGCGTTCAGTAGCCGAATATGCCCTGGATTTCAGGAGATGGGCTCTTGATACCACTTGGGACACTCCGCTAAAAAATCTATTTTTCGGAAAGGGTTGTCTCCACTGATTAAGGATGAACTTGCTCGTGCCGACCCTCCCACTGCGTTAGGTGACTTTATTAACTATTGTATCCGTATTGATGCTCGTCTGACTGAACGCAGACAAGAGAGATGGTTCGAAAATAATCGCACTAACCTTTTACTACCTCCCTCCTCAGCTAAGGAACCTTTGAGTAGGATCACAAGGGAACCAGAACCTGAACCCATGCAGGTGGACTCTTTACAAAGACGGGTTAGTGATGCACGCAAAGAACATCGTATAAAGGAAAATCTATGTTTCTACTGTGGTAAGTCAGGGCACTTCATTATAAACTGCCCCAGCCGTTCTCGTAAGACTACTGCAGCAGTCATTCACTGTGAGTGTTGCGAGAGGAGCTCTGTCATGTCCGAGCCTCAGGCTCCAGAGAGATCTGCTGCAAGAGATCTTGATTTCTCGGACTTAAACTCTGTTAGTTCTGGGGACGATTACGGTATAAACGCTGCAATTTTTCAAGTTTCCTCAGCGGTGTCCCAGCTGAGTTGTAAAAGAAACAATTCTCATTGCTTCCTTTCCATCAAACTCTGGGTTGACTCAGTCTGGGTGTCTAGCTCTGCTATGATCGACTCAGGAGCAAGTGGAAATTTTATGGATATCTCCTTTGCTCTGAAACAGGGGATACGTTCAGTGAAGAAGGCTACTCCAGTACAGATGGAGACTGTGGATGGCTCTCTACTGACTTCTGGACCAGTGGATCAAGAAACAGAGCCTTTGAGGGTCCTTATGGGTAAAGATCATCAGGAGAAAATGTCTTTTTTGCTTATCTCTTCTCCCCACTTTCCCATCATTCTAGGGCTACCATGGCTGCAGGCGCAGAATCCTACGATTAACTGGGAGACCAAGGAATTACACTTTCCAGAGAAACAGATGAGTCAAGGAGTTTCAGCTTGCTCTGTTCCTAAAGGAACCATGTCAGTCCCTGAACTACCAGCTGTATACCAGGACTATGTGGATTTATGTGACAAGAAGAACGCTGATCAGCTTCCTCCTCACCGTCCATATGATTGTCCAATTGAATTATTGCCTGGAGCCGAGATACCTTTTGGTAAGATCTACCCCCTAGCGGGGCCCGAGCTAAAAGCTTTGAAGGATTATATAGACGAAAATTTAGCCAAGGGCTTCATACGCCCCTCTTCATCTCCCGCAGGTGCACCCATCTTCTTTGTGAAGAAGAAAGATGGATCTCTGAGACCCTGCATAGACTATAGGGAACTCAATAAGGTTACTATTAGAAACCGTTATCCATTGCCTTTAATCCCTGAGTTGCTGGAGAGAGTGCGGCATGCCAAAATTTTCTCTAAACTGGATCTCCGTGGGGCCTATAACTTGGTCCGTATTAGACCTGGGGATGAATGGAAGACTGCTTTCAGGTCACGCTATGGACACTTTGAATATCTAGTTATGTCTTTTGGTCTGAGTACCGCCCCAGCCACTTTCCAACACTACGTGAATGATATCTTCAGGGATCTCCTAGATACATTTGTGGTGATTTATCTGGATGATATTCTAATTTTTTCTAACTCCACAGAGGAACATCATGGACATGTGAGAATGGTCTTAGAACGCCTAAGACAAAACCATCTCTCACATCAAACTTGAAAAATGTGAATTCCATAGGACCGAAATTCAATTTCTGGGGTATGTACTATCTACGCAAGGGATTAGTATGGATGGAAGCAAGACCCAAGCCATCAAGGATTGGCCAATTCCTAGAAATGTGAAGGAGGTGCAGCGTTTCATCGGGTTTGCCAACTTCTATAGACGTTTCATTAAGAATTTTTCTGAGGTAGTGTCACCTATCACCCAACTTACCCGGAAACAGTCTAGGTTCTCCTGGACCCCGCAAGCTCAGGAAGCATTTTCCTGTTTAAAGGATAAATTTACCACCGCACCTATCTTAGTACATCCCAACCCCGAGCTTGCCTTCATAATAGAGGTGGATGCTTCAGACTGTGCCGTTGGAGCTATACTCTCTCAGAGAACAGGTGAGAAGAATGTCTTGCATCCCTGTGCCTTTTTTTCCCAGCAGTTGTCTTCGGCTGAGAGGAACTACGATGTGGGCAATAGAGAATTGTTGGCCATTATTGCCTCCTTCAAGGAATGGAGACACCTTCTTCAGGGAGCTGCACAGCAAATAGTCGTCCTGACAGACCATCGTAACCTTGAATTTATCAGGTCGGCTAAGTGCCTGACTCCTCGCCAGGCTCGCTGGAATCTTTTCCTAAACCAATTTAATTTTGTCATTTCTTATAGACCAGGATCGCGCAATGGAAAGGCTGATGCACTCTCTAGGATTCATTCAGCAGAGACACGTCCACTTACTCCTCTAAGACTATTCTTCCTGACTCTAGATTCCTGGGAGTGATTCATAATCAAGACCTACTTAAGGACATCAAGGAAGCATACCATGCGGATTCTTTGTTGGCTCAACCCCCAAGGGACGTAAGTCTTGTCTTTAAGAATGGTGTGTGGATTCAGGGACAACGTCTGTATATACCTGAAACAGTCAGATTGAGAGTATTGCAACTCATCCACGATTCCAAGATAGCCGGGCATAGGGGAATTCTAAAGACACAAGAATTTCTTTCTCGTTTCTTTTGGTGGCCCACTTACAGGAAAGATGTCTTAAACTATGTGACTTCATGTGAAGTCTGTGCAAGATGCAAAACACCTCGCTCCTCACCAACTGGTCTGTTGCAACCTCTTCCCACCCCGTCCCGCCCATGGGGATCCATTTCTATGGACTTCATTGTGGAGTTACCAACCTCTCAAGGGAAGAACACCATTCTAGTGGTGGTTGACCGTCTAACAAAGGCAGCTCATTTTATCCCTTGTGTCGGCTTACCCACTGCAAAACAGACATCAGACTTGATGATTAAGAATGTGTTTCGCTTACATGGAGTACCGGATGAGGTCATTTTGGATCGAGGGGTGCAATTCACTTCAAGGTTTTGGCAAAATTTCTGTGCAGCATTGGACATTAAAGTAAACCTTTCTTCTGCTTTTCATCTCCAGACTAATGGACAGACAGAACGAACCAATCAGACCCTGGAGCAGTATCTCCGCTGTTTTATCTGCCACCTACAGGATGATTGGGTGGATCTACTTCCACTGGCTGAGTTCTCTTACAACAACTCTCAGAGCGCCTCCACTAAGCAGTCTTCTTTTTACTCCAATCTAGGTTATCATCCTAACATTCTTCCTCGATTTCCCATAGATACGCCCTTGCCGGCAGTGGCTGAAAGAATCACTTCTTTACAAAAGAATATGGATCTTCTAAAGGAAAATCTAGAATTGGCTCAGGAAAGGTACAAGAAAGCAGCAGATAAATTTCGTAAACCTGCACCAGCTTTCAAGGTAGGAGATTTGGTCTGGCTGTCAACCAGAAATCTTAAATTAAAGATTCCATCGTCTAAATTGGGACATAAGTACATTGGACCTTATAAGATCAGTAAGATTATAAGTGCTGTTGCTTGTCGTCTTCAACTGCCCAGAACTATGAGAATCCACCCTGTCTTTCATGTATCCCTACTAAAGGCTGCAACACCCAATACGTTTCCTGGACGTTCTTCTCCTTGCCCTGACCCAGTGCTGGTCGATGGTCAGGAAGAATTTATGGTGGAAAGGATTCTAGATTCCAGGTTGTACAGAAATCAGTTGCAATATTTGATTAAATGGCAGGGCTACCCAGTGGAGGACAACTCATGGGAACCAGTCAATAATGTAAATGCTCCTCGCCTGCTCCGCCAGTTTCATCAGAGGTACCCTGACAAGCCTGGTCTGATGTCATCCGGAGGTTGTCCCTAAGGGGGGAGTAATGTAAGGTTCTTTGTCTCTGTTGACATGTTCCTTGAAACTCAGTTTTCCGTCGGCCATTTTGCTTTCTGTCTTTCTGCAGCTCTTGCCCTCAGTTAATATGGAGTTTCCAGTTTTCATGTTCCCGCCCTGATTCTTCCCTCTTGCTTCTTAAGCAGCCTCAGCTAAACAATCAGTGCTCCTGAATCAAGCCTCAGTCAGTCTGTGTCCTTACTCCTGGAAACCTTGGACTTGTACTCCAGCTATTCCCTACTGAGGAACCTTGGAACACTTTTGGACTCTGGAAACCTGCTGTTAGGTGAATCCATGTTTGCAGAGGAATTACGGTACAGAGAAGAGATCCTGAACCTGCTTTGGAGATTTATTGTAGTGCTTGGAGTTACTCTGGCCTGCTGTGTCTCCTGTCGCTGTTCCTGCAAACTGTGTGAACTTTTCAGCATGCTTGTATGATGTAATACAAGTCATTTAATTTCAACCTATGTCTCCTGTGTTTTCCTCGCACCCAAGCACAAGACGCTATAGGAACTGTACACTATACATGACATCTGGGATCACGGACTGGTCTGATATAAGGGAGGTTCTCTCCCATGATGGTTGCCGGTGATCAAATGTTTTTGTCTCAATTGTGGTTCCTGGTTCATTTGCGAGCTTGCTGAGTCTTGCCTGCATCTTCTGCTGTCAGATAAGTTATTTTCTGCTTTTGTTTTTGTGCTTGCTTTTTGCATTGTTCCCTGCACTTCTGTAGAGGTCAGCCAGGTCCCCTCCGGGGGACTTGTGCTCCTCTCAGTTTGTCTGGAGCCACTGTTGTTTGTTCATTTGCTTTTTCCTGTTTTTTCAGTGGCTGTGGCTTAGTTTTGTTACACCAGAGAACTGATTTAGGTGGCAGAGGTCGTGTGATCTCAGGTGTTTTTGCAATCAGTAGAGCTGGTATTTTTTATGGTTTTTTTTTAATTGCAGTAAGTATCCTTTCCTGTACTTTTCTGTCTAGACAGATTGGGCCCCAGCGTTTGCTCATTCTATTTTCTGTCTGTGTCCGTGCTTCCTCTTGTCTAACCGCCATTACATGTTTGGGGGCTTCCTATTTTCTTTGGGGATCTGCTCCGGGGCAGATAGCTTTCATCTTTCTGCCTTTAGGTGTAGTTATCTCTCAGGCTGTGACGAGGCGTCTAGGATCAACGTAGGAATGCTCCATGGCTACCTCTAGTTGTGTGGTTAGTTCAGGTTACTGCAATCCAATAGGTTCCAGCCTCTCTGGTGTATTGCCGTTTTTTGCTTACTCTCCTCAGCTACCGAAACATAACACAGCACTTCTGAACAGCAACTGGCAGTGTTGGAGCCCAGGGTCAGTCAAGGTGTAGGCTGAGGCCTAATGTGAGCAACTTTCAAATCTGGTGTAACTTGAAATTGGAGGTAGCAGGACTTATTGCCGGACACACAGCAGGGAAACAGCTGGCATTACTGAACTCAACAAACACAGAAGCGAGTGTTTTTCTATGTGCATACAGCACTTCTGAGCAGCAACTGGCGTTGTTGGAGCCCAGGGTCAAGGAGGGTGTAGGCTGAGGCCTACTGTGAGCAAGTTTAATATCTGGTGTAAGTTGAATTAGGAGGGAGCAGGACTTATTGCCGGACACACAGCAGGGGAACAGCTGGCATTACTGAACCCCACAAACACAGGAGCGAGTGTTTTTCTCTGTGCATACAGCACTTCTGAGCAACAACTGGCGGTGTTGGAGCCCAGGGTCAAGGAGGGTGTAGGCTGAGGCCTAGTATGAGCAACTTTCAAATCTGGTGTAACTTGAAATTGGAGGTAGCAGGACTTATTGCCGGACACACAGCAGGGGAACAGCTGGCATTACTGAATCCCACAAACACAGGAGCAAGTGTTTTTCTTTGTGCATACAGCACTTCTGAACAACAACTGGTGGTGTTGGAGCCCAGGGTCAAGGAGGGTGTAGGCTGAGGCCTAGTATGAGCAACTTTCAAATCTGGTGTAACTTGAAATTGGAGGTAGCAGGACTTATTGCCGGACACACAGCAGGGGAACAGCTGGCATTACTGAATCCCACAAACACAGGAGCAAGTGTTTTTCTCTGTGCATACAGCACTTCTGAACAACAACTGATGGTGTTTGAGCCCAGGGTCAAGGAGGGTGTAGGCTGAGGCCTAGTATGAGCAACTTTCAAATCTGGTGTAACTTGAAATTGGAGGTAGCAGGACTTATTGCCGGACACACAGCAGGGGAACAGCTGGCATTACTGAACCCTAGTAACACAGGAGCGAGTGTTTTTTTTCTGTGCATACAGCACTTCTGAGCAGCAACTGGCGGTGTTGAAGCCAGGGTCAAGGAGGGTGTAGGCTGAGGCCTAGTATGAGCAAGTTTAATCTCTGGTGTAACTTTAATTTGGAGGTAGCAGGACTTATTGCCGGACACGCAGCAGGGGAACAGCAGGCATTACTGAACCCCACAAACACAGGAGCGAGTGTTTTTCTCTGTGCATACAGCACTTCTGAGCAGCAACTGGCGGTGTTAAAGCCCAGGGTCAAGGAGGGTGTAGAAATCACATATAGATTAGTTGCCTTGTTCCGTGGCACTTCAAAATGTATATACTCCAAACAAGAGAAACGTAAGCTTTACTACCATAAAATGATGAATTTTCTTCAAAAATATTGAAATAAAGACATTTAAATATAAGCGCATATATGCACATGGTGACAACAAATGCAACCAAAAAAACAACATAGGGTATAGGGTTTGAAATGAATGCATACAAGTACATTTCATAATCCATTAATGCTGCCTAAGGAACGGTATGTACACCTGTAATATAGTGCAGACAATGTATGTAGGACTAGTCATCATCATCATTAGAAGTTATATGTGACAGTAAAAAATACACTCATTACTCATTGAGGAAAACTGTTAGTTCACACCCCATATATTAACCCCTTCATGACCCAGCCTATTTTGACCTAAATGACCTGGCCATTTTTTGCAATTCTGACCAGTGTCCCTTTATGAGGTAATAACTCAGGAACGCTTCAACGGATCCTAGCAATTCTGAGATTGTTTTTTCGTGACATATTGGGCTTCATGTTAGTGGTAAATTTAGGTCGATAATTTTTGCGTTTATTTGTGAAAAAAATGGAACTTTGGCCAAAATTTTGAAAATTTCGCAATTTTCAAATTTTGAATTTTTATTCTGTTAAACCAGAGAGTTATGTGACATAAAATAGTTAATAAATAACATTTCCCACATGTCTACTTTACATAAGCACAATTTTGGGAACAACATTTTTTTTTGTTAGGAAGTTATAAGGGTTAAAAGTTGACCAGCGATTTCTCATTTTTACAGCAAAATTTACAAAACCATTTTTTTTAGGGACCACCTCACATTTGAAGTCACTTTGAGGGGTCTATATGGCAGAAAATACCCAAAAGTGACAACATTATAAAAACTGCACCCCTCAAGCTACTCAAAACTACATTCAAGAAGATTATTAACCCTTCAGGTGCTTCACAGGAACTAAAGCAACGTGGAAGGAAAAAATGGACATTTTAATTTTTCCAACAAAATTTTTCCTTTAGCATCAATTTTTTTCATTTTTGCATGGGCATCAGGATAAAATGGACCCTAAAATTTGTTGGGCAATTTCTCCTGAGTATACAGATACCTCATATGTGGTCATAAACCACTGTTTGGGCGCACGGAAGGGCTCAGAAGGGAAGGAGCGCCATTTGACTTTTTGAATGGAAAATATGCTGGAATATTTAGCGGTTGCCATGTCGCATTTGGAGAGTCCCTGTGTGCCTAAACATTGGAGCTCCCCCACAAGTGACCCCATTTTGGAAACTAGCCGCCGTATGGAACTTATCTAGATGCAGAGTGAGCACTTTGAACCCCAGGTGCTTCACAAATTGATCCGTAAAAAAAAGAAAGTACTTTTTTTTTCACAAAAATTTTCTTTTAGCCTCAGTTTTTTCATTTTCACATGGGCAACAGGATAAAATGGATCCTAAAATTTGTTGGGCAATTTCTCCTGAGTACACCGATACCTCATATGTGGTCATAAACCACTTTTTGGGCGCACGGCAGGGCTCAGAAGGGAAGGAGCGCCATTTGACTTTTTGAATGGAAAATATGCTGGAATATTTAGCGGTTGCCATGTCGCATTTGGAGAGTCCTGTGTGCCTAAACATTGGAGCTCCCCTACAAGTGACCCCATTTTGGAAACTATACCCCCAAGGAACTTATCTAGATGCAGAGTGAGCACTTTAAACCCCCAGGTGCTTCACAAATTGATCCGTAAAAAAAAGAAAGTACTTTTTTTTTCACAAAAATTTTCTTTTAGCCTCAGTTTTTTCATTTTCACATGGGCAACAGTATAAATTGGATCCTAAAATTTGTTGGGCAATTTCTCCTGAGTACACCGATACCTCATATGTGGTCATAAACCACTGTTTGGGCGCACGGCAGGGCTCAGAAGGGAAGGAGCGCCATTTGACTTTTTGAATGGAAAATATGCTGGAATATTTAGCGGATGCCATGTCGCATTTGGAGAGTCCCTGTGTGCCTAAAACATTGGAGCTCCCCACAAGTGACCCCATTTTGGAAACTAGACCCCCAAGGAACTTATTTAGATGCAGAGTGAGCACTTTGAACCCCAAGTGCTTCACAAATTGATCCGTAAAAAAAAGAAAGTACTTTTTTTTTCACAAAAATTTTCTTTTAGCCTCAGTTTTTTCATTTTCACATGGGCAACAGGATAAATTGGATCCTAAAATTTGTTGGGCAATTTCTCCTGAGTACACAGATACCTCATATGTGGTCATAAACCACTGTTTGGGCGCACGGCAGGGCTCAGAAGGGAAGGAGCGCCATTTGACTTTTTGAATGGAAAATTAGCTCCAGTCGTTAGCGGACACCATGTCATGTTTGGAGAGCCCTGTATGCCTAAACTTTGGAGCTCCCCACACAATGACCCCATTTTGGAAACTAGACCCCCTAAGAAACTTATGCAGATGCACAGTGAGCACTTTGAACCCCCAGGTGCTTCACAAAACTTTATAACGCAGAGCCGTGAAAATAAAAAATCATTTTTTTTTCTCAAAAAATTATTATTTAGCCCCATATTTTTTATTTTCACAATGGTTACAGGAGAAATTGGACCCCAAAAGTTGTTGTCTAATTTGTCCTAAGTACGCTAGTACCTCACATGTGGGGGAGAACCACTGTTTGGGCACACGTCAGGGCTTGGAAGGGATGTAGTGACGCTTTGAAATGCCGACTTGATGGAATGGTCTGCGGGCGGGCAGAGCCCCTGATGTGCCTAAACAGTAGAAACCCCCACAAGTGACCACATTTTGTAAACTAGACCCTCAAGAAGCTTAACTAGATGTGTGGTGAGCACCTTGAACCCCACGTGCTTCACAGAAGTTTGTAATGCAGAGCCGTGAAAATAAAAAATCATTTTTTTCCTCAAAAACTGATTTTTTTAACCCGCAATTTTTTATTTTCACAAGGGTAACAGGAGAAATTGGACCACAAAAGTTGTTGTACAGTTTGTCCTGAGTACACTGGTACCCCAAATGTGGGGGGGAACCACTGTTTTGGCGCATGGGAGAGCACAGAAGGGAAGGAGCGCCATTTTGGAATGCAGACTTGATGGAATGTTCTGTGGGCGTCATGTTGCCTTTGCAGAGCCCCTGATGTGCCTAAACAGTAGAAACCCCCCACAAGTGACCCCATTTTGGAAACTAGACCCCCCAAGGAGCTTATCTAGATGTGTAGTGAGCACTTTGAACCCCAAGGGCTGCACAGAAGTTTATAACGCCGGGCCATAAAATAAAAAAATCATATTTTTTCCACAAACATGATCTTTTAGTCCCCAATTTTTTTATTTTCCCAAGGGTAACAGGAGAAATTAGACCTCAAAAGTTGTTGTCCAATTTGTCCTGAGTACGCTGATATCCCATATGTGGGAGAAAACTACTGTATGGGCACACTTCGGGGCTCGGAAGGGAAGTAGTGACGTTTTGAATTGCCGACTTGATGGAATGGTCTGCGGGCGTCATGTTACGTTTGCAGAGTCCCTGATGTGCCTAAACAGTATAAACTCCCACAAGTGACCCCATTTTGGAAACAAGACCCCGCAAGGAACTTATCTAGATGTGTGGTGAGCACTTTGAACCCCCAAGTTCTACACAGAAGTTTATAACGCAGAGCCGTGAAAATAAAAAATCATTTTTTTTCCACAAAAATAACTTTTTTAGTCCCCAATTTTTTTTCCCAACAGTAACAGGAGAAATTAGACCCCCAAAGTTGTTGTGCAATTTTTCCCGAGTACGCTGATACCCCATATGTGGAGGTAAACCACTGTTTGGGCACACGTCGGGGCTTGGAATAAAGGGAGCACTGTTTGACTTTTTGAACGCAAAATTTACAGGAATCAATGGTGGCGCCATGTCGCGTATGGAGATCCCCTGATGTACCTAAATAGTGGAAACCCCTCAATTCTAACTCCAACCCTAACCCCAACACACCCCTAACCCCAACCCTAACCCCTACACACCCCTAACCTAATACAAACCCTAACCATAACCATAACCCCAACACACCCCTAACCCTAATCCCAACTCTAACCATAAACCTAACCACAAGCCTAACCCTAATCCCAACCCTAACCCCAAAACTCCCTAACGCTTATCCCAACCCTAACCCTAATCCCAACCTTAACCCTAATTCCAACCCTAACCCTAATTCCAACCCTAACCCTAGTTCTAACCCTTACCCTAGTTCTAACCCTTACCCTAGTTCTAACCCTAACCCTAGTTCTAACCCTAAGGCTGGGTTCATATTGCGTTTTACCAGCCCGTTCAACACGTAGCGTTGACGGACTGGTAACGGTATAGCATAACGCGATCGCGGTATTTTTTACCATTTATTTGCATTGTACTGTACATGGTTTCTGGATCTGCTGTGGATCCGCAGCGCCAAATCCGCTGCGGATCCGCAGCAAAATCCGCTGCTGATCCGCAGCAAAATCCGCTGCGGATCAGCAGCGAAATCCGCTGCGGATCAGCAGCGAAATCAGCTGAGGATCAGCAGCGAAATCAGCTGCGGATTAGCAGCGAAATCCGCTGAGGATCAGCAGCGAAATCAGCTGCGGATCAGCAGCGAAATCAGCAGCGAAATCCGCTGCGGATCAGCAGCGAAATCCGCTGCGGATCAGCAGCGAAATCCGCTGCGGATCAGCAGCGAAATCCGCTGCGGATCAGCAGCGAAATCAGCTGCGGATCAGCAGAGAAATCAGCTGCGGATCCGCAGCAAAATCCGCAACGTGTGCACAGGGCCTAATAGGAAAAAAAAAAAATTCTTTATTATTTTTCCCTACCTATGACAGGGGGGGTTCACTTACTTTTTTTTATTTTGATCACTGTGACAGTTTATCACAGTGATCAAAATAAATTTTTTGACTAGGCAGGGCGCACTGCGCATGCGTCGGCCGGCGGGCGCACTGCGCATGCGCCCGCCATTTTCCAAGATGGCGGCGCCCATGAATAATCCCGGGCAGCCGCCGGGAAGGATCCACGGACATCGGTGGACCGGGAGAGGTGAGTATGGGGGTCGGAAGTGAGGGGGGGGATCGGAAGGTGGGGGCAGCGGAGGCCAGGACGAGGGGAGCTTTTAGTGACGGCGGTGACCGACCGCTGCCATCTTTCGGTGGCGGCGGCCGATCGCCGCCGTGAATCCGTGTGGGGGGGTCAGGGCTCGGTGTCCAGCCATGGCAGATGCTATTGCAGCATCGGCCATGGCTGGATTGTAATATTTCACCAATTATATTGGTGAAATATTACAGATTGCTCTGATTGGCTGTTTCACTTTTAACAGCCAATCAGAGCGATCGTGGCCACGGGGGGGTTAAGCCAACCCCCCTATGGTGAAGCACAAAGGGTCCTGTGCCGGCGGGTCGGGTGACCTTTCAGTGACCCCGGTCACCCGACCCGCAGGGACGCGATCCTTTCATGACGCCATATAGGCGTCATGGGTCGGATTGGCACTGATTTTCATGACGCCTACGTGGCGTCATGGGTTGGGAAGGGGTTAAAGGTCCAGCATGTAATCCGTCTCACATAGCAAGATCGCTAGCGAGATCGCTGCTAAACAGCGATTTCAGCAGCGATCTCGCTATGTCTGACACGTACCAGCGATCAGGCCCCTGCTGTGAATCACTGGTCATGTCAGAAATGCCTGGACTTTTTTTTGATCGCTGGTCTCCCGCTGGCCAGCACGCATTGCTGCGTGTGGCAGGCAGGAGACCAGCGATCAGCTGGTAACCAAGGTACACATCGGGTTTCCAGGCGCGAGGCTGATGTATTGATGTATTTACTCCCAGATTGCTCTTCCCCCTTCAAGTTTTGTGAATGCTATGTGAGACGGGGCCTTTAGACATAACACAGAGAGATTGTTGCCAGCCCAGTCTAACCTTATCTGCTCAGTGTGGATTGGGCAACAATGAGAAGGAGGAACAGGAGCTGATGGCTAGCGCAATAGAGGTTAGTAGCCACACAACCTTCATCCCGTCTCTATTAAGTGGATGGGCTGAGGAGGAAGAGAGAGAGGAGGAGTTGGAGTGTCATCATTATGGTGGAGAATGGGAAGTGTTCGCTGTCTTAAGCATTGCACATATGACCAACTTTATATACTGCTGCCTTTCCAGTGACCATCGCCTTTACATTCATCTTGGCAAAAAAGAGTACTGGTTGATAACCCTGCTAGACTCACATTACAAGAAGAACTTTGCATCTCTTCTTCCTGAGGCGGAGAGGTATTCTAAAATGGTGCTATACTGGAAGGACACTGAAAAATAAGTTGAAAAAATTTCCATCAGACAATGCTAGCAGCAGGGAACAAGCTGCTTGCCTAACCAAGGATGAGAGGCAGAGGAGACACATAGCAGAGGCAGGGTTACACTGTTGAAGGTGTGGGCCAATTTCATGACACTAGCCTAGCGGAGAGTACTGGGTATTTTTTACAAGGATGGAAAAGTTTTTAAACATGGTCAAACAATACCTGGCCAACAAAACCAGTGTGCTCCCTAATAACACTGCGATGATCAACTAGAGGGTCTCTATTTTTGGCAATTCTTGCTTCCTTCATAAATTACACTGAAATTTCCAATTTTTTTAAGTAAAAATCTATTTTGATTTACTTAAATTATATAAATGATTTAATTATTTTTAAATTTTTCCTTATATACAAGTTATTATACAGGGAAAAAAATTATTTCCTGTAAACTCCAATTTCTCATCAGTTTGGAATGTTTTATTGTCACTCCTTAAAATGGAGTAAAAGTGTGACACCATCATTCTCAGTTCTCAGCAGGGATCTGGGAGACAGAGATGTTTCCAGGGGTCTTCCTCATGCTGTTCTCCTTCCATTCAGCACTTTTTCCATCCATTTGTACTTTTTCATAGCCCTCCATTCCTCTTTATAGGGTCTGCCGGAAAAAAGCTCAGCTTTCGCACTGACTCCCATTAGACTCATTACTCGAAATGAGCATTGGAGTATTAGGAATCACTCGGTTCAGGTAACGAGCACCGGAGAATATAAGTGCTTGCCATCCCTAATAGTGACATCTTATTACACAGCGATGCACTAAGAATACCATTCACATTGCTGCCAGTCCACATTCTAATTTTCTAATTTCCCATTGCAGATACACTCTAGGGCTAACCTATATGTTTATAAAATAATAAAAATGTTATCATATCTAAACAACAGACTACAGTATTAGGATTTAAGGGTCTTTTGTTAGATATATCCCAAGAAATAGAAGATGCATTGAGGCTAAGTCAAACACTTAAGTAAAAAGTGGAATGTTTGAAGGAGGTTTAACATCAGAGTTGTACCCTTAAAGGGAATCTGTCAGCAGGGTTTTGCTATATAACCTGACAGGAGCATAATGGAAGAGCTGAGACCCTGATTTCAGCTATATATCACTTTACTGGGAGGAGCAATTGTACTAGAATCACAGTTTTCTCTGCTGCAGATCTAGCAGAGCTCAGTTGTTGACCTGTGTATACCACGTCTCAGCTTTCTGTGTACATTGTATAGTGACAGAAAGCTGCTAATCAGTACTGGGGATGTGGTTGGAGTAGGAGGCACAAGGCCAGTTGTCTTGTAGTGATAATCTCTTTTTGATAAAACACTATTGTATTGAAACAGGAAGACACTACGTAGTAAGTGATACATCATTATAATCAGTCTTTTCACCTATATCATGGTGCTCAAAAACCTGCTGACAGCTTCCCTGTAATCATCTGGACCTTATGTGTGATAGGTGTCCTTACCATTTGCCATTTTAATACTACCGAGGAAGCCATAGTGAAACGCGTGTCGGGGCCCCAATGCAACGCTTAGGCACAACACCGATGGGTAAGAGGTTCTTCACATTTTATCAAGCTATGTTAGCATTACCTGTTGGAATTCCAAAGATGATTCTGTGCTCATCTATATACTCCTATTCATATATAGATTGGAAAGACTCGACATAAAATGAAAACACAGTTATCGCCTCTATTCCCATTTTAGGATTTTTTTTGTGGGGGGATTATTTTATACTATATTATAGCACATGGCAATGCATGATGTGGTTACATTTAAGACCCTATTCTTAGGTCTCCCCCTACTTTCCTTTTGATACTGTATGCCTATCCATTTGCTCCATGGTTGTACTGTTGGCCGCCTGTTTTCTATGTTATGTAATTTGCTATATGGAATTCCTTACACTTTAACTGGCTTGTTTATGTGATTTTTTTCGATAAATAAATTAAATGTACTTTTGGCTAAACAAGTATTGGGATTTTTTTGGTGGATAATCCATAAAATTATTAGAATATCTAAGCTCTCTATGTTCTTTATTCACTGTCTACAATTTTTGGAGAGTATCTTTTGTTAGCATGTAGAGGAGAAAGGGAAAGGGGGGAACAAAGTCAGCTCACCAGTCTCTGAATAATCCTCTGTTAGTCCACGCACAGAGCCACCTTGATTAAGGGAGTTGTCTGTAGCAAATGCAGGAAAAAAAAAATCTCCAGCGTGAAACTCCATTTCAGAAAAAAAGTCCAATATTTTATTGATAACATACTTAAAAATCGAGCATCAAAAATGGAAAGACATAATGACAAATGGGGTCCCTAGTTGCTGAAACCGACGCGTTTCGACCATTCAGGTCTTACTCATGGCATTTATCTATCTATTATCATCTATCTGTCTATCTGTGTGTGTAATGGAGTATGGGTTGGACAAAAGTAAAAGAGGAGGTTGGACAAGAAATGACATCACAAATCTTTTTTTGTTAAATAACATATCTTTATTTAGCTTACAAAAACGCATACAAATCCGCATCAAAAATGCATAAAAAAGTACCTGCATTTTCTGCCAAGAGGTGCAGATTCTGTGCAGAAAATTCTGCAGGCAAATCTGCAACGTGTGCACATACCCTTACCATCTTTTCAGTTAGCCATTAAAAGATATCAACCACTGAGGACTCTCAATTCTGAATATTTTCTACTCTGCCTTCTACACTGGAACATGAAAAATATACATTTGTGTACCTTGCTACAATAGTACCAAAGGTCAATTCTAATAGATTTTTTTTTAAACCTAGATGGTTGTTTATAAAAAGTTGGCACTTGGGGTAAATGTAGGAAAAAAGCATAAACTATACGCAACTTCTAGTAAAAGGTTACAATAAGTAATGGTGAAAAGTTGACTTATTCTTTGCCTTCAGCTAAGTAGCCTTTAGAAACAGTATGGCTGCTAATAAGAAAAGGAACAATTGAACAAACTGGATCCAAACCAGTGATGCTGAATATGACACGTACGAGTCTATGAGTCTACAAGACTACAATGATAAGTACAAATCACTTGGGATATAACTTTGTGGGAAGAACTTTAAACACAGACATTTTGTTTATCAACTTCCAGTTATGACCTACGTCTGAAAGACATTTCCATGATAAGAAGAAACAGGCAGATTGTCTTCACACAGAGTTGAAAGTTATGTTATTTGTCATTCTCGGCTTTTTATAAAGACCAGAGATTTAGAGGTATAGTTTTTCTTTAATCACCAGCAATTATGTAAAGTATTAGATTATACAGAGTATGAGGTTATCACTGATAATGTGCATGTCAGTCAGCAAACACGCTCCAAAGATATCCTATGTGAATGTGTGCAGGGTTTCCAGAAATGGCTGTGTATATATTTGAAAATTTTATTGAGTTTCTTGTACCAGTTCTTCACCCTCTGATTGATGTCAGGAAACTGTCAAATATCAATCTGTAATACATCTCTATCAAGTTGTATTGTATAAAACACCTTACGTGACACAAAACCTACCTGAGAACCTTTGGGTTGTAACAGATTTGGCTTAGGGCTAAATTAAGGAGACAGGCTTAAAGGGAATCTATCACCAGGTTTATGCTACTTCCTCCAAGAGCAGCATAATGTAAGAAAAGAAACTCTGATTCCAGCGATGTATCACTACATTTACTGGGTGCAGCCGTTCTACACAATCTGAGTTTTAATATGTATCACGTAACACAGCTAACCTCGTCCACAACACAGCTTTCTATGTGTCTTGTATATTGACAGTGAGCTGCTTATCATAGGAGGAGGCGTGGTCAGACCAGGGCTCTTGCAAGTTGTTGTCCACACAGTTATAATCTTCTGGTGATAAAATACTCATTGCATTAATATACCAGCATACAGCCTCATAAGTGACACATCCTTGAAATCTGTGTTTCAGCCCCTACCTTGTGCTGCCCTAAGATTACATAGCAAAAACCTAGAAGAAGACGCTGCGTGTCAAGGGAACGGAGGAAGATAAGTAGAATCTTTTTTTTTCAAGGTGTTGGAGAAGAACAGAACAGGGAACATTATTAATGGATGAGGCACAGGTTGGGATGCAATATATAATGAAAGAGCCCAGGATGAGGGACATTGTAGCAGAAAGGGACACAGAATGGGGGCATTATACCATGAAGAAGCACGTGATGGACATTATACGATGAAAGGCTCAAGAAAGGGACATTATACCAGGAAAGGGCTCAAGAAGGGGGATATTATACCAGGAAGGGGGACATTATACCAGGAAGAGGCTCAATGATGGAGTAAATTATGCTGTGATGGGAATATCATTAGAGGGAGAGGACAGGGTGGGGATCCAGGTTCAAATTTTGCTATGTGCTTGATAGCATCCTCTTCCATTCTCTAAAGGTACTGCCACACTAAGCTATCCCGCTAGCGATCTCGTTAGCGTTGCATACTAATGAGATCGCTAGCGGGATTGTTTCTATATCGCTAAATGCTGCCGCATTTAGCGATATAGTTAACGACGCTATCGCCGTTAGCGATCTTCTTAACGACTTTAGCGGTACAAAAGTACCGCTAAATCGCTAAGAAAAGGTGCCACACAGCGATAAGATACTTACCCAGCGGGAGCGCCAGCGATGAAATAGGGTCCGGAACGATTCCAGCGACGAGCGAGATCACAGCATGAAGGTCGTCGCTGGAAGCTGCCGCACTGAACAACATCGCTAACGGGATCGCTAAATAGTGACGTTTTTTAGCGATCCCGTTAGCGATATTGTTTAGTGTGGCATACCCTTAATTCATTTTAACACTGTGATAACATCTTTTCCCATCCCTTGATTCAATATGCTGCAATCAGGGACTTATAATGAATGGGGGGAGGGACACAGGACAGGGTCTAGGCTATGTGCACACTTTTAAGATTTGCTACTGAAAATTCTGCTGCTAATTTTGATGTGTTGGCAGGTAAAATGTTGTGTGAAATACACGTTTTTGCTATGTCTTATCCATGCAGTTTTATTGAGTATTTTTCCACAGTCATTAATATGGGTGAAATGCACTGCAAAAATGCTGCACTAATTGACATGCTGCAGATTCACATCTGTAAGGAAAAAAAAGCAA